>CM041637.1:31519159-31623677 GCA_023333625.1 Bothriochloa decipiens | reverse complement strand
CTCATGAGGCTACCGAACGGACTAGTACTGTATCACCGAGAGGTTACCGAACGGACCAGTACTATTCGCCCGAGAGGATACCGAACGGACAAGTACTGTATACGCGAGGGTACGATTCGAGCGACCCCTCGAGGACGGAACTTCATCTAGCGAACGAGCCTCCCCTCGAGGACGGAACTTCGCCTGGGCGAATGGGCGGCCCTCGAGGACAGTACACCCCTCGGCCACCAACTCCCCCGTACGGATCCGAGCGCATTTAATGCGATCTATCTACCCCCGCCTAACCGCATGGCCACAGTTACAGGTGTGGCGGTCAAATCTACTTTTACCGCCCATACCCCGAAATCCTGCAAGTCATATTACGCTGTTGCGCCATACCGAGCGCTGTGCCACGACCTGCACCGCCTCGAGACGTATAAACTAACATGTTTTCCGTGTTTTCCGGGATTCGATCTTATCCAGCGAAGCTCAACCTCCTCGGTACGACCCCCTCGGCTCCGGCCAGGACCCTCAACCATCGCCCCTCGACTTCACCGAGCGTACCCTCGAGCTAAATTTCAACAACTCCCAATGCGACGGCTGCAGGGCCTCCCATACCGACGTACATCACTACAGCGGCACCGACATGATCGGCCTCAACGTCGTACGTCATCAGCGTCATGTGAACTCGAAATACATGTACACCTGTGCCCCTCCTTCGTCTATAAAAGGAGGCGCCAGGGCGTTAGAAAAAAGGGACCGGACTCAAATTGAGAGAATCTAGAGCATAGAAACATTAAGGCCCTAGATCACAGAGTGACACCGTGAGCCTGTGCAAGGTCGAGAGCAAGGCGTCCGAATGCCCCAACTCCACCTTTCACTCCTCACACCAGCTTGTATTTTCCCCTGTACTAGCACTTCGGTGCAAGATAACGCGAATCATCCTCCCCCCGCTAGACGTAGAGCCTTCTTTGCCCGAACCAGGATAAACCACTGTGTTCTTCTTGCATCACCCACCGGATTAAGGAGCACGCGGATACGATATTACTCGTTGGTGTTAACCCCTCGAGGGTCAGAACACCGACAAGGTGCGTGTACCCTTTGGTCGTCCTCTTGAGAGGCCCCACAAGATCGAGCCCCCAAACCGCGAATGGCCAAGTGATGGGGATCATTTGCAGGGCGTGAGCTGGGAGGTGCGTCTGCTTGGCGTAAAATTGACACCCTTTGCACGAGCGGACGATGTTCGTGGCATCAAAAACGGCGGTCGGCCAGTAGAAACCCTGTCGAAAGGCATTGCCTACGAGGGTCCTCGGTGCTGCGTGGTGGCCGCAGGCTCTCGAGTGTGTGTCCTCGAGGAGCCTCCTGCCTTCCTCGATGGTAATGCAGCGCTGAAGAACGCCTGAGGGGCTTCGCCTGTAGAGTTCCTTGCCGTCACCGTAGATGACGTAGGACTTGGCCCGTCGCGCGATCCGTCGAGCTTCGGTCCGGTCCTCCGGAAGTTCTCCCCGAATGAGGTAGTTGAGTAAAGGGGCTCGCCAATCCGGTGGCGGGTTCGACGGAGGAGATGTCTCCTGGATCTCCATAACCTGGGCCCCGGTCGAGGGGGCCCCGATCGAGGTCATGGGGTGGAGCTTCGAGGGCGTAGCGCAAGCCCCCGAGCCCAAATCAACGGAGGGCTCAAAGAGGTCCCTCGAGAACACGTCCGGAGGGACTGTACCTCGAGTCGATGCGATTTTCGCGAGCTCATCCGCGGCTTCGTTGTATCGTCAAGCGATATGACTAAGCTCGAGACCGTGGAATTTGTCTTCCAACTTGCGCACTTCGTTGCAGTATGCTTCCATCTTGGCGTCGTGGCAGCTCGAGGCCTTCATCACTTGGTCGATGATTAGCTACGAGTCGCCTCGAACGTCAAGGCGTCGGACCCCGAGTTCAAGGGTGATTCGTAATCCGGCGACAAGTGCTTCGTACTCCGCGACGTTGTTAGAAACGGCAAAGTGGATGCGAATGACGTAGCGTATGTGGACTCCGAGGGGTGAAATGAAGAGCAAGCCCGCGCCTGCTCCTGTCTTCATGAGCGACCCGTCGAAGTACATCGTCCACAGCTCGGCTTGAATTTGGACTGGTGGCAACTGAGTGTCGGTCCACTCGGCGACGAAATCCGCCAGCACTTGAGACTTGATGGCCTTCCGTGGTGCGTAGGTGATGGTCTCGCCCATTAGCTCGACCGACCACTTGGCAATCCTTCCAGCGGCCTCCCGGTTATGGATGATCTCCCCCAAGGGGAACGAGGATACCACAGTAACCGGGTGGCTGAGGAAGTAGTGTTGAAGCTTGCGACGCGTAAGGACGATGGCGTAGAGCAGCTTCTGCACCTGTGGGTAATGGATTTTTGTTTCCGAATCAGCGCTTCGCTGACGAAATAAACCGGCCATTGGACTGGCAAGGCGCGTCCTTCCTCTTGCCTCTCCACCACTATGGCCGCGCTGACCACCTGGGTGGTTGCGGCGACATAGAGGAGGAGGGGCTCAGGCGGTTCAGTCGCCGTTGCTGGTCGAGGCGGGACGAGGATCGGAGTGGATGTCAGCTTGGCTTTGAGTTCATCGAGGGCCCCCTCGGCCTCCGCGGTCCACGTGAATCGCTCGAATTTTTTCAAGAGACGGTACAGAGGCATGGCCTTCTCCCCTAAACGTGAGATGAAGCGGCTGAGGGCCGCGAGACAGCCCGTGACCCTCTGCACGCCCTTGAGATCCCGAATCGGCCCCATTCGTGTGATGGCCGCCACCTTCTCGGGGTTGGCCTCGATCCCGCGCTGGGAGACGATGTATCCAAGGAGCATGCCCCGAGGCACTCCGAAGACACATTTCTCGGGGTTGAGTTTTATGTTTTTGGCTCGAAGGCACCCGAACGTGATTTCGAGGTCTCGGATGAGGTTGTCCGCTCTTTTGGACTTGACCACGATGTCATCGACGTAGGCTTCGACCGTGTTGCCTATGTGTTCGCCGAAGACATGTAGCATACACCGCTGATACGTTGCCCCGGCGTTTCGGAGGCCGAAGGGCATTGTCACGTAGCAGTACATGCCAAAAGGTGTGATGAAGGAGGTCGCGAGCTGGTCGGACTCTTTCATCTTAATTTGTGGTAGCCGGAATAAGCATCGAGGAACGAGAGGGTTTCACACCCCGCGGTAGAGTCGACAATTTGATCAATGCGTGGTAAAGGAAACGGAACTTTGGGACATGCTTTGTTTAAACTAGTATAGTCAATACACATCCGCATCTTTCCATTCTTTTTCTTAACTAACACGGGATTAGCTAACCATTCGGGGTGACGAACTTCCTTGATGAATCCAGCCGCCAAAAGCTTGTGTACCTCCTCGCCGATGATCCTGCGCTTCTCCTCGTCGAAGCGGCGCAGGCGTTGCTTCACCGGTCTGGACCCGGCCCGGATTTCCAAGGCGTGCTCGGCGACTTCCCTCGGTATGCCCGGCATATCCAAAGGACTCCACGCAAACATATCGGCGTTCGCGCAGAGAAAGTCGACGAGCACGGCTTCCTATTTGTCCTCGAGGTCGGCGCTGATCGTTAGCACCTTCTCGCATGGGCAGCTCGGGTCGAGGGGGACTTTCTTGGTGTCTTGTGCTGGCTCGAAGTTGCCGGCGTGTCGCTTGGGATCTGGCATCTCGTCGGCGAGGTGCTCGAGGGTCACGGCTATCATGGCATTTTGCTCGACGGCCTCCCCATACTCGACGCATTCGACATCGCAGTCGTACGCGTGCTCGTAGGAGGAGGCGACAGTGATGACGCCTTTGGGTCCTGGCATCTTGAGCTTGAGGTAGGTGTAGTTCGGGATCGCCATGAACTGCGCGTAGCCCGGTCGGCCGATGATGGCGTGATACGTTCCGTGAAACTCGACCACCTTGAAGGTGAGGGTCTCTTTCCTGAAGTTAGCAGGGGTGCCAAAATAGACAGGAAGTTCGATACGGCCGACGGGGAAAGCCTTCTTCCCTGGCATGACGCCATGGAACCCCCCAGCACTGGGTCGGAGTTGGTGCCTCCTGACTCCCAGGAGGTCGAGGGTCTCGAGGTAGATGACATTTAGGCTGCTGCCGCCGTCCATGAGGACCTTCGAGAGGTGGGTGTTGATGATGATCGGGTCGACGACGAGCGGATAGGCCCCGGGGTTGGGGACTCGATCCGGATGGTCATCGTGGTCGAACGTGATGGGCGCATCAGACTAGTCGAGGTAGTGAGGCGTCGTGACACGAGCGGAGAAGACCTCTCGACGCTCCCGCTTACGCTGTCGGGGCGTGAGCTGGGTCGAGGGACCCCCGTAGATCATGTAGCAGTCATAGACTTCGGGGAATTTTCCGTCTTCCCCGTTGTCTCCCTCACCGCCGCCTTGGTCTTTCTTGTCGTCACCTTTCTTCATGCCCACTTGCTCGAAGTGCCTTCGAAGCATGCGGCAGTCCTTAAGTTTATGCCTTGCCCCATCCTTGTGATAAGGACAGGGCTCCTCGAGCATTTTGTCGAAGATGGCGCCCTCGGGGGGCACGGGGGGACCTCGAGGTCTTTTGCGTTCGGTTGCAGCGACGAGATCATCATCTGCAGCCTCACGCTTGCCTTGTTGATTTTTCTTCTTCTTGTTATTTCTCTTTGACCCTTTGCTCGAGCCTCCGGCGTTGTCGGCTACCGGCGTTTTTCCCTTGTCCTTCACGTCGCTGAAGAAGGCGTCGATGGCCTCTTCGCCAGCCGCGTAGTTGCCGACCACATCCATGAGCTCGTCGACGGTGTCGGGGCGGTTATGCCCTAACTCGCGAACTAGGTCCTTGCAGGTTGTACCCGCAACAAACGCTAGGACGACATCGAGATCGGAGATGTGGGGCAGCTTAGTGTGGAGCTTGGAGAATCGTCGAGCAAAGTCGCGGAGAGACTCCCCTGGCTTTTGCTTGCAGTTGCGCAGTTCCCAGGAGTTTCCGGGACGCACGTAGGTACCTTTGAAATTCCCCTCGAAGATACGGACAAGGTCGGTCCAAGTGCGAATCTGGTCGGGGGGAAGCTCCTCGAGCCACCTACGCGCGGTGTCGGACAGGAATAGGGGAAGGTGACGTATGATGGCGTGATCGTCACGCGCCCCGCCCGCCTGACAAGCCAACCGAAAGTCGGCTAGCCAGAGCTCAGGATTGGTTTCGCCGTTACATTTGACGAGGCTCGTGGGGGGTCGAAACTTGTCGGGCAGCTGGGCGCAGCGGATCCTCCTGCTGAAGACCCGGGGGCCCGGTGGCTCTGGGGCCTGTTAGTCTTCTTCGCTATCGTAACGCCCTCCACGATGGGCGCTGTACCCTCGATCCTCGGCATCCCCGTGCTTGCGTCTGCGGTTCTCGACAATGTCGAGGCGCGCGTCGCGGGGAGCGCGGTCATCGTTGATAGGTTCTCGGGCCGGGTTCTTCTTCTGTCGGGGGGCCGCCCCCTGATCGACCGAGCCCTCCCTCTCGGGCCGGGAGGGCTCGACCTGAGGCTCGGAGGCAGCCCCTCGACGCCTCGAGGCTGAGCTCTCGGCTTGTTGGACAGCAGCAACTTGGAGGAGATCCTCGACCTTGCGTTGTATCCGCCGAGCTTGCGAGTTGGACGGTGCGGGCATATTGCGAAGGAGCATAGCCGCCGCAACAACGTTCTGGCTTGCTCGGGGATAACAGTGGGCGGGTTGCTCGGGTGCTCCTTCCTCGATGATCTGCCGATTGACTTCTCGGGCCCTGGCTCGGGCTCTTCCGCCGAGCGGTCGCCGCTCTTGCTCGAGGGTCAGCTCGAGTAAGCGCAAGCGTTCCTGCTCGTCGGCGAGCTTCGCCTGCAACTCCCGAATCTGTGCCAGCTGCGCGTCCTGCTCGCCAGGATGAGGGCACGCTTCTCGAGGTGCGTCTGGTTGTTGGTCCTCTGCTCTGGGGGGAGCGTCTCTCGCCACGGCGGTAGACGTCGCGGCCGCTGGATCGATGGTTTCCTGATCGGAGTCGACGCCACCATCGATATGGAGGCACTCACGGGTAGGATCCCAATGATCAGAGTCAGAGTCAGGGTTGCTGCAGTAGAAGACGGGGAATTGCCCCCGCGCCTCCTCCTGCAGCCGCCGTCGGAGTGTGCCGACGGTGTACCTCCGGGGGCCGGGCGCTCTTGCGAAGGCCAAACCCTCGGAGGCCGGTGTGACAGTCCCCATGTCCGTCATCGCGCGGAGAAGGGTGCCTGGGCGGTCCTCCAGTGTGCTCATGTTGGAGTGGGTCGCTGTCGTAGCCGTCGTTGTGGGATTGTTGAAGTCGGACGAAGACCACCGACGACGCTCGAACAGCCCGTGCGGAAGCGAGCTTGATCGAGCGGGGGTTTCGTCGCACTTCCCCGATGAGCGCACGGTGAAAGTGGAGTTAGGGTTGTGCTGGGATCCTGCCGGTTGGCCCTCTGCCTCTAAACTCGGATCAGATACTCCCTCAACAAGAGGTTTCTCATCTCCGGTCAGGGGCGTGGAGAAAGCGGCGGGGACCCTTCTCGACTTGGGTTGACGGCGATGACGGCGCCGACCGTGCCTCCTTCTGGACGTGGAAGCATGGTCATGAGACTGGCGAGTGGCTCCCCATGAACGTGGGGGTGTACCGCAACCTCCGTTCGGGTCACTGATCGAGAGCAGGGTCATGTCGTAGCCCTGGCCGAGGGTCATGAACTCCAGGCTCCCGAACCAGATCACCGTAGCGTGCGAAAGTGGTGAAACGAAATCGCCCATCCAGAAAAATGGCGGGAAATCGTAGTGACACGCGGCTCCCCTACCTGGCGCGCCAACTGTTGGTGTTCTGACCCTCGAGGGGTTAACACCAACGAGTAATATTGTATTCGCGTGCTCCCTAATCCGGTGGGTGATGCAAGATGGACACGATGATTTATCCTGGTTCGGGCAAAGAAGGCCCTACGTCCAGCGGGGGGAGGATGATTCGTGTTATCTTGCACCGAAGTGCTAGTACAGGGGAAAATACAAGCAGGTGTGAGGAGTGTGAGGTGGAGTTTGGGCGTTCGGACGCCTTGCTCTCGACCTTACACAGGCTCACGGTGTCGCTCTGTGATCTAAAGCTTTAATGTTTCTATGCTCTAGATTCTCTCCGTTTGACCCCCTTTCTCTAACGCCCTGGCGCCTCCTTTTATAGATGAAGGAGGGGCACAGGTGTACATGTATTTCGAGTTCGCATGACGCTGATGACGTACGACGTTGAGGCCGATCATGTCGGTGCCGCTGTAGTGATGTACGTCGGTATGGGAGGCCCTGCAGCCGTCGTGTCGGGAGTTGTTGAAGTTCAGCTCGAGGGTTCGCTCGGTGAAGTCGAGGGGCGACGGTCGAGGGTCTTGGCTGGAGCCGAGGGGGTCGTGCCGAGGAGGTCGAGCTTCGCTGGATAAGACCGAATCCCGGAAAACACGGAAAACACGTTAGTTTATACGTCTCGAGGCGGTGCGGGTCGTGGCACAGCGCTCGGTATGGCGCAACAGCGTAATATGACTTGCGAGATTCCGGGGTATGGGCGGTAAAAGTAGATTTGACCGCCACGCCTGTAACTGTTACCGTAACTGTGGCCATGCGGTTAGGCGGGGGTAGATAGATCGCATTAAATGCGCTCGGATCCGTACGGGGGAGTTGGTGGCCGAGGGGTGCACTGTCCTCGAGGGCTGCCCATTCGCCCGGGCGAAGTTCCGTCCTCGAGGGGAGGCTCGTTCACTGGGCGAAGTTATGTCCTCGAGGGCAGGCTCGTTTGGAGGATGAAGTTCCGTCCTCGGGGGGTCGCTCGAATCGTACCCTCGCGTATACAGTACTAGTCCATTCGGTATCCTCTCGGGTGGACAGTACTAGTCCGTTCGGTAACCTCTCGGTTATATAGTACTAGTCCGTTCGGTAGCCTCTCGAGCAGGCTTTGGTTTTGGGCCGTCGTTGTTCGTTCGCGGGCCAGTCCGATACGTCTCAGCCTATGGGCCTTCGTATGTTAACGCGGGAGGTTATCGGAGGGGTCAAGATGCTGATTTTGCGGGGTTTTAGTTTGGTAAGCCAGGGGTCTGGGGTACCCGTTTCCAGGGTATCGACACCAAGGCATGCTCGGCAACCTCCCTCAGTATGCCCGGCATGTCCGAGGGACTCCACGCAAACATGTCGGTGTTTGCACGGAGGAAGTCGATGAGCATTGCTTCCTATTTGTCATTGAGAGTGGCACTGATGGTCAGTGCCCTCCCGTCGGAGCTGTTGGGGTCGAGAGGATCTTCTTCGTATCTTCTGCGGGCTCGAAGCTGCCGCGTGGTGCTTGGGATCTGGGACCTTGGCCGTGAAGCCTTCGAGGGTCGTCGATAGCATTACCAACTCTTCAACTGCCTCCTCGTTCTTGATGCACTCGACGTCACAGTCGTAGGCATGCTCGTGGAGGGGCTGATGGTGATGATGCCCTTGTGTCCCAGCATCTTGAGCTTGAGGTATACATAGTTGGGGATTGCCATGAACTTGGCGTAGCTAGACCGACCGATGATGCCATGGTACGTGCCATGGAAACTGACTACCTTGAAGGTGAGCATCTCCTTCCTAAAGTTATCGGAGGTGCCGAAGCAGACGAGAAGGTCGATGCGACCGATGGGAAAAGCCTTCTTCCCCGGTACAACTCCATGGAAGCCTCACCGCCGGATTGGAGCTTTGACCTCGGGATCCCCAAGAGGTCTAGGGTCTTAGCATAGATGATGTTGAGGCTACTACCTCCATCCATGAGCACCTTGGTGAGGCGGGCATTGATGATGATGGGGTCGATGACGAGCGGATACGCTCCTGGCCTAGGAACGTGGTCTAGGTGGTCATCACAGTCGAACGTGATGGCCATATCGGACTAGTCGAGGTAGTGAGGGGTCACAACTCGCACGAAGAAGACCTCTCGATGCTCCCTCTTACGGTGGCGCGGTGTGAGGTGAGCCGAGGGCCCCCGTAGATTATGTAACAGTCGAGGACGTCGGGGAAGTCATCTTCCTTGTCGTCGCCCTTGTCCTTGGGATCCTCCTTCTTGTTATCCTTCTTGACACATAGGCTATCGAAGTACTTCTTGAGCATCCGGTAGTCCTAGAGGTTGTGACTTGCCCATCCCTTGTCGTAAGGGCAAGGCTTCTTCAGCATCTTGTCGAAGATGCCCCTTGGGGGGCCTCGAGGCATCTTGCACTCGACAACGGCAACGAGATCATCGACCGCCGCCTTGTGCTTGCCATGCTGGTTCTTCTTTTTCTTGTTGCTGTTATTGTTCTTCTTGGTGCCCTTACTGGAGCTCTCAGGGTCACCCTCCTGCTCCTTCCCTTTGTCTTGGCCGTCGCCAAAGAAAGCCCCCACCGCCTCCTCGCCAGCCGCGTAATTGGTGACGATGTCCATCAGCTCATCGATGGTCTTGGGGATTACGCCCCAGCTCCCAAGCTAACTCCTTGTAGGTGGTACCCGAGACGAATGCCAAGATGACATCGTGGTCGGAGATGTGGGAGAGCATTGGGCAAAGTCACGAAGAGACTCCCTAGGCTTCTGCTTGCAGTTGCAGAGGTCCTAGGAGTTGCCAGGGTGCATGTAGGTTCCCTTGAAGTTCCCCTCGAACACCCTGATGAGGTCGGTCCAGTCGTGGATCTGGTCGGGGGGAAGCTCCTCGAGCCACCTTCGGGCGGTGTCCGATAGGAACAGGGGCAGCTGACGGATGATGGCGCGGTCGTAGCATGCTCCAACCATCTGCCATGCCAACCTGAAGTCGGCTAGCCATAGCTCGGGCTTGGTCTCGCTGTTGTATTTGATGAGCTCGTGGGGGGACGGAAGGAATTCGGCAGCGACGTCCTCCGAATCTTCCTGCTGAAGACTCGAGGGCCTGGTTGCTCGGGGGACCGGTGTCGATCCTCGTCGCTGTCATAACGTCCACCCCCATGCGCATTGTAGCCTTGCACCTCAGCGTCCCTGCTCTTGCATCTGTGGTTCTCGTCGATGTCGTGGCGTGCGTCCCAAGGCTCGCGGTTGTCTATGATTTGATTTCTAACGAGGGTTGCCTTTTTCAGTGGTGGGGCGGACTCCTGATGAACCGGCCCTCCCTCTCATATCAGGAAGGCTTGGTGAGTCACTCCGAGGTGGCCCCTCGGCATCTCGAAGTAGAGCTCTCAGCCTGCTATGCGGCCGTGACCTCGAGGAGGCCCTAGACCTCTTGCCGAACTCGGTGGGCCTTGGGATTCGAGAGGGCCGGCATGTTGCGGAGAAGCATGGTAGTGGCAACAATGTTTTGGCTAGAATGGTTGAAGATGGGGTGCACGTTCGCCCCTTCCTTGATGATCTGCCTGTTGATGTCCCAAGCCCTGGCTCGAGCTCCTAAGCCTCGGCTGCCCCCATGCTCCTGCTCGAGGGTCTGCTCGAGCTGGCACAGGCGCTCCCGATCATCGTCGAGCTTGGCCCGCATCTCTTAAAATTGCACGAACCGGGCGTCCTGGGGTAGCTGCACATCGTTTGGCGCTGCTAGAGGCACCTCCCTATCAGGTACAGGATCGACCCCGTCTGCTGCTACCACCGCTGTCGCGGTGTTATTGGTTTCATCGCTCGACGCACGGCCCCGTCGATATGAAAGCAATCCCGCGTAAGGTCGTAGCTATCGTCGGTGGAGTTGGAGTCAGGGTAGCCGAAGTAGTTGTTGGGGAAGTACCCTTTGCTGCGCCGCTCCTCCTCCAACTGGCGCTGGAGTGTACCGAGCTTGTAGTGCTTAGGCACAGGAGTCCCTGGAGACTCTGGGTACTCGGAGGCCAGCGTAGAAGTCACCAAGTCCATGGTGGCACGGAGGAGGTGCCCCGGGAGGTCCTTATACACGCTCATGTTGGTGCTCACCGAGGAGGAGTACGACTTGGCGGTGTTGTTGAGACCGAACGGGAACGGTCGACGAGACTCGAACAGCCCGTGCGGGAGAAAGTTGGGTGGTACTGAGGCGGCGCCCGCCAGAGAGACTGCACCTGGTCCCTTCGACGAACGTATGGTGAAGCTAAAGTCCGGGTAGTCCTACAGGACAGGTCACCATTTGCACCCAAAGACAGGTCAGACAGCCCCCAACGAGTAGTCCCGCATCATTAGTCGGAGGTGCAATGGCCATGGTGGACGCCGCTTCACCCGCGAGCAGGCAACGGTGCTTGTGCTGATCGTGCCGTCTCTTAGCCACACACATGTGGCGAGAGCAGCGGGACCGATGTGCTATCCTTCCACTCCTAGGAGGCTCGTTGTCACTGTCCTCCAGATCTCTGGGCAAGAGCAGGATCATCTCCCAGCCGCGGCCGAACGACATGAACTCCAGGCTCTTGAACCAGATCACCGTGGCGAACGGAAGTGGCAAAATAGGGTTTGCCATCCGAAAGAATGGCGGGAAATGGTCGTGATACGCAGATCCCCAACCTGGCGCACCAACTGTTGGTGTCCTGACCCGGGGGCCAAGCACCAACGAGTGAATTTGTGCTGCATGCTCCCTAATCTAGATGATGATGCAAGAAGAACACTAGATTTTTATCCTGGTTTGGGCAAGAGAAGGCCCTACGTACAGCGGGGGGAGAGAGATTGTATTATCTTGCACCGAAGTGCTTGTACAGGGGGATACAAGTGAGTGAGTAGGAATGGGGGTGTAGAGCAATGCTTGAGCCTGGAAGCGTTAAGCCTATGCCTTGCCACTAGAGAGCTCGGATTTCTATATGGGTCTGATGCTTGTTCGAATGAATGAAACTAGCCCCTGGCGTCCCCTTTTATAGAACAAGGGGAGGCTCAGGTGTACAGGAACCCTAGGGCTATCGTGGGTGGTGACGTTGAGGGGATGATGCCGATCATGTCATGGTTGCTGTAGAGGCGTGCACCGGGCATGGCTTGCCCTGTAGCGACGTGCTTGGAGACAATGGTTGTCCTTCATGTGTGTCACGATGACGCTCGTAGGTGGTCGGTTAAATACCCGTGCCCATGCGGGGGTGTGCGCATCCCTATAGACGTCGTGTCGGGAGTTGTTGGAGTGCTGACCGGAGGCATCGAGGTCCAAGTCAAGGGGTGGTCGAGGGGATCGAGGCCTAAATGGATAAGGTCAAGCCTCAAGAAATATGGTACAAGTGTTGACAACCGCGTCTCGCGGGGGTGCCTGATGGGGCACAGTGTCCGGCATAGAGTAATAGTGCGGTACGATTTGCCAATTCTCCGGGTATGGGTGGGAAAAGGAGGATTTGACCATCGTACCGGTCACGTAACCCTGCTGTAACCATGCGGTTAGGCAGGAGTTGGTGGGAGCATTAAATGCCCTGGTCTCGTACGAGGACTAGGTGTGCCGTAGGGGGATAGGCAGTCGATGGGGGGTTGTCCGCCCATGCAGAGTTCCGCCTCTCGACAAGGGGTCGACCACCTCGTGTTGCGATCCGCCGATCGAGGGTCCGTCGAGGGAGGTTGTGTACAGATTGACATGCCCCATTCGTGGGCCGGCCTAGTACAACCCGGTCAAGGGGTGTTGGTCCTTGTTTTGTAGAAGAGCTATTGGCTTGATGCGTGGGGAGCTTTCTCTAGGTTATTACGCTAATTGTTCGGGGATTATTTCTCCTGGGTTGAGGTTTAGGGTACCCCCTTATTCGGGTACCCGACAAGTTGGTGGGAGCATTAAATGCCCTAGATCCCATACGGGAAGTAGGTGAGCCGAAGGGGGAGCAGCAATCGACGGGGGGTCATTTGCCCGTGCGGAGTTTCGTCACTCGACGGGGGGTCGGCCGCCTGTTGACGGTCCTTATTGCATATTTTATACCATCAATATATGACCATAAAACTTAGAGATACGGCTTTATAACTAATCAATTCCACAAGCTTTGGTGTATTTATGATTTGCAGGGACGACATCAAAATAAGGCATATTTTGGCACAATAATGCATAAGTGAAGATACCCATGCATCAGTCAAATGAAGCCCTATCAGGTGGAGAGATAAAGCCAACATAAGCCCAAGATGCAAAGGCCCAGATAAAGTTCAAGTCCATTTCAGGAGTGCACGAGTAGGCCCGAGTAAAACAGTCGCTCCGGGCTCATCCGAACTCTGTTTTGGGCGAACCACTAGGCAAAACGAAGCTAACGAAAAGATCTACGAGCTCACCAAAGATGGTCATGAGAGGGCCAACCTAGGGACCGGACGCCCCTAGGACCGGCCGCTACCCAGCTTAGCCTCCCGGGCCTAGTCTTCTCTGGCGGTTCGTAGGACTGTTCGGCAACGTCAGGTCCACCTATGATCGGTGCAGATGGAAAGTGCAAACGAACCTTTTGAGTTCGGTTTGGATCCTTTCCATGTGGGGATGAAACATTAGCAAAGACCCCCTCCTCTCCATCTATAAAAGGAGTCTCCCTCCTCATTCAGGGAACACCACCAAGGAGCAACACTTCACCATTCTTCAAGATGTAGACTAGTAGTAGTAGCTATAGTTGGGAGTTAGGGAGTGATGCTCAAGTTCTAGAATAGCCCTCGGAGATTCAGCAAGCTTGCTTCGGTCCTTTGTAAGAATCAAGTATTTTAATATATTTATCTTCTCTTAATTACTGAATTGTTCTTATGGTTATTTAATCATGCCTTAGTTCTTTAACTAAGCTTAGTTGATGTAGTGGTTTTACAACTTGGCATGGGTTTTCTGTTTGACCGAATGCTCTAGTTTTAAATTATGACTAGAGTAGTAACCGCTATCATAGACGTCGTGTCTAGGCTAGGGTGTCACCTGAGATTGCGCCCAGCCCAACGGATAGTTGTGGTAGCCCCGGGGGTGACAGACCCGACAAGGCCTTTGTATTCCACCACGTTCAGGCTGATGTTTCGTAGAGCTTTTGGCTGCCTGACCCCGGTTACCCCTTCCTAGTCTTTTCGAGAACCAGAAAGGAACAACTGCTCCAAAGTGCCTTGGTGTAACTGCTATATCTGTTCTTTGCTTAGTTATCCCTTGGTTGTGATCTAAAATAGAACCATGGTAATGGAGAAGAAAATAGGAACCTTGACTCCTTCCGATGACCTCCCGCTTAGCTAGTATGCTTTGCTATCTTTTTATGAAGTTCTCCTGTGTGCGTCATTTATCAAAACTCTGATCATTTCTTTTACCCTTACATTAGTCTAGTCGACATATTAGCTAGCAGATGCATGACAGATACTTATCAACTTCTTTACACATTGCTTCCCTGAGGATAAATATGATACCCTGGAATACTCTTGGGTGAAAGCTACAACGGTATCCATGCACATGCAGATCTCTCTATGTGCGCTAACTTATACCAATTGGCTTTCTGGCGCAGTCGCTAGGGATGGACTTAAAACCTCCTTACTTAGCGATTGTGCTAAGAAATGCCAACAAGCTTTCTGGCGCCGTTGCCGGGGAAGCAATGAGCGTTAATGTTTCTATATTTATCTTGATATCTGCTAACCTAGTTTCCACTAACTATTGTGGGTACATTTATAAAAAAATTATATTATCATGAGCCCAGGGTGCCTGATCATTCATGAACAATCAACTCTTTCACCCTGCCTTTGCATAGATAGGCATATACATTTGTACACAACTCTATGCAGATGGAGAAAAGTCATCGTCAAGAGAAAACCATCCCATCACATGTGACGGAACGACTACATTGCATCACTCATAATTCAATCACAAATTGTGAGTGATGAATCGATCAAGGTATGTGAGAACCAACCCAAAAACATTTTGAACCTTCCAAATTTATTTTCACCACTACATGTTTCTTAGTTCATCATTTATCTAGTGCTTTCTTTGGGTTGCTCCTAGTCTTTGAGCTGTATTAGGGTGCCATGCCTAGTCTAGGTAGATGGCAATTTTATTGTTGTCTATCTAATCGATGCTCTTAGTCTAGCCTCATAGTAGACAGATGTTAAACTGAACCATCTCGGCATCATATTTTGGCATTGCCAATGGTATGATGATTTCCGTAAGATGGTCCGCGCTACGGGAATTAGTTAAATCCAAGATTTGCATGCATATCACTCATTTAAGTTCCAATATTCAAAACCATGGCATGTTCGATTGAGCAATTTCATTCACCCCGCTTGCATTGCCTTGCATATAAAAATAAAATGGTTCTCCAATTCATCGTTAAATGTTCATACATCATGTGAATCAATCTCATGTTTATCATTTTCATGCTACCTTTTTCGATTCCTGTATGCTTTGGTTTGGTAGTGCTTAGCGTTGGTGCTTCAATAGGCTTTTTAAATTAAGCATGGTGCTTAGGTTAAAATGCCTACCTTAATCAAATTAGGCATGGAGTCATGTTTGATTAATTGAACCAAAAATTACTAGTATAGACATTGGTTGTATGTCTAGACTAACCCCTGCAGGAAATTCCTAAATCCATAAGGGTAAGTCTTTGAGACAAATTCATAACGGAGAAAATCAAAGTTCATTTGGTGAACATTGAATGAAACCTTGATCAAAAGAAAAGAAGAATAAAATATAATCATAAAGCCGTCAAAACCAAACGAGGATCCCAATGGCACGACAACGACAAGAAGTGTAGTCATCCTTGTCCATCTCCAGGATGAGATGATACAAATTCAAGCTCGAATGTCAATGGAGAAGTCCTTGCTCAGCGGACTTAAAATGGTGAGTCCTTGCCGAAGGTAAATCGGTATTTATCTCATATTTGATTCCCAACTTTTGATTTGATTTCTACATGTTTAACCTTCCACCGAAATAGTCTTTACATAAAAAAATAATAACCTTACTTTAAGAAAAAAGTTTTGTATAATAAAATTTGCTTTACCTTTATTTTCAATAACTACAAATGCAAGTTTTTCTTTCAAGATTTAAAATAAAAAAAATTCGATAATGAGTAAACAATAATTTTGAAAATGAAATAAACAATAATAATAAAATAAGATAATATTTTCTTTTCATAATAATCGCGTTTAGCTTAGATTTACTTTTTTTGAATAAATGTAATAAACTCTCCCTATCTCCCACAACAATAAAAATATATATACATATATATAATCTTGGTGCTAGACAAAGTTACCTTTGGGTATTCTTTGCCACTAACAATCACAGAAATGAAGGATGAATGATGTCTAGAAACATGGGTGCTGCAATACATACTGAGGAGATGCATCGGCATTCACACTTGGTGTTTGTTGTCAAATGACAAAAACCCAAAGTGTGGGGACCTGACCCAACCATGCCACCAGTGCAGCACCTTCAAAGAAATCCACATATGCTGCCGGTAAAAATACCCAAGTATGAAAAAAAAGAAGGTACAAAAAAATAATTGTGGGGGAGATCTCTTAAGCATAACTAAATCAAATTCAGGACCTCCCCAACACATTGCACAAACATCGAGCAACTCGTCGTACAGAAGGACAAGACTAATGACTTTCATAAGCTCCTTTATCTTCAATGATGGTTTTGCAACTCTACCCTCTCTCCTCTTAAAGTTTTGAATTTTAACATTGAACACATTTAAAAATATAAAACTTTTGATGCTCCATCTCCATGTCATCCTGTGATTAAAGTTTGCATACTCTTTATTCCTTGCCAATATTCCTTGTACTTGTGAACACTTATCATAGGGACCTCATTTTATCTAAGTAATTGATGGATGAGATATAGTAGGATGACATGACGCTTGCTCATTTCTTGCAAAGAACTTGGGATTTATTTTTACAAAGCAAAAATCAATATAGCATGTTCCATGAATGATATGTAAATACCTACCAAGGCCATATATGATCTTTCATGACAAAACCTTCCACATATGCCTCTTACTTTGTGTTGAGTTTGGTCAAGTTTTGTGACCCTTGTTGAGAGAAGTTTCATGCTCCCAAGATCAGAATTCACGCACCCACAAATAATGTTGTCAACCCTTACACTGAGAGTTGCACATAACATTCATTCATCCATCCACAAAATAATTGCACTACTCCTACCCTGAGAGTAGGCGCAAAAATAGGACTTCCACTTAGATCTACCTAAAAATGTTCTACTCCTACACTTGGAGTGAACCAAAAATATGCTTGTTAGGTTCCATCTAAATAAATGCTCTGAATCTTTGTTCACATCTCCCTTAGAGTTTATGTTACAAATAGAGGCATGATGCTATCATTTGAAAAAAAGGGTGCAGAAGAAAAAAGAAATTAAAAAAGGGTGATGAAGAAAAAAATAAATAGATGCAAAAAAAAGAAAAGAAAAAAAGAGAAAAAAGAGAGAATAAGGATAGCCCATGCCCTCATAGAAGAATTCTTTATAAGTCCTAATAATGAGGGAGATGTGTTGCAAAGAGCATAGTAGAATTAGGTTAGACACCATTTATATCCTACATCTTATCCACACACTTGCACAATTCTGATCTAAGAGTATGATGCTTCCCTCCGGTGAGGTCTGGGATTTGACTTGACAACATATGCAAGGTAAATGTGCCTTAGAATTATCATCCCTACCTAAAGCTCTAGATAAACCTTTTTAGAGGTACGATGATCAAGTGAAGGCAATTTCTCTATATATGTCTTCGGGAGGAACCACATACAAATATGAGTGTCTTGAGAGAATCATTCAAGGAACAAAAGCTATCTTTATGTTTTTAAAACTATATAAAAGCCCAAGTTTCTGAGCAGGGTTAGAGTGAGAAGATTTGACTCCAGGCTATTCCATTTTTCAATTGTCCAAGGTAACTTGGTAGCCACTCGGAAGTTCACAGGTTCAGGTGAAGCTTTGAATAACTTGTATGCAAATTTTCAAATCAAGGAGATAAACCCGCTTAGTCCTTCAAGCCTTTACTCGAGGACGAGCAAAGGACGAAGTGTGGGGAAACTTGTTGACAGTCCTTATTGCATATTTTATACCATCAATATACAACAATAAAACTTAGAGATAGGGCTTTATAACTAATCAATTCCACAAGCTTTGGTGTATTTATGATTTGCAGGGACGACATCAAAATAAGGCATATTTTGGCACAATAATGCTAAGTGATAATACCCATGCATCAGTCAAATGAAGCCCAATCAGGTGGAGAGATAAAGCCAACATAAGCCCAAGACGCAAAGGCCCAGATAAAGTTCAAGTCCATTTCAGGAGTGCACGAGTAGGCCTGAGTAAAACAGTCGCTTCGGGCTCATCCGAACTCCGTTTTGGGCGAACCACTAGGCAAAACAAAGCTAACAAAAAGATCTATGAGCTCACCAAAGATGGTCTTGAGACGACTAACCTAGGGACCGCCGCCCCCAGGACCGACAGCCCCCTAGCGGGGCCTCCTGGGCCCAATCTTCTCTGGCGATTCGTACGACGGTTCAGCAACATCAAGTCCACCTACGATCGGTGCAGATGGAAATTGAAAATCGACCTTTTGAGGTTGGTTTGGATCCTTTCCATGTGGGGATGAAACATTTGCAAAGACCCCCTCCTCTCCATCTATAAAAAGAGGCTCCCTCCTTCTCATTCAGGGAACACCACCAAGGAGCAACACTTCACCATTCTTCAAGATGTAGAGTAGTAGTAGTTGTAGTTAGGAGTTAGGGAGTGATGCTCAAGTTCTAGAAGAGCCCTCGGAGTCCTTTGTAAGACTCAAGTATTTTAATATATTTATCTTCTCTTAATTACTGAATTGTTCTTATGGTTATTTAATCATGCCTTAGTTGTTTAGCTAAGCTTAGTTGGTGTAGTGGTTTTACAACCAGGCCGACCGAATGCTCTAGTTATAAATTATGACTAGAGTAGTAACCGCTAGCATAGACGCGGTGTCTAGGCTAGGGTGTTACCTGAGATTGCGCCCAGCCCCACGGATAGTTGCGGTAGCCCCGGGGGTGACAGACCCTACAAGGCCTTTGTATTCCGCCACGTTCAGGCTGGTGTTTCATAGAGCTTTTGGCTGCCTGACCCTGGTTACCTCTTCCTAGTCTTTTCGAGAACCGAAAAGGAACAGCTACTCCGAAGTACCTTGGTGTAACCACTATATCTATTCTTTGCTTAGTTATCCCTTTGTTGTGATCTAAAATAGGACCACGGTAGTGGAGAAGAAAATAGGAACCTTGACTCCTTCCGATGACCTGCCGCTTAGCTAGTCTGCTCTACTATCTTTTTACGAAGTTCTCCTGTGTGTGTCATTTATCAAAACTCTGATCATTTCTTTTACCCTTACATTAGTCTGTCGGCATACTAGCTAGCAGATGCATGACAGATACTTATCTACTTCTATACACATTGCTTCCCTGAGGATAAATATAATACCCTGGAATACTCTTGGGTGAAAGCTACAACGGTATTCATGCGTTTGCGGATCTCTCTGTGTGCGTTAACTTATACCAATTGGCTTTCTGGTGCAGTCGCTAGGGATGGACTTAAAACCTCCTTACTTAGCGATTGCGCTAAGAAATGCCAACACCGCCCGCGCCGAGTTCCGCCACTTGAGGGCCCCCGTCGAGGTGGGGCTTGCATGGGTCGGTGCGTCCCATTCGTGGGTCGGTCCAGTACGCCTTGCTTCCTGGGTATTGGGCCTTGTCTTATTTTAGAGGGCTATAGGCTTGATATGTGGTGAGTTTTTTTCGAGGATTTACTCTAATTGCTCGGGGATTATTTCTCCTGGGTCAGGGTTTAGGGTACCCCCTTATCTAGGTACCTGACAATATCTCTTTTGTGTGCCATGGGATAGTCCTTAAATGGGCCGAGTGATAAGTGGGTCGTCCCTGCTGGTAAGGAACAATCATCCACCTCGTGTGGAACACGTATAGTGGATATATATCTAATGTTACATCTTGCTCAAGAGCTTCTGGAAGATGACCAGAACCAAGGATGAAGAAAAAAGAAAATGTGTTGAGAAACCAGGGTTTTTGCGTGCAACACTCTTTTCTAGAAGCATGTAATAAACTGGTTTGATGTCCTTCGTTTGAACTTGGCTGTAGTGCTAAAACTCCTGGCTAGTCTTGTTAGACTTCTCTATTTTGGGTGGAGAGCATAGTAAGGTGTCGTTGATAGCTGTTATGAGTAGTTGTTGAGGTGTTGGTATTTCTTCTCCTAAAAGCTCTATTATCTCTGACCGCTTATCTGCAAATTCTACAGCTTGTTGTGTATTTCCATTGCTCTATCAATGGAAATGGGTATTCCCGTGTTCAATTATATAGCGATCGGACTTTCTTACGTTAGCAGATATGAACTGCTAGGAGCCAAGAATTGGGACATGGGATAGTCCGGCCATTTCTCTTTCGTGTACCATGGGAAAGTCCGGCCGTATCTCTTTTGTGTACCACAGAAAGTCTGCCCCTCGACTGTTGTTTTTTATTTACTTGCTTATTAGGACAGTCCGGCCGTTCCTCATTTGTGCAGTGCCGAAAAGTCCTCATGTGTGCCATAGTTGGGCCGTCTTTGCAGGGACATACAGTATATCAAGAGAAGGGAAAGTCCTTCGGTATCATGTTTCTGCAGTGGTGGACAGTCAATCGTAAATGGGCCAACTCATAATTGGGCCATACACCGGCGCACATCACTCTACAACAGCCATCGCGCACACACCCCTTTGCTACACCACCGCTCCAAACACTACAACGCTGCTCACTACCGTACAGCGCCGCACACCACTCCACATCGCCGGTTCCGCCAGGAAACGACGACCAAGGCCAGAGACGCGGAGACGAAGAAGCCCTCATTAAAGCCGCCATGGTCGGAAGGCAAGCATCTCATCCTTCTCTTCTTTTGCTTTGTTCCTTAGGAGTTTGCATTAGGGATTCAGATTTGGATTTGGAGAAACGCAGCGGCGGATTTGCCAATGTGGTGGTGGTGTGTGTGCGTGGGTGGGCAGGTGGAGGGGGGCAGGGGGTTACCCTTCCCCCACCAACTTTTTCCGCATCATTCACTCATGGGGACCATCCTCAAACACACATTTATCAATAGTAATCTTGAAAATGTGTAGGACATAAACAATTCTTGCTTGAAATTTGTTGGCCTTGACCATGATACTTGATACCAAATTTGATTGATCTATAATTCATTTGGATGGCTGTGAATGTGCTGATGTTTCCAAATTGATTGCTCATATATGGTGTATCCAAAATGTTTGCTGTGTACTGTATGCCATGGTACTTTGTCATGAAGTTCTAAGCTTGGAATCAAGTGTTGTAGCTTGCTTTCTAATTTCTTATTTGTTTTCATCAGTGGTGGTAGTTTTGATGAGACAAAGTATCCCATGGACTTGGCTCGAGTCCCTAAAAGGATATTTGATTGAAACATATCTGCTTTGTATGAGAAGCAGTACAACAAGCAGCCAAGTAATTCTCCATCAGAATACTTTCACACAAGCAAACAGTTTAAGCTGTTTCGAGGAGGCTTAGATAAGAGACCTATGTATGGAGAGCATAGATGTGTGAATTGGGAGCAGTTAGACAAGTGTCCCCTAATGGCGAGTGTTGTTACGTGTTTGAGGCCATGGGTCTGAAGGATATGATGGGGATGAAGCAAGACTGGAATGACTTGGTAATCAGACAGTTCTATGCCACACTAGAAATTAGGGAAGAGGAGGAGAAGCACATCTGGATGACCGGCACAGGATTTTGGAGGCATCTTTCTCTGATCTTGCAAGAGCTTGTAGATTGGATTACCAAGCAATGAAGCGAGGGGCTATAATAGTTGATCTTCCTCATTTGTTGGTTAAGGAGGAAGGTAGCCATTACTGTGACACAACTGAGAATGGCGATGGTGGAATTTTGAGTATGATACCCAATGTTATTTGGCATCTTGTGAGGTGGAAATTCAAGGCCGACCATGAAAACGGTACTGAATATGACAATGTTCTACCTTGTATGGCCGAAAAGACGATAATGGCCGTGCTGAAACATAAAAGACTAAATATTATTGATTGGTTGGTTAATCAGATGGTGGACATCAGGGTGGACCCAAACAAGCCTCTGATCTTCTAGCTTTACATCATGGTTTTGATGCTGCTCAAGCTGCCTGGTTTCAAAGGTCGCCTAGATAGAACACACCATAGCTATAGTGTCTTCGTCAGCCATAAGTTGCAGATCTGGCAGAGGAATCCATCATCTGAAACCTATGTGTCATCAAATGAGGAAGGTAGCTTGTAAAGAAGGGGAGTCATTCTTGTTTATTGTACTAAATTTTTTTAAATTATTAGTTTCGTTTGTATGAACTTGATGTATCGATGATCATGTATTCCCTTGCATTTATGTCATAGATGTGATACTCTATCTTATGAAATTAGTAGTCACTTAAACTAGTAAAGGACACAGTAACAAGCATCACACTAAAACGAGGATAAACTATAGAGGGTACTGCCAGACATGGCCAAATGTACAGGGTTGGACTTTCTTATGTGCGCACTGCATTTGAACATCAATGTCTCCTCCGTTCTGCATTAGATGCAACAAGAATGGCTCCTCACTGCAAGGTGGGAGGCTGAAGTATTCAATTGATGCAATGCTATCGGTTTCCCAGCAGACTGATTGCTACGACATTCATAACAGACAAACCTTCACACTTTGTCCTACATTAGGATGCAGTGAGAATGGCTCCTCGCTGCAAGGTTGGAGCCTGAAGGTATTCAATTGATGCAATGCTATCGGTTTCCCAGCAGACTGATTGCTACGACATTCATAACAGACAAACCTTCACACTTTGTCCTACGAGATCAAATATGCAGCGGTCGGACTTTCTTGCGTTCGCAGTCAAATTCAAGTGCTTCGTCTCACCCGTGAAGTTTTAGATCGAAGTGAGACTTGTTAAGATGGACTCCTAGGAGCATACAGTTTACAACAAACTTTTAATAAGAATAACCAGGTTATTACAAAGTTCAACAGAAGATCACACGCATAGGCATTATAACAACAACTTAAACTGTTCAACATCACAATTGTATCCAGTGTGTCCTGATAAAAAAATACTACGGATCTTGCGGCGGTGACCTCGATTGGTCACGGTGAAGATGAGTACCATTATGGTCCGCCGGTGGATCCGTGCCGACGTGCCAGTGAGGCGTAACTACGCGGACCACTAGCTTGTCGAACACACCATCGTGTTCAATAATAATTGGGTTAGATCCCCTGAAAGTGGAAAAATATTTGCCCGTTAGAGGCGGAGTCAGAGGCGGCGGCAGCGCGGTGAAGGATCCCCTTTGTGCTGTGGTGGATCTGGCGTCCATCTCAATGTAGGCTGCGGGGCACCATGGTGGCACTTGTTGCTGCCGATGCCAATAGCACCAGTCCTAAGTATTTTTAGACCTAGAACGAACAAAAAAATTTATAACATTTTATATGACCATAATAATACTATAATCAAAACTGACAAACCCAATATGCTTAGTCCTACAAGTTCAATTATGTAGCGGCTGGACGTTCTGGGGTTCCCAGACACTGCCAGGAGCCAAGACTTGGGACTTGCTGTATCAAGAGACGGGACAGTCCATCCATTTCTCTTTCGTGTAGCATGGGAAAGTTCGGCTATATCTCTTTTGTGTACCACGGTACAGTCCTTATATGACATGGACTGTAGAATAGGAGATGTAATCCCTTCCAACCTCTTTCGGTACAGACCACGTGTGGTTAATGATGGTATCCTTAACATAGCACAATATATTCCATATGTTCCTTTATTCTCGGATTCACTAGAGGAGGAGGATTTGGTGCCACAGGCACGCTACCCTCCGCGCCTATGGAAATGGAATCATCCAATCAATTGGTACCAAGATGATCTGGGCTACTTGACGGAAGACGCCACCTCAAAAGACTCCGGCAATGATCTGGGTGACTCGATAGAAGTCATCACCTGGTCAGACTCAAACTAGGAGGAGGGTGGCGAGACACACGACGGCGGGGGCAGTGGCGTTAATCGGAAGTTGCAGTTGGGGCTTTAGCAGTAGAAGTGCAATGGCAAGAGCAATTGTAGTGTGTTCTTCTAGTCTATTTTGCAATGCCCTCATGTACCCAGGATGGTTAGATTTGATTTAGCTGACTTGTATATGTCTATGTGCCTCTACTCTTAATTTGGATGACCTATTACTAACATGGAAATTTTTATTGTTGTTAACTTTGCATTTTGGTACAAGCTATTGACTTCACTGATGGATCTTTGTTGGATTATTTTCTACTTCAGTGGTCTTATTGCATAGGATGCACGCCAAGGCCTATTGCACAATTGGTCCTATGAAATCAAATATGCAACGGTCAGACTTTCTTGCCTGCTTATTATGTATAATGTGTGACAGTGTCCGGCTGAGTCAGATATACAATGGTCAGAGTGTGTTGTAAGCCTTGTTCCTGGCTACAAGCTGGGATCTGAAAGGTGGGTGAATTTGGTTTTCATAGCTGGCCGACATGGAAGAAACACATTCACCGCATATGACATGGACCACAGAAAAGCTCATGCCATGCCTACTAGACTCTTTTGGTATAGTACATGTAAGATTAAAGAAGACTTCAGTCATAGAGCACACTATCTTCCATATGTTCCCTTGTTCTCAGATTCACTAGAGGAGTTTGTGACATTGCCGCTCTACCCGCGCCTATGGAGGTGGAACCCTTCAGATGATGGTGATGTGGGCAAATCGATGGATGACCCCACCTCGTTAGACTTGAAATAGGTGGAGGGTAGCGAGATAGACAATGGCGGGGATAGCGGCATTGACTGGTGTGAACATGCCTGTCGTGGCAATGCATTCCACCGTGAGTGCATCACGAACTGGTTAAGCAGCCATTTGTCTATAGCGCATCCTAAGAGATCTAATATACGTGGGCAATAACATTTCAACAGCATGGCTTCTCGATCCATTGTGCGTTACGATGCGGCGAGATTTGCTCCTCACTGCAAGGTGGGAGCCAGCAGGTCGGCGGTTTATTCAATGTATGGGTGCATACTGTCCGGCCATTTATCTTTTGTGTACCAGGGGAAAGTCCATCGATATCTCTTTTGTGTACCATGGGATAGTCCTCAAATGGGTCGTGTGATAATTGAGTTGACCCCGCTCCTAAGGGTCCTCCTCGTGTGGAACATGTTGACCGATATATTGGATATATCTCCCCTGAAAATCAAAAAATATCTGCCCAGTGGACTTGCGCTGGCTGGGCGGCGAATCTAGAGGCGGCGGCGGAGGATCCCCGGTGTGCTATGCTGGCTCCGGTGTCCATTTGGAGGCAGGCAGCGGGGCTTTCCCGGTGGGGCACAACAACATTGGCATCTGCATCGCTTGTGTGCGCAGAAGCGTCAAATCCAATCCGCAGTTCTCCTTTCTCCCCTTCTTACTATTTGTTTCTTCATTTGGATTTTGCCTCATCATGGATCTACTACAGGACTTGGGGATTTCGCTTAGAATTTGTAATGGTATCGTTAGTGTGATGGTTAGACTTGATTTAGCCAAAATGAGCTTGTACCATGGAAATTGTTAATGGTTGTTAAAGTTGCATTTTGGTATGAGCTGTGGACTTAACTGATGGATCTTTGCTGCATTATTTTCTACTTCAGTGATCTCAATGCCTGCTATGTTGTGTTGTTTAGCGGTAAGCTTAATTTGAATGGTATTCTAGGTGTGATTGTTGGACTTGATTTAGTCAAAGTTGTATTGGACTAATGGTTACAGCCACATTAACTGCTAATCTAGTTTGAGTTGTATATATATCTATGTGCTGCTAAATTTGGATGAGCTCGTAACATGGAAAGTAAAGTTGTATTTCGGTATAAGTTGTGGACTTCACTGATGGATCTTTGTTGAATTATTTTTTTCTTCATTTAGTGATCTCATTTCATAGGGAGCCGAGGCCTATTGCACACTGACAAGATGGAGCAGGCCCCCAACAAGAGGACGGTCTAATTTGCCTGCCTCCCAGATGAGGTCATTCTCGAGATCCTCTGCCGCCTCCCTGGCCCCTCCCTGTTTCGCTGCAAATTGGTCTGTCGAGACTAGGAATGCCTCATCAAGAAGCTCGACTGGTAGGTGCAATTGGATCTTTAGCAGTAGAAGTGCAACGGTGGGTACAATTGAAGTGGACTTTTGGTATATTTTGAAATGGCCTCATGTACCTAGAAAAATACTAGAAATCAATATAATGTCGTTCGAACTATGTTTATGTGCTTTTTATTATTTTGGGAATGTTCTTTTGAAGGGGCGAAGCATACATGGCAGGAGGGAGTGCAGTCGGACATAACCACAGTTTCAAATATTGCGTCGGCGTGCTCCCTTGCATTTTATGTCTTAGACGTCATTACTCTTTGCTATAGAGTTAGTCACGCAAACTACTAAATGACATAGCATGGATGTAGAAATAAAAAGTGGTGCCTTATCCACCAACTGTCATGTTATAGATGCGAAGACATTGATTGAAAACAGGGTGTCCAACCAAGGATGGAGCGATGAACGCCTACAGCCTCGCAAGAGAGGTATGCATTCTCTTAAAGAAGCTGACACGATTACAGCTAAGGCCGATCTACTAGCAAAGAAGCTAGAAAGCTGTGAGAAGATAAGCACTCAGGAAGCTATGCAAGCATTGGATTCTCGCATGACTTGTGAAGTCTATGGAGAATCTAGTCATTATGGACAATATTGTCCTGAAACCCATGAAGACCTCAACTTTGTCAACCACGACAACGGATTCCGACCTCAAGGTCAAGGATGGAATCAGCGCCCCAACACTTAAGGTAACCATTTTAACAATGGTTATCCTCAGTGTCCAAACAACCAAGGTAATAACTATCCTTCTCTCAAAGATCTTGTATATAGTAAAGGAAGAATGATAGAAAGTATTAATAAAATACTTTGTGCTAATGATAGAAAACATCAATGCTAAGTTAGAAGATTTCTCATCTGCTATGAAGAATCAACTTAGTTTTAATAAAATGTTAGAGAGTCAACTAGCATAGTTAACGGCTGTTGTTCCTACTTCTGAGAGAATACCAGGCCAACATCATGTCTGAGAGAAACTACCAACCTTGTTACCGCTAGATATGATACTATTTTATATTATGGAGTACTTGGGGAGAACCATCAGTAGAATATGCCACTATGATTAAAAAGGGTGATGCTGGTAGTCCTGTTATTACTTGCTCAATTCATGACCATGTTTTTCATAATGCAATTTGCAATCTTGGCTCTAGTATAAACATCATGTCTAAAAAAATATGATAAATTGTTCTCTCGACATCTAGCCCCTACCCCCTCTACGTACAACTTGTTGATCAATCCATATGACGCCTATAATGTACAACTTGTTGATCAATCCAGATTTTATAGTTTTAGACATGGGAAATAGAAAAGATACACCTCTTATCCTAGGACGTCCATTCCTAAACACTGTTAATGCCAGTATATATGTGGGCTCTGGAAAAATCTGTTTTCACTTTGCCGAAAAGAAAGAAAGATTTTCTTTTTCTTGCGGATCGTGTCCTTCTAATATGATGCAGGCAAGAAAGTTCAAAAGAAAAGGTGCAAAGAAGCCTGACCAAGGTAAACAGAACTCAGCTGGATGGTGCAACAAAGGGGAGCTATCATCTATAGCATCCTCACCAGATGAGAAAACAAGAAGGTGACAACAGAAAAGGAGGACAAGCCCGAGACTATTGGTGGTTCTTAACTCAATTCTAACCCCACCAACATTAGTATAAAATACACCAAAAATAATATAGATAGGAATTTTAAACTAACAAATTCAATAGTTTTAGTGTACACACTTGTTTTGCAGGTCATTCATGAAAACATAAAAATATTGGGCCAACAATGAAAGAAAAGAATAACAAATCACTCACCTCATTTCTTGGCCCAAGCCAAAGTAAGAAGAAGAAGCAGGAAAAAGCCAAACCAAGGCATGTCAGCCCAAAACCACACCAAAGCCTAGGGCTAGATGTAGCCCAGAGCCAACCGAGCGAAGATGGGCACCAGACCCACTCTGGGTGCGTCGGTCGGTGCACCGACTGCGCGTCTAGGGCCCATCTTTGGTGAGGCGGTACATTCAATGCTGGCGACTGGCGACGGGGTTATTTTGGTCATTTGGTACATTCAATGCTGGAGACTGGTGGTGCGGGGGTATTTTGGTCATTTGGGCCACTCCCTATTTAAGCATGGGTTCGCTCCCTCTATCAAATCATCTTCACCATCTAGGAAAGCATACACACTACACAAGAGAGAAGAGAGGAGAGCAAGCAACATTTTCACTAGCTTCTAGCTAGACTAGAAGAGGGAGTGAGTGAGGAGCAAGTTAGCGGATCATTCTTCAGAAGTTCCTGGGAGCATCGTCTTCCTCGTGGAGGAGTGCTGGAGTTGTCAACTCCCTCCATGCTTGTACCTCAATGGGCATCTTGCTACTTGGAGTAAGAAGTTCGTGTTTATCCTTTGAATTTAAATTCTTAAGTAAGTTATCTTTGTTCATCCTATTCTTGCGGGTTCATTGTTCGTCCTAGTGATGATTGCTCTAGTAGAAGGACCCTGGGGATGGGTAAGCCTTGTCGACATGCTAGAGTACATAGTTGACAGCTTAGACGTGGTGTTTACGTTTGAAGCTACCTTCTTTTGCTCCGTTCACGTATGGTTGAGGTGGTAGGCGGCGGGGAGTGACCTTGTCCTGTCCGTTCCTTATAATCCCCACGTCCGGGTTCAGAGTAGAGTTGTATGCCGGTATCGCCTAACAGACCAGGTGCGCTCCGATGCCCGAAGCAAGTCTACAGTGGCAAAGCTATCTTCACTTAGGATCTATCCTTAGAAAAACACACTTCCCAAGCTACACTCCATCTCACCTCCCTGGGCGAACTAGCTAAGAGACCTTTTTACGCACTGTTCATTGTGGAAAATACGATACTCTGAATACTTTCGGGTGAAGTTCTACAATGGCACTTCCGTACGCTCGCAGACTTTGCTGCTTTTGCTAAAAAATCAACAGAGACATATGCAGAGAAGCTAAAGAAGGGAGGAAAAGGCAAGAAGGAACAAATAACAGAAGATCCTTTAGAACAGAACTCAGGTATAAATGTAACCCCTTCCCTTTTTATACAATCATCAATCCAAAATCTATGGACAAGAAGCCAGACAAAGCCAAGAATTGTGCAGAACCATGGAGAGCCAAAAGTGTAGCTGAGGCAAAGATGCTAAGGCGAAGAAACGAACCGACAAATCATGGAAGCTGAAGAAGAGTGAGGAGACTGATCATACATCACCAAGTCACGACGAACCTGCTCCACTGAAAGAAACCATGAAGGAGGAAACCACAAAAGTGGAAGGAAATCCATGAATCGCAAGGTATGAGTTAATTGGTGCATTGCATATTTCCCTTTTTAAATCATGCATCTTCAATTCCTCGTTCATATTTTGTTATGCATTTAGAATTAATTTTTCCTTAATCAAAAAACAAACAAAACCACAATAAATATATAAGTAGTAATAAATAAAATTTAGTAACCCAATAAAGTATCAATCTTTTACTTCATGTCGTGCATCTAAAAAAGCATGAAGAAGCAATAAAACCAAATAAGTTTAGATTTTTGCATTAATCATCACAACAAAGAACAAAGGAGAAACACCTGACAAGAAGGCATTCCATCCTCATGAACCAGGCAAGCTTGAGGGAAAAATCCTTTTACCCACTAAGGTATGGCATCAAGTCACAACTTTACTTATGCATTAATGTTTATGCCTACAATTTCCTATATTAGTTGCCTAATAAAAAATGGAAACTTATACAATTGCCATGTATAAATTTGATAATTAACCTGCTACTATTGAGTTTTGAACATGACAGAGAATTAATCTTAAGTCAACACTATTGTGGGTTGCACATGCTAATAACCAAGTGTATGTTGGTAAGATATTTTGTGATATGGCAGAGTAATTCTTTTAACTTGACTGAGGGGCAGTTGGGACAGAAATCTGGAGTTTTATTTTTACAAAACCTTATTAAAACTCTTGCAATTTGTTCCTCAATGGTTTCAAAATACCTACCACCATGCCGAGTACATACTTCACAGATAGGAAACCTACAAAGAGTGTCTTGTTTGTGTTGAGCTTAGTTAGGCCTTATCGATCTAAGTCGAGAAGCTGGTCATGTTTTTCTTTGTCATAATCACTTACACTTGTACCCCTTTGCAACTCCTATACTAGAAGTATGCAACCACCAAATATCTCTTGCCACCCTGCCCGTTATGAGACTTTGGATACATATCCCTAGGAGGAGCATGGTTTACTTCAAAAAAAATTGAGAGAAAAGAGGGATGTAATACCCACTTGAGAATGATACAACGGATGCCACAATCCCCGCTGAAGAAAAAAGAGAGAGTGAGAGTTCTCACCTTGAGAATGCGCACTATTGCTCCTGTCCGTTATGAGACTTTGGATACATATCCCTAGGAGGAGCATGGTTTACTTCAAAAAAATTGAGAGAAAAGAGGGATGTAATACCCACTTGAGAGTGATACAACGGATGCCACAATCCCCGCTGAAGAAAAAAAAGAGAGAGTGAGAGAAAAGAGGGATATAATCCCCAATGAGAGATAGCAGAAACCTCAATTCCTATTATTAAAAAGAGAGAGAGAGATAGAGAGATGTTACAGTAGCCATGCTCCCTCCGCCTAAAAACAGGCAACTATTCAAATCTCAAGGAGTTCCACCAAATATTTCTACACTTGCACAATTTTGACCTTTCTGCATGACTTGTTTTCTCCTTGTGATCTAAGTATCTAGCCTAACAATATATGCAATTCAAGTTTACTCATGTTTTTCCCACCTATCAAACTCCATAAAAAGCCTTAGTGGTAGACTCAAACAAGTGAGTAATCAACCACCTCAATCATATTGAGAGACTTAGTGCACCACTTGAGGAAAGAATTTCTTTTCAAAAAGATTAAAAACCTCCATATAAAGTTCTAGCTAAACCAAAGCAAGGGACAAAGTTTCTACTTGTTACAATGTCTTGCTTGTGCATATTTCCAAATGACAAAGCTATAAGCCCCATGTAGTAGGCTTGGGGTAAATTTAAATCATGTTCAGTTCAAGGTAGTATGAGGTCATATACAATTTTTATAAAATGTTTAACCTCTACCATGCTCAACCAGCATGTTTTGATTGAGGACAAGCAAAAGGCTAGCTTGGGGGAGCTTGTTGATGGTCTCTAACCCCTGTTTTGACCCTCAACATTTCATTAAATAAATGGCAATATAACCTAACAATGTCTAAAAATGCTTTAAATTTTACCTAGTTCCACTTGTACATGGAATTTGTATTTGTATGCAGGAAAATACCAAAACTATGTGCAAATGGACCAATGGAAGGCAACGGAACGTGACAGGGCCAGTGACCCAGCCTGGGGGTGCCGGCTGTCGGACCCAACAACATCACCGATCCGCGACAACACATTCCCACGTCTCTCTACCGTTGAAATCAAGTCGGTTTAATTCAAGGGCTCCCAAGTGAGGTCACTTGGATTCATGGGTCCACTGTCATACACCCAAGGAGATTAAGTCGGTTGGAACCGACTCCAAACTGACTTAACTAGCATCTAACCAACCTGAGGGAGTGAGCCACAACCGTTTGATCAAGAGGCGGTGCCATGTGGACGGCGCCCGCCCTGCCCCCATGGTGCCTGCCCTAGGCCCACGACGCCTGCCCCTGTGGTGACTGCCACCGACCTCCATTGCTGCCTACAAGTACCCCCTGGTCTCCCTAGAACTATATAAAGGGTCCCTCGACCATTGAAGCAATCATCACTAAGAAGACAAGAGCATTTAGATCATTTAGAGCTCAAAAGCACTAGCATCACTTAGGAGCTCTAGTCCACTCAAGCTCTAGTGCTTAGCCACCCTCTCGCTGTAGCTCCAGCTTAGCTAGAGAAGCAATCGCCTGTAAGAGGAGAGGAGTCGGGTGGAGTTCTGCCTCGGAATCTGGAAGAGTCTTCTTGAGTCTTCAAGTTTGGCATACTCCTTTGTAATCGTACATTATTTACTTAATACAAGTACTTTACTTCAAGTCTTTCATTAAGTATTTACTTTACACCTTTATATTCAAGTATTGCTTTTCTGCTATTTATTACTAGTAAGCTTAAGCTCTTGCTATAGGCATAGGTTTATTAAGTTATCTCTGTGATAGTCATATTTATCTGCTATTGCTCTGTTGTCTGGTTAGGGTATCTCTACTTCGAGCTCAAGTAGAGATAGTAAGCTTGTAGATTAAGCGTGGTGCTTAGGCTATAACTTACCTTCAAACAGGCTAGACCCTCGGAGTGGTAGCAATAGGTGGTGACAGCCGTATTTGCCTGTGTAGTCCATCATGTTAGGTCTAGTTCTTAAAGCGTAAGGCTTGTGGTACATCGTGTCCAGTTTAATCAGGAGCGCGTACGCCTCTTTACTAGATATAATCTTTCTATTCACTTAGTTACCTTAGTTACATAGATTACACCCGCGTGCATTCACTAGAGTTGAGTAGTGATCATAAACCTTAAGATTAGCTTAGAGTCTAAGTTATCCTTAGTTATCCCTCCAGTCACCCAAACACATTTCGCCTACTAATTCGCCATATCAGCCCAAGGATTCACCAACACCCCGTCTTCCTTTGGGAATAAATAAATTCGACACCTGGTACTCCTAGGTGAAGTGCTACATGATAGTTCTGTGCGCTTGCGGAATCTTTTCTAATTTGCAGAACCGTCGTCACGTGTTTTTAGTGTTAGGACTGACAACCCCATTAAGTGACGCTAACAGATACCAACAACAGCCACTCCATGTCCTCTTGCACTTGTTGATGTCCCCAAGTGTTAGCCACCACGGCTGGCCACCTTGTCCTTTGGTCCATGCCTCACGTCCGCCACCATCCATCGGTACGACATGTCCTACTTGACATTCACCTCGCCATTGACTCCGGACTCTACACCCGCACACCACAAGCCAAGACATGTTTCGACACATACCCTATGCCAGGGGTTAGAAGAACATGAACCAAAGTGTTAGCTTGTTGACAATCGTTTATCACAAGGATCACATACACATTTAAAGAGAACAGTCACTGTGGCCACAACGTGCTCCTAGCGTGTCCACGGTAGCAAATTGAATGCTAGCCGTCCAGTTCATGTTGGATGGTTCCGATGACGCTGACCGACAGGCAGAGTCAGTGTGCAGTCAAAGTCCTACCAGGCGAGGCCGTTGTCATGTGTCTATTGATTGGCTGGTTTCGTTGTCGTGTGTCTGTTGGTTGGTTGGTTTTAGCGGACCCATTGGTTAGTACGGCAACTGGTCAACTGAGTGGAAAATATCAGTATCCCCTCCATCTGAACTAACCAATTGGCACGTCTCCCCATTCTCCTTGTCTCTATCCCTTTCTCCCACCATCCTCTCTCCCTGTTTCCCTCCCGACGGGTGCGGCACCACGGGTGCGGGCGAGTAAGGCGAGGGAGAAGCCGTCCGGCCGCCGCCAGCATTGGTAAGCAGGTCAGCTACAGCTCAACCATGGGCGGCGACAGCGGCAGTCGCACACGCCGGTGGATCTGGCAGATCCGCTGCCTTCATGGCCGGATCCATTTGTCCTTCATGGCGTGGCTCCCCCTCCAACGCCATGAGACTCAGGTTAGGGTGACCTCTCTTCCTTGCTCCTCCTCTGCTCCCCTTCCTTTGTCAGAGCCGTGGACCACGTTGATCTATGCCTGCGGGCCTTCTGGCCTAGATGTGCTGGAGACGGAGAAGGTGGATGAAGAGGGCTCCTCTAAGTGGCCACCGCGGTTCTCAACTGCGTGGACACAATCTGGCGCCCTGGCCGCCGCCCGCCTTCCGCGTCCCTGTATCCATGCCTCCTGTGACGATTTGTGGCTTCGCTTCTCCTGCTATGTGTGATTTGTTTTGTGTGCCTTGTTGTTGTGGCCTAGCAGGTCTGCAAGCTGCTTACCGGAGGCGGGTAGGCCAAGAAGGTGGTGGCACCGACCAGCCAGCTGGTGCTGGTGCTGAGGGAGTTGACCTTACGCACGCGGCCGTCTTACCTGAGGTGGCCTATGAATGGATCCTTGTAAAAACAATTTTCTATTTCCAGTAGAATTGAGAACTCGGTTAGCCAAGTAGTAGCATCATAAGTGGTTTCTTGATTCTCGTTTTGTGTACATAAATGATAAATCAAAAAAAGGCGTACCCAGTGCCGTAGGTTCCCGCACTGCGGGGTCTGGGGAAGGGAAAATAGCCAGCAGCCATCCCTGCACAAATGTGCAGAGAGTGGTTTGAACCCTGGACCTCTTGGTCACAGGCGGTAAAGTTCTACCGCTTGCACCAGGGCCGCCCTTCACATAAATGATAAATCAGCATGTATCAAAAGAAGAGCCGATGGTTTCTGTGTGCTGATTTTCTTATTGTGCATTCCTCTCGCTCCACGGATTTGAATCAAGTATCATAGATTTGGGTTTCTAGATGGGATGGAGAATACTAAAATAAAGCACATGTTCTTAACTTCCCGGAGAACAGCGAGCGCAATTGGGGTTCTTAGCACCGAACTAAATGTGAATCTCTCTGTTTGTGTTCGATTGTGTTTGGGATGACCATGCGTCTTCGGTTTTGCAGATACATGGACGATTAAGTGGAATTCAAATGTTTGCTATACAGACTGTGAAGCACCTACGAATTTTTTTTTTGTCACAGCAGGTTTGTTTGTTATTAAGACGTGGTCAAATGTTCCTGATGATGAGATGTCCTCAATAATCGTGCTGAAACATTCTAGGAAATGAAGAAAGACAAGCGGCTGGCAAAAATTTGGGTGCTGACATATGCATAAACTATAAAACTGATGACTTTCTTGACCGTGTAAAAATATGAAACAGATGGAAAAGATATAACATATAGTCCTACTCCCACCACCTGGTTATGTTTAGTATTAGCTCATTTTTGCTGCATTTGAGGTCCATGTTGTCTTACAGAATACCTGTATTGGCAACTGAATGTTAAAAACATGCTTAGTAACACTTTCTTTGGAGGAACTACTTCTTTGCATATACATGTTCAGTAACACTTTTCTGTTTAAAATTCTCTGTTTCAGTTGCCCGTGTTTTTTCACATATACATGCAACTACTAACTATAATTATTTTTCAGCATATCACAGAAGTTGAAAGCACGAGGATAAAGGAAACTATTAGTCTGAAATGGAACGAAGAGCTCAACCTCAGTGGTTCCTATTAAAATGGTATGTTTTTGGTTCCATGCCATCTAGCCCTTTCTTTCCTAAATCTTTGCCTGTACCAAAGGTTCCAACAACATCAAATTATGGTGAGATGCTGCTTCAGCTGTCAACCATTGCATTACCTGCTTAGGCAGCAAGCATGTAAGCTGCTCTACTGCATGGGTATATTTTATAGCTCACTGGTAACTATTAAATACATACTCCCAGTTAGTTGAAAGTGATGTAACACTTGGGTTTGCTCACTGTAGTGAGGCGTGGTCTGCCTCTGCTCTTATTTTTGAAGACCTTCTATAGTGTACGGTTAAGAAACATTAGTGCTAGCTAACCAGTGGAATGCTTTATTATAGAGAATAACATTTTTGTTTTATGACAGTGATTTGTTTGACATAAGATGGTCCTTTCTACTATCTGCAGAACTGTGCAAAGAAGCCAAAACTTTAGTTCTATGCTCTTTGCTTAGTTTTTATGTTCATGCACAATTGAACACGCTTATTTGAATCATTTGTTTTTTTTAACTTTAGCTCAGAATCCAGAGCCGCTGCAGGCTCAGTTCAGTCTGAATGAAATATCTTAGTCTTGATGCTACTTCATTCAGGGAACTCCGAGAAAGTTCATGCCTAGATGATTTGTATGGTTGTAGTCTTAGTTTCTCAGAGTCATGAACTTATGACAGTGAGTACCATGTAGTATTTATGATGCAACCCGATTGCGTTTGCAATGTTTTTGTAGTGGGGCAGCAAGCACGTTTTCTCTTGAGAATACCACAAGACACCTTGGCCTGATCAGTGCCTCACTTTGGTTGGGCAGTACCAGCACTCCAGGAAAAAGTATGTCCTTTCTTTGCCACCTTAGGTAAATGATAGTTGTATCTCTGAATTTTCTTAGGTTAGTTGTTTTCTGTCTATATTTTGTATCATTTATCCCTGTTGTCCGATACTTTGTAAATGTGATTCTCTTTTCTTTGCTTATTATGCAAGGTGCATAGTGAAAAAATTCATCAAGGTTTCCATTCATCCTTTGTAAATAAAAAGTTTCCCATTCATCGATCTACTCGAGATCCCGGCCCTAGAGATGGAGCAATATTGCTGTCCAAGTACGAGTTGAGTGGCTAGCGGAAAGCAGCCAGGTGCCTGGGCAATCTGGCATTGAATCCTTGTGTGATCTATCTTAGGATTTATATTATTAGTTCTTTTTTAAGTTTGCAATATTGAAACATCTCGACTCTATTTAGTATTTCTTTGTTTCTCAAAATAATATATGTGGTAACAGTCCGCACATATGGGCATGTAATTAATATATATGTAGTGTATGAACATTGTGCAGTTGAACCGGTCGTATTCTTTTTGTCAACATTATTCCATTTTCTATATAGAGTTGCGGCCATAGCTCTGCGTATAGGTGCGCACAAATCACCAGTGGAGAGATAAAACCATGTGTGCACCAGCTCATATACAAATAATTAAAAAATAGTTTTAGAAAATCTGATTTAGGGATAGCCATCTAATCAAACACGTCACATCCACGAAGTACTGTCCTCGTCCGGGACCGAGCACAGATCTCCCGTTTGACCACTAAACGCCAATTAACGCGTAGGACAAACACTCACCAACCGAAAACGAACCTCTTGAAGTTACACGCCATTCATTCATGGTCAAAATTCCAAACACCGTGTGATATCTTTGGTTCCCTCAATTTCCTCTACAAGCGACGGCGACGTGACACTACTACTACGACTACGAGTCCGACGAACCGATGGACGAAAAAGAATCTACGCAGAAAACTCTAAGGTCTTGTTTACATACTAAAATTGATATCTAAATTTTATATAGTAAGTGTTCTATCATACTGTAGCAATTTTATTTTTATTTAATAATAATTATTCAAACATTGATTAATTAGGCTTAAAATATTCGTCTCGTAAAGTATAATAAAACTGTATAATTAGTTTTTTATTTTATCTATATTTAGTACTTCATATATATGCTAATATTTTGATATGACGAAGAATAGAAATTCTACATAGTAAATTTTAAACCCAAAGTTAGGCATCTAAACCAGGCCTAAGAAATTTCTACTGGCCAACGAGAGAACAGGAACCGAGCCGGGGCCCGCGGCGGAGACTACTTGCTAGCTCTGAAATTCAACTGGACGTCGTCATATGCTGCGTCTGGCGTCTGCGCCCCGCCGGCTGCTCGGTCCTGCTGGTCGTCGTGGCGGTGGTAGCCCTCGTAGGTGACGATGAGCATCGCCGGCTCGCCGGGGTCTCGCTCCACGTGCTTCCGCGCCGGGCACCCGCGCACCGTGCTGCACTTCTTGTAGCCGCTGGACGCACGCACCCATCAAATTCAAATACATATCATGGTCAGTCGCAGCCTCTCGATCGCTGGGTCGGGAGGAAGAATTCAAGGATATGTGTATATATATACATATACGTATACGTATATTCATTACCGGGGATACGGCGAGCCCTTGATGGGCTTCTGACCGTACTTGCGCCACGAGTAGTCGTCCGGCGGGATGTCCGCGTTCCGGGAGCTGATCGCCGGCACGTGGACCATCTGCTTGACGCGCGATTTCCTGCACGCTGCATGCCATCGCCGTTTCACGACTCAACTAGAAATACTAATGCGTTTTATTATTCACCAAATTGTAGAGCCGATCATTGGTAGCAGTGGTAGCGGGCGTTTAATTTGATGAGAATGTATATATACCGTTTCTTGGAGCAGTGGCAGCGGTCGCCGTGCGTCTTGCCGCCGGCGTCGTTCTCGTAGCGCGCGTGGTCGTGTCACTTGCCGTTTTTCAGCGCGGTGCCCGGGGAGTAGTAATCAGGGGAGGCATGCTGCTGCTGCTGCTGCTGAATCGATACCGCCAGCGGCAGCGGATGGGAGGCATAGTGGGCGCCGCCGCCGCCGCTCACTGGCTGGAAGAGGTATCGACCCTGAGCGCGGCCGTTGGACACGCTTCCTACGCCGGCTGTGACTTTGAGGCTCTCGTCGACGACGGCAGCGACGAGCTGGTCCCCGAGGCAGACGCGCTGAACCTCGCCCCGCACGCCTTGACGAAGTTCATCAGCGCCACACCACCGGCCGCGCTCTCCGCCAGCGGGTGCAGCTGGTCCGAGTCCGACGATGCATGCTGCTCCGAGGCGGGGCTGCGGCAGAAGCGAGCGTGGCCCGTGCGACGGTTGAGCATGGACCATTTTTTTAAATAGCACTCTATAGCGGACGTTATAGCGCTATTCAGAATGCTACTAAATAATTTTTTTTCGCTATTAGCTGCTAATAACACGTTAATTTTATTAAATTGGATCATTTAACAGCACTATTTAGCCTTGGGCTTCATTTCCATCGGCCCAACTAACTTGAAGTCCCAAATAGCATGCCCAAATAACTTAAAGTATCATATATGAAATATAAACTTTGATGTAATATTTTAATAAGACTTTAAAATATTATCCCTATTAGTATCTGTAATATTTTCATCTTCTATATCTTTATTACGTGTAAAATTATATAATATTTAAAATATTTTTATTGCTTAGTCGTTAAATGGCTTAGTCTGATATAGCTCGCTACGGTCTTTCTTAGCTTTTTCGAGAGTTTATCGTTCGGAGGCCGCTATTTAAAGCTTTGGCATGAACACAGCCGTCCGGATCCTGGACACCCTCAGCTGGTGGTGGTCGCCCATCGCCAGCATCTGCCGCCTATCGTCGTCGCCGCTGGGAACTGTAATACCGCCGCTGTCACCGGCACAGCTCCCCCCATCAGACCATCGATGGTAATCATGGTGGCGACGACGCACGGCAACAAATCGACGGGCGCTCGCACGTCACAGGAAGGGAAAATAGGAAACGCGAACCAAGGGCGCAGCCAGCAGGTTTATAGGCTTAGCGCAACGTACATACGGTAGAGGCCGAGGTCGGTCAAGACAGTAGACTGACTACAGTTAAGGGGTACATACGGTAGACACACGCCGCTGTGTAGCGTAGGCAATAGATATCCATGACTCGGACGGCTTGGATTGGGTTCAAGAAGGGCCCACAGGTCAGTCGACGGCGGGGATCGGACGGCCGGTGGTGCGCTGCGACCGAACCGGATGACCATACCGCGGTTGCGGAGCGTCGATGTGAAGTTTGACCGCGGAAAGCAATTTTGGCCAACCAGAGGGAGACGCGTGGACGGCGTACGTGCTCCGTTTCACGCCTCTCGTGTACGTTGCCGACGAGACCCTTGCAAGTGGCCCCACTTGCCGCGACAATCCGACGGGAGACGGGACCAACCGTGTCTTCAGCCGGATGCAGCAGCAAGAAGGTTGTGTGTCGGCGTGTTTGATATAAAGGGCTAAATCACTCGTTTGCTAAAAAAAGATATACTCCCTTCAATTTAAATTAAAAGATAATTTAACTTTTTTTGCCAATAAGTTAGACCGTTTGTTTTATTTAAAAAATTTAAATTTCTTTTGATGTGGATTTCTTTATTAATAAAAGTTTTTCAAGAATGACTTAAGTTTGACTATTTTTACATAAACTTTTTAATAAAATGAGTCATCAAACTTAGAGTTGAAAAACTCAAACGTCTTATAATTTGAAATTGATTGAATAGATCAAATTAGTTATAATTTGAAATTGATTGAGTAGATCAAATTAGTTATTAGACAACTAGTTAGCCAATCTTGACTAGCATGGATAAGGGTGTGGTTAGTTAGCAAAATATTTTGCTTGTGGCACATGCATGAATTATTAAAGGTGGATAAATTAAAAAAATTTATTGCATAGTTTGGTCAGAAAACACAAGATGAATTTCATGATTAGTCTTAAATGCTACAGTAACTCACATGTGCTAATGATGTCTTAATTAGGCTTAATAAATATGTCTCGTGTTTTCTAAACAAGCATGTAATTTGTTTTTTTATTAGTATACGAAAACTCTTTCTGGCATTGCACGAAAGATTCGATGTGACATCCAAAAATTTTGGTCTCCCAAATTTTCCGGGTTATCCAAATAGACAATCAAGTTGAATCATAGTAAAATACACACGTCCAACTACACATGTCGTCGTTAGAGAGGGGGCGAAGAGCGGAGAATACAAAAAATATAAGGTAATATATCGCCAAATATGGAAATAACAATACAATGTACAAAGTATACTCTGCGGAACACAAAAGGCAAATTTTGCTCACGGACAATGTTGAATTGTGTAATTTGCCATAGTACACCGACTTCAAAATTTGTCCAGAAATAGTATCAGTATGAAATTGTATTTCTTTGCCGCTCAACACTGATCCAACATCAAAAGAGAAGTGGTATGGCAGTGTCCTCCATATGCAAGCATCGCAAGAAACACGTTGGCGTACAGCAGAATCACCTTGTACTGCACTAGGGATGAAAATGGAGTCGAAATATTCCAAAGAGTAACTTTAGCCGAATATAAAAGCTCCCATTGATTTCATAAACATTGAAAATACCAAACCAGCCATTTCATTCCAAACATTATATAATAATATTATTTTCATCGGCTTTCATCCCTATACTCATGATCATTCATGGTTTGCTAAAGCTAATATATATATGTGGGTTGTTCACCACATGAGAATCATGATTGATAGATCCTTTTCAAAAACAAGAATCGACAAAATTTGATTTATTTTTATTTTTTTTCTTTTGGTTCAGTTATAAACGAAGTAATCAAGTTCTTGTACCGGTATACGAACCTGAGGGAAAAAGAAATGAAAAAGAAGGGGAAAAAGAAAATTTAGCTTCTCCTAAACGAAAATTCAAAATAGAAGTTTAAAGTAAGCTTTTTTACTAGGCCAAATTTAGAAATAATTAATATCATAATACAGTAAATGATTCAAGCTAAGTATTGGATGAGATGAGTGTGCTAGGGTATGTATCTTCCGGTGACAGTGATTAAGAGTGTACAAAGGCACATTATTACCATGTTTGGACCGTGTATGCACAAATGGGTCAAGTTATTGCATTAAATTAAATAGATTAAAAGATATTGGACTAATATACACTAGTTTCTGCATCAATCAAATTGTATAAATTACAAGATGTTGGACTTATATGCACCCACGTACATAGTTATTGTATGGTGAGTGCAATTTACTTCTGAATCTCATCGCTTTCTACATTAGATCTGAATGAATTCGCATTTTTGGACATATTCAAATTTGGTTCAAAATTCAAAACACAAAATTCAAAATCAGAATAGATACGGTTTAGAGTTGTTTCAACCGTTTTCTACTTTTCTATTTTTAATTCAGAATATACCTAATTTGAAATTCAGTTTAAACCAAATTTGGCCCATTAGAAGTGTAACCTTAGAAAAATTGTATCTTTTTTTACGATCACGGATGATGATTTTTTATATGAAAATTATAACTCTCAACGAGATCTACGGCTCTTTAGTTTTTAGTTTTTTTATTTGAGGTCGTTAAGATGTTAAAAAAACAAAGTTTCAGCAGTAGGCAGTACTTTAATATGATTTATTCAGTCCAATGAAAAGAGAAAAACTTTGCAAAAGTGCCTTGTAAAACAGAAGGGTGTCATGAACATATACTGAATAATGAGGAAGTTGTTAGTTTCTCTGTTTAGGATTAGGAGTCCAAAAAGAGAGACCAAGCATCACGCCTGGGATCTAGGCCTTGTTTAGATTGCCAAATTTTTTCACTCTCTCTCCATCACATCAATTTTTAGACTCATGCATAGAGCATTAAATATAGGTAAAAAAATAACTAATTACATAATTTAATTTGAAATCACGAGATGAATCTTTTAAGCCTAGTTGGTCCACGATTGAACAATATTTATCAAATAAGACAAAAGAGTTACTATTTATCAGGTTGAAATTTTTTCGCAATCTAAACAAGGCCCTACTATATTTTCCAGCTGTCCAATCAGCACAGCAAGGTCCAGCCTTGTCTACGTGATGCAACGATCAGGTGTATGAATCGGAGGCGAAGGTTGAGTGTGGAGTGGAGCAAGGATACACTATGTATTCCCTCTCTCAAAAAGAAATGCAATTGTCATTTTCTAAGAAGTTAAACATTTTAAAATTTTGCCAAAGTTAAACAAAAAGTATTAATTAACATTACTAACTTGGTCCACAAAAGAATGAGAGGTGGGGGCATAGATCCAATGGCCATTCATAGCCCTAGACTTAATGTTCCATTTGATTACATTGGATTATTAAATTGTAGATATTGAAGACGTGTAGAACAAGAATTTAGGCACCCCATGATCGTGACAAACCACATGCATATAACTAGGGACATTTATTTATCACCCACAACGGGCAACAATGAATCATAGAATGTCGCCCCTGCCAAGTTGTTCTCAACCAATACCCAAAATGCAATAAGTATAAATAAATAGAACAAACTGAAGTACTACATGGATATCTCTGAAAATGTGACGGCCTAAATCTTCTGGAGGATACTGCTTCACATGAAAATCCGATCTACAACCATCAGAGGAGCCAAGTTAATGCTTTAATGGCATAAAAAATGAACGTATGCATTTAAAGGCTACAAGAGTTATAGTCCTTTAACACAGAGAAGGCAGTGGAAGAATGGGGGATGGGGGACAAGGTCCCAGGAAAAAAGATGTTAACGGCTACAAGTTGTGAATGAACAAATATGTTCTCAGTCATAAGTGATTAGTTTCAGTAAGTAAGCGGGTGTGCGTGTGTTTGGGTGTGTGTTTGGATCTCTGTATCACTCCTTTCTCTACTATTAATACAATGATATGTTCTCCTGCGACCTGCGTATTCGAGAGAGAAGAAAGAACAAATATGATACAGTTACTACGTACGGATGCAGTTTTACAAGCTGTATATACCTTTCTGAAGGTTAAAGTACAGAGAAATATAGGATAAGAATCTCCAATGTGGTAATATCTCTAATCATGTATTGCATGCATACTTGCATATGCAAAAACAAATTTACTACGTAAAGCAGAACAAGGTTAGACGATCATGGAGGGATTGGACAGTTCCAAAACAAAGCGTACTTGGTAACAAGTATACATTGAGGGTTAATCCGAGTGCTAATCTCTCAATGTATCGAGTTATCCTATTAGCTATTTACTATTCACTGTAATGCTGTTTCCAGTTGAGGCCTAAACATCTAAGTAGTATCTGCTTTATGCATTTATGCTGTAGTGGTTGAGGACGTTATTGTATCCCAAGTTTGCTTTTCCTATATAATGAGAATAAGCGGCTATGGCCAAGCTGCCCTCTGGCAAGCGCCTTCATCAGGTACGCAGAAGCAAGGAGCGAAGGCGTACCGCATCCTAGACCCGGTGACGCAGCACGCCATGGTTGCCCACGACGTTGTCTTCGACAAGGGGCATGGCTAGGACTGGTCCACACAGGATCCTGGTAGCAAGCATCAGCGACGAGTGACTTCACCATCAAGTACTGGTGGCGGCTGGATCTTCATCACCAGCGTCGCCTACACCACCGCCTACGCCGCGCTCGTCATTTCCAAGTCCGGGGGAGCTGAAGGGGCATAAGCAGCAGCCACTCCTCAAGCACCACAGCCGGCTACACTACCACCATTTGCATCACCTACCTTCCCGAGTACTTCATCCACCCAAATTTTTTTATTTTTAACTGTTTTTTAAAAGTATTTTTAAAAAAACATGAAATTTTTTTATTTTTAAAACTATTCGTTTTGGCGGCGCCGTCAATCATGGCACCGTATTTCCACACTGCGACGCCGTGCATGGCAGCGCCATAGGAGGATGACGTGGCACTAAGGGCCCCACCTATGGGTTGTGGCGCCACACTGTGACGCCGTAGATCATGGCGCCACAGCGTGGTGTTGCGGCGCTATGATCTACGGCGCCATACATGGTGGCGCCATGGTTGACGGCGCCACCAAAACGGTTAGTTTTAAAAATAAAAAAATTCACGGTCATTTTTTAAAATGCTAAAACGGTTAAAAATAAAAAAAGATTCACCCACCCCCACTCCAGCACCGGCGACCGGAGATTGGAATACTCCACGCCACTAGTGGATGACAAGGACCATCTCGATGCCTACTACAACGAACCTCTATGCTATCGCACGATGTAACCGAGGCACGAGGTGATCTAGCTTGGCAGGCGGCAATGCAGCAGGAGATAAACGCCATCGAGCAGAATCGCTCATGGGAGCCAATGCCCATCACCTAGAAGTAGGTGTACAAGCTCAACAAGGACGAGCTTGGTGTGGTGATCAAACACAAGGCACGGTTGGTGGCGCGCGGATTCATCCCGCTGGAGGGGATCAACTACGATGATACGTTTGTATGCATGGAATCCTTCTAGGTTCTCCTCGCTCTGGCGGCTCAAGAAGGCCGACGCGTCCAACAAATGGATGTGAAATCCACCTTCCTCAAGGGCAACCTCATGGAGGATGTATACGTGCAGCAGCCACCTGGCTTCACTATCATCGGAGAAGGGAAGGTCTAACGCCTCCGCAAGGCCCTATACAGTATGTGGTAGGCTCCGCGCCTAGAACGCAAAGCTCGATGCCACGCTCGAGAACATGGGCTTCCAGCAAAGCGCGCACAAGGCAGCGATGTACCGACAGGGCAGTGGGCGCTCCGTCGTCATGGCGTCAATGTCCACCATCGCATCATCACCAGCGCAGAGGAGCGAGATGTGGAGGCATTCCTTGGCTTCCTCAGCTTCTACCTCGGTGTCAAGGTGCTCCAGAATGCCAATGGCATCACCCTTCGCTAGACACTACGCAAGCGGATTCTAGTGCTCGGAGGCATGGCTAGCTACAACCTAGCCCAAACTCCAATGGATGAACTGACTTATTAGAATATGAATAGCCTAGAATTTGTACAGTCTTAGAATGAAGAGTCTTAGTAGTGGTCTAGTGGAAGAAGTAGTGGAAGAGTCATGTAACTCCTTTATAAACTCTTGATCAATGAATGGAACAGTGGGGATTATTCCACTCACATGGTATCAGCTAGGAACCGTTCCTCTACCCAACTGTTCCGCTCCTATCGTCACCCTCCTCTCCATTGTTACGCCCATGGCCGATGCCTTCCCTCTCCTTCCATCCATGGCTGCTGCTCCTGGCACTGCACAGGCACACCTTGCTGTGGCTCCTCAGCCTGGCTACACCTATGGTGCCTACCCCTATGGGTCATGGCGCCTACGTCCCCCACGGCGTCCCCACCCTGGCCAGTGTTTTCAACAAGATGATGCTGCAGCAGCCCGGTGCAAATTGGTACATGGACTCGGGTGCGTCGTCGCATCTTTCGTCATCTTCTGGTAATCTCTACTCCATCAGTTCCTCCCTTCATTCCATTCCAACATCATACTTGGTAATGGCACCCGTCTTCCTGTTACTTGTTCTGGTCATACTTTGCTCCCCAATTCACACCGTCCTCTTCACCTTTCCAATGTTCTTGTTTCGCCTCAGCTCATAGCCAATCTTATTTCAGTTCACAAATTTATCGCAAATAATTTATGTTCAGTTGAATTTGACCCCTTTCGTTTATCTGTGAAGGATCTCCAAACCAAGATGGTGCTCCACCATTGTGATAGCTCTGGAGATCTTTATCCACTTCTTCCAACATCCAGCCCCCATCCTCGTGTCCTGCTAGCTGCCTTGGAGGCCAGGCCACATGGCACAGGCGGTTGGGGCATCCCAGCGTCCAAGTCCTCTCCGGCTTACACTCAAATAACTCTATTTTTGTTATTTCTCGTGATCATGACACCTCTTAGTGCCATGCATGTCAGTTGGGTCGCCAGTCATTTACCTTTCTCTCATTCCTTGTCTAGGGCTTCTAAGCCTTTTGAATTAATCCATTGTGACCTGTGGACATCTATTATGAGCCTATCTAATAACAATTATTATCTTGTATGTCTGGATGATTTTGCTCATTACTTGTGGACTTTTCAGCTTAAACTAAAATCTGAAACTTTCACCACTTTGCACAATTTTCATAGCTATGTGCTCACTCATTTCAATAGCCGTATACAGTTTGTTCAAAGCGACAATGGTCGCGAATTCGACAACAATGCAACCCACTCCTTTTTCCTTCAACAAGGTATTCATTTTCTCCTTTCTTGCCCTCATACATCCCAACAAAATGGCAAGGCTAAGCGTGTCATTCACTCCATCAATAATATCATGCACACCTTGTTATCCCAAGCATCTATGCCACCTGCATATTGGGCTGAATCCCTTCGCACTGCAACTCATCTTTTTAATCTTCAGCCCACCAAAACCTTCAAAATCGAACCCCCCACCAAGCTCTTTTCCGCACACTACCTACATATGATCATCTCCGAGTTTTTGGATGTCGTTATCCTAACCTCTCTGCCACCATGCCTCATAAACTTGCCCCCTCCTTGGTTATCCTGACAACCACAAAGGCTATTGTTGCCTTGACCTCTCCACCAACCGCGTCATCATCTCCTGTCATGTGCTCATTAACGAAAACCAATTCCCATTTGCTCACAACTCACCGGCACCTTTGAGTGTCTATGAGTGGATGATGCAGATGTTGATACAGTTGTGCCTGTCATCATGGGAGTGACGACATCCAGCTCCGCTAGCCCTTCAGCGGTCACATCAGCCACTAGTCCAGCTTCCTCTTCAGTAGCGAACAGTGCCCCACCTGCGCCAGCTCCGGTCGTGGTGCCTGCCCTGGAGCTGTTCATAATCAAGGGCCGGGGCCAAGCGCGGTGCCCGTTCCTGTGGATGGTCTGGGACAAGCACCTGGACCGGGAGCACTTGTAGCTGGTTCGTGACATCAGTCCAGGGGTTCTGCTGGAGGACTGCCCCACTATCGGCCTCCGGTTACGCAGGTATACAATCACTGGCAGCAACCACCTGCGACATTGTCGACTATCGCGGCACCACTGGTCTTTGAGGCACCACCCGTAACTGCTGCTCCAGTTCGCCTGCTGCCGCTGCTCCAACAACTGCCATTGTTCCAATAGTTCCCGTTACTGCTGCTCCACCAGTGCCCACTGCTGCTGCTCCACCAGCGCCTGCTCCACCAGCACCCACTGTTGCTGCTCCACCAGCGCCCGCTGCTGCTGCTCCACCAGCGCCCGCTGCTCCTTACCTGCGCCCTCCAGCTCCACCACAGCTATCATTCCAGCTGCTATGCGCTCATCCAAAGCGCCTATTATGCCTGTCCCTCCCACCATCAACCAGCATGCCATGCAAACTAGGGGCAAGTCGGGCATCAGCCAATTGTGAAAAGACGGGAAGGCATATTGCAATTTGTCTGCAGCTTCCACAGATATCAGCTTGCTTCCAAAAACATATCGTGGTGCTCTTTCTGATCCAAATTTTAAGTGTGCCATGGAGGAGGAATATGGTGCCCTCATTGCACATCAAACGTGGGACCTTGTGCCACCTCCACCACATGCTAATAGGAAAATGGCTCTATCATCACAAGCACAATGCTGATGGCTCTCTGGCTCGTTACAAGGCTCGTTGGGTTGTGCAAGGATTTTCTCAACAGCATGGTCTTGATTATGATGAGACATTTAGTCATGTTGCCTACTACTATTCGCACAGTATTGTCGCTTGCCGTTTCCAGTGATTGGCCTATTCATCAATTGGATGTCAAAAATGCATTCCTACATGGCACTCTTGATGACGTTGTTTATTGCCAACAACCTCCTGGGTTTGTTGATCCGGCTCGTCCCAATTATGTGTGTAAGCTCAATAAAGCTCTCTATGGCCTCAAACAAGCCCCACAAGCTTGGTACAACTGCTTCCAAGCATTCATCAACTAAATTGGTTTTCGAGCTTCTAAATGTGACAACTCGCTTTTCATCTACACACATGGGATGGATGTGGCCTATCTTCTCTTATATGTGGATGACATTATATTGACAGCTTCATCCAACCATCTTGGGCGAGCTTGGTCATCCTTTACCACGTGCTACTCTTGTCTATTGTGACAACACAAGTGCCGTGTATTTGTCAACAAACCCAGTTCATCACCAAAGGACTAAACATGTGGAAATCGATATCCATTTTGTCCGGCGTGTCCCTTTGCGCTGTCGGTTTCCTCATGTCCCTACATCCCTTCAGTATGCCGATATATTTACTAAGGGACTGCCAACTGCTGTCTTCCTCAACTTTCCATCCAGTCTCAATATTGGATCCTCCCAGTTGAGACTGTGGGAGGGTATTAGAATATGAATAGCCTAGAATTTGTACAGTCCTAGAATGAAGAGTCTTAGTAGTGGTCTAGTTAAAGTAGTAGTGGAAGAGTCATGTATAACTCCTTTATAAACTCTTGATCAATGAATGGAACAGTGGGGATTATTCCACACATAACTCAATCGTATGCACTACCGATAGCTCATCGGCAGCCTACGCTACCTGGTGCACACCCGCCAAGACTTGGCATTCGCCATCAAGTTCGTGAGCCGGTTAATGGAGCGGCCTACGATGGGGCATCAACTGGCCGTATTCTTCAGTATGTGGCGAGCACCCTCGACTACGGTCTCCACTTCACCTAGGCGTCCAGCACAATGCGCTTCGTCAGTTGCGATAGCTGACAACTATAAGTCTTGTGCTTTTATCTAGGATGCTTATCTTAGTAATAGTTGGTGCATATGCCAGCACCATATCTTCTTATTTTGCTTTAGCATCTACTTATCATCTACTTTGGAATATGTTGTAGCTTTCTGAAGGACCAAGCATGTTGTCCTATATGTATCCCCAACTTGCTATAGTTGTGGTAAGGCTAATGAAATCCAAGATTCAGCCCCAAAACCTGTGTTTTGTGCCAACAATACTGACCCCACCGCGACATTGACACAAGCAAAAGCACAAGCAGGACTATGTTCTTCCTCAGCAACTACTTGGTCAGTTGGCAATCAGTCAAGCAGAAATTGGTGGCTCTATCAAGTTGTGAAGCTAACTACATCGCCACCACCACTGCACAACTCAAGCTCTTTGGCTGTCCAGGCTGCTTGCAGAGCTTCTCGGTAGGCATGTCGAGGTGGTGGAGCTGAAGGTGGACAGCAAGTTCGCTCTAGCTCTAGCCAAAGAATCTAGTCTTCCATGAGAGGAGTAAATACATCAGGGTCAAGTACCACTTCGAAGATGGAAGCATCAAGGCCAACCACATCTCTACCATTGATCAGCTAGCCAACATCCTAACCAAGTCACAGGAGATGAGGGAAAGGATCAGGCTGAACCAGAACACCTCTAGCACAACACAAGGCTTAGGGGGAGAAATGAGGGTTAAGCCTAGTGCTAATCACTCAATGTATCTAGTTATCCTATCAGCGATTTACTATTCACCATAATGTTGTTTTCAGCACATGCCTTAGCATCAAAGTAGTATCTGCCCTATGCAGTTAGACATGCTATAGTGGTTGAGGACCTTCTTCTATCCCAAGTTTGCTTTTCCTAAAATTCAAAAAGAAAAGCTTGCTTTTCCTGTATAATGAGAATAAGCGGCTATGGCCAAGCAGCCCTCTGGAAGACACCAAAATTTCCCCATTTGTGGGTGTTACAAGGCCAACATACATGACTACAACATGCTAAATATACTGATGTCTTTGAACGCCGAAATTGTTAAATGCGACAAGTATCACAGGAGGAGCAATGCACGTTACAGCTGAAGTATCAAAATGTTCATGTCATATCCAGACAGAAACATAAATAAACTAAGATAAAGATGTCGCAATTCGTGATTATCACATATTCCTTCTATGACTGTTGAAGATAAATTTTAGGTAAAGAATTTGATACCACCAAGAACAATTAGATGCACCATAAAAACTGCACAACAGATAAGTGAAGTAAAATGGCAAATACCAGACATTCAACAGTGTCCCAAGAAAATATCCTAATTTGTATAAACTAGTTTTCCTAAACGTTTATATATTCTCAAATTTCTGCAGAACAAACAAGTGAGGCAAAATTGCAAACACCTGACATTCAACAAAATCCCAAGAAAATACGGTAAATTATATAAACTAGTTTTCCCACACGTTTATATTCTCAAATGCATGCACATACCCCAATCCACTTGCTCTCCATGCGTATTCAGTGACATTTTTACAACCCAGACCACTCCCTCTGCCCCATGCAACAGACTTTTTAAGTGATTATACCACCAAAGGTGCTGATCACGGATGCTCTTCTCTTATGTTGACTGCCCGGTTAAATATTTTTTGAACTGAAACCACAGTTTGCCAATGTGATTAACTACAAATATATTATCTAGATTATGCTCAACATATGGAGATATATCTTTTTGAAACTTATTAACACATGTAACCGTAATTGCATTGTCATTTTAAGCTGTTAACCAATCAATGTCACCCATTGGTACCTACTAGTAAGATCTTTTAGCAGGTTAACCCAATTGGCATGGCATAAACAAGACAGCAAGATGAAATGAAACCTTGGTAGCTAGAGTGATTTCAGAGATTGATTTTGTATTCCTTAGTGATCATTCAATCAAAGATTGCATTGGTGGTCAGTATATAGAAGGGCCAATGTGCCCTGCACATTTTTTTTCCTTAGGAATGCAACAAGAACTGATAGTAAAATACTTTGGCTTGCGAAGGACAACTGAGGGTGATAAGAAAACAAAGAATAACATACAAGCTCAGCAGATTGTTACTCCAAAGGCAGAAAATTCAGTTTCTTTATACTCCCATCCAGGGTATTTTGTATACAGGCCAAAGCTAAGATCCAATTCAACTTAATCCTTGCATTATCTAAGCAGTGAACCCTAATCTAGCTTGTTACAGAATTACAGTAATTGTCTCTCTTTGATATCATACAAGCGTGATTGAACCAATGCCAATACCATAAGCAGAAGCAGTTTTAGTTTTACCTTGTTTTGTACAAGTAATTCTTTTACTTTTGCCAACATATTGACAACACTGGGAATTTCACATACATAAGCATCATTGCCACCAATTGTATTGTTCCCTTTTTGAGATTAGACCAAAGTCTACTTCTTTAGTAATATAATTCAGGCAAAACTCTTGTCAGATTTACGTATAAATAAAGAGCACAAATTCTAATGTAAAATCGCTTCCCTTGGAGACACCATTAATCCATATAAACCCAGAAAAGAAAAGAAAAATGGTCCTGCCCACGTAGTTCAGGAGTAGCATATCAAACTTTACCAAAACCAAATTATCCTAGGCTGCAAATTTCAGGAACGAATCTTACCGAAGAGGCTAACGAAGGATCGCGTGGAACGGCGCCGTCACTGCGTCTTCCTCCGAGGTGGTTGCTTCTCGGAGGCCAGCTTGTACATCCAGAACACCTGCAGCCAGAGGGAAGAGCGGTGAGAAGTCCGGATCTGAGCGGGATCAAATCCACAAAACGTGTACCGTGTAGGGGGGGACGAAAAAGAAGAAAAGTGAGTGGGAAGCGCACGAGGGCCAGGACGTGGGCGGCGAGGAGGATGACGACGAAAAGTGGCACGGCATCCAGGATGCCCGAGCCAGCGGTTTGTTGCGCCTGGTGCTGCACCATCGTCGGCGGCGTTGGGGAGAGAGGTCGCTGATGACGGAGGTTTCTTCTAGGGTCTTTTCCGTATGTGCTATTGAAAAAAAATAGTAATCTCGTTGAAAAGTTTGATCTATCACCGGTGGGCAAGTTCAGAACTTTTCTATTCCAGCCACTCCGTTCAGAACTTTTCTAACCACTCCGTCCATATTCTATTTTTCACAGTTTAGGGTCCTGACAAGTGGCTCCAGGCTGTCTATCCAGGCTGTCTAAAGGTTCAGAGTACCCCTCCCGTCTCTATTCTTTCTCTCGCTCGCCAGATGACGTCGCGCGAGAGCGACGGCCTGCTGATCTTTCCCTTGTCCCGCAGTAGATCCTGGTCAGGAGCCGTACACGGCGAAGAGGCTCGCCGAGCGTGCGCTGCTGCTGCTCGTGCTCCGGGAGAAGCTGGTGTGAGCGCCGTAGAAAGCGACCACAACGGGGAAGAGGACCTCGCACCGTCGGCCATGGCGAGTGCGGCCTTCTCCTCGCCTGCACGGCGCTGGTGCGGATGGCAACGCGTCCATCTCCTCCTCCGAACCCATGGCCACCACGGTCCACGGCGTCGCCGAGCTCTAGTTGGCGCTCACAACTTGCTTTATTTTCGGCAAAAGAAGACCGGCGGCAGCGGGAAATCCAATTCCGACCAGCATGGCGGTCAGCTTCAACGAGATTTGCCGCGGGGATTTAGGTGCCTTCCATATGGAGCAATGTGTGCAAGGAATTAAACGAAGACCAATGATTAGACAATGATTGTTACAGTAATTAGGTGGACTCCTCGCGTGTTGCCGCGGGTATGATTAGCATATTTTCATGTGTTGATATGGGATTTTCTTGTGTTGTATATGATACAATTTATGCATGCGTCCAAGGGTGTTCTCATCAAAGTATAGGAAAAAATACACAACGAAAGCGAGAATTGCTTGGACTGTGCCCTGTAACTTATTCTCAGCTACCTGCTACGGACATTGACTACGTGAAGAAGCACTGTACCATATGGGCCGCCAAGCACGCCATATGATGCTGAAGTACGGAACGGATTGCTTGACCAATTCCCATGCATGGCAGATGCATTCACGAAGAGACGGATAGCGCTCCAGGCCACCCCATGTTGTCCGCTCCACTCTTGTCCGCTCGCCACCTCTCCATGCATTGAGGCGCTGAGCCGCTGACACCTCCTCGCCGTGTCCGCTCAGCTGATCACGTACCTTGCCCGCTCCTCTGCTTTCTCCGCTAGCCTCCTCACCGTCGGCAATGGCGTTAGCTGCTTGGCCTGCGCGAAGCCACACATGTTGGATTTGGCAGCCCCATGCACGGACGGAGTGCTTAGTTTCGCTCTGAAGTAGTTTGATGTTGGGTTGTCATGAACTTGGGGGCTGGGAGAATTATTTAAAGGGATGATGTGAATAGAAGATAACCAGGTGGAGCCGCAGCTACTAACCTGGAGACGCTTCGGTTACGACAGAAGATTGATGACGGTAGAGAGAACTGAAGTGGCGCAGATAACTAAAGAGATATGTGTTGTTCATTAACACGACTTTAATTGGAATTGTGGTTCAGGCGAGACGGCGGTGGAGGACATCGTGGAGGTGGAGTGCATTTTCCAGAATTAATGATTGATGATGCGTTCTTTTTTGTTTAGGCTTCTTTCGTGCGCACGAGAAGAGGTAATGTGATGAGATGTGTTAGAGAATGAAATAAGCAAGTGATGTGGAGGAAGGAGGAGCTAGAGAAATAGATTAGTGGGCATTTATTTTATAGGAGTTTAGGATTCACGGAACAAAAAGGCCACACATGGCCAAGAGAAAAGCGCAGCTCGGTGCAAGCACGCTCGGTGCTGATGCGCTCGTTGCTGCGAGCGTCGGGCTCCGCCCACGGCTCACCGATGCCGGTGTCCTGGCTCAGACGCTCGACCCGTGTTCACGGCACCCAGATTGTTGCGCTACGATAGAGAGAGGAACAGGAGGCGAGTCGAACCAAGCACCGAAGGACAAGCAGCTGCTTCTGTAGCCCACCTGTGACCGCGTCCGCCGCGCCATCCTCCCGCTCGGCGACGACGGCGACGACGTGCGGGGAAGAGATGGCGAGCCGCGGGTGCGCGTGGCGAGGAGCTCCACCCTGTTCGCCGCCGGCGCAGGTGTGTCCGCCCCGTGCTCCACGGCTCGTGGTAGCGGCGGCAGGATCTGCAACAACGCGCGAGGGCAGAGCACCGTGAGGCCGTTGGGGGTCGGACTCTCCGTTGCCGGAGCCAGTGACTCGCTGGAGCTTGTGCGCGGGTGGCCAGGAAGGGAGCGGAAGCAGCCGACGCGCGGGTCGTCGAGGCCGGGGTGGTCGGAGAGCGAGACGCGACACCTCGTCCGTGGCCGCCGGCACGCGAGGCGGAGCGGCACCTTGAGCGCGTGCGGTGAGGAGAGCCTCTAAGAGTTAGAGCACGAGACAACAGAGATGGGTCATGGGAGGGGTACTTGGGACCTTTAGATAGCTCGGACCCATTTTTCAGGACTTTAAACAATGAAAAATAAATAAAATCTAGACGAAGTGGTTTAAAAGAGAAAAGTTTTTTAACCTAGACACAGATAATAGATCGTACTTTTCAATGGCTTAAACAAGATTATTATCTTTTTAAATGACACTGCACGTAAAAGACCCTTTCTTTGTTGTTCTTTAACGCCAAGCAAAAAAAAAATAAGAAAAAACTCCTGCAACTCCTCTGACGCCAACCAAAAAAACCTCCTGTAGCTCCGTAAATTATACTTCATTCCTCTCAAAATAAGTGTCATTTTAGATTTTTATGTCATAAGTTACCACAAGTTTGATTCAATTTATAAAAAAAATATGTGTAAATATTTATATCTTTAAATAAATTTGTTAAAAACTAGACTTATCTTTATAGTGATACTACTTATTTGTATAAATATTTATATATTTTAATATGTAATTAATCAAACTTATTTTTTAGGAAGCGAGGAAGACAATTATTTTGGGATGGAGGAATTACTTGTAAGAGATGTTATAAAATTTTTAGACAAACATGTGCTGGTAGTTTAGTGTTTCTATGTTCACGTGGCGGTAGTTTAGTGTTTCTATGACCAGTATAATGCCCGTACTAACATCACGGTTTTTATCTTGGGACACATGAAAACAACAAATGTTTGTGATATAGACAATATGTTTTTGAAAAATAAAGTAAATAGTGAGATAATTTAAGATTATGCCAAAGGTGATCCATAATGAGTTATCACATTGTTGAGTTCATACGGTTGTACGAAAAAATAAATCACACAAATTATCATAAACTAAAAAGATAAATCAAGTAATGAAAGAAACAAATTCACTGTCTAGCAAAGATTAGTCATTTTTCACTCAGAAAAAAATAGGCAAGCCCACACAACCGTGGAACCTGAATAACACCAGAGTAAGAACAACATAGTGAGAAGATTATGCCACTTCAACAATAACCCAATAGAGAGAAGCTAATATATACATGTAACGAATGTACCGTTAAAACTGCAATCTTTGTGTTTACTTTTCTACCAGTAAAGATTGAACCTCACAACATGCATGATCAAGAGAGATGCTCCTAGACAGTCCTATAAGCAAGATCCTCACAAGTCCAAAATAGATTGATAAGACGTAGAGCATCACTGTATCAGTGAGGGGCATGGAAGATGGATTGAACCCCTACACGGTTAGACAGTGTCTAGTAGTCAGTGACTGCCTCAACGCTGTGGATGCCCAACCCAAGCGCGCAACCTCGTACCCCTCAACCGGCTTTTGTACTCTCTGCACCACCTCGTCCTGCACATGGCCGCCGCGAGCATGGTGACGCAGGGATCCCAATCCCTCGGACCACTACGACCTTGCTCGCCGTTCCCTTGAACAAGACACTGAAGAGCGGGCGTGGTGCCGACAAGTCCGATGAGTCTAGGGGAAATAAGGACCAAATCGTGGGGTGGGTGGGGGTGCACTAAAGAATCTAAAAATAGAGTACTTCCTGACCAAATCAGAAAATCACATTCATCCTTGCATTGGAGATATCTCTGCTATGTATACCAGCACCTGGTGTCACAAAATTCACAGGACCAAATTTAGCTGACATAACCAGTCCATGCTTCCATTGCTCCATCAATAAGAATAAACTCAGGAATGGATCAGTTTGTCTAAAAAAACGTTGACATATCAATTGATCATTTTTTGTTGCAACAGGACATGTTAAAAAGCACAAGTCACAGGTGCTCCTCAATGGCAGCCCAGGGGAAACAATTCTACACCGCCGTGGACTTCGCCAAGGCGATCCACTATCTCCAATGTTATTTATTTTGGTCATGGATGGCTTAGCAAGACGGGCCTTGCAGCACCGCATATCTTTGTATGCTGACGACGTGGTAATTGTAACAGAACCGACCAATTTATTAGAACATAAGCACGTAATTCGCCATTAGATAGCAAACTTACATGATTGAGACCTAATAAACCCGGTAGTCATACCGAAATCTTAAAGGATGTTAAACTTTTCGGCATAGCCAAGATCGTAATAAGTTTAGCCGCACCATTCACAACATACATAGTTCGCACATAGTTTAAAACATCGGAGTTCGAAATAAGTTATTACAAACCAAGTTCAAATTCGAAATAAAGCGGAAGCGGTTTAGTTCAAATCCACACACACTTAGTTCAAATACAGTGCCAGGTCCTCAGTCAATATCCAACAAAAGCATAAGGTAGAGTAGAGTGACCATGTCCAAGGTCTAGTCATCACCCAACGCGGGATATAAGCAGTGCTGACAGTAGCCATAAAACATCTCATCATCTGCAACAACATGGGAAATAAAACCCTGAGTATAAGAATGTACTCAGCTAGACTTACCCGTCATAAACTAAAAATAAATTGACTCCAATGGGTATGCAAGGCTATATAAGTAGGATAGCTGACTCATAAGTTGCAGAAAAGCTTGCATTAAAGAAAGATTTGACCATAACCTAGCATTGTATTTTAATTTGATTAACCTTATAATGCTAAATTAGCACCTGTACTAAACAAGCATGGTAATAACTATTCAACAAGAATAGTAACCAATTCCGGTTGAGTGCCTTTCAACATCACGGCTCAACCATCTCATCTCTTTATTCAAGTTATTACTACGATACCGCTGCTCAAGTCAAGTGTTCACTGTACAGGAACGATGGCGATTATAATCGATTACTAACCAGCTGGTGGGTTATTCCTCACACAAACCACACTCACCCGCTAAGGTGAGCTACAGATCACCGAAAATTCAATTCGGATAAGTCGCGGGATAAACAGGTACCATCGTATCCAGGAACCGCCTGGCTGCCTTATTCAGGGCGACCCTGACTTCGGACTTACTCTCCGCGTAACCCGTGGTCTCCCATCTTCTCCAATACGATGCGTATAGCAGGTCGACTCCCGGTCCAAATCAAACTCAGGCTTCGTGGTCGGAACGACTTATCCTTACAGCTAAATGTGAGGCATAAATTCAATATGACTTGAGGACATACAACGAACGGGGTCCTAGTTCGACACAGACGGGATAACCTCACTGAACCTCCAGTTCAGTCCCAACACCAATCCCACCCCGTCTCGATTTATTATCTCCACATGGTTATCCAAGATAACAATGTATTCAACCATTCCGAGTAACCACCTATAACTCGCGGATGACAGGAAATCACCCGACTTCTACTAATCTTGTTAAAGCAGGGCTAAGCAGATAATCGCACCTGAACCTAACAGGATTGAAGTATAAGCAGTGCAAGGAATATAAGTAATGCAGCAACGGTATAAAACAACGCCTATAACTTAATGCATCAAACAAGTAAAGGACTCAAGTTAGATATTTTGCAAACCACAGGGAGAATGCTCCGGGGCTTGCCTTTCAGAAAAGAGCTTAGCTGGTGGTCGGGACACTCGGGAAGATCAGCTTCGGGATCCTCTTCTGCTGCTATCTCCCGCACCAAAGCTTCCTGCTGGCCTTCCTCTTCTGGTGCTCCGGGAACTATCGTTTCGAGCTCTGACGATCCTATATGATGCATAGTGCATATGAATACCATGTATACATAGAAATACAATGCTGATGCTGATGGTGAATGAATGCTCAGCTAAGATAAATGATATGATTTTAAAACATGTAAGATAAGCACATATCATCTGCATTCTCTTCTACCGACAAATCTTAAACAAGCCTCGTATTACAATTTACTCGCATGCTATAAGGAATTATAAACAACCATTATTTTGCATACTACCCTCTACTGAACCAAAACCAATAACAAATCACACACGTCACAAATATCAGAAAAAGCATTATTACACACATAAAATAATAACTTAAAGCATTATTAATTATTTAAAAGAAATCAGGGTAGAACTGCAACATGACTTTAGATTACTCAGAAAATTCTGTAAAAATTACAGGAGCTTAAACATATCTAATATGGACTATCATAAAAATTTTAGGTCAAAACAGTAAGTACTTTATCCTACATAAAAATAACAAGGCAGCATAATTTAATGGGCATAAAATACTTTGTATATAGAAAAATGTCAAACAACAGATCTCAGAATATTCTTAGTTCTAGATTGACATAAAAACATCCTCCAAAAAGTTTCATGCACAAATTCCTTATATATTATTTATTATGAATTATTTATCATCTAATGGAAGTAGGCACCATAACTAGACAGAGCAAACTTTTCACAGGATATAGCCTCACAACATTTTTCACAAATAGAGCATGACATAAGAAGACTAACAAACTTGGTCTCATATTTTTCTGAGCAACAGAGAATTACTTATGTATTTTCTAAGATAAAAGCAATTAATAGAGATAAATAAATCTATACAGAAAAGTATCAAAAATTTCACATTTCATATTTTTCATGCATAGCTCTTCTCATAAGAAAAATACTGCAAGTTGAATCAACTCATTTGGATGAAAAATGAAGAAGTTATGATTTTTCAAAGATTTAACAAAAATCTAGAATCAGATTCTTTAAAAGAAAAAGGAAAACGCTTTTGCACCGAAGACCCTGAGTTTACTAGAAATCCACTAAACCTGATAAAGAAATTCCCTGTGTCTAGCAGATATGCACGAAACCCTAACTTTTGTCGTATTCAAGGACGAGGTCCTTGTAGGCGGTTAGGGTAGGTCGACGGCGTCGGCGCGGCTTTGCCGGCCGTTGCCGTGGCTCCTCGACCAAATTGAACTGAGGGATAGCACGAGCGGGTCTAGGCGCATCGATTCGAGGTCCTAGCGCAGTCGGAGCGGGGTCGTGGCGGCTCGGCCGCGTGCGCAGGGCGGGCGACGGCTTCCCGTCGACGGCGTAGCCGAATTCCGGCGGGGACTGACCCGCAACGGCTCCATTAACTAGGGTTACGGGTTCTACACGTCAAGGCACAGCTAAAGATCGAGTCAGAGAGAGAAGAGGACGACCGAATCGATCGGAACGCGGCGGCGGTCACCGGCTCGCCGGCCGCGGAGAAGAAGGGTCGATTGGGGGTCTTACCCTCGGCGAGGACGGCTGCTATGGGTGCACGAGCAAGAGCACGTCGAGGCGAGTCTAGTGGCATGCTCGGGGAAGAAAATGAACGGCGGCGATGGCTTGGCGACGGCAGCGCGTTCGACGGCGGCGACGGCGAGCTCGCGGAGCGGGAGAAAGAGGCGGGGAGTGAGGGAAAATGAGTAGGGGACAGAACGGATGGAGCTGCCGCACTCGCTTTAACGCGGTCGAGACGGTCGCGGCCGCCCCGGACCGCCGGTGTACGCGCACCACGCGGAGCGCGTGGGCTGGGCGCGATGGGCGGTGGCCGGCCATTTCCCAGATGGCTTTGACCAACCGTCACTGAAATACTATTTCCATGACCTCTAATACAAACTTTTCTGCCCTATAACTCCCAAATCAAGCCGAATTAGCCAAAACTTATATTGAAGAAAATGTAGCTCTAGAAGAGTAGAACATTTCAACTATACAAAGTATGGCCAGATTCTGCATAGATTTTGAAATACAAAAATCCAAATGAAAATACCCTTAAAATCCCTTAAAATGGAAAAACAGCCCCCAAATCTGCCTTTTTCAACATTTTTGAATATCTTCCAAGCATTTTCATGAAAAGTGATAATAACAACTTTTGTTCGTTATGATCTACAAACTTTATTTAGGGTGTGCACACATGCAAACACTCTAGCTACCACTTTCAAATCAGTCAAACAAAATCACTTTCATGGTCCACCTTGGTCAACCATGACATCAAAGCTTAATTAACCAAAACCATGAACATAAACCTAGGTTCATTTGGTTCCATAATCATGTCTAGGTTGCTTTAGTGGTTATAAAACATCAAACACTCATACCACTTATCCAATTCATATGAAATATAAGCACAAATGAACAAATCAACCATCACACATAAAATAACAAATAACCTATACATTAATGCTATGCATAATGATGCTTATGCTAAAGAATGCAAGTGATTATACATGCTTAACACCTTGGGTGTTACAGTAACATTCCTGTGTCCTTCAGCCAATGATTTAGGTATCACGTTGGATATCCTCCAACTCTTTGGAAATGCCTCAGGGTTGAGAACAAATGTGCAAAAAAGCAATGCCTTCCCAATGCGATGTTCTGAGGAAGATAAAATCACCATACAGGAACATCTCCCCTGTCAACTATCAGACTTCCCTTGCAAATATCTAGGAGTCCCACTTTCCTTGCGTAAATTGACAAAGCAGCAAGTTCAGCCAATCATTGATCGGATTGCTGATCGTCTTCCGGGATGGAAAGCGGATTTGCTCACAAAGGCTAGGAGAAAAACCTTGGTGCAGTACGTGCTCACCTCCATGTTGGTATACTTGGCTATGGCAATGGATCTTCCTCCCTGGGCTCTTAAAGCTATTGATAAAATTAGAAGAGGTTTTCTTTGGAGAGGCAGAAAAGATGTGAAAGGGGGACACGGCCTGTTGGCCTGGCCTAAGGTCACTCGACCACCAGAGCTCAGAGGCCTTGGCATTTCCCAGCTACAACAACTAGGATGGGCTCTCCGGATGCGTTGGTTGTGGCTGCAGAAAACTGAACCTGATAGGCCTTGGGCAGCTTTCCAAATCCACGTGCACCCTGCGGTCAAGGCTTTTTTCAATGTGGCCATTGTCTCGGAGGTCGGCAATGGCAAGAACACAATTTTCTAGACTGACAGGTGGTTGCATGGACAGAGCCTAGATCAATTGGTGCCTAATCTTTTTAGATTAGTCAACAACAAAGCAAGGAAAAGGACAGTGTATGATGCCCTTACTGAGATGAAGTGGGTGTAGGATATACGAGGTGTTAGCACTACCGTACCTGTTTTGGCAGAATTTTTCAAGTTGTGGGATCTCCTTTCAGACTTTACATTGCAGCCTGAGGTTGATGATTCCCATTTGTGGCAATTCTCTAGTTCGGGAGTATACTCTGCCAAATCTGCATATGAGGGATTTTTTATTGGGGCTGTACAGTTTGGGCCTTGCGAGAGAATCTGGAAGAGCTAGGCTCCAAGCAAATGCAAGTTCTTCATGTGGTTAGTGGCACACAATAGGTGCTGGTCTGCAGACCGTCTTGCTAAAAGAGGACTGCCCCACCCTGAACGTTGCCCGCTCTGTGATCAGTCTGAGGAAACAATTGATCATCTGTTGATCTCATGTGTCTTCTCTAGGCAAGTATGGTACAACATTCTACATAAGGTCGGCCTGCAGAACCTTTCCCCCCAGCCTGACAACAACTCCTTTAATGCATGGTGGGCAAGCACAAATTCTGGACTTGATGAACAGACTAAAAAGGGTCTCAATTCCATCATCATCCTAGGAGCTTGGTCCATTTGGAATCACCGCAATTGTTGTGTCTTTGATGGGATTCAACCGAGCCTAAGTAGTGTTCTTGCTTCGGTAAAAGATGAGTTAGTTTTGTGGAGTTTGGCCGAAGGTCGGGGATTATCCAATCTCCTTGCTCTAGAGCCGGTCAATTCATGAGCTCCTCTCTTGTGGTCTCGGGTCAAGTTTTTGTAAAGGGAAAATAGAGACAACTTTAGATGTAAAAGTGTGTGGATGTGTGTGGGTGTGTGTGACTATATGGGTAACCCACTTTTTTACTCTTCTTAATATAATGATACGCAGCTCTCCTGCGTGTTCGAGAAAAAAAAAACAAAGTTCTCGTACTCTCAAGGTATGCATAACCACATATGAAATAACACCGGCACCCAATCCTTCAAGCAATCTCACATGTACAGATACAATTATGCTGCCGCCTAGTATTGATGTGATTGGTCCATTATAGTAGAGATGCCTGGCACAAAAATAGATGAATAAAAATAGCAATATAAGTATTTCCAGTTCCCTGTTTTCATATCAAAAAACAATATAATCATTTATTGAAGCAACCATATAGCAGCAACAAGGGAAGATTGTGAACAGTAGGCTGTAGTTCTGAATAAAAGCAATGAGTTTTTGTACTTCTTAAGGAATGGGCAACTTAATTTCTCTAGAAGTTTGAAATCATTACAATAACTGTGCACCTTTTATAACCCTGAAACAGTAGTGTTCATGACAATCCGTAACATTTCGCTTGTAGTTAGAATTCAGAAACCATCACTTCTTCATTCGTCAGAAAACTGAAAAGCATATTACAAAAAATTATACATTTGGAGAAGAACATCTAATCTGAAATCGAACGATTGCTTGATGAAGAGGTCATGCCATAGCCCCGGCCACCCAATTTCTGAAACCGGTCTTTGTGTGTCATTGGCAACATTATTGCTTCCAGAAGCCCTTGAACATCCTGTTACTGCTTGCAATATACAAACTCAACCATAGGGTCTCTTTAATGGTCCATGCATCAGTTGTAGAAAGCAAATTAACTATTTCTCAAATCCTACAATGTCACTGTGATTCTCCTCTGTAGGTTGCTCATCACTTCCATTGCCTTAACCCGTGAGTCATACTCCAAAGGCAATGCGTCTTTGTCAACTGCAACTAAATTGCCAGGCTTTAGCATATCAAGCTGAACTAATCCAATTACAGTAAGGAATATAGTCTGCATTTAACAGAAGTATTAAAAAAACGAATCTGAGTTCTTCATAACTGCCGAAATCTAATTACAAGTGGCATGTGGAACTAAACATATGCATTGCTGAATTATAATATTATAATATGTGCAATAGACAACAAAAAAGAGTAGGGCTTCAGCGCCGCTAGCATCTGGCTGAGCAGGGTACCTGTTGGTCGTCACCGCGGAGGTTGTGGAGCTCTTCGTCGCGGTAGGGCTTCAACGGCACCAGCATCTGCGCGGTCGTGCTCCTGGTAGGGGCCCTGCTAGTCATCCCCACGGAGGTTACGGAGCTCGTCGTTGTGGTAGGGCTTCGCCACCGCCGGCAATCTGGCCGGTCGTGTTCCTGCTGGTCGTCCCCAATCTGGCCGGTCGTGCACCTGCTGGTCGTCCCCGCGTTTCTGAGCTCGTCATCGCGAGGCATCTGGCTCGCGGTTGTGGTCGGCGAGGGACTTGAAGACCTACGGCAGCGCAAAGTGCCCAGATGCGTTTGTGTGCAGAACCATTGCCGCAGCTCAAGCCATCGCCATGGAGCCCCGATCTGGCTCCACCCACAGCATGGTCCAATCTGCGCCGCCGTCGATGCAGTTGCCATGTCCGGCGGTGTAGATCCACCCGTCTTGGATCTGCTAGGCAAAGAGGGGGAGGGCGATCGGGAGAAGGGAGGGAGGCTACGAGTTGCGGAAGGGAGCGACTCTGACTGGAAAGGATTTTTTATGCCTTATTGGTATTATTTTATTTCCAGTGAAAACGGGGCTCGCTAGGGTTCGAACTGCTGTCGTGGTGTTTGGGTGGAGCGTGAACGGGTGGGTGAGGGAGAGTGGGAAGTGGCTTTTAATTTTTTAATTTTAGCCATTGCATCTGTAGTAGGTGTGCTGTAAAATTTTGAAGGAGGGAAGTGTCTTAGAGAAATTTTTACTTACAGTAGAGATGAAAACGAGGCTTGCTAGGATTCAAACTGCGGTTGTGGTGTTTGGGTGGAGCGTGAACGGGTGGGTGAGAGAGAGTGGGAAGCGGCTTTTAACTTTTTAATCTTAGCCATTACATTCGTAGTAGGCGTACTGTGAGTCGTTAATCTTGAAAAGGGGATATGGCTTGGAGAAGTTTTCACTTATAGTAGAAAAGATGCGTATCATTTCTTTTACTCTATTTATACTATATTTGTATTTACAAATAAATATATCCTGCCTAGCAATGGAAGAAAATATTACACAATTATTTATATTTTTTTATTTTTCTAACAAATGAAAGCCATAATTATATTGTAATGGCATCTAAAATATAAGGAAATGTTGGCATTAATAATACGACATATAGTTAAGCCTATATCAAACTAAAATACGGTCATTATAGAATTTATTTATCTCACGTTGCTAAACACAAAAGTATTTGCTCGTAAGTAAATATATGTTAGGTGTATTTAATTATATCCATAGGTTAATACAGTTAAATATTAAGTTCCATGAATTCTTTTAAAGACAGTAATAATTTGTTATTCGAATCACTGTTGAGTTAGTTATCGGTAACTCAAATTAGTGTGAGTTAGTTATTATCAACGCGTATGTCGTCTGATGATTATTGCATATTGGAAGGCCTCTCTCAATTTTCCTCATCGTTCTATTGTCGGGGATTGGGCCGGCATACACGTAGAGGATCATTCTATGATCAAGGATTGCGCCAATATTTAGGGTTTACATTTATTCATATAATATTGGATAACAAACTACTCTAAATCTAGTCCTATGGTTTGATAGTTAGACTATGGATATAATATAAGTTTTGCTTTATATCTGTTATAAAACATATCATTAGCGGTTAGGATCTTCCCATCTCCATCACTCATGATCCCATAGTAGATGAAAGTAATACAACAAGTAGACACAAGATGAAGAGATTATTATTTAAATATTAATGATTACAACATAAAGCCCCTACGTATATATAGTTTCGCCAAAGGCTAAGAGTTTCGATAAAAAGGCCACGTACAAATAGATTCCTCCTTCTCCTTTCCTTTTAGATAGAAAGTCCATGTGTTTTGCAACACTTCTCCTTGGATGATTACCACGGTTTGCACATGCGTCATCAAAAACTCTATCTAAAAACATACTGGAAAAAATGGTTTTTGGAAAAAAAGAGTACATCACATTCGTTAATGGAATTGCACATGTTGTCTCATTAAAAACCTTAGTGAGAAATCTTCGAGTAAAAACTCGCATAAGAAAAAAGAGTACAACATTTAACCTTCACAGTCATATATTCTTTAAGATATTTTATTCTTCGTGAATAGGTATTGATCTTTACGATCTATACATAAACTTCAGTGTTTTAGTAAAATAGGATCTACTTGATCTTTGTAATTGTAGTGGTTTTAATTACTTTTGTAACACCCCAAATTCTGCAACTTTATAAATAGTGTTAACATTATTTAATTTGAATTTCTGTGCTCATGAGAACATAGGAAAAATAATATTTTCACTAAATTAAAAATTTGACATAGCTGTAGCAACTTGATTGTGCATTTATGCTACTGCATCTTTATTCTTGTGTCGACTAGTTTTGACGAAAACTAAAAAGGAATTCAAACTTTATTTCAAAATGCTTTTGAAACTTTCTGAAATGAAAAAAAAGGATAATTCTCTCTCCCTCCCTATCGTTGTTTTCAGCTGAAGGCCAGCAAGCTTCGTTGGCCTATTTTGCTCTCTATGCGTCCCTTCGTTCCCTCTTTTGCCTGACCGAAGGATCCTGCTGTGCAGCATCGCCATCGTCTTCCTATGAATTGAAATTGAATCGAAACTACCTTCCTTTCTTTGAAGCAGATCTTCCTTTCCATCTTTGGAACATCTGTGGTGTATATCAGCGAGACACGCCGCCGCTCGATCTGCTCACATCAACTAGCCTATGCTAACAATGTTTGGGATGCCTTTTGCCTTCCTTGTTTCTCTACCAGATTAGTCCCACGTGACAGCGGCTTCAGCTGCAACTGCAATTCGATTCCACCACGGTATGGATAAAATAGCCACCGCACCCGCTTATATAGTGCGCCGACTCGCTCTGTCTTTTGCCTAAGCGGTGCCCTCCAAGCCCTAGTTTCGGAACCGCCGATTGTTTTCATAGGCTTTTTTGCGGGCGCTAGCACCGATCAACCAAATTCCGCACGAGCGAAAACATTGGGCCTAAAAACTAGGAGAATCGATGGCCCTGGTACCAAATATCACGAACCTCAATAGTTGAATCATAATTTACTAGATAGATTGGGAGAATTTGGGGAAGAATCAGGGTAGGGTTGGAGCGTAGAGGGGAAGGAACCAGGAGGAGGAACATAAGAAGAGGGAAACTAAGTTTGGCTCACTTCATCGTTACTCCTTTACACAACCGTCACGATGATGATAATAACCATCGGAGACCACTCCTTCGCGGGCCAAGGCCCTACACCTACCTGGGCCAAGCCCGCACTCAACGGCCATGCCGGCCGAAGACCGAAATGACTTGGTTCAAAACCCGCGCCATCAGGCTTACAACGCCGACAACTAACAACTAAAAAGAAAACACAACGCCCACTCGAACTAACAACTGAAAAGAAAACACAACGCCCACTCGATTCAGCACATCTTCTGTCTAGCCACTCCAGGTGATGGTCTTGACATGTATGTCCTAATATTGTTGGCCAGGTCGCAGATGTGAGTCTGAAGTCGCACGCTGGCTACCACTGATCGTGGTCTAACGAGTATGCACAGTCATCGTTGTGATGTCCCTACAGAAAACAATACTGCTACAAAGTTAAACCTCATGATACGTGTTGCTACTGTGCTATTAGGGCATGAATTATAAGTTTTATCTGAAATGTCCTATGCATGTCTCAATGGTTAAGCAAAGCTTTGTATGTGAGGAAACATTTTTTAGTTTGCATGACAGGTTACACGGTGATTTGCGTTGTGGTTTGCAAGGAGTTGTCTTTGCATCCTCCATTTCATATTTGGTGTAGTCTTAAATTTTAGAAGACCATATCATATTTGGATAATCTCTCACAAATAAAAAGAAATAACATGAACACTTTTTGATGCGACAATAGTCTTGGGGTTACTTTCTTTTCTTACCTGCTGCCAAGTGGGACCTGCGCTCCCTCCCTCCCTCTAAATGCCGTCAGGTGGGACCTACGCCGGCCGTCCAAGGAAACCACAATCACCTGCTCCGGCCGTACAAGGAAACCACGTTCGAAAATCCTATGTGGCCCATTAGGAAAGAAACAAGTGCCGCCGCAAATAGTGCACCTACGCCCACCTTGCCCTGCGTGTCTTCTCCTCTGATTTCACGTTTCTAAAACTAAGCATGGCAAAAGGAAATAAATCATCCATATTTCTAAAAATAATCATGCATGGCAAAAAGAATTAAGTCATCCACTTCCTTTTCTACCCCCGAATTTCTTCTACCGAATCCCACGTCTCACTCCTAATCCACGCGGCGTCACAGTTGTCCATCCACTCGCGTACCTGATCCTGCCCAGCCTCCCTAACTCACGACAACCTTCCGCTCACCCTGCCGCCGGAGAAAAAACAAAACATCGCATTCAAAAAATTGCCTCCCTGGACGCCGCGTGTGACGCGAACCTGCTGGACCCTGCGCCCGTGCCCGCGAGCTGACGGACGGCCTCGCCAACCCGTTGACGCTACTACACCCAGACTCCCCAGTTCCTGCCCGCAGGTGAGGCGCCGGGTGGCACAGGGAGAAGTGGCTCTCCAGACAATCTAGCTCACGGAGGAATAGCTTGCCATCGGACGACCTCGCCAAGCCGCCGCTGCCGCCGCGACATGCACTGCCATCGTTTCCACCATGTCCCCGCACCTGCGTTCCTCGGTCTCGACCAGCGGGGATCAGCGCACCTGCGGCTACGTTGCCATCACCCGCGGCAAGGTATATGAAGATGATTAGATAGATACCTCACCGGCTGCAACCTTGGATGGCAGGAGCACCACCCACATGGAGTGAGTGGCATCGTCGACGAGTAGAAGGAAGTAGTGGTTGCCTCCCGGAGTCGCTGGCATGACCGGCCCGCATAGGTCGCCGTGCACTAGCTCCAGCTGCTTCTGGGCACGGTACACCGTCACGGTCGGAAAGGAGCGCCGCCTCTGCTTGGCCGTGACACATGTGCCACACACTTGCTCCGCATGGTCAATCTTGGGGATTTCACGCACCATCTCCTCCTTGCCAGTGCGCTGGAGTACATCGAAGTGGAGATGCCCGAGCCTCTCGTGCCACCTCCATGCTTCATCATCCTTGCGTGCTGTGAGGCACAGTGGCTGGGTGGCGTCGTGGTGTAGGACATAGAGGCGATTGCGGCCTCGGTGTACCTTGGCAAGCAGGCGGCCGCTGTGATCCTAGATCTCCACCTTGGAACCTCCCTCGTCCAGCTGCCCGAGACTCATGATGGAGTTCTTGAGCGCCGGGATGTAGTACACCCCATGCAGCACCAAGTACTCGTCGGTCTTGCCTTGGAACATGATTGATCTGACGCCGTGGATGTCCACCTTGGACGCGTCCCCGAAGTGCACGGTGTTGCAAACGTCTGTGTTCAAATCGGCGAAGAGCTCGTGACGGCCCGTCATATGGTGCGTCACGTCGCTGTCCAGGTACCAGCCTGCCATCTTCTCTTCTTCTTCATCAACGCCAAGGAAGGCACAGGCGCGCGCCTCCTCCAAAGTGACCACTTGGGCGGTGCAGGTGTACGCCGGTGAGTCTTGGTCCTGCTTGACGAAGCCTTGCGCCAGGAATAGAGCGTCGTCCTCTTCCTCACACTCAGCATACTGAGCGCACGCTCCTTGTCTGCTAGCATCACCACCACCACGATCTCCACCATGGTTGCCACCACAGCCACCACCACGGCCGCGGCCGCCACCACGACCGCCATGATCTCCGCCGTCGCGGCTAGCGCCACCGTCGCGGTCACCGCAATCTCGACGTGGCTGGCGGCAGTCCCACGCCCAGTGGCCCTGCAGGCCACAATTAAGGCAGGTGTTCGGCCCACGATCGTCGGCGGCGGGGTTGTTCCCATCGCCACGGCCACCGCCACGGTCGCCACCGCGGCCTCTCTGCTTCTTGCCTCGGCCGTGCTGGTTCTTGGAGGTTGAACCACCGGAATCATCTACGCCCTTCTTCTCCTTCCAGCAGGCTCGCCACTGCTCCTCCATGTACATCATCTCCCCGTTGATGGTGATAGGCTTCGTGGAGAAATACTGTTCCTGATCATTGACCGCCTTGAGCCTCCCAGCTACCTCCTTGATCGTGAGCGCATCAAAGTAAAGAAATTGCTCGATGGCCATGACGATCTGGGCATACTTCGTTGGCACGGTGCGCAGGTACTTCTCCATGATGTCATGCTCATCAATGTCCCTGTAGCCGTGGATGGCCAGCTATTGATGTAGATCCGATAGCCAGAGAGTGTAATCCTCGACATGCAGAGCCGATAGCCAGAGAGCGTAACCCTCGATCTGCTCCCTGGGCTTGATGCCGATGTTTTCCCAATCACGGCGAAGGCACTGCATCGTCGTCCGATGGACCCTGTCCACCCTGATCCTTGCTGTTGCGATGGCGTCCCACACCTCCTTTGCGCTATGCTTGTCGATGAGTGGGATGCCCATCTCCTTGGGCATGGCCGCCACGATCACCTCCATCGCGCGCCGATCATCGCGGAAGGTCACCGGCAGACCCTCCATGACGTCCCACAAGTTGTGGGCTTGCATCCGCAGGTTCATGGTCTGAGACCACTCATGGTAGTTGGTCTTGTCAAGCATCGGCCATGCGGTCCCGCTGCCGGAGTTGTGGTAGACGACCCTGGGCTCCGGCGACTGGTGGCGCCTGCCACTACGCCCGCGACAACGCGGCGGCGGTGATGGAGATTGTTGATGAAATCTCCTCGGCAATCTACCATGGGGCTCCCTGAGGTAGTAGATGATCGGTGATGGCGCGCTAAGACCTACGAACCAGATATGAAACGCAAGACAAACAACCAGGGTTTATCCAGGTTTGGGCCACAAGGTGCGTAATACCCTACGTCCTGCGTCTATTGCTACTATATTGATGAGTACCGGAGTACAGGGGGTTGAATGAATGTGTTCTAGGGGTCCTTGCCCACCTTATATAGCCGGAGGCAAGGTTACAGATCTAGGGTTTCCTATGGTCGATTACGTTGCTCCCTATCTTGGAGAATACGAACAGATCCTAACCGAGTAGGCTTCCTTGCATGCCAACCAGCCTTCAGGATCTGCGCGGCCCACCAACCAGGGCAGTGATTGCCCACGGGCTTCGTCTTGTGGTCTGGGCCGTTAGGTCCATGCGGCCCAAGGCCCTGCCATGAGGGTATAGGGGTTTATACCCCACAGCTAGTCCTCGAGCACCATGTATTCTGAGGGAGTCGCCGTCTTGTCCTTTTCCGACCAGTGAAGATGCAAACCACGTAGTGCCGACCAGTGAAGAATGCTGACCATGTAGTGCCAACCAGCAAAGGTGCTGACCACGTAGTACTGATCAATGAAGATGCCGACCACATAGTGCTGAGCAACGAAGATGTTGACCACGTAATGCTAACCAGCGAAGATGCTAACCATGTAGTGCTGACCAGCTTCATCCTGAGCAGTCCGTAAGTCTGCTCCTAACCACAGCTTCTATCAAGGAAGGTGGTCTATCGAAAGATGCGCGGTGCTCCAAGAAAAAGAAAAAAGCTTTTCACGTCCCTGGGACATGGGCCCACATTAACACATGACACGAAGTATCACTGGGTTGCTAACATGAACCATACGTAGATGTAAGGGTACTAAACCAAGAACAAAAGATAGGCCCAAGTCACTACAAGGTGACATGGGCCCATGTAGTCCCCAAGCTCGATAGAAGATAGAAGATGTTGTATTGAGCTTTTAAGAAAAAACTCAAAGTAGCACCAACCAGTCTATAGTCAATGCCAAGTGACAAGTCAATGCGTAGTCCCCAGCTAAGTCCTGGATGGAGCACAGGCTTGATCGGATCAAGGGTCACCGAGAACCGCTAGTCCGTAGACACCTCTGGGTGGCAAGTCAAATGCGCAGTCCGCAAGTAAGTCTTGGACGGAGCATAGGCTCGATCGGATCAAGGGATATCGAGAACCATTGGTCCGTAGACACCTCTGGGTGGCAAGTCAAATGCGCAGTCCCCAAGTAAATCTTGGATGGAGCATAGGCTCGATCGGATCAAGGGATACCGAGAACCCCTGGTCCATAGACACCTCTGAGTGGCAAGTCAAAATGCGCAGTCCCCAGGTAAGTCCTGGACGGAGCACATGCTCGATCGGATCGAGGGATACCGAGAAACACTGGTCTGTAGACACCTCTGGGTGGCAAGTCAAAATGCACAGTCCCTAGGTAAGAAAAATAAATTATCCAAACCAAAAATCAGTCCCCAGATTTAAGGAGAGAAAATCTGGAACAAATTTGGAAAGAAATATTAGTAAAGAACACAATCCTGGGATAGATCCCGTAATTATTGGGCATGTGCTAGCCACGGGATAGGGGCACATGGAAACCGCACAGACGCAAATAAATAAATCCACGGCCCATATCCTCTCACGGGGACCGGGACGGTGTGGGAGGTATAAACCCACATACCCTCACGGCTAGACTTTGGGCTGCTCGTACCAGACGGCCCAGATCACAAGACGGAGGTTAGTCCATCACCACCCTGGCCGGTGGGCTGGATGACAAGACGAAGCCCGTGGCCTGCTATCGCCCTAGTCGGTGGGCTGCGCGGGTCCTGAAGGCTACTTGGCGTGCAAGGAGTCTTAGTCGGTTAGATCTATCCGTAATCTCCAAGATACGAAGCAATGTAACCGACCACAGGAAAACCCTAGATATGTAACCTTGCACCCCCACTATATAAGCGGGCAAGGACCCCCTAGAACGATCTTTCATCTATTCATTGTACTCCGTTACTCATCAATACAGCAGCAGAGACGCAGGACGTAGGGTATTACGCTTTCGAGCGACCTGAACCTGGATAAACCCTTGTTTGCCTTGGTTGTTTGTCTTGCGTCTCACATCCGTTTTGTAGGTCTTAGCACGCCCTCACCACAAATCTACTACCTCGGGATATCCCGTGGTTGACTGCCGAGGAGATATCATCGACAGTGGCGTGCGAGGTAGTGGGTGTGCAATCTGATCTTTAGGCGAGCCAGATGGTTTCCTTCCCTGCTTCCATTGATTTCGAGGCGAGCATCACTTTCATCGTCGGGGCGTTCACTTGGACCACTGGCGTAATGACGTCCGTCACGTTCATGGGAGCATCATGCCGGCCCTAGCACCGTCTGCAGCATAGCTGGTCCCAGCACCAACCGCGCCAACCACTTCACTGACAGCTCCAATCTCGGGTCCACTCCCAGGGTCATCCGCGCCGCCCATGATGGCCGCGGAAAGGATGGCCACCCCAGCGGTGAACTGGCGGATTCCTTGCTACTAGGGGAGGCACATCGACAACTCCGATCTGATCGAGATGATCGATCGGCATGGTGCAGGACTGGTCGAGATCCTAGAGTACATAGAGTCCGCTCCTACGCGGCTTCGCGAAAACCTAGATTTCACCCCTGTTCTTCCACATCGACACGGCTGTATTACCCGTTCTGACCGCTCAGGTCGTGCAGATCCAAATCTGCATGCGGCCCAAGCATCGCCCCCTGCTCACCAGCAGGGGCCCCAACTCCAACCAAACACGTCGGCAAGGCCGCCCGAGCCAAGCCGGCCGCTCGCATCGCCAGGATCCTAATCCGGCCGTGGCCCAAGCACCGCCTCTCGTCTGCCAAGGAGGTGCACCTCCCAACCAGCAGCAAAGGCGAGGGCCTGTCAACCAGCTCCGTCGTCAGCACCGACTAGATTCAGATCTGGCCGCTGCGCGTGCTCCACCTCCGGTCAGGCTAGATGAGTTCATTGACGTACACCAGTGCTGGCGTGGCCCTAACTGCGCTAATGGCTCGCACCGTCCTGGTTTGAAACAAAGGGAATTCTGAGCACAGCTGAGACAACAACACCAGGCCCAACAGATGGAACCTGCTGCTCCGGCACCTGCAAATCCGAATGCTCCTGCTGCAGGCAGTCGAGCCATCTTCCCGCACGGTTGGACAACGCAACCGCATCCTACACGAGGAACCTACAGTCGCCCCCGTATGACGTGACAATCATCTTTTGGACCTAGATCCATCTAGGGTTTTGGTTCCCGAAGATCTACCAGCCGCGGTGATCTCGGCGCAATCGCAGTCATCGCCGTCAGCCTATGGAAAGCGAGTCGATAACTCGTCCAATCAGGGAGGACGCAACCCTGCCCCTGAGCAGCCTCGCCTGCCAAACGCTGACGACAATCAGTGGGAGGATGCTCACGGGGCAACCGCCAGCGTGGCAATCGCTAGCGTGCTAACCGGCGACACGATGATAATCTCCGTGCCGAGCAGGAAGTCGAGCAGCGTCGAGGCACAGACCGCCACAACCACCTCGATGAATGCTACCGCACTCGCCAACACATGAACGGACCAGCGCCGTTCTCAAAAAACCTCAAGGCCGTGGTCTGGCCAAAGAACTTCCAGATCGGTGACGTCAAGATGTACGATGGAAGGGATAATCCCGAGCACTGGATCATGCTATAGGAAGTAGCCGTTCGAGCGGTCGGTGGCAATGAGGGTGTTATGGCAAACTACCTCCTGGCAGTTCTAAGCAACGTTGCTACCTCCTGGCTATTACACCAGTGCCCCATAACTATCCACAGCTAGGATCAACTCCGCTAGATGTTCATCGACAACTTCAAGCCAACCTGCGTTCATCCGAGCACCAAGTATGCCCTGGCGCAGGTGCGCCATAGGCCCAGGGAATCACTGCGACAATACATCCGGTGAAGTTGCTTCTCAAGCAACCCAAGACCATGGAAGAGCTTCTCACCATCGCCAACAGATATGCCCACCTTGATGATGGGCTGAACGAAGGCGATGTCGGCCCTTCCAACCACAACCACCGCCGCGACGATGACCAGGACCGTGACAGTGATTAGGATCATCTACTCGATCGCCGTGAAAACTGTCGTGGCAATCGTGACCCTGATCAGTAGGACGACAACCGCTCCTTCAAGCGCCATGGTCGGGAAGGCTACAACGGTGGTCGACGCAACCGCAACCGCAATGACAACTCTGTCAACGTGGTAAAGGGCCAGAAGTAGGACAACGACAAGGAGCTTGACAAGGTCCTTAGCTAGGACTACCCTCGCCATCCTGGCAAGGGCCACATGTTGGGCGAATGCAGAGTTTTGGCGGACGCACTCAAGATCACCGCCAATAAGAAGCCGCGCACTGCCACCAAAGGCAAGGCCAAGAACACTGTCCAGTAGGATGACGTTAATGAGGAAGAGCCCCAAGACCCCAATCCATGGCACGCCTACAGGGATCCCATGAAGAACGTCGCTGCCGTCATCTTTGGCAGCAAGGTCGAGCTAGAGAACGCGCGGGACAAGAAGCTGCTGGCGTGGGCCATCACGTCTATCCAGAAGTCCGATGGTCTCATCGCTGATGTCAGGGTACCACCATGGTCCGAGCAGCCCATCTCGTTCAGCCAAAACGATATGTGGGCCAAACTCCCCGACGCTGGTTGGTTTCCGCTGGTCCTCGACCCAATGATCGACGGCGTCCGGTTCGAGAAAGTGCTCGTTGATGGAGGCAGCACCTTGAACATCCTGTTCTACCTGGCTTTCAAGGAGCTCGGCCTGAAGCTGGAGGACCTCCAACCCTACGACTCTTAGTTTTAGGGCATCAAGCCGGGCAAGCCTTCGTACCCCTTGGGGCAAATCACTTTGCCCGTCCAGATCGGGACAAAGTAGCACTTTCGCATCAACCACATTAACTTCATCATGGCTGACTTCAAAGGGATCTACCATACCATCCTCGGTCGACCAGGGATTGCCAAGTTCATGGCCGTTCCTTATTACAGGTACCTCGTACTCAAACTTCCGACCGAGTAGGGCATACTCTCCCTGCGCGGCAACATCTTCATGGCACGGGAGTGCGAGACCAATGCCTATGCAGCAGCGCAGGTCGAAGAGCTGAAGCACGTCTTGGAGCACACTAGCTTGGAGGTCAAGGACGCGCCCCCGGCGGACCTTGAGGTCTCAATCGGTTTGGCTCGGTGCCCTTCCAACAAGGTCAAGCAGCACAAGCTGGTCGAGCTCGTCCCCGGTACCCCTCGAAGACCATAAAGATTGGGGCTACCCTTCCCCCAAATAGGAAGATGCGCTCATCCAGTTCTTTCATGAGCACATCAGCGTGTTTGCATGGAAACCCGTAGATATGCCAGGTGTTCCGAGGGAAAAGGCCGAGCACTACCTTGACGTCTCGAAGACCGCAAGGAAGTCATTAGGGTAGAAGTAGCCAAGCTTCTAGCAGCTGGATTTATCAAGCCTTTAATCCTTGATCAGGCTCATGAGACACCCGCGCCTGGTCCCGCTACCGACTAGCTTGTAGCGGAGCTCAGTGAGGATGCTGAAGGGGTCGAGCCAGGCTCCCCCGACCAGCAGGGATCTGACGATGGCAGTAAGTGGCCGCCTGCTGATGAGCCAGCCAAGCAGGCAGCGCCTCCCTAGCTTGACTGGAGAGAGCCTTTTATCAGATACCTGAATGACCACCATGTTTCGGAAGACAAGATTGAGGCCCAACAGCTGATCCGTCGAGCCCGCGCCTACCTCATGGTCAACGGCTAGCTGATGTGCAAAGGTCCAAGGTCCGTGATTTTTTAGAAATGTATCACCCAGAAAGAGGGTATTGAAGTGGATGTTGTTGCCAAAGAGGAGCAAGCACTCAATCCTTGTGCCCGTACGACCAAATACCTAGCTTCCGTGCACCGTTACTACAACCGCAACGTCTAAGGGAGGCTATTCGTAGTCGATGACTATGTGTCACGATGAATTCAGAACACAGATAGCTGGATGGGAAGGGCCGTTCAGGATTAAGGCTATCACACGCCCAACATCCTATCGGCTAGAAACATTGAAGGGCGTTGAGGAGGACAATTCATGCCATATGGAGCAGCTTATACACTTCTACCCCTAGAATAAGATATGTACCCTGTTTCTTTGTTTTGTTCAAAACTTAATAAAGTCCTTTGCTCCTTATTTTTTCCTGTTACAGCTTTCCATCCGTGCACTATCTGTCATGCATGCGTCCTGCATAAGTCACAATTAAACTTTGTTTCTTGCCCATCGAGAACGGCTTGATAAGGTACTGTGTCTCCATCCTCTTATGATGTGTTACAGCTCCACGCTACATGACACTAGGAGATTTGGCAGTCGCTCTCTAACGGTACTAGGTACCTAGTAATCCTGGTGGTCCTACGCTGTTCACTAGCGCATCGCTATGTCACCTAACAGAGTTAGCTTGCTTCGAGGGTGGGGCAAACCTTAATTGTCAACATACTTTTTTTTACAACTAAACCTTCGCATATTTAAAAACGGCAATATGTTTATCACCCGCTGAAACATGTCTACTAGTCTGCATCAAAAGGCTAAAAGTTTACAAGAAACCAGTGCTTGGCACAACTTACAAACAGTGTTTTAACATACATACATTGTTTATAGCCTACTGACCACCACCACCTGCTACAGGATCTTCGATCAGCGTCATGTCTCCAATGATGGCGGCAGCTGTTGGGCCAGACAATGACTGGAGCTCTTCGGCTTCTTCATCAAGGACTTCCGCAGGGATCCCACGCTCGATGTTCATCAATTCCACCTCTGGGTAGTTGGCGCGGACCACGGCGAGCACTGTGGCAGCCACGTAGCGCCCAGCCCCTGCGATGAACTCTTGCAGTGCCGGTCACAGCCTCCTACACTAGTCGGCAACCACAATCGACTCACCTATAGGGTCGGTGGGGTGCTCCTCTCCTCGGAAGATGGCCCTAAGTACTGGCCTGATGTGGTAGATCATCGTCCTGATCCTTCCTTGGAGGGAGGAGTTGGCATCCTCCAGCACTTTGAACTAAGCCATGTGGCGCTTCCTCAAATCTGTATTATCCAAAGAATGGTGGTTAGCATACACTGGTCCATCCAGTATGCAGCAGACATAACCGATATAGCCTGGCTTACCAATCAGCTGTGCGATTTGCACGGCGTCTTCCTTTGCCTTCTCCGTTGCGGCCTCCTTCTGGTTCAGCAGTCTGAAGATCTGCATGGCCATCACAGCATTCTGGCCGCTCAACCCTACAGCAAGGGACATGAGTATGCAGCCAATGATAGTCTGCAAGGTGTGATCAGAGAACTTACTCTCGTTGTCCGCCTCCAGAGCCTCAACCTTCCGATGCAGGGCAGCAAGGGCATCCTCTTGCTGGATCTCCCACACTTGATACACCTTGGCTGGGCTTCCATCTGAGCCTTCGCCACCCTGAGGGTCTGGCACTCCTCCCAGATGGGCACACGTCTCCTGCAGGCACTGAGCACACTAAATGCTAATATGAATGGCTATTCTGAACACACATGGAGCAAAATTTTGATAAACTCCTTGTCAAGACATACCTTGACCCGGCCAAGCAGCACCTCCACGGCATCTTGGATGCCCGCCTCCATGTTGCCACTTGAGATCTCCTCGTATGACATGAAGTCTTGTCCCATCTTGCGCGTGGTGTACACACGCTGCTACGGGATGTCGATACGAGGGACCCAGGGTGGCAATCTGGGCACCTCCTCCACCACGCCTGGCACTGGTGCACTTGACGACCCCGCCTGGTTTGCAGCTCGATGAGGCGGATGACCCGCAACAACTTTCCTCCTGGGGACTACCCGCCTCCCACGAGATTCCACTTGTGTGGTAGGTTTCCTCACGCTACTTATAGCCATCGCTTCCCTTGTGGACTAGGCTATGTCATGAGCCGGAGCCTGCTCGGTAGTTGGTGGGGGCGTGGTCTACCCATACATAGGGTGTTGCGCTGTCTCCGACGTGGCACGGCTATTGGATCATCTCACATAAATCGTAAAGATAGCTGGCGTCAACAGCACAAGCATTCAGATAAACAATGCAATGAAGAAACGACACAACTCTTACGTTGACGCCCACCGAAATCCTCCTTCGAATTGCGGGGCTGCTCCCCCGCCAGGAGCGCCTGGGGTCCCGCCTGTCGCCCCGCTGCCGCATCTGGGGACTTGGCCCGACGCCGTGCTAGCTCCGCCTGTCCCGGTGGGCTGTACCGGTGGAGTCAGCCCCCTTGTCGCCTCCCAGTGCCTCGGAGATGAGGCCGTTCTGGCTGGCGGCGTCGCCACCCTATGTGATGCAGGCGGTGGTGTTGGTGGTGGTCGTGTAGATCCCCCGGTCTGCTCCGGCTGGGTTGTTGAAGCAAATCACTCTTGATGAGGGGGAGGAGGTGGTGGTGGTGCGTGCCGCGGCGACCTCCTGGTCGATGTCATCATCGGGGGCCTCAGTGTTCCCCCCGTCTGAGGCGTCGATGCCTCACGCTTCCTCCAACGCTCGTTCAGCGTCACAAAGTCATCGGAGTCCAACGACTTCGGGGTGGTCGGGGCAACCCTCTTCTTGCTCCCCCCGCTCCACCGTCCAGGTTTAACTTGCCCTCGGACAGCAGAGTGGAGGGCTTTTTCCTCTCAGTGGTAGCCAACATTGGCCACTTGCCCGCTGCTTGGCACCTTGCCTAAGCAGTGGGGATCTCGTCTTCATTAGGGCTGGAGACGTCCACTGTGTCCTGCCCTGCTCTGGCCCTGCTCTGGTAGCGGGCCTCCTTAGGCCTTCGCTGACCAGCCAGTGCCTCCCCTTCAGGCCACTGTTCTACCAACACAGCAGAGAAAAATGAAGCTCGGTCCTGTCCAAGTAGTGTCTGACAGTCAGAACACAAAAGATGGTATATGCATCATGATTCAACAACAATTCATAACACAACAACAATTACCACTATTGACTTACTGTTGGTGGTGGTCGAGATATGTCGTAGGGCCATGCACGCTCCTCTGGATAGCTGGTCTCCTGATTGAGCTTTCAAATAGAGAACCATCTGCCGGTTCAATGCTTTCGGCAGCAGCTTCTCCCGGGTCTCACCGGAGGGGTCGGCCTACCCGACATACTCGAACAGGCAGTTAACTTGCTCCTTGTAGGGCTGGATCTGATGCACCAGCCACATCCCGGCCACCAGTGGACCATTGACACGCTTATTGTCAATTAACTGCAACAACTCCCTCACCTGATACATCTCATTCTCAGATGGTTTATCGGACCACGTGGGATTGAACTCTGGCACCTGATTCACATCACAGGGCACTCTCCTCCCCTCCACATCCTAGCTCATGTAGAACCAGCGGGTGAACCAGCTCTTCTGTGCTGATTGATGGGAAAAGTCCAGCCACTGGCTCTTCATCCCGTCCCACAGGCACAAGTAGCAGCCCTTGCAATCTGGGACCCACCGGTCTCCGGCCCTTTCTTCCTCACTAGGTAGAAATGGTGGAATAGATTGAAGTGGGAGAATGCCCAAGAAGCACTTGCAATACGCGATGAAGATGGAGATGAAGAGGATCAAGTTGGGGTCAAGATTACAGATTGAAATTCCCCAGTAAATGTAGAGATCCCGCAAGAACCCATTCACGGTTTGCCCCAATCCCCGTGTCACATAGTCCTTGAAGACTATGATTTCCCCATCGAGGGGTCGAGGGGAATCCTCACCTCGGTGCTCGCGCCATACCTCCATCTCCCGCATCGGAAGCAGTCCCTCATCACCGAGTGCCTGCAGTGACTCCCACGTAGATGTCGACTGCTGCCAATGCGGCCTGAATCTGCCAGATCCAGTTGCCTTCGCCGTCTTCTTGGCTCCCCTCCTTGCAATCTCCTCCGCGGGTGATGGGTCGACGGGTGAGTGACGTGTGGTAGTGGTGTGGATGCACTAGATTCGCTCAACTGCCTTGGGCGGTGGGCGTGCAGCAGCGGCGGCAGTTGTGAGGAAGTAGATGAGGCGGAGCGCTCGAGCGACTAGGGCGAGTGCGGAGTAGAAATGAATGAAATGCGGAACCGTTCCCCCCTGTGGCCGCCGCTTATTTATAGGAATCGGATGACATCAATTTGACTTCTATGGTTGGACTCGCGGACTTGTGTGTATACTGCCTTTTTTAATTCCAGTGGGCCGTACTGGTCCCCGAGCGCAGATGTGGGCCGCGGGATTTTTATTCTTCTATGTGCCTTTCCCGTTTGTACTTACCCTAAGTTGGCACCCGGTAATCTTGGAATCATTCCCTAGGTTTCTCCTTCAAATGTATACTTCTTTCCAGATTTGTCTCAGATTTTTTCTAATTAAATGGGTTACATTATTTATTTCACACACCTGGGACTGCGCAGCAGTTTGCCACCCTGTGGGGTCCATGGATCATGGGTTCTCGATGTCTCTCGACCCGATCTAGCCTGTGCTCTGTCCAAGGCACACCTGGGGATTGTGCAGCAGTTTGCCACGCAGTGGGACCCATGGATCATGGGTTCTCGGTGTCCCTTGACCCGATCAAGCCTATGTTCTATCGAAGGCACACCTAGGGACTACGTAGGAGCTTGCCACCCTGTGGGGCTCACAGACCATGGGCTCTTGGTGTTTCTCGACCCGATCAAGTTTGTGCTCTGTCCAAGGCATACCTGGGAACTGCGCTGTGACTTGTCCTTTACTATCGACTATGTCTAGTTGGTGCAATCCTGAGTTTTTTCTTAAAATCTCAATACAACATTTCTATCTTCTATCAAGCTTGGGGACTATGTGGGCCCACATCACCTCGCGGTGACTTGGGCCTATCTTCTATTCTTGGTTCACTTTTCCTGCCCATACAGGTAGTTCATGTTAACATTCCTGTGATACTCTCTATCACGTGTTAACATGGGCCCACGTCCCAGGACGTGAAAATAATTTTTTTTTTCTTGAAACACCATGCATCTTTCGACAGATCATGGGAGTCGTGGTCAGGAGTAGACTTACGAACTGCTTGGGAGAAGCCTAGACAGTGCTAAAGTGGTCAGCATCTTGGCTGGTCGGTATGACGCGGTCAGCATTGTCGCTGGTCAGGATCGCGTGGTCTGCATCGTCGCTGCTCAGCATCGCGTGGTTTGCATCATCACCGCTCAGCACAGTTCAAGATGGCGACTTCCTCAAGATCCATGGTGCTCGGGGAATAGCTGTGGGAGGTATAAACCCATATACCCTCACAGCTAGACTTTGGGCTGCTTGGACCAGACAGCCCAGATCACAAGACGAAGGTAGGTCCATCACCACCCTGGTCGATGGGCCAGACGATAAGACGAAGCCCGTGGTCCGCTATCGCCCTGGTCGATGGGTCGCACGGGTCCTAAAGGCTACTTGGCGTGCAAGGAGTCTTAGTTGGTTAGATTTATTCGTAATATCCAAGATACAGAGCAATGTAACCGACCACAGGAAAACCCTAGATATGTAACTTTGCCTCCCACTATATAAGGCAGGCAAGGGCCCCCCTAGAATGATCTTTCATCTGTTCATTATACTCCGGTACTCATCAATACAGTAGCAGAGACGCAGGACGTAGGGTATTACGCTTTCGAGCGGCCTGAACCTGGATAAACCTTGTTTGCCTTGGTTGTTTGTCTTGCGTCTCACATCCAGTTCATAGGTCTTAGCGCACCCTCACCGCAAATCTACTACCTCGGGGTATCTCGTGGTAGACTGCCGAGGAGATATCGTCAACAGATGGCCCACTCAGGGTGAAAAAGCCACGTCCACACTGAGTCCGTGGGTCCAACCCTAGAAGTCAATGCGACGTCATCCGGATCCTATAAATAATCGACCGCCGTTGGGAGGAACTGTTCTGCGTCGCGTTCATTTCCAACTCCTCATTTCCCACATTCTCGAGCACTGTGCTGCATCTACCTTCGCACAACCGCCGTCACTGCTCCATCCGCCATCACTGCACCGCCCACCGCCACGCACGAATCCAACATGGATCCACACTGTTGTCGCTCGACCCCATCAATCGACCACCCCTTGGAAGAGATGGCTAGGAAGGCGGCGAAGAAGATGGCGAAGGCGTCTGGATCTAACGGGTTTGGGCCACAGTGGCAGCAATCAACTTCCATGTGGGAGTCAATGAATGCGCTCGCTAACGAAGGGCTTCTACCGACGCCGGAAATGGAGGTCTGGTGTGATCCATGAGGTGAGGACTCCCCTCGACCCCGAGATGGGGAAATAGTAGTATTCGAGGACTTTGTGACGCGGGGACTGGGGCAACCCATGAATGGATTCTTGCGGGACCTATGCATTTTTTGGGGATTAGCATTTGAAATCTGGACCCCAACTCGATCCTCTCCATCTCCATCTTGATCGCCTTCTGCGAATGCTATCTTGGCTTTCCCCCACTTCAATGTGTTCCGCCACTTCTACCTGCTGAGGAAGAAAAGGGCGGAGACCGGGGGATCCTAGATCACGGGAGGGTGCTACCTGCGTCTTGGGGATGGGATGAAGGAACATTGGCTAGACATCTAGCATGCATCCACCAAGAATATTGAGGGCAGACCGGTGCCCTATGATGTGAACCAGATTCCCTCTTTCATCCCGCGATGGTCAGACAAACCTTCTTTGAATGAGATGGCATAGGTGAGTGAGTTATTGCAGCTAATTGACACTAGGCGTGTCAATGGAGTTCTGTTGGCGGCAACATGGTACGTCCGGCGCACCCCGCCACGCAAGGAGCGGGTGACCTGGATGTATGAGTATATCTGTGTGACGGACCCATCTCGGTTGTCCAAAGTCCAGCTGTCCCAGGAGATGTTGAATAGGTGAATGACTTCTCTATTTGAGAAGTTTGATCAGGACAAAAGCTACCCAGAGGACACACAGCTTCCATACCATCTCGACCGACCACCACTAGAGGTATAAACTTTAAATATTCGGCAATATGCATCATATCTGAATGTTTGCTCTGTATGACAAATTTTTGTGTCTGGCAGAGGATTCTTGGGTAGGATCGATCTGTATTTTTCATGGCTGTGCCGACAAAAGTTCTTGGGCAGGATCGGATCTAGTGCGGGTCCAACCCTGGAAGTCCCCTGACCACAGCAAAATACGCAGTTGCATATCTAGTGCATGTAGAATGCTGCAATGGCCCAGGAGATCTCCCATATGCTTGACCTAAAGGAGGCCGCCGAGAAGCGGGCGAAGGAGGACGAGGAGCAGATTGCTCAACTGACCGGTAATAGGAAACAAGGCAGGATTGTTTCACATTGTCTGTAGCATACTGAGCGAACTAGGATATGCCAACAACCTTGGTTCTATTTTTATATATTTGAGGTAGCGCCACATGGCCTAGCTCCAGGTGCTAGAGGATGCCAATGCCATGCTTCAGGGAAAGATCAAGATGATGATTAATCACATCCGACTAGTGCACAGGGCCATCTTCCCTGGTGAGGCGCATCCTACGGATCCTATGGGTGAAACGGTCGTTGTCGCCGACCAGTGCCGTAGGTTGTGGCCAGCACTGTAGGAGGCTGTCGTAGGGGCGGGTCGCTACGTGGTTGCCACCATACTCATCGTTGCCTACCCGGAGGTGCAGCTGGACAACATCGAGCGTGGCATCCTAGCAGAGGTCTCTGATGAGGACGCCAAGAACCTCCGGGATACCTCTGGTCCGACCACCGCAGGCGGAGGTATGATGCTCATTGAGGATCCTGCAGCAGGTGGAGGTGGTCAGTAGGCTGTAAACAATGTGATAGTTGTTAAAACACTATTTTTAAGTTGTGCCAAGCACTAGGTGCTCATAACTTTTAGCCTTTGCAGACACTAAGTAGGCATGTTTGAGCGGGCGATAAACATATATGCTATTTTTATAATTTAAGGCGTAGTTGTAGAAAAAATGTTGACAATTAAGTTTTGATCCTACCCTCGAAGCGGGCTAACTCCGTGGGTATGTAGGGTTGCGCTAGTGAACAGCTTGGATGCCAGGATCACTAGGTACCTAGTACCGTTAGAGAGCAACTGCTGAATCTCCTAATGCCATGTAGCGTGGAGCTATAACACATCGTAAGAGGATCGAAGCAGTGCCTTGTCCAGCCATTCTCGGCAGGCAAGAAACAAAGTTTAATTGTGACTTATGCAGGATGCATGTATGACAGATGGTATGAAAATGCAAAGCTGTAACAGGGAAAAGACAACAAGGAACTTTATTAATTGTCGAATAAAAAGCAGGGTACATATCTTATTCTATGGATAGAAGTGTATGAGCTGATCAATGTGCCAAGAGTTTGGCTCGTTGACGTCCTTCATTGTACACAACCGATAAGATGTCGGGCATGTAACAACCTTAATCTTGAACGGCCCTTCCCATCTTGATGACAGCTTGTGTAGACCATCTGTGTTCTGTATTCATTGCAACACCATATCGCCGACCACGAACAACCTTCCCTTAACATTGCGGTTGTTGTAATGACACACGAAAGCTAGGTACTTGGCCGTGTGAGTCAAGAATCGAGTGCTCGCTCTTCTTGGATATGACATCCACTTCTCTAGCTTCATTTGAGATTCATCGTGATACGTGACACATGGTGATTGGAATGTGACCTCGGCCGGTAGAACGGCTTCGGATCCGAACACCATGAAGTATGGAGATACGCCAGTGTTGCGACTGGGCTACGTACGCAGACCCCAGACCATAGCAGGCAATTCCCCTAACCACCGACCAGGTTTGAATTCTTTGTCATCTAGGTATACCTGTTTGCATAGAGCATCGAGTATCATGCTGTTGGCTCGCTCCACTTGTCCTTTGACTCAAGGATGAGAAATAGACACATATTTGAATTTGATACTGAGATCATCGTAGATGTCAAAAAATGCATCGCTGGTGAACTGGGTGCCCAAATCAGTAATGATACTGTTCGGCACACCAAATCGGTGGATGACATCGTCGAGGAACTGCACTGCTTTCTCGGCCGTTGCTTTCTGGATGGCCTTGTACTCGACCCACATGGAGAATTTGTCGATGAGCACATAAATGCATGTGTGGCCACTGGGTCCTTTCTTGAAAGGACCGATCATGTCTAGTCCCCAGCACGAGAAAGGACAAGTGACTGGGATGGTCTGAAGTTCATGTGCTGGGGCATGAATCTGCATAGCAAACATTTGGCAATTCTTGCACCGGCGCACGTAGTCTTCCGCGTCGGTGAAAGCTGTAGGTTAGTAGAACCCTGCTTGGTAAGCTTTGTCGACGGACGTCTGGGATCCTGCATGGTTGCCGCAAGTGCCAGCGTGAATATCATCCACTAGTTTGATACCCTCCTTTTGGGTTATGCACTTCTGATAGATCTCAGCTCTCGGGCTTTTGCACATTAGCTCGCCGTTAACCATAAGGTAAGCACGGGCTCGATGGATCAGCTGCTGGGCTCAATCCTATCTTCTGGGACAAGGTGGTCATTCAGGTACCCAACAAAGGGCTCTCTCCAATCGAGCTAGGGAGGCGCTGCCTGCTCATTTGGCTCATCAGCCGATGGCTGCTCATCACCTTCATCAGTTCCCTGCTGGCCGGGGGAGCGTGGCTCGATCGCCTCGAAGAAATCATCGAGCACTGCCACTAGCTGGTCGGTAGCAGGATTGGGTGCTGGTGCTTCACTTGCCTGGTCAGGAATCACAGGTTTGGTCAAATCTTCAACAAATACTCCTGGGGTACCTCGGTGCAAGATGACCCTAGTTTGGACAACTCGTCAGTGCCTTTGTTTTTGGCACGCGGTACATGGATGAACTCCAAACCATAGAACTTATTCTCGAGCTTGTGTATTTCAACCACATAGGCATCCATTTTTTCGTTGATGGTGTCCTAGTCTTTGTTGACTTCGTGAATGACCAGAGCGGAATCACCATATACAAGGAGCCGTTTTATGCCCAGCTTGACTGCAATATGGAGGTCATGCAAGGCAGCTACGTACAAGGCCACGTTATTAGATGCCTTGAAGTGGATGCGTAAGACATATCGAAGAGTGTCCTTGGATGGAGCGATGAAGTAGATACCTGCTCCGACGCCCTCGATGTTCAGGGAACTGTCGAAATACATCTGCCAGTGGTCGACAGTTGAATCAGCCAGAGGCAGGGTGATATCCGACCACTCTACCATGAAGTCAACCAGGGCCTGAGATTTGACAGTCTTTCAACTGCAAAATTTCAGCGTGAACTCACATAGCTCTAACGAGTATTTAACGATGCAGCCATTGGCATTCCTGTTGCACAGAATTTTACCAAGCGCGGCTTCTGTGACCACCATAATTGAGTAGGCCTGGAAGTAATGAAGAAGCTTCCTCTTGGTGATCAGGAGTGCATAGAGCAACTTCTGGATGTGGTTTTAACATTGCTTGGTTTCATTGAGAACCTCGCTAATGTAGTAGATTGGACATTGTACGCCGTAGACGTGCCCGAGTTCCTCGCGCTCGACCACCATCACGGTACTGACCACGTTGGTTGTGGGGCAATGTAGAAGAGAAGCTCCTCGCCTTCTCGTGGGACCGTGAGTACTAGGGGAGTTGCAAGGTACTCCTTGAGCTGCTTAAAAGCCTGGTCGGCTTCGTCCGTCCACTCGAACTTCTCTTTTGCCCTGAGAAGCTTGATAAAGGGAAGCTTTTTTTCTCCTAGTCGGGAGATGAAGCGACTCAGGGCCGCCATGCACCCGGTGAGCTTCTTATATCTTTGACGCACTGCAGTTGTTGCAGATCCAAAACAATTTGGATCTTCTCAGGATTGGGGTGTATGCCGTCATGGCTAACCACGTGACCGAGTAGGATCCCAGAAGGCACGTCAAAGACACAATTGTTGGGGTACAACTTCCATTGAAATTCGTTGAGCGCCATGAAGGTTTGGTGGAGGTTATCGACTAGAGCATTGGACCGTCGAGTTTTTACCACCACAACATCTACATACGCCTCGACTAGGTTGTTAGCGATCTCGTCATCGAGATATGACTAGATGGCTCGCTGGTATGTAGCCTCGGCCAAACAACATGGTCGTATAGCAGAAAGTGCCAAAGGATGTGATGAAGGCGGTCTTCTCCTGGTCTTCCTCATTGAGGGCTATTTGGTGATAGCCCGAGTAGCAATCTAGAAAATAAAGCAACTTGCAACCTACAGTAGAGTCTATGACGTCATCAATTCGAGGGAGATTGAAAGCCTATTTGGGGCAGTGTTTGTTGAGATCGGTGTAATCAATGCACATTCTCCATTCATTATTCTTTTTGCGTTCAAGAACCGGGTTGGCTAACCACTCCGGATGATATACCTCTTTGATAAAGCCAGCTGCTAGAAGCATGGCTACTTCTGTGCTAATGACTTCTTTGTGGTCGCGAGCGAATCATCGCAGCTTCTGCTTGATCGGCTTTGCAGTCTTCGAGACGTCAAGCTAGTGCTCGGCCTTGTTCCTCGGAACACCTGGCATATCCGCAGGTTTCCATGCGAATACGCTGACGTGCTCTCGGAGGAACTAGATGAGCGTGTCTTCTTATTTGGGGGAAGGTCAGCCCTGATCTTTTTCGTCTTCGAAGGGTCGCTAGGGACGAGGTTGACCACCTTGTGCTGCTTGCTCTTATTGGGAGAGCGTCGAGCACCAATGATCGGGATCTTGAGATCCGCTGGTGGCTTTCCCTTGTCCTCCAGGCTGGTGTGCTCCACGATGGACTTTAGCTCCTTGACCTCTGCAACTGCATATTCATTGGTCTCGCACTCCGGTGCCATGAAGACGTTACTGCACAGGGACAGGACGCCTTGCTCGGTCGAGAGCTTGAGCATGAGGTACCCGTAGTGAGGAACCACCATGAACTTGTCAATTCATGGTCAGCCGAGGATGGCGTGGTAGATTCTCTCAAAGTCGGCCACGATGAAGTTGATGTGGTCGATGTGGAAGTGCTGCTTTGTCCCAAACTGGACGGGCAAAGTAATCTGCCCAAGAGGGTATGAGGGCTTGCACTTCATAATGCCCCCAAAACAGAGAGTTGTTGGGCTTGAGGTTCTTCGGCTTCAGCCCTAGCTCCTTGAAGGCTGGGTAGAACAGAATGTTCAGGGTGCTGCCTCCATCAACGAGCACTTTCTCAAACCGAACACCGTCGATCACTGGGTCAAGGACCAGCGGGAACCGACCAGCATCAGGGAGTTTGGCCCACATGTCATTATGGCTAAACGAGATGGGCTGCTCAGACTAGGCTAGCACCGTGACGTCCGCGACGAGGCCATCGGACTTTTGGATAGACGCGATAGACCGCGTCAGCAACTTCTTGTCCTATGCATTCTCGAGCCTGACCTTGCCACCAAAGATGATGGCTAGTTCATGGGATCCCTATAGGCATGCCGTGGGTTGGGATCTTGAGGCTCCTCCTCGTCGGTGTCGTCCTCCCGGACGACATCCTTGCCCTTGCTTTTAGGAGCTGGGCGTGGCTTCTTGTTGGGGGTGATCTTGAGTGCATCTGCTAGCACTCTGCACTCACCAAGCATGTGGCCCTTGCCAGGGTGGTGAGGACAATCCTGGCTAAGGACCTTGTGGAGCTCCTCGTCATTCTTGCGCTTCTGGCCTTTTACCGCATTGACAGAGTTGCGGTTGCGGTTGTGGTTGCGCCGGTTGCCATCGTTGCCCTGTCGATCATGATGCTTGAAGGGATGATCGTCTTTGCATCGATAGCTCCGCGGTCTACGCGCTGGTTGTGGTCGGGCCGGTGATTTGGCTGGTTGTCCCGATTGCTATCGTGTTCGCGATCGTCGTTGCGGCGATAGTTGCAGTGGGAAAGACCAGTGTTGGCATCATGCATCCCGTTGTCGAGGTCGGCGAACTTCTGCATGATCTTGAAGAGGTGCTCCATTGTCTTGGTCGGCTTAAGGAGTAGCTTCTTGCAGAGATCGTTACTCCATGGTTGGCGAAGGCCCTGGATGAGAGGTTGACGCTCTCCATCTCAGTGACGTCGGTCACTCTGTTCCACATATTAGAGAAACACCTGATGTAGTGCCTCACTGACTCGCCAGGGTAGTCCTGGGGCTTGGGCATACTTGGAGCACGGATGGTCGCAGGTTGGCTTGAAGTTGTCAACGAACATTTGGCGAAGCTGTGCCCAACTGTGGATCGTGCCCTTGCACTGGCGGAGCAGCCACGAGGTGACTCTTGGGCTCAAGACTACAGGGAAGTAGTTGGCCATGACGTACTCATTTCCTCTGGCCGCCTAGACAGCAAGGTCATACAGCATGATCCACTGCTCAAGATCATCCTCGCCATCATACATCTTGATGTCACCAAGCCAAAAGTTCTTCAGCCATATGACAGCCTTGAGTTGTGGAGAAAACGATGGTGGGCCACCCATGTGGCGATGAGCGCGGTACCTTTCGTCGAGGTGGTCGCAGAGGCTGGAGCCTCGATGCCGCTCGACTTCCTCCTCGCGCTCGGCGCGACGATTGCCACGCTAGTGATTGCCGTGTTGCTGGTTGCCACGCTGGCGGTTATCGTGCTGCTGGTCATCTTGAGGATCGTCACGCGAATCATCTTGCGGATCATCATCGGCAACATTTTGCCGAGCTCCCCTTGGTGGAGAGTTTTGCCCTTCGTGATTGGAGGAGTTGTTGGCACCGCTTTCTGAGGGTTGGCGACGACGACTGCGATTTCGCCGGGATCAAGTCCACCAAGACCGATATGACATGGTCAGGGAGCCGGCTTCACATAACCGGTTCACTTGATTCTCGGCGGCGATCAAATAGTCGATGGCGATTTAAATCCTAGGTATTCCCGAGGGGATTTTTCAAGCCGGTGTCTGGACACATCGATGTTTGCTATGGGGGTCTCATGGATGGGAGTATCCGTGACCTTGTAGAAATCACCTTTGAGATCATGGCAGAGGCGTCGCAGCTGGGGGCCGTTTGCGCTGTTCACCCCTTGCTGCTCTTGGATCCGATGCTGGGCGCGATCTTGATTGCGCTCCTCTTTGTCCGGTCTGGCCTGAGCGGCCTCGTTTGGAACTAGAGGTTTGTCATCACTGACCATGAATCGCATGCTGTCGAACCTAGGAGGGAACTTGGGGAAGTCCAAAGTCAGATCCATCGGGGCGGTCTGTGCTTGGTGCACTGGCGTGGTCGGGACAGCGTCCTCGACACGCTCCTCTGCCCGGACCTCAGGACTCTCATCGGAGAGGAGGTACTCGGTCTACCTGGTCGGCCAGACGCTGCTGCTGCTGCTGGTGGGCCGGCACACCACCTTGGCGAGCGGGAGGTAGTGCTCGAAACATGGCTGGATTAGGATCCTGGCGATGCGGATGTTCGGCTTGGCTCGTACAGCCTTGCTGACATGGTCGAGCATAGTTGGTGCCACCCTGCTGGTGAGTAGGGGGCGGTGCTCAGGCCGCAGGTAGATTTGCATCTGCATGGCCTGAGTGGTTGGTGCGGTTCGTCTGTCCGCGCCGACGTGGACAGACAGGGGTCAAATCCAGGTCCTGGTTGAACTGTGCATGAGCGGACTCAATCAGATCTAGGATCTCGACCAGACCTGCACCCTACTGATCAATCAGCTCGATCAGATCAGAGTTGTCGATGTGCCTCCTCTAGTAGCGAGGAAGCCGCTAGTTCGCCACTGGCGTACCCACCAACTCCGCGACCGACCTGGTCGGTGCAGCGATCGGTGCAGTTGGCGCTGGGGCCAACTACGCTGCTTCCGTGATCGCGACGGACGTAGTCACGCTGGAGGTCCAGGTGAACGCCCCAACAGTGAAGGTGAGGCCCACCTCGAAGTTCATGGAAGCAGGGAAGGAAACCATCTAGCTCGCCTTAAGATCAGATCACACGTCCCCTAGCTGGCGCGCCACTGTCGATGAAATCTCCTTGGCTGTCTACCATGGGCCTCCCTGAGGTAGTAGATGATCGGTGAGGGCACGCTAAAACCTATGAACCAGATGTGAAACGCAAGACAAACAACTAGGGTTTATCCAGGTTTAGGCCACAAGGTGCGTAATACCCTACGTCCTACGTCTCTTACTGCTGTATTGATGAGTATCAGAGTACAGAGGGTTGAATGAATATGTTCTAGGGGGTCCTTGCCCGTCTTATATAGCCGGAGGGCAAGGTTACAGATCTAGGGTTTCCTATGGTCGGTTACATTGCTCCATATCTTGGAGAGTACGAACAGAACCTAACTGACTAGGCTTCCTTGCATGCCAAGCAACCTTTAGGATCCACGTGGCCCACCGACCAGGGCGGTGATGGACCATGGGCTTTGTCTTGTGGTCTGGGCCCCTGGTCCGTGCGGCCCAAGGCCCTACCGTGAGGGTATAGGGGTTTATACCCCCACAGAGACCACCTGCGGTGTGGGCTCCTCGACCTCCCAGGCGATCCATTGTGCAGCTTGTCCTCCTTTGTCGTCCCGTTCCCCTCTGCTCCTTTCTCTGCGGCGATCTTCGCCCAGAGCTTCTGTGCCGTCAAGGCCGTAGCTTCAGCCGCCTTTGCTGCGTCTCGTGCCGCCTGGATAGCCACCGCTGTAGCATCCTCTGCTGCCTTCAAGCGCATGGCCGGACTATTGGGATCCCTCCAGTCTCCCTCACCAACATCCTCACCGTCCCTGATGGTCACTTGGCCTAGTGTTCATTATATAGATAAAATTCATCTTGTGATATTGTTGGTGGTCCTTATGGATCATTTTTAACCGCCAACTTATGCCTAAAAGGAGAGAAACAATCATACTTTAACATGTAGACATATGCTATTAATGAAATTCCACTTGTACCCCTAGTATTCATGATTTTGTAGGTTTTATGGTGAAACAAGTGGAAGTGCACAACACTAATTAGAAAGGGCAAAAGCAAAAGACAAATTCAGAAAATGTGCAACCAAGATTGACAAAGGAGCCCACCTTCGGTGCATACCTGGGCCCGATCGTAACCACAGGGGAGGTCCAGGCCCAGAGGTGAACCGACCACGCGAATGCGGTGATGAGACGGGCCCACCAGGGGACCGGCCGCCCCAGGGTCGACCGCCCCAAGGTGGGGCCTCTCGGGCCTTGCTTTCTCTGGCAGTTCATAGGCGGTTCTGCAACAATGGTCCCACCTATGATCGATACAGATGGAAAGTGGAAACCGCCCTTTGGAGGTTGGTTTGGATCCTTCCATGTGGGGACAGTCTTTTTGCATAGAGCCTCCTCCTCTCAAGCTATAAAAGGAGGTTGTGGGGGTATAAACCCCTATACCCTCACGGTTACGCCTGGGGTTGCTCAGATCAGACGGCCCAAACCACAAGATGAAGGCCGGTCCATCACCACCCTGGTTGGTGGGCCGGACGACAAGACAAAGGCCGGTCCATCACCACCCTGGTCGGTGGGTCGGACGACGAGATGAAGCCCGTGGTCCGCTAACGCCCTGGTCAGTGGGCCGCATGAGTCTTGAAAGCTACTTGGCGTGCGAGGAGTCTTAGTCAGTTAGATCTATTCGTGATCTCCAAGATACGGAGCAATGTAATCGACCATAGGGAAACCCTAGATATGTAACCGTGCCCCCTGGCTATATAAGGTGGGCAACGACCCCCTAGAACGCATGATCTTTCATCTCATTATACTCCAGTACTCATCAATACAGCAGCAGAGACGCAGGACGTAGGGTTTTATGCTTCATAGCGGCCTGAATCTAGATAAACCCTTGTTTGCCTTGGTTCTTTGTCTCGTGTCTCACATCCGGTTCATAGGTCTTAGCGCGCCCTCACCACAAATCTACTACCTCAGGGTATCTCGTGGTAGACTGCCGAGGAGATATCATCGATAGAGGCCTCCTCTCTTCACAACAAGGGATTCATCAACACAAGAGGCCACAATGTAGAGAGGAAGAGCAAGCTCCATTCCATTAGCTTCTAGCTAAATTATTATAGGGAGTAAGAGAGGGAAGGAGCTATAGAAAGAGCAGAGTCAAAGCAGTCTACCTCCGGGTGGACAAAGTACCGGACTTGTCAGCTCTCGCTCTAACTTGTACCTCTACGATCGTCTTGCTACTTGGAGTAAGAAGTTCATGTTCAACCTTTGAATTTAAGTTCTTAAGTAAGTTATATTTGTTCGCCTTATTCTTGCGGGATCGTCATCCATCCTCGTGGTGGTTGCTCTAGTAGAAGGACCCCAGAAATAGGTAAGCATTATCAACACGCTAGAGTACGTAGTTGATAGCTTAGACATGGTGTTTAGGCTTGAAGCTACCTTCGTTTGCCTCGTATCTCGATGGGTAGAGGGGTAGGCAGGAAGGTGGTGACTGCCCTGTTCGTCCCTTGCACTCCCCCACGTCTGAGTACGGAGTGGAGCCATAGACCGACAATGCTTAGACAAGGTGTTAACCGGTGCCTGAAGCAAGTCTATTAGTGGCAGAGCTGTCTTCCTTAGGATCTATCCTTAGAAAACCTCACTACCCAAGCTACTCTTCATCTTATCATTCTAGGAGAACTAGTTTAGAGATTTCTTACACTTTCGTTCCCTGTGGAAATACGATACCCTGAATACTTCCGGGTGAAGGCTAGAATGGTACTTCCGTGCACTTGCGGACATTTTCTGCTGACGCTAAGAAGCGCCAACAAGCTTTCTGGCGCCATTGCCGGGGAATGGTTGTCATATTTGTCTCAGAACCTAGTTCACCAGTGTGTCCTTGTGTTTTATTCAAAAAGAAAAAAAATATTTTCTTCTTTGTTCATGATCCTTCTTCATGAAGCCTATCTTTCAAAAAACAAAAATGGGCACTATTATTTTGCTCATGCACAAAAAGATTTTTATCCACTCTCTTATCATCTTCTCTTATTTTAGAAAAGCATTCAAAAAATAGAGTTTATTGTTGTTATCTCTTTCTACAATAATGCCCTTTCAAAATTCAAAAGCAAAATATTTCTCCTATGGATGAGTTCTTGTAGCACCATCGAAGCCATCCATAGCTTCTGGCTTCAAGCTTCGCCCTAGCTTTGGCGGTCAAGCTTATGACCATAAAGAAAGCACTACTAGGAGATACCCTAGATTATTCAATAAAAGCAAGAACTTGTGTTCAAATTGGTATGCACCTTCAGGTATTCTTGGTCGCTAACCATTTCATGAAGAGATTGAGAAGAACAAAGGACATACGAAGCTTGAGAACATGGGAGCAACATCAACGACACACTTTGATGATCTTTGGTGGTGGAATAAACTGAAGAGGAGACCCTGACCCTGCACACTTGACTTTCAACAAAGTCCAAGTGTGGGGGAGGACGGTGCGAGTCTCACCACAAGATCACCTTGGTTCAAAGAAAAAAAGAGATGTTGGCTCTACCTTGCTAAAAAAAGGGAAGGAAGTGAAAAGAAAGAGAAAATAAAAAAAGAAAAACAAAAAAAGAGAAGAGATTAAAAAATGTTAATAAGTAAATAAAACAATCATAATAAATTTTAGGCTCTCTAGGGTTCAACCTAGTAGAGCCCTTGCTTGTTTTATGTTCTCTTTGTTTTTGTTTCTTTGTTAAAATTAAAAACAGGTAAAAAAATGCGGGGAAGATCTCTCAAGCAAATTTAACACACCCTTACAAGATCTCCCCTGGATGTTATACAAACATCAAGCAGGCCATCATATAGAGGGACAAGACACATGACTTCCATGAACTCCTTCTACACCGATGGTTTTGCGACACCTCTCTCACTCCCCTGACCAACCATGACTCCATGCATATCTTAGATCACACTTCGTTTAAAGATTCTAAAAAACAAAGGGGAGTCATGGTTGTAACATTTCTTTTAGATAGAAGCTTTCATGAAGTTGTTCCTCCTACATTTGTCGTGTATGTAAGCCACTAACATGCAGGAGTTATCAATACATGACTTGCTACATGATGACATGCTACTAAAACTGACGGAATCCAATCCATGCCTTGGTAGTCACCTGAGTTTTGGACCGAGCCACCACAACGACAACTCCAATGCTTCATCCATACATGCTGTTGGTACACACATTCAGGTATGTCAAGGTAATGTTGACCTACTCTTTCACTCATATTTGTCTCCATGAAAATATAAAATCATGCTCTTCCTCTGTTTACGCCATATGTTCTGAGTTTGGGTGTATTCACATGAGTACACCTGTGGTACATCCGTACGCTTTTTAATTTAAGCATGGTGCTTAGGTTAAACTAACATTATTTAATCAAAATTATGACATGGTGTTGAATTTTGATTAATGAACTTTGAGTTGTTGTCATAAATAGTGGAAGGAATTCATTTTGGAGATGAAGTAAGGCATGCCTTTCTTTGCATTCTTATCCTAGCCTTGTTTGAGTTTTTATGGTTCCCTTGTTCAAAAATCTGTCTCTGTTTGATGAATCTTAACTATCTTGTGATGACTCAATTTCTATGCTGGTAAGTTTTTGTTCAGAAGTACTGGTTACGCATATTTTGAATTAAGCATGGTGCTTAGTTTAAAGTTCGAATGTGGATCATGCTTCTTTAGGCTCGTTAATTTAAGCATGGTGCTTAGATTAAGTTGCCTACCTAGACCAAATTAGACATGGTGTCTAGTTTGATCTTGGAACCAAAGCTGCTAGTATAGATTTTGGTTGATCTTATGGACTAACCCCTTGTAGGAATTTATCAACTTCATGAGGGTAAGTCTTTGAGAAGACAATAGAGACAAACATTTTCTTTGGTGAACCTTGAAAAGAAAAATGTAATAATAAGTAAAACATGATAAAAAGTAATATACCTTTCAACCCCAAGTTTTGTTGTTTTGTTATCTTGATGGCACCACAAGACAAGCTTGGGGGAGAGAAGCCTCCTAGCACGCTCAAGAGAGGCCATGAACTGCACATCAGGCCGAACACCACCAACTAGCGGCACTCCCAGGTGAACCACATTGGTAAGTCAAGAACAAGCTTGGGGGAGGACTCCCTATCTCAAATTTTCTTTTCAGTTAATTCTCTAACTTATAAAATGGTGAGATATGACTATATATATTTTTCTCTCTCATATGTGTTAAAATGTGTTAGTTTCTACCCTTGTTGAAATGATGAACAGTTGCTCTGTCTTGTGTTTCACCTGTACCCATTTTATAATCGAGCTTTCTCTAAGATTTGGGTTTATCAGCTAAAAATGTCTCATCCAAAAAACGTAGACTAGTGGGTTGCATATGCTTGATATTGTCTAAGTTATTGCCAGATATGATGTAGTGACATGGGCTGCGCTATGACTTTGTTCTGAGTGAAACTTGACATCCAATGTTTTGTTTTTAGAAATATTAATAACAAAAGTTCCTCAATGATTATGAAATACCTACCAACGCCATATCACATGTTTCAATTCTGCAAACTTTTTAGTCATATGCTGCTTATGGAACAATGAGTTAGGTCAAATTGTTGTGACCTAAGTGAGATTATGGTCATGCACCCATGATTGAGATTCACATGCACCCAACAAATAAAAGCACCTCGAGACTTGCGCACAACATGCACCCATCCATCGACCACAAATATGCCAACTCTTACCCTAAGAGTTGCGCACTTTTTTCCACCAAATAAAAATGCCGACTCTTACCCTAAAAGCCATAGATTCCTCATTCAGAAAATTTACTCCTCGCATTACCATCTTGATGCCTCTCCATCCAAAAATTCTTCATATGTCAATAAAGGATATGAGCTATGTCAAAAAAACAAAAAAACCATGCCAAGGGGCATGCAATAAACAAACAGGAAAGAAAAAGAGTACCTGTTCAAAACAAAAAGAGAAAAAAGAAAATATGGATATATGATCTTATAGCCCATATCCCTCGAAAAAGTTTCATCCAATAAAGGAGAGAGTCATGATGCATGGAGTACTAAAAATATTTAGAATTAGGATTTCCACCATCCTCATACTCCACTCACTTGCACATCTCAATCAAAGTGTATGACTTGTATCCCCTTGTGGTCCGATTTTTGACTTAGCAATATATGTGATGCAAGTATGTCCACCTTTATACCTGCCCAAAACTCCACTCATAAGCCTTAGTGGTATGTTATGAAATGCAACATCACAATGCCTTTCGTGAGGTAATCATACACATTGAGCGATCGAGAGAATCATATGGGGAACTTAATTTTCTTTTACAAAACTTTCAAAACCTCCGGAAAGATAGTTGATCTTGGGATGAATGATAAGCAATGCTCGTTGAACTGTTCTATCTTGCAATCGCCAAAGATCTGAGATAGCTCAAAAGCCCCATTGGTCTCAAGATAATAAACAGGGTGGATAGCATGCTGATTTATTCAAATTGTGGTAGAAAACTTTGTTATAAACTTGGTACATTTGAAATATGATTGGCATTGTAGCAACTCCTAATTAACAACCATACTTAGCTATTTGCTCAAGACGAGCAAAGGTTAAGCTTGGGGGCCTTGTTGGCGGTCCTTATGGATCATTTTTAACCGCCAACTTATGCCTAAAAGGAGAGAAACAATCATGCTTTAACACATAGACATATGCTATTAATGGAATTTCACTTGTACCCCTAGTGTTCATGATTTTGCAGGTTTTATGGTCAAACAAGTGGAAGTGCACAACACCAATTGGAAAGCGCAAAAGCAAAAGACGAATTCAGAAAATGCGCAACCAAGATTGACAAAGGAGCCCACCTTTGGTGAATACCTGGGCCCGATCGTAACCACAGGGGAGGTCCAAGCCCAGAGGTGAACCGACCATGAGCAGACGGTGGCGAGACGGGCCCACCAGGGGACCGGCCGCCCCCGGGGTCGACCGCCCCCTGTTGGGGCCTCTCGGGCCCAGCTTTCTCTGGCAATTCGTAGGTGGTCCTACAACGACGGTCCCACCTATGATCGATACAGATGGAATGTGGAAACCGCCCTTTGGAGGTCGGTTTGGATCCTTCCATGTGGGGATAGTCCTTTGCGTAGAGCCCCCTCCTCTCAAGCTATAAAAGGAGGCCTCCTCTCTTCACAACGGGGGATTCATCAACACAAGAGGCCACAATGTAGAGAGGAAGAGCAAGCTCCATTCCATTAGCTTCTAGCTAAATTAGTATAGGGAGTGAGAGAGGGAAAGAGCTGGAGAAAGAGCGGAGTCGAAGCAGTTCTACCTCCGGGTAGACGAAGTGTCGAACTTGTTGGCTCTCGCTCTAACTTGTACCTCTACGATCGTTTTGCTACTTGGAGTAAGAAATTCGTGTTCACCCTTTGAATTTAAGTTCTTAAGTAAGTTATCTTTGTTTGCCTTATTATTGCGGGATCGTCGTCCGTCCTCATGGCAGTTTCTCTAGTAGAAGGCCTCAAAGATGGGTAAGCCTTGTCGACACGCTAGAGTACGTATTTGACAGCTTAGACATGGTGTTTAGGCTTGAAGCTACCTTTGTTTGCTTTGTAGCTCGATGGGTAGAGGGATAGGCGGGCAGGTGGTGACAGCCCTGTTAGTCCCTTGCACTCCCCCACGTCTGAGTATGGAGTAGAGCCGTAGACCGACAACGCTTGGCAGACCAGGTGTTAACTAGTGCCCGAAGCAAGTCTATTGTGGCAGAGCTATCTTCCTTAGGATCTATCCTTAGAAAATCTCACTACCCAGCTACTCTTCATCTTATCATTCTAGAAGAACTGGTTTAGAGGTTTCTTACACTATCGTTCCCTGTGGAAATATGATACCCTGAATTCTTTCGGCGAAGGCTACAACGGTACTTCTGTGCGCTTACAGACATTTGCTGTTGACGCTAAGAAGCACCAACAGATACGAGTTGCTAATGAAGTATATTCTAGGCATATTGCGTAATGGTAAAAAGGTAAAGCCTTGGCAACCAAGGAAGCTCTAGCTTCTAATCAAGGCAAGCCATGGCACATGCTTAAAGTAAACATTGCATAATGACAAAGCTAATCAACTTGGATAACTTGGAGCAGGGATTATCAACTACATTAAGAACAAGAGGCGCTAATGGAGGGACTCTTGTCCTTGTCAGCACAGACAAGGAAGAAACACAATTTTGCCTAAAATCACATAAAACAAGTACAAAGACAATGGATATTGTAGATGTCAAATACTATAATTGCAGTAATACAAATATGCAATTTACTACTAGTAAACGTGCAATCAAGAAATGTACACTAAGCAGTAGGATCCAAATCAGGAGCTATAGTTTGAGCCAAAGGATATTCTCTTTTGAATCACAGGGAATGGTTTTTGGGTCTGCAACGTGCAAATTAGGAAAAGAAACTTTGGACATTCTTCACCACCATCTAATTTTGACATGATAGATATCCGGCATGAAACAAAGGGACAGACAGGAGACAACACAAATTGATAAAGTGAATGAAGCATCCCTTGAAATGAATGTTACTGCCTTCACAAAATGGATGTTTGGTGTGAAGAATGTCAAGGTGAGTTAGCACAAATGACAAACCCACAAAAATGTTGATGGCCAACCATGTACAATAGATGACACACAAGTTTAAGGATTGCTATCAGTGGCACTGTCACTTCAACCAGCAGTTTGGCAACATTTTACAAAAACAAGGATTCACAAACTAGGACACAACCACACAAGCATGCGGGCAAAGAGGTAATATGTTCCTCAGCCAGCTTGACCTTGGAGATGGAGAAGGGGATGTACCCATACAAATTTAAAGATAAAAGTGACCGAAGACAAGGACAAGAAACATGATTTTGACTAATCCCATAGAAAACAAGTACAAAGAGAATGGACAATTCTTTTTCTGTGGAAGGACAAAAGACAAAATTTCTCCCTAGTTCGGCACAAGCACAAAGACAAGATAAAGAATTTTTTTCTATGGAAGGACAAAGGACAAAATTTTCTCCCTAGATCAGCACAAACACAAAGACAAAGGATAATTTTTATATGAAAGGACAAGGACAAAAAAAGAGACGTGTGTTGGCACAAATCACAAAGAACAGATTCTAGCAAAGAAAAAAGTTCAGTGATGATTGAACATGCCTATCTATTTTGCTAGTGTTGTTTACAACACAACAGTTGATTCTGTCATGAAAATGTTAATGAAGGGTTCATGGAAATATTGCTATGAAAATACACTCAGCAGCTTCACTGGATGCTTAGAGACCCACATGAGTACTTACCTTGCTACATTTATATTATAGCAGGAATGGCCACAAGAAAGGCTGATTAATTCTATATTGCCTCTTCATGAAAATAGCAAAAAGCTGCCAGACAAGATAGGTCTGCAAAAAAGTAATAAATAAATTAAGGCATGTGATTAGATCTGATTAAACAAAGATTGTTATATAACACTGATAGTGCTCATAACCTGAGCCCACAGAAAGAACAGATTGCTACCACTGCAAAATTGATGCATAGCTGAAATGAATCAAAAAAAAAGTTATGAGCACTATTAGTGTTATAGCTATCTGACTAGCTTCCACATACGTCAAACACGAACATAACTACAAAAGACCAACCTAGCTGATAAGAATTGCTTAACAAAAATAGCTAGCCATATATTCTTTATAAGCCGTCCCAAATCTATTAATCACTATAACTGCCAGACAAGATTGCGACATGGAAAGACGTTCCAGTTAACTTTCTATTAAGGACAGGAACCAATTTGCTAACAGCCTACAGGGTATCAAGCAGTTGTTATAAATGACACAAAAAACATATGTGATTTGAAGAAAATGTAGATGACTTGTTTCTCTTCTCAGAAGAATTAGACAGCCGTCACCTAAGCCCAACTCCTAACTTACACCACAAATCAAAGGGGTGTGTGTTGACAAATTACAAATTTTTCCCAAAACAATGTTCGTTGTCAAGGTTGGTATGGCACTTGGTCTTGCTACGAAGAAAGTATGGCGGCAAGGCTGGAGGACGAGGACGCGGAGCTTTGCGACAAGCCGGCGTCGTGGTCGTTGCCGGGCATCGCCTGTAGATGGGATCGGCAGCAGCGTTATGACGAATAGGAAGCAAGGGGCCGGACGCCCAAGGGAGATAATAATATCTCAATCCAAGGCTGCTTTCCTTAATGGATAGAGTTGGGCACATATAGTCCTTGAGGCTAACAACCAATACACTAACAACCTAGAATACTATGATACTCCTGAAAACTATGACTCTGCTGCTAACTGTTAGAGAGTAATTGGGGGAATGCTCAATACATTACTGTGATTGATTGTCATACATATATATAGGCTTGTGGACATGCCCACTTGCCATATTGGCCATATTACATTCCAACACTCTCCCGTAGTCTAAACTGAGAGCACCGCGAACGTTGAGACTGGACCTAAACTCCGTGAAGACGGACATCGGTAGACCTTTGGTGAAGATGTCAGCGTACTGAGACGTAGTGGGAACGTGCAGGACACAGACTTCACCGAGGGCGACTCGCTCTCTGACGAAGTGCAAGTTGACCAAGAGGGTAAACGACGCTGACATTATCACAGTAGACCACTGTAGCGCGACGAAGAGGGCAGCAAAGCTCTATGAGGAGCTGATGCAACCAGCAGGCTTCGACGACTCCATTTGCAACATCTCGATATTCCGCCTCTGCACTGGACCGTGACACTGTAGGTTGACGCTTGGACGTCCAAGAGATAAGATTGTCCCCAAGAAACACCACATAACCCGAGGTGGATTTGCGTGTGTCAGGACAACCCGCCCAAATCTGCATCGATGTAGATAGTGAGATCAGCCGGAGAGGTCCGATGAAGGTGCAAGCCAAGATCCAATGTACCCTGAAGGTATCGGAGAATCCTCTTCAAGGCATTGAGATGAGGCTCCCGAGGATCATGCATATATAAGCAGACCTGCTGAACAGCATATGCAATATCTGGTCTGGTAAAAGTGAGGTACCGAAAAGCTCCAGCAAGGCTGCGGTACTGAGTAGGATCTGCAACAAAGACACCATCTGCAGGAAGCTTGGAGTGAGTGTCCACAGGAGTACTGCTCGGCTTGCAGCGACTCATATCAGCTCGCTCCAGAATATCTAGCATGTACTGCCGCTAAGAGAGAAATAAGCTGACACTTTGGCGCTGAACACTGACACCCAGAAAATGGTGAAGAGATGACGACGCTGTGGTGGCGAGGGCAGTGGTGATGCCGAATGGTGCTGGAAAGAACGGGTAGTGGTCACCCGTGCTATTGCACCTGGCGATCACGCTCTGTGTTTGAAGGTCCTTCATAGAAAGGCCAAATGGGTCAAATTCAATGGAACAATTATTATCAGTGGTGAAACGACGTACAGAGATTAAATTTTTAATAATGCTAGGTGACACTAAGACATTAGAAAGAACAAGAGGATGTCGTTCTGTGACCCAATAGATGTAACGGGAAGCGAAGCTCTGTTACCCACAATGATAGATGAAGGACTGGATGATGATGGAGGATGAAGGCTAGAAATTATACCAGCTTTATTGACTATATGAGCTCGGCGCCAAAGTCAGCATACCATTTGCCCGACAGAGGAGGTGTCAACGTCATGGTGTTGAAGTTGCTGACAAGGCCGGACGGATCCGAGGACATGCCCTGCATGGGCGTCCAGGGCTGCTACGACAGCTGCTGTGATAGCGACGGTCCTCTGTAGCCGAACCCTGGAGGGGGCCCGAGAGAGTACGACTGCTGCACGTACTGCTGCTGAGCAGTGAATGCGGCCGGTGGAGGGCGAAACGGCATCCCGGAGGCGTTCGGTGGACACGGCCAGAACTGAACATGGCCCGCCCACGGATTGTAGTACGGCGCCTGGTGCTGTGAAGCACTGGTGTTGTTGGCAGGCTGCTGCTGGTGGTGGTGGTGGTTGCGGCCGCGTCCACTGCGGCGGTGGCCGTTCCGCTGCTGACGGTGGCCGACAGTGCCGTCCTGCCCAGGCTGGCCGTAGGCAGGCCTGCCATGGCCGTGACCCACCTAGTTGCCCTAGCTAGGGCGTCCAGTGGGGGGGCGTGGGGCGGCGACGAGGGCGGTCGACGTGGAGGAGGCCGACGGATCGGAGGCCCCGGCTGCCTCACCGGCGGTGATGTCGTCGATGTCAATCTCCTCGAGCAGGAGAAGCGTGCGAGCCTCCTCGAAGGTGGGGAAGGGCTGCCGCATCTTGAGGTTCGAGACCATAGGCCAAAACTTACCATTGAGGCCGCGAAGTAGGGTGAGGACCAGGGTACGATCCCCGATCGGATCGCCGTAGTCGCCGAGGGTCGCCGCGATCGTATCGAGACGGCGGCAAAAGTCAGTGATCGAGGTCGAGCCCTATTTCGCTGTGTGAAACTCCGCCGAGAGCAGCAGGGCGCGCGATTTGCGCTAGCCGAGAAACTTGTTCTCGAGGTAGGTCCAGGCGCCACAAGCGTTAGGCTTGCGGTTCATCGTTGACTGCTGGAGGTCGGCGTGGATCGTGCAGTAGATCCATGTTAGCACGGTGCAGTCCATCTATACCCACGCTGGTCGATCATCGTTGACGACGTCGGAGAGGACGTGGTCGGTGAGGGCGTAATTGCCCAGGACAACGAGGAACATGGACCGCCACCGGCTATAGTTATCGGCGGCACGGTCCAAGACCAAGGGCATGAGCACCTTGATGTTGAGGACGGCGATGGCGGCGACGTGGACAGCAGCGTACTTGGCCTCGTATGCGTTGAGGGCCGCAGCGTGGTCAGCCTCTGCCTTGCAGCGGGCCTCCGCGTCATCGTGTTCGCATTGCTCGCGCGCCTGACGCTCCACTTCGGTTTCGGCCATCTAGATCGAGAGCCGGGCGACGGCGATCAGGCCGGCAGGCGAGGTCGTGGACGGGTCTTCTAGATTGGGCGTCCCAGGACCGGCAGTCGCGGATCAGCACTCGACGTAGATGTACATGTAGCTAGAGCAGCACTCGACAGAGACGTCACCTGGGGTCGCAAAGGGTTGTCGGGCGTCGCGGTTTCCTGCGTCCGGCACGTACGAGGCAGCGCGGGCACCCGAGCAGGACCGGCGATGGGGAAGACTTGCGTCACGCAGCGCACATCTGCGGGGAAGGGTCGGCAAGGAACTCTGCAATCGGATGACCGGCGGCAGCGCGGCACTCAACTCGGATGAGGAGGCTCGCGCGGCTATTTGCGGAAGCGAGAGAAACGAGGATCGTAACTTTCTTGTGATACCATGTTAGAGAGTAATTGGGGGAATTCTCAATACATCATTGTAGTTGATTGTCATACATATATATAGGCTTATGGACACGCCCACTTGCCCTATTGACCATATTACATTCCAACACTAACAAACTGAAGGACTTTATGGTAACAAACTTGACGACTGCAGACTTCGGTAACAAACTGGATGCACTAACTTCATCGTATCGAGGCTGAACACATCAGCCATGGATCTATGATTGCACGTCTTGCCGATCATAACATCTCTCCCCTCCTTGGGAAACAGCTCATCCTCGAGCTAGAACAAAGGGTAAGCGACATGAAAATCATATCATGGATGTGCCTGGGTCGAACGGGGGAGGTGAGGACGTGGTTGTCGCGTCTGCGGAGTTGTCCGACTCGTCCACCATGTAGTCTTGCGCCTCGAGGTAGAACAGCCTAGCACACTTGTGCCCGCGAACGTAGGCTTCATCACATTTGTAGCAGAGCCCCATCTTGCTCGCTCCGCCATGTCCTCAGGCGTCAGGTGCTTGAAGGTATGTGTAGTGGTCGAAGAGTTCTCCTACGACGATAACCCGCCTGACGCCGTGGGAGCTGGTAGGGCGGCCTGGGCGCCAGGGGACCAACGCATAGGTGGCGGCAATGTAGGGAACTGTGGCACGTCGTGCTGCTCGTACGCCCGCGCCAAGTGCATGGCATGCTGCAGGTCTCGTGGTTCATGAAGCTCGACATCGACGCGAATGTACTCCGGCAGCCCGCCGGTGAA
>CM041637.1:31480421-31504159 GCA_023333625.1 Bothriochloa decipiens | reverse complement strand
TCCGATGCACCCCAGGTAACCGATATACCGGGATAACAACCGCAGCCGTATATCACCACATGGCACCCGTGAGCTCTGCGGCCCAGCGTACCGAGATACATGGGAACTTAAACCCCACAGTAAAACACACTATGACACAGATGGGATCTCTGGCCCCACGCTAGGTCAGTCCATGATATACACGGCTCCAACCATCCGTATACCACTTCATGCATGTGGATTTCTAATTTCTCGATTATCGACAGATCACCATCGAACGGGACCTAGGGCATCAACAGACGAGAACACTACAGACGGACTCCATTCCCAGTGCAAGTTCGTCGTCCGGACTCGATTTATTACTATCATCAAGATTTCAACAAGAAAACCAATCTCATCTTTTTCATTCTTTTACCTGTGAACAATTAAATAAATAAGCAGGGCTAAGCATTACTACTTATCTTTCTAACCAGGTAACAAGGAATAAGGAAATAAGACAGGTAATGCAATTGGGTGGGTTTTCACTCAACTCCTATTACTTAATTGCAATATACCATAGCTGAAGCGGTAAAACTTTTATAAATAGAATAAGGTTTAAATGCATCTGGGGCTTGCCTTGATATTCGGGATAGATGTTCTCAAACTCTGGATCAATTCCCGATTCTTGAATCTGCTCTTCCTTCGGATCTGGGCGATAACGTTAACTCTCCGTTAACGGAAACTATTCGATAATTAATATGCTTTAACATGATGGAATAGTAAACATGATGCTCGATGGATGCATAATCAGATTAAAGGCTTGAGTACAACTTTTCTTCATGATAAAGTTGCAAGCTAATAAAACTTCGCTTATAAAACTCATTAGGGTTAACTACGCCATTTAAGAGGTTAATTAAACACATAAAATAACGTTAATTAAGCCCTAATGACATGATTAAGATAAGCGCAAATCATTAATTAAAGTACCAAAGGTCATTAGGGTTAATGACCCAAGGTCATCAATCAATGCCAAAGTCAACCAAATCCTATAATGATTGAGTTAAACTAAAGGGGTTAATTAATTATTTAAAAGCATTAAATAAAGGCATAAAATTAAATTATCAAATTAAGCCCAAAATTTTATTTTAGAAAGCTCTTAGCTTAATTAGATGGCAAAATAAATTTCAGAATTAAAAGCCAATTATTTTATTTATTAAAAATCATTGAAGGTTCATTTTTCAATTAAAAGGGCTAATTTTAACATATGCAAAAAGTACTCAAATTTGGCATTTCATATTTTTCCTAGGTAGATGACATCATAAGGCACACTCACAAAAATTTTTAGAATTTTTGGAGCTATATATGAATTACTATCATTTTTCAAAAAAATAGAATTTAAATCATTTTCTGAAAATAGAAAAAGAAAATCGGCACAGTACCCCCACGCTGACCGACGGCGGCGCGGTGGTTGACCGTCGATTCCTTGCCGACGGCGAGGTCTCCGGCGACATGGCTTGCTCCTACGGGCTCATCTCGACATGGCGCGTCGATTGAGGTGGCTAACGGCGCGGCTGAGCGGCGGCGGCGGCACCCACGCTGACGGCCATGGCGGAGCGGCGGAGCGGCGGCCCGGCGGGAGAGCTCACCGGAGCGTTTTTCGGCGACGGCGATGTCACGAGCAGATGCAGGGCACTCCAACGGACGAGTTTGGCAACTAAATGGAACCGGACTAGAACTCTAGCAGCGGCGGCTTCGTGTGCGGCGGCGCTGGCAACGTCGCGCTAGCGGCGAGCTATGGCTACCGGCGGCCACGACAAGGGATTGATGAAATTGATTATGCAAACAGCTGCAGGAGCTCACCCCGATGCTGATGCGCACGTTAATGGAGGCTCGGAGCGGCTGGGCTGAGCTGCGGTCGGCGGCGCTGATGGCGGCGGCGGCGCTCTGATGGCAAGACTGCGTCACGGCGGTCTCCGGCAATGCGCTGCTCAAACCAAGGTGCGCATCAGGTGCAAGATGACACGGAGAACACGGTAGCGGGGTCAAAGGTAAAATATATTCACCTGGTGCGGCGGCAAACGGCGGCGATGGCACGGCGGCTCGACTGGCTGGCCGCGGAGAAGAAGGCGGCGTGCGGGTGGCTCGAGCGAGTAGAGCAAGCACGAACTGGCCCAAGATGACCGTGAGGATGTGGCGGAGCTAATGGCAAGCGCAATCGGACAGAGGTGGAGCATCGACGGCGAATTTCAACGGCGGAGCGAGGTCGTCGGCGACGGCGGCGGGAAGAAGAAAGAAGAAGAACGGCGTCGGATGACCGGTATTTATAGCACGGAGTCGATGGATGGACTGGCGACACGAAGGTGATGAAGTTTCTCGCGTCCATGAGCACTCTGGCGGTCGAGCGGGTGCGGCGGTGGTCGGCGGCGCGCGATGAGAAGCCGGCCATGGCGATCGCCGATAGGGTTAGGTACTGTTCGAGTTAATTACAGAATTGCCATCTGTTTAGAATTACAAATTACTTGAAAATTTATATAAGAACTTGAAAATCTCCAAAAACATAATTTTCATAACTTTTCAAGAGCTACACTTTTCCTTTAACTGGTATCCTCAAATTCTGTCTAGATTTTGAAATTTGAATTCAGATTTGAAAAGGGAATAAAACCCTAGAAATAAACATTTGAAATTACTTTTGATTTTTCAATAAAACTTGAAAATCTTCAAAACTATGAAATGTTGAGCTTTGTCAAACCAAACAGTTTTCATATACAAAGTTTTCCAAAATTAGGTATAGTTTTTGAATTATGGTTTTAAAATCAAAAGGGGATAAATGCTGGAAACTGTATTTTCAAATTAATTTGAATTTCCTTTTGGAAACTTGAAAAACTTTATATACCAACTTTATAGCTCTTGTCAAGATCTACAAACTGTCTTTTTAGAGTATCTCCAAATTCCTTATAGATTTTGAATTACAAAAAAAAGGATAAGACTAGGTTTTGAAATAAAGGGGTTTTTGAAATAGAATTTAAACTCAATTTGGTTTCTAACTTAATTTGTTGGTTATTAGTGATCACAAACATCATCCAAGGACATTTTCAGGTCATTGACCCAATGACACCCTTGGTTGACCAAGTTGACTTAAAAAAACCTTTTATAGCATTTCCATTTTGAATTTAAATTTGAATAGCCAAACTCAGAAATAAGCTTTGGAATCCAAATTTAATTTCAAATATGGAAATCATTTTTAGGGTTGGACTTAGACTTATACACTATGCTTGACACTAGTGTAAATACAGTTTACACCTCAAGTACATAGAGTATAAACTAAGTATTTGCAATGACATTCGAAAATAGGGTTTTATTATTTCATGTGACAAACATTCCAGAAACGCAATCAACCTATGAAATGTAAACTTGTTTTAGTTAATGCACATTAGGGTTGACTTAAACATGAATTCTTTGCAGTGCATATGATGACATGGCATGTTTTAGTTAATATAACACCAGAGGTGTTACACAATGGTGGATTAGATTCTATCACTTTTGGCAATAACAAAAAAGGCAAGGTCAAAGGGCTTGGTAAAATTGCTATATCCAATGACAAGAGTATCTCCAATGTGTTGCTAGTTGAGAGCTTGGATTTCAATCTTATGTCGGTGTCACAATTGTGTGATCTTGGCAACAAATGCATCTTTGGCAGAGATGATGTTGAAATCATAAGTGAAGAGGACTCTAGTTTGATCTTCAAGGGATTTAGGCATGGAAGCTTGTACTTGGTGGATTTCAATGCTAGTGAAGCTCAACTCTCATCATGTTTGATAAGCAAGTCTAGTAAGGGGTGGCTTTGGCATAGGAGACTTGGTAATGTTGGCATGAAGCAATTGAACAAGTTAGTGAAGCATGACTTAGTGAGAGGCTTGAATGATGTTGCATTTGAGAAGGATAGACCTTGTAGTGCATGTCAAGCCGGCAAGCAACGTGGCAACCCTCATCCCAAGAAGAATGAAATGATCACATCTAAGGCTTTTGAGCTTTTGCACATGGATTTGTTTGGGCCAACTACATACACAAGCATTGGTGGCAACAAGTATGGTTTTGTGATTGTTGATGACTACACTAGATATACTTGGGTGTTCTTTCTCTATGACAAGAGTGAAGTCTTTGATTTATTCAAATCATTTGTTAAGAGAGTTCAAATGAGTTTGAGACCACCATCAAGAACATTAGAAGTGACAATGGGAGTGAATTCAAGAACACTAGAATTGAAGAGTTGTGTGATGAGCTTGGCATTGGACATCAATTCTCTCCAACATACACTCCTCAATCCAATGGTGCAGTTGAAAGAAAGAATAGAACCTTGATTGAAATGGCAAGGACAATGCTTTGTGAATACAATGCTAGCCAAAAGTTTTGGAGTGATGCTATCAACACGGCTTGCTACTCTAACAACCGCTTCTATTGCCATGGGAAGTTAGAGAAGACACCATATGAGCTATTGAATGGAAGAAAGCCCAACATTGCATACTTTGGGGTCTTTGATTGCAAATGCTACATTCTCAAGAAAGGGAAAAGACTTGGAAAGTTTGACAAGAGATGTGATGAAGGGTTCTTACTTGGTTATTCTACATTAAGCAAGGCATATAGAGTGTGGAACAAGGCTAGTGGATTAGTTGAAGAAGTTCATGATGTTGAGTTTGATGAAACCCAAGGATCTCAATGTGAAGTTCAAAATCATGATGATGTGGGTGGAGATCAATTGAACAATGCAATGAGACACATAGACATTGGTGATATTCGACCAAGGCAAGTTGATGATGAAGTGCAAATGAAAAGCCAAGTGGTAAGCTTAGATTCAAATGAAGCAAGCACTAGTGGCACACAACATGAAGATCAAGAGCAAGATCAAAGTCAAGCAAGCAATCCAAATCAACAAGTGCTTCAACCTTCAAATGTTGCAAGAGATCATCCTCTAGATCAAATCATTGGTGACATTAGAAGAGGAGTACAAACTAGAACAAGATTGGCAACTATTTGTGAGCATTACTCATTTGTATCATTTAAAGAGCCAACTAAGATACAAGATGCCTTGAAGGATGCCGATTGGGTAAATGCCATGCATGAAGAGCTAAACAATTCACAAGAAACAAGGTTTGGGAGCTTGTTGAGAGGCCAAAGAGGCACAATGTGATTGGAACTAAGTGGGTGTTTAAGAATAAGCAAGATCAAGATGGGTTGGTTGTGAGGAACAAAGCAAGATTGGTTGCCCAAGGATATACACAAGTAGAGGGTTTTGACTTTGGAGAAACTTATGCACCGGTGGCAAGATTGGAGGCGATTAGAATCCCATTAACCTATGCTTGTGCTCACAACATCAAGCTCTATCAAATGGATGTGAAGAGTGCATTTCTCAATGGATTCATCAATGAAGAAGTCTATGTTGAGCAACCACCCGGTTTTGAAGATAACAAGAAGCCAAACCATGTTTACAAGCTCAAGAAGGCATTGTATGGATTGAAACAAGCACCAAAAGCATGGTATGAGAGGTTGAGAGATTATCTCCTCTCTAAAGGGTTCAAGATGGGAAAAGTGGACACCACTCTCTTCACCAAAAGAATTGGAGATGACTTGTTCATATTTCAAATCTATGTGGATGATATCATTTTTGGTTCTACCAATATAGACTTTTGCAAAGAGTTTGGTGAGATGATGGCTAGTGAGTTTGAGATGTCAATGCTTGGAGAACTAAACTACTTCCTTGGACTTCAAATCAAGCAAATGAAGAATGGCACCTTTGTGAGTCAAGGAAAGTACATCAAGGACATGATCAAGAAGTTTGGGTTGCAAGATGCAAAGGAAATTAGTACACCAATGGGTACCAATGGCGTCTTGGACCTTGATGATAGTGGAAATATGGTTGATCAAAAGCTCTATCGATCTATGATTGGAAGTTTGCTATATGTGACCGCTTCACGGCCCGATGTCATGTTTAGTGTGTGCATGTGTGCTAGATATCAAGCCTCACCAAGAGAAAGTCATTTGACGACGGCCAAAAGAATTTTTAGGTACTTAAAGGGCACACAAGATGTTGGCTTATGGTATCCAAAGGGGTCAAGCTTTGAGTTGGTTGGATATTCGGACTTCGACTAGGCCGGTTGCAAGATTGATAGAAAGAGTACAAGTGGAACATGTCAAGTGCTTGGGAGATCACTAGTTTCATGGTCCTGAAAGAAACAAAATAGTGTTGCTCTTTCCACCGCCGAAGCCGAATACATTAGTGCGGGGAATTGTTATGCACAATTACTATGGATGAAGGCCACCTTAAAGGACTTTGGAGTAAAATTCAAATATGTGCCTTTGTTTTGTGACAATGAAAGAGCCATCAAGATGACCAACAATCAGGTTCAACATTCAAGAACAAAGCACATTGATGTGAGGCACCACTTCATAAGGGATCATCAACAAAAGGGAGATATAAGCATTGAAAGTACTGGCGCCGAAGATCAACTAGCCGATATATTCACAAAGCCACTTGATGGAAAGAGATATCACAAGTTGATAAATGAATTGAACATACTTAGCTTCTCCAACATGAGTTGATGCACCTCATATATATGACATGCCTCTCCTCCAACATAGCAAGGTAAAGTTGGTTGTTGCATTCCATGCATCCTTTGCTAGTCGTGTAGATCATGTAGACATATGGCATCTTATGAAGATCATTCATGGAATTAAAATCAAATGAATTTGATGTATGTATGACCCCACTATTGCTTCTATGCTTGTTATGATCTAGTGGTGGCATATGACATGTTTGTGAGCTTGCAAGCCTAGTGTTAAATCTATAACATGAGCTCATGGTGTGTATTTCAACATGGTCAAGATAACCCTTATTCTTGAGGTGTGAAGAAGCTTGTCCTTGGTTCAAACCGCAATACATACTCTAGGCAAGTGATATAGATTTGGCCATAATTTGATTGACTTATTTTCTCTCATCTTATGCACCATTGTTGGTGATTGTTGACAAAGGGGGAGAAATAAGTCACAAAGATCAATGGAAGGGGATCAATAAAAACTTAAAATTTTGAGCTATTTGTTGCATTTGTATGTGCATAGCATGATGATATGGAGCATTGCAATTTAAATTCAATATTCATGCTTGAATGGTGTATGCTAGTTCTAGGATTTGTATGATGATATGTAGTACTAGCATGCTTTCTTATGGTTTCTAGACATTTCGTTATTCATGTTATTCAAAGTATCTCTTATAATGTTGATCTCATGAGGTATTTTGAGTTTTGATGTATGTCTAGTTATCATGATGCTTAGGATGGTTTATTATCGCACTTCGATTGGTATCACGCTTCAAAGGTCCATTCTTTAAACCTTGGCATCAATTTTGGTAGTGATATCTCTCCCATAATTCCTATCTATGCATATGTGCTTGAAAATCGACCAAACATTGGATGCACATATGTAGGGGGAGCTACCACTACCAAAACCAAAGTTGAAATCATGATCTATTTATCTTGGGCAAGCAATTTAATTTCATATTGAATTCATTTTCCATATCTTTGTGTAAGGTTGTCATCAATTACCAAAAAGGGGGAGATTGAAATCTCGTGTTTGGTTTTGATAATTGATGACACCCAATGTTGCTAATGCTTTGCTCTAAGTGTGACTAGACACATAGCAACATGATGGTAACATAATGGTGAGGCTTTGGGCTCGGTGATGGACTTGGAAATGATGATGATCAAGCATCGAGGCTCAAGGCTAAGGTATCAAGAAATAGGTGTTTTCCCTTTCGGTGATCGAGACACTATAGAGAGTGATCACGTTTAGGATTGATAACTGACTATCAAGAGGGGAATTCATGGTTGAATTCGCGGTTCAAGTGCCTCTAGGTTCGACTTTGCATGATGCATATGAGAGACTAACTAGAGAGCTAACACTTGCCATATTTCATGTAATGAAATGCTAACTCATGTGATTGAGAGTGTTTAACATGTTGGAGTTGGTACCTTAAGGCAAGTGGTTTGACTTGGATCCGCGATGGCGCGACGACGATGACAAAACGACGAAGTCAGCTGCTTCTGCAACACGCCGGATGCGCCTCAGACGCGCGCGCTGGACACGAGCTGCTGCGCCGGACGCGACACAAAACAGGCCGCACTGTGACGCGCGCGCCGGACGCTGCGCCGAACGCGTGGCCAGGAGCGCCGGACTGCTGCGCCGGACGCGACACATAACTGGCCACACTGTGATGCGCACGTCGGACCGCCAGACGTGACCGTCGGACGCCCAATGTCAGCACGGGAGCGTCCGGCACATTGAGATGATGTCAACGAAGGCTTCTGCCTTGAAGCGACTGCCGGATGCTGGTGTGGCGCGTCCGGCGCGCCCCGGACGCTACTCAGAGGTGGACCACGGCGTGGCTTGAGCGTCGCACGTGGCTCGGACGCGCAGTGGCATGACACCGGACGCAGCGCCGGACGCTGACGTGTCAGCTTCAGATTTGAACTTGTGCCAGCGGTCGTCTGCGGGCTGAGCACCTGACGCGTCCGACGCGTCTGAACTGACGCGTCCGGCATGTGTAACGACGGCGCCCGAAGTGCATAACAGTTGGATTTTGTGGGGAGGCTATAAATAGAGGTTTTTCTGGTTGGGGAGATAACTCTTGCCCATTCTAACATCTTTGAGCATGCTTTGAGCTAGAGAGAACCTCCCCCACTCATCTCTTGACTTGATTGTTCATCTAGAGTGAGATTGAGTGAGAATCAAGTGCTAAACATTGAGAGTTGCATCTAGAGGCACTTGTTCTTCGAGTTCGCTGTGGAGTTCTTTTTATTCTTGGGTGATTCCCATCACCCTAGACGGTTTGGAGGTAGCGGGGTGTTGAGCCCGAGCTGTAGATTGTTCGAGGCCGCACCCGGTGATCTTGTGAGGGGTTCTTGGTCCTTACCTGCGGGAGTTCGTGAAAGGATACTGTAGTGGATTGCGCATGGCTTGGAGGATCCTTGTCTTGTGTTGAGAGTGCGGCTCCCGACAGCGGTATTTGGCATTGAGAGCCAATTGAGCGAGCACCTCTCCAAGCAAGTGTATCACCACAACGAGGACTAGCTTGCCGGGAAGCAAGTGAACCTCGGTAAAAATCTTTGTGTCAATATTGTGATTACTGAGGATTCTCTTGTGTGATTATCTTGATTGGGTGATTGGCCATCTACACTTCGCGTCGGTATAACAATCCAATCCACCTTTCTTGTATCTTATAACTTTGTTCATACATTGCTTGTCTTGCTAGATATTGAGTAGAACTTGCTATATTGTGTAGCTTTCACTTATTCATATGTTTGCTCTTGGTAGTTTAGTGAAGCGCCTAGAGTTATCTTGTTTAAATTTGCTAGACTTGTTAGAAAGGCTTGCATAGAAGTAATCAAAGATCTAGCATTGCAATTGCGCTATCTCTTAGTCTAACAAGTGGTCTAGTGTATTTGTGAGAAATTTTATTAGGCTATTCACCCCCTCTAGCCATTTGGACCTTACACCTTTTCCTTGTCTTCATGGTTCACCACAACCTCGCCATTGCCCGTCACAAGCTGTGGTATCTGGTTATTTCTGTTCCTGATAGTAGCATGGTTGTGAAACAGTTTTGTCCCAGCATCTCCATCCTTTACCCTACTGATTTTACTCCTCTGCTTCTAGTAGGTTCTTTGTTGATCCAACAGTAAGCTAAGTTTAATGTTGAGAGCCTCTCTGAAGTTCCATTCCATCAAAGTAAGGTCTTTGTGTTCTTCAATTTTTTCCAGGAGTGAGATGACCAGCTTCACATTTGTCAGTACTTTCTTGATGCTAGATAAATTTTTCTGCCACTCTCTTATTTCTTTTCTCATGTTTTTAAATTTGACTGTGATGGATTTTGCTTTGTCCAACTGATGACTTGGGTCCTGCCAACCCTGCTGAACAATTTGTAAAACATTTGGCTGACTCAACCAATAGTTTTTAAACCTGAATATGTGACCTTTTGGAATGCTGGTGGAGATTGAGATATTACATGGCCATTGATCTGATGTTTGCATAACCAGGGTGCTGACAGAGGTGCTAGGAAAGCATGTTGTGCAGCTGCTGGAGGTGAAGAACCAATCTAGCCTTTCCAGTAGAGGGGAGGGTTGTTTGTTAGTCCAAGTGTACCTTTTGCCAAACAGAGGCAATTCTACTAGCCCAAGGGTGCTGATTGCATCATTGAAGAGTAACATTTCATTAACATGTCCCCTAGGTTTGTTTCTATCTTTAGAGCTTCTCATGAGATTGAAATCCCCCACTCGGAGCCATTTCACATTGTCTTGGATGTTGTAGTGCTTGAACCATCTGATAAAAAAATCTTTTTCTTCATGTTGGCAGGGACCATACATGTTTGTCAGATACCAGGAATCTCCATTTGATCTTGATGTGAGCTTGACAGTTATGGCATATCTATTTTGAAACACGAGGACTCCATTAAAAAACAGCTTTTCCAGCATGTTAACAAAACTAATCAAACCCAGTAGGGCTGAAATTCCTAATGTACAATGGGTCAAAACTTTGTCTTTTTGTTTCCTGGAAACAGAAAATGTCACACTCAGCCTGAACTAGCGTGTCTCCAATAGGATTCCATTTGTCATCAGAGTTGATGCCACGAACATTCCAACATAGAACTTTCTAGCTTCTGTGGTTTTATCTATTCATTTGTAAATAGTTGGGAGTATAAATTATCTGGAACAATCAATTGAATGTGGAGGAGCCGACCAGACTGAATACTAAACGTGGACTGAACATTGTAACAAAGCCTTGAGATCACAGTGCAAAGCTGGTCTTTAAAAACTGGCCTAAGAGGGATGCAGTAAAACCATACATTCACCATCCACAATTTCATCATAAAGAACTGTGCATGCATTAGCCGCCACTTCATCACATAGTACCATGCATTCATCCACTTAAGCATACACTAGGAGGACCAAAAGCAAGGAGACAAATACAAACATCAGGAGTAGTCTAACCATGATGACCATAGATAGGGAGAACAAGTCTTTAGCCTAGCTGGCCAGCTTACAGACACATAACCCAGACATGAAAGTCTTAACAGAAACATGCTTGGCAACTTAGCAGTACCCCAATTCGATAGCTTAGAAAGATTCAGAAAGAAAACTAGAAGATAAACTAAAACGATCCCATACCGCCCCTAGGAACAGAAATAGAACAAAGACAAGATAACTAGGGCCAGGAATGCCCAAGGAAGACAGACACTATCCATCCCAAAACACTCCATGGATGTCTTCATTTCTTGTCTTTCTTGCTGCCTGCAGTTTCATCTTGAACTTTGGAGTTGTTCCTGCCCTTTCTGCTGTTCCTGCTTGTCCCAGCATTCCCTGACTCTTCTGGTTTCTCATTCTCCTTCTGACTTGCTTTCTTCTACTTCTTTTTCTCTGCTGCATCCTCTTTCTTTGCTGCACAATTGATCTTGGCCTCCTTAGAGCTGATAAGCTTGTTATTGTTATCCTTGATGGTCTTCTTCTTCTTCTTCTGATTTAGAGCATCTTCAGATAGAACAGAACTGTCAATCTGGCAAATGTTGGAGCCAAGACTCTTAATTTGATGCAGCGAAAGGTCTAGGGGCCTTGGGGTGCAGGTGGTGCACCTCCTGTCAGGGCAAGCAGGATGCTTGAAACCCTTATTTAGTTCTTGGATTCTTAGGCTTCTGCGAACTTCACTTTCAACAATGGGGGTAGCTTTTGTCTTGGATTTTTTGGGGAGACTGTTTTTGCATCTTCTGAAATTTCAACAAGCATGCAAGTAGACTTGGTTTTAGGAAGCTGCCCAGATTCTTTGCCCTCTAAAAGATCATGGAGAAGCTTGACAGTTGGCCTTTCATTAGGAACTATTATGAGAGAGGTGCTTAGACTATCTTTCAAAGCTAACCAGGCCTCAGACTCAATGAACATTTTTGCCCACTCATAGTTGCTAGGATACAGCAACAGAGAGGCAAAACAAGGAGCCTAGTAGGTAGGAACTGAAACTTTCTTCCCAGAAATTTTTCCAGACAGGAGATCCAAGAGCTGTTTACACCTCCATTGTACCTCTGTGAAAGGGCTGGGTCTGAGCCATCTTCTGGCATCACCTGCTCATCTGATTCAGAGTCATCATCTGTGTTCAACAGCATGTCAGGGTGAATGGCATCCTCATCATCATCAATAATAGGAGCAATTGGTAGATTAATCACTGGAATGGGGGGTTTAAAAAATGCAAGGGATCAGCTGGTTGATCCTGAACAGCGTCAGCATTAACATCAGCATTATCATTGTTCTGGTTGTTGTTTGCTATCTGGACAACTTCTACCTCAACATTGTTTGCAAGCTCTTCACCAATGGTTGCTGGGGCCTGCAAGGGGTTGATGATAACCTCCTGCATAACATTCACTGGAGCTATGTTTAGATCAATTTCCAAAACACCAGGACCATTCTGTTGACCCTACTGACCCTGCTGAGCATCTGGCCACTGATCCCAAGCAACATTGGGAGCCATCTGGGCAGCAAGCATGTCCCATTGTGCATTGGGATCTTCATCATTTTCAGCTTGGTCTTCTTCTTCTGTGAATCCTCTTCCTCTTGGTCATCCACGATCTGGTTGTTGTCTTCATCAAGTATATCATTCAGGTTTGCCTGGATCTGACCTTGTCCCTGATTGCCACCTTGATTGTTTCCATGACCCTAGCCCTGGAGAGCTGCCAAAATGCCCTGGCCTCCATGCTGCTGTCCTCCTTGGTGCTATCCTCCCAGTTGAATAACTGGACCTGCACCTGGCTGACCGTATCCATAATAGTCATAGGGGGCTAAGTGATCCACATTCTAGGGGAAAGGAGCCTCTGGGGGAGCCACATCAGCAACATTGTGCCCCACAATCTCAACTTGTACAGACCAGGAATCAGGCATATTACCAACTCCATCAGAGAACACAATCCAATGAGGGATGCTTTGGAGGTCAGCAACCCTAATCCTGACAAGAATCCTAGCAAGTCTACTTCTATTATTCAACCAGTTGTCAACCCTCCCAAATGAGCAGATGGCATCTTGGATAAAGTCCGTGTCCCAATAGTCTAAGGAAAGTCCATATGCATAATCCAACACTCGTGATTAAAATTGACCATACGCCAGTTTCTAGCTTGATTATGCCTGGTGAAAGTGACATTAATATCCCCAAGAGGCATAGGACTGTGCATAACCAAAGAGTCTCTGACAGCAGGTGACTGAAAACTACTAGTGCTTGACCCAGAGATGTCGGCTGAATATCAGAGTTTGCAATGCGCCTCTCAATGAAGTACTCTTCCAGGATTGCAACTATAGTCGGGAAGTGAAGCACATTACTAGGGAGGTGATCAAAGGTAGTGATGGCCATGGATTTGTTTCTGCGCGAAGGCCTTGATCTTGATACGGCACGAGCCACCGTAACACGTCCGGCCACGTTGATCAGGTGCATGTTCTCCGGGATGAAGGGAGCAGGATCGGCCCATCGAACGCCATGGCAATGTTGCCGACGGGGTCGGAGCAACTGGGATGATGTGAGCTCCGAGGAGGGTGAGAGGATGCTGGCGAGGCAGAGTGGGAAATCTACACATTCTGAGAGGTAGGGGATATATGAGGGGGTCAGAAGATTGAACGTCGCGGCCTAGAGAGAGGGTGCATGAAACTTGGTGCACAGCCAGCTCTGGCACAACTTCCATAGCCAGCGCCGCCGTCATCAATGAGGAATTCGGAGGGACACTCTGTTATCGAGGCGGCGCTCCCGGGAAAATGGAGAGTAGTGCTGATTATTGTCGTTGGAGTGGGCATGCAAGGGAGGGGAAAGATCTTGAGCCGGGGGCCTGCTAGAGGAAGGCCCATTAGGTTGACTCCGGGAGGAGGAGGGAAAACCCAAGTGGGCCAAGTCACTTTAGCCACCAGCCAGAGGGGAAGAGTTTGAATTTTTAGCAACATAGACTTGAGTGGCTTTCTTTTGACGATTGCGGCAGGACGCCGCAATATGGCCCCAACCGTTGCAAGCCGAGCATTTAATGGTGTTGTTGTAGTGTCTCCCCGAATGAGAGGTTGGTAGGCATCTAGAACACCAGGGAAATTTGAATTTGAAAAAAAACTCTCTGCTTGCCCTCGGGAACAGGTTGATGCCTTTCCTACAAATGGGGAGAAAGGGGCCTACGAGCCTTGTTCAAGGAGTCATGAACCGAGGAGGAATGAACCAATCCTCTGCCAAGGGGGACTCTATTGGCCCTAGAGACAGGCCTGACAGGAATAGCATTAGAACCAGAGAGAGGAGGCTCACGCACAACATCAGTGAAAGAACGGTTAGGCTTGGGAGGGGGATGCGCAAGAGCAGAGGGCGCAGGGGCAGAGGACTTTTTGATGTGAGTCCATGATCGATCTTCTTCCTTGCAAAACGCAGAAAATTTAGCCCTCCAATTTGGGCCACTGTTCCCCTAGAGGTGGAAGAAGAGTTTGTAGTCATCGCATTCAAAAAGATGAGATGCTTGATGAACAGACCCACAAAACAGCCATTGACATGGAATATGAACACCCAGTGGGAGAGTTGGGCGACTTTGAAATGAGAAGCGACACCACCAATGGTGGCCTGAAGGATTGACTCGATCGAAGCAGGACAAAGGCAAAGTCTACACTAGGGGAAGTGGACGAGAGATCTTAGACTGGATCTTAGACTGGATCCAAAGCCCCAGCGCGGACGAGAGATCGCAAGAATCCATGATAGAAGACCAGGGGAAGTGGAAGAGTGCAAACTGACCATGTAAAATCTTTGGGAGCAAGTACCGAACACTTGGGGGCAGAGGAGCTAGAGCTGTCTCTAGGAAGGCAAATGGAGGCGCAACCTTCACCGGAGCCTTTGTTGACCACCAACAGTGATCACCGGACTCCACGAGCTGCGGGTGGGAGGCGGCTAGGGGGAGAAGTTCCGACGGGAGTCTGCAGAGGTAACCAAGTCCTCTGTGGAGCAGACCAGGTCGCCGGGTACCTCCAGAGAGCTGGCAGGGGCCGCCAGGACGCCGGCAGGGAATAGATATGAGTGGGCAACCCAGATCCCCAAGCACCTCCGAGATGCCAGCGGAGTGCAGGGCGCCAGCGTAGCGTAGAGCGGCAGAGGGTGGTGGCCTACCAGAGGCGGGGGGTGGTGGCGGCCACCCTTAGCCGTGGGAGCGAGAGCGAGCGAGAGCTCATTGCACGAGCCCACGCTTCCTAAAATCAAGTCGCCTGAGATGGCATAGGCAAGGGTGCACACTCATCATCACACATAGCTGGAGGAAGAAAAGGATGTGGGACGTTAGACGAATATTGGATACCTCTTCAGTTTACTGTTTCTTTTATGACTTTCAGTTTGAGATTCGCTGCTTCGTGCATCACATGGATTAGGCCTTTGTTTGTGAGCAACTAGGTGTTAATGTGTTTTAGCTCATAAATGACCTGATACTGTTAAAATGCTATGGCCTTAGCTTTGTTTCTTACCTAAAAGGGCGATTCTCATTGTAGTTTTGTCTATTGATTAAGTAGTACATCTGAAATACACTTTTATAAGGAGATGGTGTTTACAATTTTATAAGGCGACTGAAATATATGTTCTGTTTGGTGGACTGGTTTTGAGTGACCTGGGGATGCCGAGGTGCTAGAGGTAGACAGGTTCATTGTCAATTTGCTAATTGGGACGGAGTTGTTGTTCTGACTCTAGAATACTAAGGTGTTTTTCACTCAGCCTTTGTCCATCTCCTGAAACATTCTATTGAGGCTGTTGCTTGTAAGATAAATTAGGTTCTTGCAAAAATCACAAGGTTCCAGAGAGTTTTTCTCTAGAACTTCTTCTCTGTAGCGCTTCTGTGAGCTCATTACTCGTGCAACACTTTGTGAAATCAAATGGAGATGTCTAGGTTTTGGAAGCAAACATGTTTTTAAAAAGAATTCAAGAATTTTCTCACCCATATAGTTGTATTGTAATTTTGATTTTTCATTAGTTCAGTAAAACTTTTCAAGTAAACCACATAGTTTTACCTTCAGTCTAGATTCTACCGATTGCTAATTTTCTTTTGAAGTCTAACCTTTAAGATGTCTTGTTTTCAGTAAGGTGTCTTGTATTTTTTTTCTTTTTCTATGTATTGAGTTCGAGGTATCCCCATCCATTGCATTCCTTGTAGCAAGAGTCAGCGTGAGCTCTACTATGTCACTTCAATTGAGCCCTTACCATCTTACCATCTTGTCGAAAGAGTCAGCATGCAGCTTGTTCCATGTGGTGGTAGTGTAATTTTGTGGATCTGTACTGCGTTGAGGGAAGGGGAAAGGTGTTCGTCCCCAGCAATTCTCTGCCCGTCGTTTTGATTGGAGAGGCGTCCTTGGTGCTCCGCCCCTTCCCGTCTCTGGGGTGGGGGAGGGGTGTTGGGTTGTGTATGTGGATTTGATTGTAGCCTAATCCTCTCCACAATACTGCGTGGTGCAGGCAGCATACAACAAGTGTGCATGTCCAAATTAGTGTCTCAAAATCAGAAGCAGTGCAATCTGAACATTCAAACATAATTTAATAGTTTTGTTTTCAAGACTTGTGGTTCTAACTAGACTATTCATGGGCATTTTTGTTGTCCTGATCTTCGTCTTCCTTGGTTCTGTTGAGAGCTTCAGTACCAAGAGTCAGCCATGCCACTACAGCAAGCGCATGATGTGCAAGCCTGCCGTTGCTAATACTATCTTCAGTGCCATTGCTTTTGTGCTTGTTGGAGTTTGTTCCAAATTCACTTCAAGATGGGCCCAGTACATGTGTTCCTAATGGGCTTTAATATTTAAGTCTATGAGGTAGAGGTGGGAGGCACAACATCAATTAGTACCATATTGCTAGTTGATGTAGAGATAGGGAGTTTTCCTCCATATATATACATACCAATCCTCCTGGAAAAAGACACACAAAATCCTCCATAGAGACTTGATTCTCTTGTAAGCCTCTATAGGCGTGTAACCCCAAACTTTGATATAGTGAGATTGTTGCCGGCTGGTGCCCGTGGTTTTTCCCCTTCGCATTGGAGGGGTTTTCCACGTAAATCGTGTGTCTCTGCATTGTTTGATTTTGTTTACTTCATATTTCTATACGTCGTTCATAACAAGTGGTATCAAAGCCCATGGTTAGTAAATCCTAGACCAATCTTAGAGTCACATGGTTACGGGGGAGCCCGTGAACGTCTTGCAGCGGGTTCACACGAATGTGTGTTCAGACGTTGGGCCTAGATCCCATGGTGGGCTCAGGTTTATAGCCTCTTTCGCATGGAAAGAGCTGAGTCCGATGTGTGACGGGGGAGATTGTTGGGTTTAGTCCCACATCGCAAGTTGATGTTGGGAGTGCACAACATATAAGGTTGGGCAGTCCTCACCTATTAGGCTAGTCTTTTGGGTTGAGTTAGGCCATAAAGTCTGTTCTGGATATGTTGTGCACCTTGGGCTAAAGGGCCTGTCGGCTCATGGACGCGCGAGCTGGGCCGAAATTTCATAACAAGTGGTATCAGAACCGGTTGCTGTACGGATCATGATGACGTCGATGAAGTTCGATCTTTCGCTGCTGAACTACGACACGCGGTTCTCGCTATGGCAAGTCAAGATGCGGGGGATTCTGGCGCAGACTCATGACTACGATGAGGCGCTGGATAACTTTGGCAAGAGGAAGGCCGATTGGACTCCTGAGGAGATCCGCAAGGATCAGAAGGCTCTTGCCCTAATTCAGTTACATCTTCATAATGATATTTTGCAGGAGTGTTTGATTGAGAAAACTGCTGCAGAACTATGGCTGAAACTGGAATTGATCTGCATGTCCAAGGATCTAACCAGTAAGATGCAGATGAAGATGAAGCTGTTCACTCTGAGGATGAAGGAGGAGGATTCGGGGATGACTCACATCGCTGAATTCAAGAAGATCGTGGCCGACCTTGTGTCGATGGAGGTGAAGTATGAGGATGAGGACTTAGGTCTTTTACTGTTATGTTCTTTGCCAAATTCGTATGCAAATTTCTGTGACACCATACTTTTGAGCCGTGATGAACTAACTCTAAAGGAAGTTTATGAGGCTCTCCAGTCCAGGGAGAAGATGAAGATCATGGTGCAGAATGACAGGTTGTCGTCCTCAAAGGGCGAAGCTTTGCATGTGAGGGGCAGAACTAAAAACAGATCCTCAAATGAAAAGAGCTACGATAGGAGAGGCCGTTCAAAGTCCAAGCTGCCTGGTACTAAAAAGTTCTGTGTTTACTGCAAGCTGAGAAATCATAATGTTGATGAATGCAGAAAAGTACAGAATAAGGAGAGAAAAAATAAGACGGCTGGTAAGGTCTCTGTTGCTTCTGCTGCTGCTTCTGATGATGATTCTAGAGATTGTATGGTAGTATTTGCTGGTTGTGTTGCTGGTCATGATGAATGGATTCTTGATTCCGCATGTTTATTTCATATTTGCACTAAAAAAAATTGGTTTAGTTCTTATAAGCCTGTGCAGAAAGGGGATGTTGTGCGGATGGGAGATGATAACCCATGTGACGTCATGGGGATTGGATCAGTTCAGATCAAGACTGATGATGGCATGACACGCACGCTGAAAAACGTCAGGTATTTACCACGAATGTCCAGAAATCTTATCTCATTGAGCACGCTTGATGCAGAAGGTTACAAATATTCCAGTTCAGATGGCGTTCTAAAGGTATCAAAAGGTTCTCTTGTCTGTTTGAAAGGTGATCTTAATCCTGCAAAGTTATATGTACTTAGAGGGTGTACTTTACCTGGTTCTGATTCCGCTGTTGCTGCTGTTACTAATGATTAACCTAGTAAAACTAACCTTTGGCACATACGTTTGGGACATATGAGTTACCATGGTATGGCAGAATTGATGAAGAGAAACCTATTGGATGGCTGCACTTCGAGTAAGATCAAATTTGGTGAGCATTGCATTTTCGGCAAGCATAAGAGGGTACAGTTCAACACTTCTATTCACACCACCAAAGGTACTCTTGATTATGTTCATGCTGATTTATGGGGTCCTTCTAAGAAGCCCTCACTTGGTGGTGCTCATTACATGCTTACAATTATTGATGATTACTCTAGAAGGGTTTGGCCTTATTTTCTGAAACATAAAGATGATACTTTTGCTGCTTTTAAGAACTGGAAAGTAATGATAGAAAGGCAAACTAAAAGGAAGGTAAAATTGCTTCGTACTGATAATGGTGGAGAATTTTGTTCGCATGCCTTTAATGATTATTGCAGACAGGAAGGCATTGTTAGGCATCACACCATACCCCATACTCCACAACAGAATGGTGTGGCTGAACGGATGAACAGGACCATTATCTCTAGGGCCCGTTGCATGCTGTCTCATGCAAGGATGAGCAAACGTTTTTGGGCTGAAGTTGCTAATACTGCCTGTTACTTGATAAACAGGTCACCTTCTATTCCACTAAATAAGAAAACTCCTATTGAGGTATGGTCTGGTACGCCTGCTGATTATTCACAGTTAAAAGTTTTTGGATGCACTGCTTATGCTCATGTTGACAATGGAAAATTAGAGCCTAGAGCTGTTAAGTGTCTTTTCCTTGGTTATGGTTCGGGAGTCAAAGGCTATAAATTGTGGAATCCTGAAACCAGAAAGACGTTTATAAGCAGAAGTGTTGTATTCAATGAATCTGTGATGTTTACTAACAGTCTGCCCTCAGAACATGTTCCAGAAAAAGAGTTGCAGCGTATGCGCATGCAGGTGGAGCATGTTGATGATGATACAGGTGTTCAGGTGGAGCCTGTTGATGAGCAGGATGACCATAATAATGATGTTGCTGCTGATGATGCTCATGATGATGTTCAGCAAACTCCTCCTATTTTGCAGCTAGAGGAGGATTTACCTATTGCTCAACGCAAGTCAAAAAGGACAGTAGTTCCTCCTAAACGTCTTATTGAAGAATGTAATTTGTCTTACTATGCTTTGAGTTGTGCTGAACAGGTGGAGAATGTTCATGAGCCAGCAACCTATAAAGAAGCTGTTCGTTGTGCTGATAGTGAGAATTGGATTTCTGCTATGCATGAGGAGATGCAGTCTCTTGAGAAGAATAGTACATGGGAGGTTGTACCTTTGCCTAAGAAAAAGAAGACCATCAACTGCAAGTGGATCTTCAAGAGAAAGGAGGGTTTATCTCCAAGCGAGCCTCCAAAGTATAAGGCAAGGTTAGTTGCTAAAGGCTACAGTCAAATTCCGGGTGTTGACTATAATGATGTGTTCTCTCTAGTGGTAAAACACAGTTCAATTCATACTTTCTTGAGTATTGTTGCTTCACATGATCTTGAGCTTGAGCAGTTAGATGTGAAGACTGTGTTTTTGCATGGAGAGCTAGAGGAGGAGATATACATGGACCAACCGGAAGGGTTCATAGTGCCTGGCAAGGAAAAATATGTGTGCAAGTTGAAGCGCTCCTTGTATGGTTTGAAACAGTCCCCTCGTCAGTGGAACAAGAGGTTTGATTCATTTATGTTGTCACACGGTTTTAAAAGATCTAGATATGATAGCTATGTTTACATCAAGCATGTTAATGGATCACTTATATATTTGCTGTTATATGTTGATGATATGCTGATTGCTGCCAAGAGCAAGAATGAAATCACTAAGTTAAAGAAGTTGTTAAGTAGTGAGTTTGATATAAAAGATCTTGGTAGTGCTAAGAAAATTCTTGGTATGGAAATTAGTAGAGACAGAAAATCTGGTTTGCTATTTCTTAGTCAACAAAATTATATCAAGAAAGTTCTTCAGCGTTTCAACATACAAAATGCTAAGGCTGTTAGTACCCCTATTGCACCTCACTTTAAGTTATCAGCTGCTCAGTGTCCTAGTACAGATGCAGAGATTGAGTACATGTCAAGGGTTCCTTATTCTAGTGCTGTTGGGTCTTTGATGTATGCCATGGTTTGCTCTCATCCAGATTTGTCATATGCTATGAGTCTTGTTAGTAGATATATGTCTAATCCTGGCAAAGAACATTGGAGGGCAGTCTAGTGGATTTTCAGGTACATCAGAGGCACAGCAGATTCCTGTTTGAAGTTTGGAAGAACTGATAAGGGTCTCATTGGTTATGTGGATTCTGATTATGCTGCTGATCTGGACAGGCGAAGATCACTTACTGGTTATGTGTTTACTGTTGGCAGTTGTGCTGTGAGTTGGAGGGCTACTTTACAGTCTGTTGTTGCTTTGTCTACTACTGAAGCAGAATATATGGCTATTTGTGAAGCGTGCAAAGAATTAATATGGCTCAAAGGTTTGTACGCTGAGCTCAGTGGAGTTGAATCTTGCATAAGTTTACACTGTGACAGTCAAAGTGTAATTTACCTCACTAAAGATCAGATGTTCCATGAGAGAACTAAGCACATAGATATCAAGTATCATTTTGTGCGTGATGTGATTGAAGAAGGTAAGCTGAAGGTATGCAAGATTAGTACTCATGATAATCCTGCTGATATGATGACAAAGCCTGTTCCTGTTGCTAAGTTTCAGTTATGCTCAAGCTTAGTTGGTTTAATTGAATAGTCCAAGAGACAATTATTGGCACCAGTGGTTTTCTATCTTTGTTGTGTTCAGGATGATGGGTTGATTTATGATACAAGATGAATTTATCTTAAGGTGGAGTTTGTTGGAGTTTGTTCCAAATTCACTCCAAGATGGGCCCAGTACATGTGTTCCTAATGGGCTTTAATATTTAAGTCTATGAGGTAGAGGTGGGAGGCACAACATCAATTAGTACCATATTGCTAGTTGATGTAGAGATAGGGAGTTTTTCTCCATATATATACGTACCAATCCTCCTGGGAAAAGACACACAAAATCCTTCATAGAGACTTGATTCTCTTGTAAGCCTCTATAGGCGTGTAACCCCAAACTTTGATATAGTGAGATTGTTGCCGGCTGGTGCCCGTGATTTTTTCCCTTTGCATTGGAGGGGTTTTCCACGTAAATCGTGTGTCTCTGCATTGTTTGATTTCGTTTACTTCATATTTCTATACGTCGTTCATAACAGTGCTTGGTGCAGTGGCATGGCTGCGAGCATGGGTGGTTATTAAAGGTGAGATAAAAACTTTATCTGTATGTTCAGTGTTTTCTCTGTTACTTCCAGTTGGGAGATGAGTTGTACGTACTCATCAGGTTGACGAGTTACGTGGGCTTTATTTTCCAATTTTTGTCAGCTTCATTTCATCAGATCTTGTTTTCTTAACTGAAAGCATAGCAAGTAATGGTTGATGTTTTAGTACACCTGTGTATATATGTTATGATCGGCAAGACGTGCGAACGCAGGATCCATGGCTGATGTGTTCGTCCTCGATACGATGAAGTCAGTGCGTCCAGTTTATTACCGAAGTCTACAGTCGTTAAGTTTGTTACCATCGAGTTCCTCAGTTTGTTAGGAGCAGAGTCCTAGCTTTCAGGAGTATCGTAGGAGTAGTATTCCAGGTTGTTAGCGTATTGGTTGTTAGCGTCAAGGACAATATGTACCCAACTCTATCGATTAAGGAAAGCAGCCTGGGACTGAGATATTATTATCTCACTAGGTCGCCCAGCCCCTTGCTTCCTATTCGTCGTAACACTGCTGCTGATCCCATCTACAGGCGACGCCCGGCAACGACCACGATGCCGGCTCGTCACAAAGCTCTGCGTCCTCGCCCTCCAGCCTCGTCGCCATACTTTCTCCGTAGCAAGGCCAAGCGCCATACCAACCTGGTATCAGCCTTGATGTCTACTTCCGGGGATGCTTCCGCTATTGTGCCGGCCTCCACTGTCGTCGCTTCAACGACCGGCGTGACCCTGCCGCTGGTGGACACGTCCGAGCGCGCCCATCGTTCTGCCCGTGACGAGCGCGCCCACGATGGCAGAGGCCATCAACACTCTCACCAAGGCGATCCAAGGCCTCCAGCTGTACATGTCTGTTGTCAATCATCAGTTGGCCGACTAGGGCACCCGACTCTCGGCCCTCGACGGTCGCCCGTCTTTCTGTAGTTTGGCCTGCCCGGGTACGGTGGAGTCCGACGCTGCCTGCGGGCTCGTCGCTGGCGATCTCGGAGGTCACGGCTACAGTGGGCGACTCCTCCACGACAGCTTCACCTTCCTTTTCGTTGTCCGCGTCGATGCCTCAAGTGTTGCAGCCGGCTGCGCCACCGCCGTCCATGGGGGCGCCGATTACCCACATCACCTTCCCACACTCCCTATAGCCCCTGCCATAGTTCGGATCTGTTCAGCAGCGTCTCCCACAGCCGGCCACCTCACACATGTTGGCGTCGCTGCCATACCCACTGCCACAACCGGAGTGGGAGAACAATGTCATTCCGAAGTACCACAAGCTCACCTTCCCAGTCTATGAGGGCAAGGACAATCCGTTCGGCTGGCTCAACAAGTGCGAGCAGTTCTTCCGTGGCCAACAGATGCGCGAGGTAGACAAAGTGTGGATGGCCTCATACCATCTCACGGACATCACACAGTAGTGGTACCTTGTCCTCGAGGGGGACATTGGCCGGCCATCCTGGCCGGACTTCCGCCGCTACTGCCAACAGCGCTTCGGGCCGCCGCTCAGCACCAACCACCTCGCTGATTTGGCTCGCCTGCCATTTGGAGCATCGGTGACTCCTATCAGAGGTGTTCCAGGCTCGTGCGGTGCACGCGGGCGACCTCTCCACGCTGCAGAAGGCGCAGCTGTTCACCGGCGGGCTGCCGGAGTACATTCG
>CM041637.1:31393781-31405555 GCA_023333625.1 Bothriochloa decipiens | reverse complement strand
AAAGACAGGCAGTCCAGGATGACCTTGGTCTTGTAATGGGTCAGGATGAGGAAGAGGAAGATCCTGAAGAATTGGAATCTGTCGATGAGGATGTCATTGATGAAGAAGAAGAAAACCAAATGGATATAGAGAATGAAGATGAAGAAGATGTTATGGAAGAAGAAGATCCCGAAATAGTAGAGGAAGAGCCTGAAGAGGCAGAAGATCCTGAAGAGGAAGAGGATCCTGAGGAGAATGAATAAGGAGTTTTGGAAAGTAAGACGTGTAATATAATGGGAGCTAGGCCAAGCAACTTCTTATCTATAAAGTTGGTTGATAATGGGAGCTAGGCCAAGCAACTTCTCTTTCTATAAAGCTTTTCCGCAAAAATTTCTTATCTTCTACAGACCTTACCTTGTCCCTCTAGCCTGCATTTCTTGAGTCTCCACCCTTCTCTTTCGTCGGGTCAGTCTTGTTGAGTACTTTTGTACTCAGGGTTTGTTAAACCCTTGTTGCAGGTGAGCCTCATGGGCAGGAGTGTTTTGCATCCTGCTGTATGACAGTCGTCGAGGAAAGTGACGACGAGTAAAGATGTTTTTCTCTTGGGCAGAGCTTTTGTTTAGTATTGTAATCTACTGCTACTCCACTACTATTATGGTTTGTATAATCTAAACCTATTGTTGTAAATATTTAAAACTCAGAGGTTTGTAAACTTATGTTATTGTAAGTCTTTCGCTGTTTTACTCCGTGGTATTTTATTTATATCAGACTGTTGTAATACTGCAATATCTCTCTTCAACGATTGATCCTGCTCAAAAAATCGTGGATGATTCGGGATTTACCCGACGGACTTTTTAAGTCGTATGGAACACAGTCATAGTTATTTGGAGTCTGTTTAGACAATAATCATGCGTGTGGGCCATATGATTTAGGAGGTTCTGCCACACATTGTCACTTGGATCAATTGATTTGAACATACCAGAATCCCCGGTCATGTGTTGAGTGCACCCACTATCAAGCACCCAATGCCTTCCTCCGGCTTTATAGTTTACCTACAAGCAAATCAATAAAGCTTAGATACCCATTTTTCTTTGGGTCCTTGGAAGTTAGTGACCAAGCTCTTTGGGACCCAAATAGCCTTCTTCCTTGGGCTCAACCTTGGGTTACCAACAAACTTGGCCTTTACACCCTTCTCACCCTTGGTAAGCACATAACAAGAGTCAAAGCATATAGAATAAGCATGAAGTTTCTTCTTGTTATGGTTCATTTTATTGCAATTATGCTCTTCATGCCCAACTTGCTTGCATTTGTTGCAATAACGGCCATCACTCCTCACAAAGCTAGGCTTTGAAGTCACAAAGGCCGCCTTGCCTCTCTTGGGGGTATAGCCCAATCCTTCGGTGTCGAAGGGCAACTTTTGGCAACCCAAGAACCTAAGCAAGTGGGCATCTCCACCATAGGCTTGCCTAAGGCAAGAGTGAGCTCATCCACCTCTCTCTTAAGAGCATCATTCTCAACCTTTAGTGATGAATCACTAGAAATAGAGATAGATTGGGTGGTGGTGGATGAAGAGTTACAAGAAAGTTTAGTATTTTGCACAATGATAGGCTCAAAGAAAGATTCATCAAGTAAATCACATGTAGAGCCAACATTATTTTTCTCAACAACCACAACTTGGGATTGCTCTTTATCATGTTGCTCAACTAGAGAGGAATGAGCTTTGTCAAGCTTGGAGTGAGCATGTTGAAGCTTCTTATGGTCTTCCTTTAGACTCTCATAAGATGCTTTTAGTCTCCCTAAGTTCTTGCTCAAGGTTTTCTTTTTCCTTACACAAGCCCCTACATTCCTTTCTAGATGAATTAAAGGCATCCTTGCAATCCTCAAGCATAGTAATGAGTTCATCTTTAGTGGGTTCATCATCATCATCATCATCATCACTATCGGGTTATACCTTAGTGGCCTTAGCCATGAAGCAAGTCGATGGAACATCAAATAGAGAAATCTTCTCTTGAATGGCAATGCTTGCATGCCCCTTCTTCTTCTTGCTCTTGGAGTCATCCTCATCTTCATCACTTGAGGAAGAGGAGTCACTCTCCCATGTAGCCACATGTGATTCACCCTTCTTCTTATTGTGGAAGGAGTCATTCTTGTCCCCCTTCTTCTTTTGCTTCTTCTTCTCCTTCTTCACGACATCCTCATCACGACTATCATATGGGCATTTGGCAATGAGATGCTCCTTGCTATGGCACCGGAAGCACTTCAATGAATGTTCACTTATCTTGAAAGAGCTTCTCTTTCTTCTTGACCGGTACCCCTTCTTCTTCATGAGCTTTCCCATCTTCTTGACAAGAAGAGCCATCTTGTCATCCACCTTTTCTTCTTCACTAGAGCTTGAGCATGATTCATATTCACTTGATGACTCTTGCTTCTTCTTGCCTTTGCCCTTGGATGATGTGGCCTTGAATGCTACACTCTTCTTCTCCTCATTCTCTTTCTTGTCCTCATCCTTCTTCTTGTTCTTGTTCACCAACTCTTCCTTCTCATGGTCCTCTCTAAATTCATCATCGACCATGATCTCTTGAAGAACTTGGTTTGGAGTTGGCTTGTCCTTCATTGTGGTCTTGTTCATGATGGTGATCAATGTGTCAAATCTCTTGGGTAAGCATCTCAAGAATTTTGTTGAGAATTAACTATCCTTGACTTCTTCACCAAGTGCCTTGAGCTCATTGACAATCACTTGTAACCTATGAAACATCTCCGACACACTCTCATCATCCTTCATCTTGAAGCTAGAGAACCTCTCTTGAAGCATGTATGCTCTTGCGGTATTCACACTCTCGGTGCCCTCAAACGACTCCTTGAGCTTCTCCCATGCATCATGAGCCACTTCAAGATTTTTGATGATCTCAAAGGTCTTGTCATCAAGGGCTTTATGGAGAGCACTAATAGCAATGTCATTGCATTGTAGCTTCCTCTCTTCCATCGGTGTGGGGTTTGCCTCATCCGCAACCTCCACCTTCACCTCGGTTGCCTTCCACACCTCTCTATCGATTGACTTGAGATGCCCAATCATCTTGACCTTCGAATAGGCATAATTGGTGCCATCGAAAGGTGGTGCCCTCTTGGTGTTGTTAATATGCAAATGTGCCATTTTTCACCATAGGAGGTTAATCCAATTGCAACAAACGGTGCCTCGACTCCGATACCACGTGTAAGGTCCAAATGGGGTTAATAGCCTAATAAATTTTTTTGTAAATACACTAGACCACTTGTTAGACTAAGAGATAGCGCAATTGCAATGCTAGAGCTTCAATTACTTCTATGCAAGCCTTTCTAACAAGTCTAGTAAATTTAAACAAGATAACTCTAGGCGCTTCACTAAACTACCAAGAGCAAAAATATGAATAAGTGAAAGCTACACAATATAGCAAGTTGTACTCAATATCTAGCAAGACAAGCAATGTATGAACAAAGTTATAAAGCTAGATACAAAAAAGGGAGATTGGATTGTTATACCGACACGAAGTGTAGATGGCCAATCACCCAATCAAGATAATCACACAAGAGAATCCTCGGTAATCACAACATTGACACAAAGATTTTTACCGAGGTTCGCTTGCTTCCCAGCAAGCTAGTCCTCATTGTGACGATACACTTTCTTGGAGAGGTGCTCGCTCAATTGGCTCTCAATGCCAAATACCGCTGCCGGAAGCCGCACTCTCAACACAAGACAAGGATCCTTCAAGCCACGTGCAATCCACTAGAGTATCCTTTCGTGAACTCCCACGGGGAAGGACCAAGAACCCCCTCACAAGATCACCGGGTGCGGCCTCGAACAATCTCCACCTCAAGCTCAACACCCCGCTGCCTCCAAACCGTCTAGGGTGACGGGAATCACCCAAGAGTAACAAGAACTCCGCAGCGAACTCAAAGAACAAGTGCGTCTAGATGCAACTCTCACTACTTAGCACTTGATTCTCACTCAATCTCACTCTAGATGAACAATCAAGTCAAGAGATGAGTGGGGGAGGTTCTCTCTAGCTCAAAGATGTTAGAATGGGCAAGAGTAATCTCCCCAACCGGCCAAACCTCTATTTATAGCCTCCCCACAAAATCCAACCGTTATGCACTTCAGGCGCCGTCGTTACACATCCGGCGCTCAGCCCAGAGATGACCATTGCCGCGAGTTCAAATCTAAAGCTGACACATCAGCGTCCGGCGCTGCGTCCGGTGTCACGCCACTGTGCGTCCGGGCCACGTCCGTCGCTTGAGCCACGCCGTGGTCCACATCTGAGTAGCATCCGGCGCGCGCCAGACCAGCGGCGTTCACTTCAAGGCAGAAGCCTTTGCTGATGTCATCTCAATGCGTCGGACGCTCCCATGCTGACATCGGGCGTCTGGCAATCGCATCCGGCGATCGGGCGCGCGCAGGCCTCCACATCTGGCGCTCCTGGCCGTGCGTCCGGCGCGCGCGTCACAGTGCAGCCTGTTCTGTGTCGCGTTCGGCGCAGCAGCTCACGTCCGGCACGCGCGTCTGAGGCGCATCCGGCGCGTTGCAGAAGCAGCTGACTTCGTCGTTTTGTCGTCGTCGTCGCGCCATCACCGATCCAAGACAAACCACTTGCCTTAGGGTACCAACTCCAACATGTTAAACACTCTCGATCACATGAGTTAGCATTTCATTACATGAAATATGGGAAGTGTTAGCTCTCTAGTTAGTCTCTCATATGCATCATGCAAAGTCAAACCTAGAGGCACTTGAACCACGAATTCAACCGTGAATTCCCCTCTTGATAGTCGGTTATCAATCCTAAACATGATCACACTCTCTATAGTGTCTTGATCACTGAAAGGGAAAACACCTATTTCTTGATACCTTAGCCTTGAGCCTCGATGCTTGATCATCGCCATGTCCAAGTCCATCACTGAGCCCAAAGCCTCACCATTATGTTACCATCATGTTGCTATGTGTCTAGTCACACTTAGAGCAAAGCATTAGCAACATTGGGTGTCATCAATTATCAAAACCAAACTCGAGATTTCAAAAGGTCCTTTGGGAAGCCTACAAAGACAGAATGAGGAATTCAGATTATACGTCAATGGACTTTAATCTTAATTTTTTTCCTTGAAAGACGTGATGATCTCCAATGGCTGGAAGAGCCTTTCTCCAGAGAAGAAATAGATGCAGTGATCAGAAAGAAGAAATAGATGTAGTGATCAGAAGCCTACCCAACAACAAAGCACCAGGCCATGATGACTTTAACAATGAGTTCATCAAGAAATGTTGGAATATCATCAAAGAAGACTTCTATAACCTATGTGATGCATTCCAATGCAACTCAATATGTGTGCAAAGCATCAATGACTCTTACATCACCCTAGTTCCCAAATTGTATGGAGCACAACAAGTGGGAGATTTCAGGCCTATCTCTCTACTAAATGGATCATTAAACTCGTCACAAAACTCCTAGCCAACAGACTACAGGTGCCTATCTTGCAGCTAGTACACAACAACCAATATGGGTTCATAAAATCCAGATCCATACAAGATTGTCTTGCCTGGTCTTTTGAATATCTACATGTTTGTCATCATTCAAAGAAGGAAATAGTGATCTTGAAGTTAGATTTTGAAAAGGCTTTTGACAGAACTGAACACAGAGTAATCCTGGACATCCTTGCACACAAGGGTTTTGGTAATAAGTGGATATCTTGGATTGAATCAATACTCAAGTCTGGAATTAATTTGTTATCTTAAATGGCACTGTTGTCAAAACTTTCCACTGTAGAAGAGGGGTAAGACAGGGGGGACCCCCTATCTCCTCTGCTATTTGTCCTAGCAGTAGACTTATTGTAGTCCATTGTGAACAAGGCAGTTCAGCTTAACCTGCTCAAATTATCAATTCCTTCATCTAACCAAGACTTTCCAATTCTTCAATACGCTGATGATACACTTATCATCCTGGAAGCCTTTGCCCCTGCAACTGTTCTTTCTCAAGAGTGTGCTAAATGCCTTCAGCTCCTCCACAGGTCTCAAGATCAACTTTGACAAGTCAATGTGCTACCAATCAATGTCAGTCCTGATAGACTGGACCATCTGGCAAGAACATTTGGATGCAAAACTGGATCTTTCCCATTCACTTACCTAGGTCTGCCCATGGATCTAACCAAGCCAAAGATTGATGATTTCTTGCCATTTCTCAATAAATGTGAAAAAAAGGCTGAACTACATCTCTCCTTTCCTCAACCAAGCTGGAAGATTAGAACTCACCAACTATGTCCTCACTGCCTTGTCCATCTACACAATATGCTCAATAATGCTCCCAAAAATAGTTATAAAACATCTGGATAAATATAGAAGGCACTATCTTTGGAGAGGAGCAAAGAACAATGAGAAGAAGGTGGCAAAAGCAGCTTGGCCAATTATTTGCATTGCTAAAGAACAAGGTGGATTGGGTGTCATCAATCTACAGACACAAAATGAAGCTCTTTTGATGAAACATCTCCATAAGTTTTACAACAGACACAACCTGCCTTGGGTCAACCTAGTGTGGGAAAAGCACTATACAAATGGTAAGCTACCCAATCCAAATAATCCGAAGGGCTCTTTCCAAGGGATATCTTGAAGCTCCTTAATAAGTTTAAAGGAATGGCATGCATTGGAATTGGCAATGGCCAATCATGTCAGCTTTGGGAAGATGTATGGAATGAAAATGTTAGAAGAATCTCATACCCAGAACTGCACTCTTTTGCAAAAAATAGACAGATCAGCTTGGTTGTTACTCTGGCAATAGAAGATTGGATGCCCTTTTCAATCTACCTCTGTCCATACAAGCTTACCCTCAATTCCTCACCTTTCAAGATGAACTCCTAAGTATCACAATAACAGACCAAAATGACCAATGGAGCTACATTCGTGGCTCTCCATAGTTTTCAGCTTCGAAAACATATAAACATCTAGCTGGACAAAACCAGGTAGACAGAATCTTCAGATGGCTCCGAAAAACCTCTTGTCAGGGCAACCACAAATCTCTTGTCAGGGCAACCACAAAATCTTCTTTTGGTTGGTTCTCAGAGACAAGTACAAGGAATATGATGAGCAGACGTGGCATGCAACTTGAGGATCTCACTTGTGTCCTTTGTCAGCAACAAATAGAGGAGACAGTCATGCATCTTTTTTTCCAGTGCCCTTTCTCAAAAGACTGCTGGCTACTTGTGAACTTTTAGTATGAAGATCAGCTACCCATACCACATATCTTCCTCGAATGGAAAGACTTGTTGAACTGCCAGTTTGCTCTAGACCTTTTCATTCTCTTATGTTGGGGTATTTGGAAAGTCAGAAACGATGTCATCTTCTGCAACTTCCCTCCCCAGGTGGCAACATGCAAGAACTACTTCTCGACTGAAGCCCACTTGCTGCTTCATAGAGTTAAACCCAGGCTCCTACCCACCTTAGATCAATGGCTAGCTTCTCATTTGTAATTTGTTTGATTTTCTTTCTCCTTTTCTGTTCCCTAATTTAGCCCTATGTCTTTGCCTTTGTTTTTGTTTTCGATTTTGTTGAACTCTGTACCCAGCTTGTTTTTTAATATATTTCAACAGTAGGAGCCTCTGGCTCCTCCTGATCTTTCAAAAAAAACTAAAGAGGTAGAGCTGTACTAATGGAACAACCTGACTGAACTCAAAACACACAATGATAGTTTAACGAATCTGAACTTCTAGCCATGCTTCTCAGTTCTGCAGTGGGTTGTTCATCTGAGGACCAACGGCAGATAAGACAAGAGTGCATTTCACTTAGGTAAAACATCATAAACCCACATATGAACAAGGCCTCAACAAGAAGGAATCCTATCCAAATCCCAGAGACGTGCTCACAGGCCGTGAGTAGAGGAAAACCACAAGCCTCGAGGAACACCAATGCCGCAATCAAACAGTGCTCACCGTTCAACCACTGCAGCTCGACGCGCACGCTATCGAGCCGGCGAATCCCCCACCACACATGACAAATCCCTCTCCCCCTGGTGAGATAGTAGCCCGATGAGTAGACTCCATCCACACATGCGCCTACAAGTCCACTTACAGGCAATGGCTTCCTTCCGCCCATGGCCGTTGCCAACCCACATGAGCCTAAGTACAAAATCCATGGAATTGACCCAGATCTAGAATGGATAAATGAGAAAATCCCAAGCCCAAATCAAGAGAGACGAAGGTACCTGACGACCTCCATAATGGCACAGCAAGGCAGCCCCAAATCGATGAGGAGGAGCTCATGCACTCCTGGACGGAGAGGAGCACGAAGAGGGGAAGAGGGATCGCCGGTCACCCTCTCCGCTCGGACAAGCTCCACACCGAGTCCAAATTGGATTGGCATCCGCAAAAAAGATTGAGTTAAATGCACCACAGACGCCTGAACATGTGTCGTATGGGTCCATGAACTTTCAAAATGCATTTTTGAGACCCTAGACTTGCAAGACTCTCCACAATGTGTGTTTCTATCAGTGCTTGGAGAGGAAACAGAGCGTCCAAGCACTGGTTTTGCACATTGTGGCCGGTGCCGAGTTGCCCATAAAAGTTGCACCGGCTCATGTAGAATCACCGATGCCTCGACAATAAAAAATTATATCCTAGGCATTGAACGGGGCGCAACGCCATGGAGGAGAGCCGGTGGCCATATCTACCGCCATGCTGCCGGGATGCCGAGCCGGGTGGTGCGGACGTCCATCGCCGCCGGGAGGAGCATCCGTTGGTGGGCATGGAGGATGAAAGTCGGAGCTCGGAGTAGATCGCCTCACGGCGTTCTTGCACGGCATGGATCTTCCTCATCACCGCTGGATCCATCGCATCCACAAGCAGATGGAGGGGAACGATGGTCGCACGCTGCCGCCATGGCTCCATGGGGTAGGCCGCCGGCGAACGAAGGAAGCGGCACCTGCAGCTGCCACTGCTGGTGGATGGGATGGAGGGAGCGTCGCCAGACTCGGTGGAGATGGGGGAGCCCGCCGCGTGGGGAAGCTCGTCGATGGGAGGGAGGGGAGCCCGGGCGGTCGCCGCTGTGGAGCAGCAACCTTTCGCCCAGCGCCCATGCGCTGCACGGAGAGAGCAATTTTGGATTTGACAGGAGATGGGGAAAAGTCGTGGATGCTGGAGAAGGAAGTGGATACTCCCTCTGTTCCAAATTATAAGTCACTCCAATAATCTTGGAGAGTCAAAGCCTTTTCAAGTTTGACCAAAATTATAGAAAAAACTATAATAATTTGTGATATCAAATAAGTATACAATGAAAATAAAAGTAATAAAGAATCCAATGATACTTAGTTGGTATCATAAAGGTTATTATCCTATCCTATAAATTTGGTCAAATTTGAGATACTTTTATTCTTCAAGATTCTTATAATGACTTATAATTTGATTGAGGGAGTATCTCTGGACTTGTCCAGGTCCATACACATAGTCAAGCCTCGGTGCCCACGTTGTGCGACTAGGAGTCACAGGCATCGATACACATGGCTGGCTGAAAAATTTTCAGCACCGGCAACGTTGTGGACAGTCTAAGGTGGTTCATCGTAGGTCCACTGCAGCTATGTGGACATTTGTTGCTGACATGGCAGGCTAGCATGTCACGTACCTTTTCATTTTACCCCTTAATTTTTTTCCTCTTTAAAGATAAATCCTAACGGTGTTGTCGAACAGCATCACGGTGTCGCTCGAGCTCAACATGGTGGACGCGTCGTCGCCGGTTTGAGCTTGCCCCGACCCAGCTAGTTGCCGTTGCCACTAGCATCCTCGCTGCCGGTGTCCGCATGGCCCTGTCTTTGCCATACGTGCCGGCGGTGGTCTTCTCCCTCTCCATGACCATGTACACGAACATCTGGAATTGCATGTCCGCTGCGCATGTGGCCGCGCCTTGGACCTGCTGTCACGACAGGATCTGCCTCCGCAGTAGCAGCACACCTTGATGTGTCGAGGTTGATGTCGAGGTAGTCAGCGGTCGGCGGCGCGTCGGCCTGGCCCTGCCGCTGTCGAGGAACTCTTCAGGTACCGAAGAACGCGGCAAATGGACCTTGCCCGCCAGCATCTCGAAGCAGATCATCACGAAGCTGTACACGTCCGCCTTCTCCGTGTACGTGTCGTCGCGGCTTTGCTTGAGAATACGCGTACCAGATGCATTGCCGCCACCGGCGGCGGCGGCGGCTGCGTTGTCATTAACAAATGCCTTCAGTTTGTGCCGTTTTAATTTGTGACGTATGATGCATGTGCTGCTGCTAAAATCCGGCGACCTTGACATGCATGTACCCGATACCCATGCATCTCGGATTGCCGCAGCAGCACGTTAGATGAGTTCAGCTCGCCGCGGGGATCTCGTTTCTTTGACGTAGCAGCATCCACACAGTAGGTGTCAGAGCTTGTACACAAACACAAAAACCGAAACCGCACGATCGACCATGCATGCATGTTCCACACTTCCATCATTCCATGCACTGACGTATACACAGAGGCAAGGTATGGTTATTTATTTTATCCCAAGGAAAAATAAAAGCTCTTGTTTAGTTTTGACTAATTGATGACACATCTAATTGCTAATGAGTTTGCTAAGTGTATGTAAATAAGATTAGCAACAGATGATGATGAAGCATGGTGGCATAGTGATGACCACAAGATCATGGTGATGGACATGGTGAACATGGTGGCATGATCGAGCTCCGAGAGATCGATAAAAGGCCCATGGAGATCAAGGCAAAGGTATACCTTGGTAGGGCATTTTTAGTTTAGTGATCGTGACACTATAGAGAGTGTGATCACATTTAGAATAAATGGTCGTACTATTAAGAGGGGTTCTTAATTAGACAATACGATCATCAAAGTGATCGTGACACTATAGAGAGTGTGATCACATTTAGAATAAATGGTCGTACTATTAAGAGGGGTTCTTAATTAGACAATACGATCATCAAGTGCCACTAGGTGTTGGAGCTCATGCATTGCATTTAGGCCTAGAGACACGTTTCGGTGTGCAAGAGAAAATGGTTTTACAAAAATCCTTTGGAAAATGATAACATGACTCATGACATGATTTGGAAATCATTTGAGGGTTAGCAAGCTTGTGGAACGGAGTTAGAGACAACATGGATTGAATCGAGTATCCAAAATGGTGCTAACAAAGGGTTTTGCCTTGGGGTGGTCACAGCCATGTCCAGTGACCACTTTCCCTGGCATGGCTGTGCACTTTCCCTGGCATGGCTGTGCACCGCCCTGGCATGGCTGTGCACCGCCATGGTCACCGCCCTGTTTTTCCAGAGGATGCTGATTTCATGCTTGAGCAAAGGTGGTCACCGCCATGGTTGTCCGGTGCACTGCCCTTTTTGTCTAGAGGAGCCATTTTCGCAACGTGTGCTAAAGTGGGCACCGCCATTTTATGGCGGTGCACCGCACTATTTTTCCAGAGAGGTGCAGTTTCGCGACATGGCGGTGCACCACACTATTTTTCCAGAGAGGTGCAGCTTCACGGCATGAGCAAGGTGGTCACAGCCATGTCTAGTGACCTCTTTCCCTGACATGGCTGTGCACCGCCATGGCACGGCGGTGACCACTTCGCCCCAACAACTATATTTTCGAAGGTTGCAATTTGACCATTGAGGGGCACCGCCATGGCACGGCGGTGACCACGTCGTGAGCAGCTTTTGAGTAACGGCTAGTTCCGTGGGTTGGGGCTATAAATATGGGGTGTGGCCGGCCATACTCCATCTCTCCAACCCCCAAAGTGCTGATAAAACACATATTGAGCAAAAGCAACTCCATCC
>CM041637.1:31370953-31393681 GCA_023333625.1 Bothriochloa decipiens | reverse complement strand
ACTCCATCCACTCACTTGAACACTTGAGCTCATCTTTTGAGTGAGATTGGGCCTCTAGTCCATTGCATTGTATTCTTGCATCTTGTGGCACTAGTTGAGCATGTTGGGCTGATTGAGGGTTTGTTACTCTTGGTGTTTCCCGACACCTAGACGGCCCAGAGCTTGGAGGATCTTGTGAGTGGAATTGGTGATTGTTTCCAGCCTCCGATCATTGTTTGTGAGTGGAGCCAGGGCACCCTGAACCCTAAACCCTAAATTTTTATAGGCTATTCACCCCCCTCTAGGTATTGGAGCCAACGCACCATTTGTGAGTGGTTTAGCAACCTACGGTGAAGAAATGGCTACATTGAGTTTGCACATCAACAACACCAAGAGAGCACCACCCTTTGATGGCAACGATTATGCAAAATGGAAGCTAAAGATGAAGGATCATCTCAAGTCAATCAATACGGAGTTGTGGAGTGTGACTGAGAAAAAGTTTGAGGTTGGCAATGCGGATGCACCCACACCCGTTGAAGCAAGGAAGGTTCCATGCAATGATATTGCGGTTTGCTCTTTTCATGAGGCACTTGATGACAAGGCTTTTGAGCTTATCAAGAACTTGGAGATAGCTCATGACATTTGGGAAAAGCGTGAGGAAGAATATGTGGGCACCGAGAGTGTGAAGACCGCAAGAGCATATATTGCAGTTTGCTCTTTTCATGCTTCAAGAGTGATTGTCAATGAGCTTAGGGCACTTGGTGAAGAAGTCAAGGATAGTCAATTCTCAACAAAATTCTTGAGATGCAGATTTGACACATTGATCACAGTCATGAACAAGACCACAATGAAGGACAAACCAACTCCCAATCAAGTACTTCAAGAGATCATGGCCGATGATGAGTTTAGGGAGGATCATGAGAAGGAAGAGTTGGTAAACAAGATGAAGAAGGAAAATGAGAAGAAGGATGATGACAAGAAGAAGAGTTTAGCTTTTAAGGCTTCATCTCCAAGAGCAAGAGCAAGAAGAAGCAAGAATCATCAATTGAAGATGAAGCTAGCTCTAGCAATGAGGGTGATGAAGATGTTGATGAGTTGAGTGCTTTGTTTGTCAAGGTTGGTAAACTCTTGAGGAAGAAAACACACCAAAGGGGAAGCAAGAAGTCCTCATCCTCATCCTCATCCAAGAAGAGTGAGCACACCATGAAGTGCTTTAGATGTCATAGCAAGGATCATCTTGTTAGCAAGTGTCCCTATTATAGTGGTGATGAAGATGCATGGAGAAAAAGGCCCAGAAACAAAAGAAGAAGAATGAGTCTCATGTTGCTACTTGGGAGAGTGATGCATCCTCAATTGAAGATGAGAATGACAAGAGAAGCAAGAAGAAGGGGCATTTTGCTATCCAAGAGAAGATTTCTCTCTTTTACACTCCATCGACATGCTTCATGGCTAAGGCCACTAAGGTACAATCCGATGATGAGAGTGATCATGATGATGATGCTAGTGATAGTGATGATGATGATGGCCCTACTAAAAATAAATTGTTCATCATGCTTGAGGATTGTAAAAATGAATATAAGAAAACTAGGAAGGAATGCAAGGATTCCCTTAAGGATAAGCAACACCTTAAGGACAAACTTGATGAGCTTGCGGCATCTTATGAGAGTCTAATGGAAGACCATAAGAAACTTCAAAAGGCTCACTCTAAGCTTGAAAAGTCTCATTCCTCTCTTAGTGACAAGCTTGATAGCATGCCTCCTCAAGTTGAAAAAGCTAAAACTTGCAACATAGGCATATCATTTGATATTCTTGATGAATCTTTCTATAAGGCTATTGTTGTTGCCCCAACTAACCCCTCTTGTAGCACTTCCACTTCTAGCTCATCTAGTAGTGATGGTTTCACTTATAATTCCACACTAATGGTTGAGAATGAGACACTCAAGGAGGAGGTAGGAAAGCTCAATCATACCTTGGCAAAGGCTTATGGTGGTCAGGACCACTTGCTTATGTGTTTGGGTAGCCAAAGGGCTTCTCTCTACAAAGAGGGAATCGAGTATACCCCAAAGAAAGGCAAAGCCACTTTTGCTCCTCATAAGACTAGTTTTGTGAAAAACAATGATAGCTATTGCAAAAGTTGCAAGTAAGTTGGTCATGTAGAGCAAAGGTGTATGAACAAGCAATCTAATGTATCCACAATTAAGCTTGATTCATTCTATGTTCTTACCAAGGGTGCTAATGGTGTAAAAGCTAAGTTCATTGGTGCACCATGGATGGGCTCAAGAAAGAAAGCCATTTGGGTACCAAAGAACTTGGTTACTAACCTTGGGGGTCCCAAGCATGTTTAGGTACCTAAAAGAGATTGATCTTGTCTTATAGGTCAATTATAAAGCTAGACGGAGGCATTAGGTGTAGTGGGTGCACTCAACACATGACTGGGGACTCCTGTATGTTCAATTCAATTGATACAAGTGACAATATGTCGATGTTTTATCACCGATAGCCCACCATCGGGGTACCCAGGAGGGTGTTTTTGTTCGGAGAAGCTTGGCAGACTGTGGAACTCAGCGGTTGGGGTAACAAGCTTTGACGAGACAGACAATTTTATACTGGTTTGGGCCATCGACTTGCGTCGAGTAAAAATCTTTACATCCAGTCGGCGTCAGCCTGTTGCGTTGTATTGATGAGTTTGAGGAATTGTGTTGCACTATGTACTTCACCTTGGGCATTCTTGTTTACAAGGGGTACCCGCAGCGGCCTTATATGGGGCGAGGTTGGCTGCGGGTTCTATGATTTCTAGTCGAATTCTAGGAACGAGCCCTAAACTAAGAGTTTCATACTCTTTCCTATTACAATCCGTCTATGATATGGTAATTCTCACGTCGTGTTACTCCATGTTGTACTCGAATCGGGCGGCGGGTTCTTCGATCCTCTGTCTGTATTCCATCTTCTTAGGGAACCTCCAGTGTCCCCCATCAACAAGCCCCGAGTGTTCTAGGATTTGGAACTCGGAAGTCGAGTTCTTTCGAGGTGAAATCTTGGGATGCTCTTCCTTCCTGCTGCTTCTGTCTTGGTTCTTCGGGGTGCACTCACTGAGTATAGCCCCCGAGCCTCTTTCTTTTTGGCACAAAAAGCTAGAGGGTCTAGTTGTAGTCTTTGTCTTATGGTCATCGCCTTCGTCTTTTCTCAGAGTGCAAATTTTGAGAAATTTGTACTCAGTGAGTGCAGCCCCCCGAGCCTCTTGCTTTATGGAACAAAAAGCTAGAGGGTCTTGGTGAAAATATGAAAAAGTGCCTTCAGTGTAGTGTACTCCTGCAGCCCCCGAGCCTTTTCCGGGTTCTTTTCAGCATGAAAGAACTCGAAAAAGGATTCTGGAGTTCCTTGTCGATGTAGTTCTTCACAGGAGTGCCGTTGGTTGTTGAGTGCCTTTATTGCTTTTGTACTTTTCTGAAATGTGCTATTGGATATGCCTCCTTTGTCTTGTATTTACTTTTTACTGCTCGCCCGTGAGCTTTGCAGGTGCTCTTGATGGCTTCAGTCTGCATGCTTGTCCTCCTGTCAGCTATGTCGTGATCCCGCGTGCTTGCTCAGTTGCTTCAAAGTTATGTTCTCTTCACGTGGCTGTCCTTGCTTTTAGTGCTCTTCTCTTTCGTGGACTTGGTCTTCATACACCCATCTTTGGCTTATAAATAATGCTCTCTGGTGTCCGTTGCTTCCTCGTTCACTTCTAGTATTCTTGAGTTGCTTCTTCTCTTTATAGCTATGGAATTGCTGGTGTGCGACCTTGACGAGCCCCTGGGCTTGTTCTGTGATCTCTCTTAGCGAATGGTGTAGGTCTTGTGATAGGGGCTAGTAGCAGGCTAGTCCTCGGGTTGAATCACTTTGTTGAAGGTGTCGGGGCGAATGTGTAGGGCTTGTGATGCACTTGGCGCTGCCTCTGGTGCCTCGTTTTCTAGTGCTCTTTACCCTTCCTCCTTGTATCCTTTAACTTGGTGGTTCACAAGCTGTTTAGGTTGTTCACGCTTCACATGGTGTGGATAGGCCTCTTCTCCCTCTGCTGTGTCATTTTGGCGCTGCATTGCAAATCATCTCGTGTTGGGAAATCCATCTGAGTTCTTTGGGAGTCATGGAGTATGAAGACGTGGCTGCTACTCCTTTGTACTTGGTGCTCCTGCCATTCTCAGTGGCTTTAGAGACGGATTTGCTGTGGCGATTTCGTTTCTGAAGTTACCCTCCACTACACCACAACCCTTAATTAGCGACTGACTTGCGACTGACTTAAAGTTGCTGTAAGGGTGTACAGCAATGGATGGTCCGTGGCTAAAAGTTATAGCAACGAACCCTAGTGGTTGCTGTTGAAGCCATCATTGTATAGATACAGTGACGGACTTCATCTTTAGCGACAGACCATCCATCATTCCATCTTTTAGCAACGGATAGCCTGTTAGAACTTTTAGCAACAGATAGTCCATTGCAATAAGGACTTTTAGCAACAGACAGTCCATCGAGGTGTATTAAATAGGTTTAAAAAAAATTCAGCTACATTTAAAAATGGACCACATTCACAACTAATACAATATTGAATGACATTCACAAATCATACTCTCATTCATCCATATCAAATGAATACATATATAATCATGTCACTAGCTTAAGCTTCTTGCCATCAAGGCAAGATACAAGCATATAGTAGTTGAATACAAAGATTGTACAGCAAGCATAGAGCGAAAGCCATCAGCCAAAAGCCCTCCAACATTGATCATAGATAGGTCATTACAGTCAACCAACAGCTAGAAGTTCCTGAAAGATGTGATAGAATGAGCAATCTAATGATACTCAAATTTGCTTGCCGCATTACAGTCAATAGCACAAAGAGAGAGTAACTGGCTTACCTTGCTGCTATGGAGTATGGATGGACTAGATTCCTCTTCTGATGCTACATTAGAAGACCTGAAAAAGAGAGAAAAATTTATTACTACCTTGTGATACACAAGAATGTGCATGAATTGGTTAATCTACATCTATGTAAAGACAAATTACTTCTCAGCTCATGGGAAAATGGAAAGGAAGAATTGGTTAATGTACATCTATGAAAAATCTGAACTACTGAACTTAGCTAGGCATTGATATGAGTTATAAGATAAAATCTAATTATACAATGGCTTTATTTTAGCCAGTCTACTATCATTGTGTCGCCTAGCACACGATGTTACATACACTTGGAAGATGTCACTTGCACTTAGTACAGTTTGCGGTTCATGTTATAGCCCAAGGCGTCCTTAAGCCACATCCCAAATAACTGAATACAACATCTCTGAATTCAGTATCTCTTTTGTGCAATTATCAAAATTCAGTGGCTTGTAGATAGCACACCTATATCTGAACCAAAATTCATGATTCAATAAGAAACTTTCGTAGAGTTGTGGACAACACACCTTGGTGGCTGCCTACATCTCAAGGGAACTTCACAGCTCATCACAACTGATGAGAACCAAACCACCAAAAGTATTGCGAAATATATGTGATCAGATAGCTCTGGCTTTACAAAAAGAAAAAGGGATAAAACTATAATGCTAACTATCATATAAATTAATTTTAAATCATGATCTTCTCTACTTAAACTAGGATAGTTCGTACCCAAACTGAACTATAATGTAAACATACTAGTGAATTACTGCAAACATAACACTAGCTTCTCTACAGATACAAGTGCTCTCTCCCCTCTCCTTTGACAGAAGAGAGATTCACTCTCCTACAGTAGCACTAGCCATAGTTGATAAGCAGTTCAACACGTCTTAGTGGCACTCAAACAGAAGAATGCACTCACCCTGGGTCTCTTGTTTGTTGCACCAGTAGCAGGAGCAACATATGCAACCTTTCTTTGGTCACTGCGTCTTGATCCCTTCTTCTGCACAAGAAGTCGAGAACCAAAGTGAGAAAAAAATTGTATGATCTGACTTGTACGCATAGTATAAATCTATATCATCAAATGTATGTCTAAAACATGCAGAAACCCTGATGAATCCCTCAAATTTTAGCTTCTCATATGATTATCCTCTATTTCAGTGAAGAAAAATTTATTCAACTGCCAAACAAGCTATACTACTGTAATGCTATAACTGCCGTATTGGGGTAGAAATTATTACTGCTGCATTTTAATTTCTTATCCTGGATGAACAGAAAATTATTATGTGTAATTATTGATGACAAGCATACTATGAACCAATGCACAACAGATCTAATGTTCCCACCTACTAATTAATCAAAATGATCACAAGCATAGTATAAATGTATATCATCAAATGCTTCTTTTTTCTTCTCATGTGAATACAAATACTCATAGGATTAGCCCCCAAGCGCTCTGTAATTTCAAGATGTGGGTAACAAAATTTCAGACTGTAACTGAAAATTACTGGATTACATACAAGGCCAAGTATTCATAATTGAACTGAATATGAATAAACTCCAATCTGTTCATAGGAATGCATTCACGCTGCAGTAGCTTGCTTCCTCTTAGTAGAGCACACTATTCAAATCTGTTCAACACTAGTAAGTAGCCTCTCCCTATGGATCTAGAACAAGAGCATGTGATTCAACCTAACAAGGTGAAGGGGAGGAGGAGAGATGCACCTGGAAGATGCTGTGCCACCATCAAGAAGTCACCGCCGCCATCTGACTTAACCCTAGAAAAGTAGAAAGAGAAAGAGGGAAAAATATAATGATAAATAAAATCTTGATAAAAAAAGTAATATTCCTTTCAACCCTAAGCTTTGTTGTCTTGTTATCTCAATACCACCATAAAAACAAGCTTGGGGTGAGCTTCCTAGCATGCTCAAGAGAGGCCACGAACTGCACATCAAGCCGAAGCACCACCAATTAGCGGCACCCCCAGGTGAACCACATTGGTAAGTCAAGAGCAAGTTTGGGGAGGGCTCCCACAAAGGTAACTTGTATCTCACATTTCTTTTTAAATTCTCAAACTTATAAAATGGTGAGATATGTTTAATAAATATTTTTTCCTCTCTCATATGTGTTAAGATGTGTTAGTTTCTACCCTTGTTGAAATGATGAATAGTTGCTCTGTCTTATGTTTCACCTGTACCCATTTTATAATCGAGCTTTCTATAAGATTTGAGTTTATCAGCTAAAAATATCTCATTCTAAAAACTTGAACTAGTGGGTTGCACATGCTTGATCTTGTCTAAGTTATTGCCTGATATGATATGGTGATATAGGCTGCGCTATGACTTTGTTCTGAGTAAAACTTGACATCCGGAGTTTTGTTTTCCAAAACATTCAAAAACAAAAGTTCCTCAATGATTATGAAATACCTACCAAGGCCATATGACATGTTTCAATTTAGAAAACCTTTTAGTCATATGCTGCTTATGGAACATTGAGCTAGGTCAAATTGTTGTGACCTAAGTGAGATTATGGTCATGCACGCATGATTGAGATTCACATGCACCCACTAAATAAAGCCAACTCTCACCCCGAGAGTTGCGCACAACATGCACCCATCCATCCACCAAAAATATGCCAACTCTTACCTAAGAGTTGCGCACTTTTCCACCAAATAAAAATTCTGATTCTTACCTTGAGAGCCGCGCATTTGTTATCCACCAAATAAAAATGCCGACTCTTAACCTGAGAGCCGTGCATTCATTGTCCACCATATAATTACTCCTCACATTCCACATGACATCTCTCCATCCAAAGTTCTTCATATACCGACAAGAGATATGGGCTATGTTAAAAAAACCATGCCAAGGGGCATGCAATAAACAAACGAGAAAGAAAAAGTTCCAAGTACTCGTTCAAAAAAAAGAGAGAGAAGAAAAGAAAAAAATATGGATATATGATCTTATAGCCCATATCCCTCCAAAAAAGCTTCATTCCATCCAATAAAGGAGAGAGTCATGATACATGGAGTACCAAAAATATTTAGAATTAGGATTCATTTCCTCATACTCCACACACTTGCACATCTCAATCAAAGTGTATGACTTTGTATCTCCTTGTGGTTCAGTTTTTGACTTAGCAATATATGTGATGCAAGTATGCCCACCTTTATACCTACCCAAAACTCCACTCATAAGCCTTAGTGGTAGGATATGAAAGGCAACATTACAATACCTTTGGTGAGATATTCATACACATTGAGTGATCGAGTGAATCATTTGAGGAACTTAAGTTTCTTTTGCAAAAAATTTCAAAACCTCCGGAAAGATGGATGATCTTGGGATGAATGATAAGCAATGCTCGTTGAACTGTTCTATCTTGCAATCGCCCAAGACCTAAGATAGCTCAAAAGCCCCATTTGTTTCAAGATAATAACAGGGTGGATAACATGCTGATTTATTCAAATTGCGGTAGAAAACTTTGTTATAAACTTGGTACATTTGAAATATGATCGGCATTGTAGCAACTCCTGATCAACAACCATACTCAGCTATTTGCTCGGGACGAGCAAAGGTTAAGATTGGGGGTCTTGTTGGCGGTCCTTACGAATCATTTTTAACCACCAACTTATGCTAAAAGTAGAGAAACTATCATGCTTTAACACATAAACATATGCTATTAACGAAATTCCACTTGTACTGCTAGTGCTCACATTTTTGTAGGTTTATTGATGGAAACAAGTGGGAGTGCACAACCCAAATAAGAAAGTGCAAAAGCAAACTTTGAATTCAGGAATGCACAAACAAAGAATAACAAAGAAACCCAATATGAGCCAAAGGGAAAGGCCTAAAGAAAGTTAAATTCTATCTCAGGACTGCATGAGAAGGCCCGAGTAAATCGGTCGCTCCAGGCTCATCCGAACTCCAATTTGGGCGAATCACCAGGCAAAATGAAGCTATCGACGAGGCCTACGTGCTCACAAATGGCGGTGGCCAGGAGGGCCCATCCAGGGACCGACCACCCCCAGCTGGTGCTCTAGGGCCCAGTCTTCTTTGGCGGTCCATAGGACGGTTCGGCAAGGACGAGTCCACCTATGATCGGTGTATATGGAAAGTGCAAATCGCCCTTTTGAGGTTGGTTTGGATCCTTCCATGTGGGGATGGTAAGTGAGAAGAAGGATAGTGACAACAAGAAGAGCTTGGCATTCAAGGCTTCATCTTCCAAGAGCAAGAGCAAGAAGAAGCAAGATTCATCAAGTGAAGAAGAAGCTAGGTCTAGCAATGAGGATGATGGAGATGGTGATGAGCTGAGTGCCCTATTTGTTAAGGTTGGCAAGCTCTTGAGGAAGAAGACCCACGGAAGGAAAGCAAGAAGTATTCATCTTCGTCCTCATCCAAGAAGAGTGAGCACACCATGAAGTGCTTTAGATGTCATAGCAAGGATCATCTTGTTGGCAAGTGTCCCTATGATAGTGGTGATGAAGATGCCATGGAGAAAGAGGCCAAGAAGCAAACGAAGAAGAAAGAAGCTTCTCAAAAGAAGAAGAATGAGTCTCATGTTGCTACTTGGGAGAGTGATGCGTCCTCAAGTGAAGATGAGAATGACAAGAGAAGAAAGAAGAAGGGGCATGCTAGTCGTGCAATCTAAGAGAAGATTTCTCTCTTTGACACACCATCGACATGCTTCATTTCTAAGGCCTTTAAGGTACAATCTAATGATGAGAGTGATCATGATAGTTATAGTGATGATGATAGTGGTCCAACTAAAAATGAATTGTTCATCATGCTTGAAGATTGCAAAAATGAATATAGAAACACTAGAAAGGAATGCAAGAACTTGACCAAGGTTAACAAAACCCTTGAGCAAGAACTTGAGGAGCTTAGAGCATCTTATGAGAGTCTAAAGGGAGACCATAAGAAGCTCCAAAAGGCTCACACCAAGCTTCAAAAGGCTCATTCCTCTCTAAATAAGAAATATGCATGATAGCATGCCACCTCAAGTTGAAAAGGCTAAATCTTGCAACCTAGGCATAACTTGTGATATCATTGATGAATCTTCCTATGTGCCTATTGTTGTTGCTCCAACTAACCCTTCCTGTAGCACTTCCACTCCTAGCTCATCTAGTAGTGATGGGTTCACTTGTGATTCCACACTAGTGGTTGAGAATGAGACCCTCAAGAAGGCGGTAAGTGAGCTCAATCACACCTTAGCCAAGGCTTATGGTGGTGAGGACCACTTTCTTATGTGCTTGGGTAGTCAAAGGCCCTCTCTCTACAAAGAGGGATTGGGCTATACCCCCAAGAAAGGCAAGGCCGCTTTTGCTCCTCACAAGACTAGTTTTATGAAGAACAATGGTAGATATTACAAAAGTTGCAAGCAAGTTGGTCATGTAGAGCAAAGGTGTGTGAACAAGCAATCCAATGTATCCTCTATTAAGCTTGATTCATCTTATGTGATTTTCAAGGGAGCTAATGGTGTAAAGGCTAGATGATTCATTGGTACACCATGGATGGGCTCAAAGAAGAAAGCCATTTGGGCGCCAAAGAGTTTGGTCACTAACCTTGTAGGACCCAAGCAAGCTTGGGTACCTAAAATAGATTGATCTTGTCTTGTAGGTCAATTACAAAGCCAGAGGGAGGCATTGTGTGCTTGATAGTGGGTGCTTTCAACACATGATTGGGGATTCTTGTATTTTCATGTCAATTGATACAAGTGACAATGGATTTTATCACTTTTGGCAACAACAAGAAAGGAAAGGTCAAGGGGCTTGGTAAAATTGCTATATCCAATGACAAGAGTATCTTCAATGTGTTGCTAGTTGAGAGCTTGGATTTCAATCTTAGGTCAGTGGCACAATTGTGTGATCTTGGTTACAAGCACATCTTTGGCAAGAGTGATGTTGAAGTCATAAATGAAGAAGATTCAAGTTTGATTTTCAAGGGATTTTAACATGGTAGCTTGTACTTCATGGACTTCAATGCTAGTGAAACTCAACTCACATCTTGCTTGCTTAGCAAATCTAGCATGGAATGGTTATGGCATAGAAGGCTTGGTCATGTGGGAATGAAGCAACTGAACAAGCTAGTAAGGCATGACTTGGTTAGAGACTTGAAGGATGTCACATTTGAGATGAAGGATAGACCATGTAGTGCATGTCAAGCCGGCAAACAAGTTGGAAGGCCACATCCTAGTAAGAGTGAAATGAGCACATCAAAGCCATTTGAGCTATTGCATATGGACTTGTTTGGGCCAACAACATACACAAGCATTAGTGGCAACAAGTATGGTTTTGTTATTGTTGATGACTACACTAGATACACTTGGGTGTTCTTTCTTTATGACTAGATGAAGTATTTGCCATATTCAAATCATTTTTCAAGAGAGTTCAAAATGACTTTGAGACCACCATCAAGAAGACTAGAAGTGGCAATGGGAGTGAGTTCAAGAACACAAGAACTAAAGAGTTGTGTGATGAGCTTAGAATTGGACATTAATTCTCACCAACCTAGACTCCCCAATCAAATGGTGTAGTTGAGAGGAAGAATAGAATCTTGATTGATATGGATAGAACAATGCTTGGTGAATACAATGTTAGCCAAAGATTTTGGTGTGATGCAATCAACATAGCTTGCTACTCTAGCAACTGACTCTATTGCCATTGGAAGCATTAGAAGACTCCATATGAGCTATTGAATGGAAGAAAGACGAACATTACATATTTTAGAGTGTGATGAAGGATCTAGACTTGGAAATTTGACAAGAAATGTGATGAAGGGTTCCATGTATATTCCACCACTAGCAAGGCATATAGAGTTTGGAATTTGGCAAATGGCACCTTGGAGGAAGTTCATGGTGTTGAATTTGATGAAACCCAAGGATCTCAAAGTGAAGCTCAAAATCATGATTATGTGGGTGGAGATCAATTAACCAATGCAATGAGAAACATGGATATCGGTGACATTCGGCCAAGGCAAGTTGATGATGACGATGAGATTCACATGATTAGTCAAGATGTCACATTGATGCAAATCATGCAAGTACTAGTGGCACTCAAGGTGAAGCACAAGATCAAGGACAAGCTAGCTCAAGCAATCAACTTCAAGTGCTTCAACCATTGTTTTAAATAGCAAGCTAACGCTAAGGTGTTTAGAATTTTATCAACCATTATTAGCGGAGCTATATCAGACTATAGCGGCAAAATTGTGCATGATCACAAACAGCGGCACTCTGCCTCTAAAAGCTATATCGGGCTATAGCGACAACTATAGCGAGCAATTTAAAACCATGGCTTCAACCAATAAATGTTGCAAGAGATAATCCTCTAGATCATATCATTGGTGACATTTCAAGAGGTGTGCAAACAAGATCAAGATTGGAAACTATTTGTGAGCACTAGTCATTTTTTTCATTCATGCAGCCAACCAAGATACTAGAAGCTTTGAAGGATGCCGATTGGGTAAATGCCATGCATGAAGAGCTAAACAACTTCACAAGCAACAAGGTTTGGGAGCTTGTTGAGAGGCCAAAGAACTACAATGTGGCAATGGAAGGGGATTGTTGGTATATTTAAATGCAAACAGAGAAATCCGCAAGCGCATGGATACCGTTGTAGCTTTCACCAAGGAGTATTCCTAGGTATCATTTCCACGGGGAACGCGAAGTGTCCTAAAAGGGATCAAGTTCGGCCAAGGATAAGGGACTGTGGAATGTACCCACGGGTAGAGAGGAATTACTAAGGTTTTCTGGTCAATGTGTGTAACTAAAGGTCAAACTATTTTAAGGTTATCTACTTTGGGACATTAGAACACTAGGCACAGACTCGAATGAGAAAAGGGACTAGGAAGCTTTGACTACCATCCTACAAACACCAGCCCAAACGTAGTGGAATACATCGGCCATCAGGGCTGTCACCACCTGGGGCTAACGAGAACTATCCATGGGGTTCGGTGCAATTCCAGGTAATTGCAAGACTAGGCACCACACCTACTCTATTAATTATGACTAGAGCACTCAAGACAAGTAGGAAACTAAGTAAATAGACTTAAAATAAATACTAGAATTAATTAAGTAAATAAGCCAGAGACACCAGAGTAATATTTCAAAGGCAGCTGAAGATTACAAGTCGAGGAAAATCCGACAAACCCGGCTCTTCCTCTGCTCTCGCCTTCTCTTCTCCTCTTCTCTCTACTACAACTAGGTGAGAGTCACCTAGAGGGACACTACTAAATATGTGGTATCTTGTATCTCATAGTGTGTCTTACAAATGAGGTAGAGGGGATGTATTTATAGTGCTAGATGGAGTAAGGGTGAAGAAAATGCCATGTCAGTGATCCACGTGACGTCAATTGGCCACCATAGGATACAAAACCACCATTGATCAAGGGCTAGGATGCTCCAAGTGCATACAACTGACCTTAGGACGTCGGTAACTTGTTTTCCCATGTGTTGGCGTAGAAAATCAGAGCAAAACCGGATCCTAAGTGCCCAAACCGGAGGCAAACCGAGAGAAAACTGTGCTGTCTGCATTTTTGGGAAGAATTCTTGGCTCCCGGACTACTAGACCGGCCGATTTGGCTAGTTCATCCGTAGCTGGGCCACGTGAACCAGGCCTGGCCGTTCCACCACCTTCGCGTGCCAATCCGGAGCCGCCACATTGCCCTCCTAAAGTCGCTTGACGAGCGGCCGCCCGCCTCCGCGCCCCCATGCCTGGGTGGTTGTGCATGCGCCTGGGGAAGCAGCTGGGCCACGTGTCACGGCACAACTGGCCGGCCTGGTCGGCTATCTTCACGACGTGGGGTGCTGACGTCAGCATGATGTCATCACTCCTTTTTTAATTTGTGAAATTCATATCTTTTTGCTCCGAACTCCAAATATAGCAAATAATATATCAGTTTTGATTAGCTTGACGAGACCTTCGCAATGGTGTATTCCAATTCATCATTTGAGATACTTTTGTTTTATGAAAAATTAAGATTCCTGCAACACATGTGATGACAACATAACTCGTGGAACTTGTTAGAAATAAACCCTATAACTATGGTTTGTGATTCATTTCATGTCAATACATGCAATAGTTGATGGTTATAAATGGGTTTTAATGACCATTAGCAAGTTCCCCCAAACTTGCTCTTTACTCATCCCGAGTAAAGGTTAAGATAACATAAACACAGCAATTCAAGATATGAAACTAGCATAAAATTTATTCCAAAACATACCTCGCAATTGTAAAATATGTGGATCGGCTAACATATCTCCTTGAGCGGTTGAAATGTGGAATGATTCTGAACAAAGTCATCTCATACATTTCATATCTTAGTAACTTGGAGTTTCGGGAGAGTTTTTTTTAGAAATAAAAGCATAGCTCACAAGTACTCCTCAAATGGCACTCTCAGTCTCTCATTGTTGTATATATTTCCTCACCAAGGCATTGAAGTTTTTCCCTTTCTTCCTACTTCTAATAGGCTTACGTGGAGTTTGTAGGTAAGGAAGATATAAGCATGGCACACTTGAATTGAATATATTGCTAAATCAAACACCCGGATCACGAGAAGAAACATGTCATACAAAATGATCAAGATATGTGGTATTTGGTAGTACTCCTTAAGAACCTTCCCTCTAGCTTCTTGGAGAGCATGGCTGTTTTATTATTTTTTTTCCACAGCGGGTATTGATGTTTCTGCTGTATCATTATTTGGGGATTACAACCCTCTTTTCTCTCAAATTTTTTTGACTACGGATCTTTTGCTCCAAATTTTTTTATGGAGCTTCTCTTTCAATTTTTTTGACAGCCCATGCCTCTCTCTTGATGGTAGAAGATAGCTAGAGGGGATATAGACATGTGTCTATAATGGAGCAGGTTGCATACTTCCAACGTAGAAGTAGCAAATGGGTGCATGAGTCTTGGTCAAAAAGCATGACAAGTTTCTCTACCCAGATCAACAAGGCTTGACAAAACTCAAAACACTCAAGCAGTTATTCGTATGGTTTTCATATCATCTCTAGAGAACATGTATTTGGCTCTGGTAGGAATTTATCACCATTGAGAAGTATGTGAAGCTATGGTTTTTTTGACATTTTTATTAAAGAAAATTCTCCAAGTACTTTGAATAGAAAAGTTGGATTTCCATGTCAATGCCATATCTCACTTCACAACAACTTAGTTAATATGATTTTCCTATATGAACAAGCATCAAGGATATGTAAGGAATAAAGACTTTGTAGCTCAATCACAAAATGCTATATTCATATTCACTTCCAAATTTTAATTCTGAGTGTGCAACTTGGTTCTTTATTTTTTAACTTGCAGGGTTAAACAAGTGCAAAACAAGGAGTAAGCATATACATGAGTAGGAAAGATCAAACCGAGTTATACCAGTTTCTTGGTAGCTATAGCCAGCTATAGCTGCCGCTATAGCCCACTGTAGCATTTTGAGGCAGAGTGCCGCTATTTGTATTCATGTACAATTTAGCCGCTATAGCCCGCTATTAGCTCCGCTATAGCTGTTTTAGACACAAACCGCTAAACACCCTTAGCCCGCTATTTAAAACTATGGCGTGCAGGCTTCTTCACAAGTGCTCATGATGTGCTTCCATGCATTTGTACACAATGGGGGTGTGGCACACCCCTACACTTCTTCGAGATTATACCTAGCTTTTATTCATAGACAACAAATGGTGAAAATAACAGGGACTCTTCTAGTGGGAAACACCAGAGAGTCACAAATTTCTTCAACTACTAAATTTTAAAATAAAAAACATAATGACCCATGATTACATTTTTATTCCAACATTTTATCTTATTATTATGAAGATTGAATGATCCCTAGTGTATGATCCTCAACCATTTTGTTTTGTGGCTCAAAATAAACTTAAATGTATTACCTGTATCATTTTGGATGGTGATGGCTCCATGAGTTGAATTGTCGACGATCTCAAAAGGTCCATCCCACTTGCTCCATACTTTACCATGCCCAAAGAGCTTTACTCTTTAATTGAACAGGAGAACTTGGTCTCCAGGTTTGAATTCTTTGTGCTTGATCCTCTTATCATGCCATCTCTTTGTTCTTTCTTTATAGATTTTAGCGTTATGATAAGATCTTTCTCTCCACTCTTCAAGCTCAGCTAGTTACATTTGATGATTTTACCAGCTAGGTGGAGATCCTTGTTCCATTTCTTAATTGCCCAATGGGCCCTAAATTCCAACTCAACAGGCAAATGGCATGTTTTTCCATATACAAGGTGATAAGGTGGCATGCCAATGGGTGTCTTATATGCAGTTAGGTATGCCCAAAGTGCATCAGGGGGTTTGTCCTTCTAGCACTTACCCATTTCATTAACGGTCTTTTTTAGAATATTCTTGATTTGTTTGTTAGATGATTCTGCTTGACCACTAGTTTGGGGATGGTATGGTGTTGCAATATTATGATGAACCCCTTGTTCTACTAGGTACTTCCTAAAGACTCTATCTATGAAGTGGGATCCTCCATCGCTTATGACCATTCATGGTGTACCAAAGCAAGGACATATTACTTCATGGAACATTCTGTTGGCATGCTTAGAATCATTAGTTTGACATGGTAATGCTTCTACCCATTTAGAGACATAGTCTACTGCCACCAAGATATACTCACAATTTTTAGACTTAGGGAACGGTCCCATGAAATCAATTCCCCAGACATCAAAGAGTTCTACTTGGAGATTATTCATGAGAGGCATCGCATCTCGTGCATTGATGTTCCCATGTTTCTGACATTGGTGGCATCTCCTAACAAATTCCCTTGTACTTAGATACATCATTGGCCAGAAAAAACCACTTTGCCAGATTTTGGCATGTGTCCGAAACGCTCCATAATGTCCTCCATATTCTGAGGCATGACATCTCTTTATAATTTTAGTAGGCTCAACCATAGGGACACATTTTCCCAACAATCAATCGGTGCAAACTCGGTATAGGTATGGCTCATCCCACAAGTGAAGACGACTATCATAGATTAACTTCCTTTTATCTTCACCTTTTATCTTCGCTAAAGATGAAAGGTGCATCTTTAGTTAGTAGACTAGTCAGGGGTCTTTGATAAAGCACCTATAGAACCCTGCGTGTCCTAGGAAAACAACGGATGCCTTTCACATTTGTGGGAGGTGAAAGTTGTTCAATAACTTTAATCTTTTCTCTATCCACCTCTATTCCTTATTTGGACACCTTGTGTCTTAGCACTATTCCTTCCTGGACCATAAAATGACATTTCTCCCAATTTAGGACTAAGTGCTTTTCTTCGCACCATTGTAACACTTTGTCCAAATTCTCCAAGCAATCCACAAAGGTTTTGCCATAGACAGTAAAGTCATCCATGAACACCTCCATGATTGTTTTAATCATATTAGAGAAAATAGACATCATGCACCGTTGGAAGGATGCTGGAGCATTGCAGAACCCGAACGATATTCGTCGATGTGCATATGTTTCATACGGGCATGTGAAAGTAGTCTTACTTTGGTCATCGAGATGGATTGGGACTTGATGATACCCAAAATACCCATCAAGGAAACAAAAGAAGGAATGGTTTGCAAGCCGTTCTAACATCTCATCAATGAATGGTAATGGGAAGTAATCCTTCTTAGTGGCCTTGTTAAGCTTCCTATAGTCAATGCGCATCCTCAACCCAATGACCATTCATTGAGGAATGAGTTCATTCTTCTCATTCTTAACGACCGTCATGCCTCCTTTCTTTGGCATGACTTGAACTGGGCTTACCCACTCGCTATGAGGTAGGGATAAATAATCCCAGCGTGTAGGAGTTTGATGACCTCGTTCTTAACAACCTCTCTCATCGCATTGTTAAGTCTCCGTTGTGGTTCCCTAGAAGGTGTGCGACAGGCTCGGTGGGGATGCGATGAGTACAGATAGCGGGGCTAATCCCCTTGAGGTCTTGGAGTGAGTAGCTGATAACGGATCTATGTCTTTCAAGAACCATGACCAGCTTTTGGGTCTCATCCTCAGAAAGCTTATCACTGATGATCACAGGGGTTTCTCGATTATAGTGGAGAAAGACATACTTTAGGCCAGGAGGGAGAGGTTTTAATTCAATTGAGGGAGGTGAAGGTTGTTCATTTTTTCTAGCTCAATGGGCTCGGCCAGCTCTTCCTCTTCTTGAACAAATTGTTCATCATCGAGGATTGGTTGGGCCATGTCATCAAGTGCCGCCATTAAGACCTCCTCAATAAAGTCTTGTTTAGGTTTAGGTTTACTATCATGTTACTTGAACGAGCAAGAGGAACGACGATAGTGGAACTCCCAACCTTAAAGTACAAATGACTTTGCAATGAATGTTCCTCTATGAGTCTCATGTTTGGACAACCAATCAAGAGAAGAATCTCCAAGATGTCATAGATATGAAAATTTAGACAGATCTCGGAGTTATTGATTGTGACAGGAACATTTCTTTGAACTCCATGGCTTGCCAGAATAGATCCGGATGGGCTTTATAGAAGTTTTCGAGATGGAGTTAAGGATGTGTCAGAATAAAGAGCATCGGCTAACACTGTTGAGATTAAGTTTATTCCAACAGAAGGGTTGTAGTGGGTTTTCATAGCAGACCCCCTAACTTGGCAAAAAAGAATGGTTGATGTGTAGGTGATTCGAGCTACCTCAGGAGATAACTCTGCTCTGTCAGCCATTCATAACTCATGCTCTGTCAGCCATTCATGACTCATGACTGATGAGAGGCTTTTGATGTCTTCCTTGAGAACGGGTTCTTCATGCAGATTAGAAGATGTAGTGTGTGCCAGAGATCTCGCTTGAATACGGAAATTCGAGGTACTTCTGTAATCTACAAAGAGATTTTCCTCGGATTCAAAGGGAATCTCAAAAGGAGATGATTCATCATCCTCTAGTTGGTTTTGCATTCCATCTATAGTAGGTTTTTGAACAACCAAATTTCTAGCAGAGTCAATTGGAATTTCTAAATCGGTTGTGAGATCCTCCTCTTTTGGTTGGGGGCTAGGCTCGACTTCTTTTTCTTCTTTGGGAAACTCATCAAAAATGCTAGTGTAAGGGGGTTTTTTTCAACGATTTTCTCAAGGATAGCTTTCCCCTCACTAATGGTCATGTGCGTGAACGAGCCTCCAGAAGATATGTTAAGGTGGAGAGTAGCCTCTTTACTAAGACCATGATGAAAATGATGTAGGAGGACTTGGTTAGGCAAAGAAAGGTTTGGGCCTGTATTTATAAGATTTGTGAACCTAGCCTAGGCTGCTCCTAGAGTCTCCTTCTCCTTTTGTTGAAAGGTAAGAATATAATTACGAAGGGCAGCAACTCAGGAAAGAGGGAAGAAAGCAAGACAAAATTTGTCCCAAAGTTCATCCCAATTCCTGTTTACTCCTCCAACGGTATGAGCGTACCATTGTTTCGCTCTACATAAAAGGGAGAATGGAAACAATTTCCATTTAATGGTCTCATGTGTCATGCCAGAAATATATAGGCACAAACACAATTGCTCAAATTCCCGAAGGTGGGTGTATGGATTTTCATTGTCTTGCCCAGAGAAGGATTGGTCCCGAACCATGTCTATAAAACCAGGACCAAGTTCATAGCCAAGAGCTGTGATTGGCTATGATGATTGAGGTGGCTCCAAGAACTCGCCTTTGGTGCAGAAAATTGGTGAATAGGAGTGGAATCCATATGGTGGGTGGTGGAAGATATATTTGTGGTAAAAGAAAAACAAAAAGGATACACGGACGAATTGGTTCGATTCTAGAACAGCTACCATTCCCCGACAACAGCGCCAGAAAGCTTGTTGGTATATTTAAACACAAACAGAGAAATCCGCAAGTGCACGGATACTGTTGTAGCTTTCACCAAAGAGTATTCCTAGGTATCGATTTCCACGGGGAACATGAAGTATACTAAAATGGATCAAGTTCGGCCATGGGTAGAGAGGAATTACTAAGGTTTCCTGGCCATTGTGTATAATTAAAGGTCAAACTATTTTAAGTTATCTAGTTTGGGACATCAAAACATTAGCCGTAGACTCAAATGAGAAAGGGGACTAGGAAGCTTCGACTACCGTCCTACAAACACCAGCCCGAACGTGGTGGAATACGTCGGCTGTCAGGTCTATCACCACCTAGGGCTACCACAACTATCCATGGGGCTGGGTGCCATTCCAGATAATTGCAAGACTAGGCACCTTGCCTACTCTATTAATTACTACTCTAGTTTAATTACGACTAGAGCACTCAAGACAAGCGGGAAACTAAGTAAATAGTCTTAAAATAAATACTAGAATTAATTAAGTAAATAAGCTAGAGATACCAGAGTAATATTTCGAAGTCAGCTAAAGATTACAAATCGAGGAAAATCCGACAAACCCGGCTCCTCCTCTGCTCTCGCCTTCTCTTCTCGTCTTCTCTCTAGTACAACTAGGTGAGAGTCACCTAGAGGGACACTACTAAATATGTGGTATCTTGTATATCATAGTGTGTCTTATGAATGAGGTAGAGGGGATGTATTTATAGTGCTAGATGGAGTAATGCAGTCGTAGAAAATTAAGGTCAGCAATTAAGTTTTGCCCCTACCCTCGAAGTGACCAACTCCATGGGTGACTAGGGATGCGCTAGTGAACAACGTGGAAGTCAGAGTCACTAGGTACCTAGTACCGTTTAGAGAGCTACTGTTGAATCTCTTAGTGCCATATAGCACGGATCTGTAACACATCGTAAGACGATCAAGACAGTGCCTTGTCAAGCTATTCTCGGCGGGCAAGAAACAAAGTTTAATTGTGACATATGCAGGGTGCATGTATGATAGACGAGGTATGTAAACAAAGCTATAATAGGGAAAAGATGACAAAGAACTTTATTAATCTGGAAATAAAGCACGTAAGTAAGGTACATATCTTATTCTAGGGATAGAAGCGTATGAACTGGTCAATCTGCCAAGAGTTTGGCTCATTGACGTCCTTCATCATGCACAGCCAGTAAGTTGTCATGCGTGTGACAGCCTTAATCTTGAATGGCCATTCCCACCTTGGTGACAGCTTGTGCAAACCATCTGTTTTTTGAATTTGTCACAACACCATGTCACCGACCACAAATAGCCTGCCCTTGACGTTGTGGTTATAATAATGACGCACAGAAGCTAGGTACTTGGCTATGCGAGCGCAAGTCTCAACTGCTTGCTCCTCCTTAGCATGAATGTCCACTTCTCTAGCTTCGTTGGTGGCGTCCTCATCGTGGTATGCAACATGCAGAGATTGGAAAGCAACCTCAGCCGGCAGGTTGGCTTCGGATCCAAACACCATGAAGTATGGAGAACTCCAGTGTTGCGACTAGGCTGGTTACGCAGTCCCCAGACCACGACAGGCATCTCCTTCAACCACTGACTAGGTTTGAGGTCTTTATCATCATGGTAGACTCTTTTGCGCAAGGCTTCGAGTATCATGCCATTGGCTCGCTCCACTTGACCGTTGGCCCTAGGATGAGCGATGGACAATTATTTGAATTTTATGCTTAAGTCATCGCAGAAGTCAAAAAACTTGCTGCTCGTGAACTAGGAGCCTAGACTAGTAATAATTGTGTTCGACACGCCAAAACAGTGGATGACATCATTGAGGAATTGTACTGCCTTCTTTGATGTAACCTTCTTGTTCGTTTTATACTCGATACATTTTGAAAATTTGTTGATCAGCACATACACACACGTATGGCCGTCGAGTGCCTTCCTGAAAGGACCAATTATATCCAGTCCCTAGCATGGGAATGGCCAGGCAGCTGGTATAGTTTGGAGCACATGCGCTGGGACATGGATTTGCTTGGCAAAGATCTGGCAGTTCTTGCACCAGCGTCATACTCTTCCACGTCGGTGACTACTGTAGGCCAGTAGAACCCCGCTCGGTAAGCTTTGCCGACCAGTGTCCGGGATGCAGCGTGGTTACCGCATGTGCCAGCGTGGTTATCTTTCAGAAGTTTGATGCCCTTGGGTTATACACTTCTGAAAAATCTCAGCCCTTTGGTTTTTGCGCATCAGCTCGCCGTTAACCATAAGGTAGGCACAGGCTCGACGGATCAGCTATTGGGCTTCAATCTTATCTTTCGGGACAAGGTGATTATTCAGGTTTCTAACAAAGGGCTCTCTCCAATTGGGTTGGGGAGGCGCTTCCTGCTCGGTTGACGGCTGCTCACTACCTTCATCAGACCCCTACTGGCTGGGGAAGCTTGGCTTGACCTCTGAGATGTCGGTAGCGGGATCAGGTGCTGGTGCATCGTGAGTCTGCTCAGGAATTGAAGGTTTAATGAGATCTTCGAGGAATACGCTTGGGGGTACCTCGGCACGAGATGATCCTAGCTTGGACAACTCATCGGCGCCTTTGTTCTCCATGTGAGGTACGTGGATGAACTCTAGTCCATAGAATTTGCTCTCAAGCTTACGTATCTTGGTCACATAGGCTCCATCTTCTCGTTGACGGCATCCCAGTCTTTGTTGACTTGGTGGATGAACAGAGCAGAATCACCATAGGAACTGCTTTATACCTAGCTCGACCGCGATACGAAGGCCGTGCAGGGCAGCTTCGTGCTCGGCCACGTTGTTGGACGCTTTTAAGTGGATACGCAAGATGTATCATAGAGTATCTTTGGATGGAGCAATGATATAAACACCTGCTCTAGCACCTTCAATGTTTAGGGAACCATCGAAGTACATCTGCCAGTGGTCGGCAGAAGTATCTGCTAGAGGCAGGTTGATATTCGACCACTCTACAATAAAGTCAACTAGGGCTTGAGACTTAATAGTTTTCAGACTATGAAATTTCAGTGTGAACTCAGAGAGCTCTAACACATATTTGACAATACGGCCGC
>CM041637.1:31305042-31365617 GCA_023333625.1 Bothriochloa decipiens | reverse complement strand
GATAGAATAGTAGTGATGGTAAGGGGTGAAGAAATGATAATGATGGATACCTAATTCTACTAAAGCTCCTTTGAAGGAAATTCATACCTCTCTTGAACTTTGAAAACTTTGGAGGAGAACATTGGGTTGCTCTTTTATTTATATATATATTATTTTTTTTGAATTGGGGTATAAATATTTTTCTTTCCCCTCTTTTTCTCTCTTCTTCTCCCTTTTTTTCTTCTCTTTTTTAATACAGCAAACAACACCCAAGCCTCTTTTGAAATAGATAAATTGATGAGAGGTAGCAAGTAAAATATTTGGAGCTTTATGGGCTAGCAAGAAAATGGTAGGGTTAAATATGATAGAATATCTTTTTGTGTAGTTTACTCCCAGGGTAGGAGTAGAACTAGTTTTTGGGTGGAACTAAGTGGAATGCACACTTCCAGGATAGAAGTGGCATGAATGGGTGGATAAATGCAGGTGCTTACTTCCAGGATAGAAGCAGCACATATGTAGGTGGAGTGTATGTGGATCTTGATTTTAACCACATGACCAGCTCCTAAGGGTCTATATAGCTCAACCACACTCAATGCTCATAAGCAGTAACAAAATGAGTGTAGGGGTTTCCTAATCTAGTAAGCATGTATATGGCTATGGTAGAAATTTAAACTCTCATCATACAGAAACTCATCATGCAGCAATTTAATTTTTTAAAAGATAAATTCTCCAGAACTCTATCATCTCTAGGAACAAGATAAACAATAGCCCAAAACCTTCCCATATCATATCCGTCAACTACCTAGACTTAGATCAAGCATTCGCTACTCACAAGTTCAGGTTTAGAGCAAAACTTATATCAAAACTGTTGTATCCAAAACGCGGGAGAGTTCAAGGCTGAAAACTAGGTACTTGAAAGAAATTATGGCAGAGCAACTATTCATCATTTCCATTTAAGAGTTTATTCTAGGGATTCTTCTTAGCAAGGTTAAACTCTCCTACATTTTATTTAGCGAACTTAATATCTCACAAAAAACATATAAATATAAAAAGGAAAATATTTATTTGGTTTCTAAAGGTTATGCATCTTTTTATTTGTCTAACCATTTTAACAGAGCAGAAAATATATAAACAGATAAATATATATAGGTAAGAGAATACTTAGCTGGATACATGGGGAATGCTCTCCCCCAAGCTGGATGTTGACATTGTCTTTATTGATGCAGCATACAAACAGTGGAGGTGTACTTCCTCTCTAGGAGTGTTTATGATGATGATTGTTGAGACATCACTCCAATAGAGGTCAAATCATCCTCCGGTCTGTTAGCTTCCTCTGATCCTTCAAATTCTCTAGGCGAAGGTTCGGTGATTTAAGTCCTCTGAATAGGACTTCTTGTCATGTTCGCTCCTTAGGTGCATTATCTGATCCCGAAGGTGGAGACCTTGATAACTACACCTCTTGAGATGGTGATTTTGAAATGGTGTCACCCAAGTTCTTTGCTCGTCCAACAGGTGGAGTTAAGTATTAATTATGGAGCTAGCATCATCTTGCTCAGTATGCATGTTGCAGGTTCAGAACTTTCACTTGTAGAATTTAGGAGATTAACTCCCCTACATTTTTCTTGAAGTGTCTCCTGCTTGCAAAGACAAAGTAGAGATCAAGTGAATGGGTCCTGTTGGTGGAAAGACACCAACAACACCATAACCTTATTTATTCTTATATAACCTTTGGCACATGGAACATGATGAGAATGAAGTGCATTACGCAGTCTTATAACATGGGTGGCATGATCAGAAGGAGGAGCATGAATGTAGCATTCAAAAACTTTTAGCAACAAGGTGGAATTACTTAAGCTATGGAAGGATTGTCAAAGTTACAGTATGTATCAAACATTTTCATGATTGAGACAACCATCTCCTAAAGATGCCACATTTAGCTCATTTTATGACTATGCGATCAAGAGAGTGATGCTATGAACAAGCAAGACATCTTGAGTCAGTCAGATTGAATCAAGCAAGTTGTAACTCAAACATGTTTATTCCTTTCTTTAGGTGTATACCATATTCAAGGTAAAGCTATTTAAATAGTGACCACTTACCTTCAGCTGTTACCTTTGTTGCTGAACCACCCTGTGATGAAGAGTAGATGCTTCTTGTGATCTTTTCCTGCTTCTTGGAGTTTGCCTCTCTCCTTGACACTTGTTCATGAGTATCTTGTCTTCTAGATCTACACTCCTTTCTCTTTCTTCTTCTTCTTCTTCTTTTTTAGACCTTTTGCTCCACTCATTATTTCTTCTCTGCAAAAGATTAGTGGACAAAACATACCCGAAGGAATGTACAAGCAATAACAAGGGTAAAGTTTGTCAAGGAGCTAAAGGTCACTTTCTATGCTATAGAAAAGTTGTTTTGACCATTTTAATTAGCATAGCACATTTTCTCACAACTACTTCTTCTCTTAAACAATTGATTTTATTTTGTATTAAGTTTGATTTTTGTGTATGTCAGTTGCAGAAACATTCAAACTTATAGCGAGAAAGTAATTGTGAGTGGAGGGGTTGCAAACCAGAGGTGCTAGAGCAACGGGAGCTTGGGAGAAGGAAGAGCATTGTCGGATCATCTTTAGAGGAGTCGGTGGCCTTCCTCCCCCAAGCTTGAGCCTTGTTGTTGCTCGCCACTTGTGTATGTTGAATCATACCTCTGAGTGTGTTGTAACTCCCATGTCCCTAGATACTGTTCATCCTTTGTTCTTAAATCTGTCAGCGAGGGCTCATAATTTTTAGGTCCATTGAGCAAGACCTCTCCCTTGCATTTTGCTTTTCTTGAGACTATCCGATGCAAGAGATGGTGATGTAGATAATTGTATGATCTTCTTTCATCAACCATTCATCATTTTCATTGAGTCTTGGTTGACGAATTGATGTTCATTGGTGTCGGTGTCCTGACTCGGGGGCCAAGTACCAACGAGTGAATTTGAGCTGGGTGCTCCCCAATCCGGATAGTGATGCAAGAAGAACACATGATTTTTATTCTAGTTCGGGCAAGAGAAGGCCCTACGTCCAGTGGGGGAAGAGAGTTTGTATTATCTTGCACCGAAGTGCTTGTACAGGGGGAATACAAGTGAGCGAATAGGAATGGGGGGTGTAGAGCAATGCCTAAGCCTAGGAGCGCTAAGCCTATGCCTTGCAACTGGGGTGCTCGAATTTCTCTAAGTGTTGTCCGATACTTGTCGGAATGTTGTCCTGATGTCTCAAACTAGCCCCTAGCGTCCCTTTTATAGGCCAAGGGGAGGCTCAGGTGTACAGGAACCCTAGGGCTGTCGTAGGTGATGACGTCGAGGGGTTGATGCCGTTCATGTCACGATTGCTATAGAGGCGTGCCCTGGGCATGGCCTGCCCTGTAGCGACATGCCTGGAGACGATGGCTGTCCTTCATGTGTATCACGATGATGCCACAGGTGGTCGGTGAAAGACCAGTGCCCATGTGGGGCATACGGATCCTTGTAGATGTCGTGTCAGGAGTTGTTGGAGTGCTGACCGGAGGCGTCGTGGTCCAAGTCGACGGTGGTCGAGGGGGTCGATGTCTGAATGGATAAGACCGAGCCCCCGAAAATGCGGTATGGGTGCTGACAATCACGTCTTGAGGGGGTGCCTAGCGGGCACAGTGTCCGGTATGGAGTAACAGTGTGGTACGACCGCTGATTCTTTGGGTATGGGCGGTAAAAGGGAAATTTCATCGTCGTACCTGGTCACTGCAACCCTGCTGTAGCCAGGTTAGGCAGGAGTTGGCCAGTGCATTAACTGCCCTAGATCCCATACGAGGAGTAGTTGAGCCGGAGGGGAAGCAGCAGTCGACGGGGGGTCATCCGCCCGAGCGGAGTTCCGCCTCTCGACGGGGGCTCGACTGCCCATGCTGCGATCTGTTGCTCGAGGGTCCCATCGAGGGAGGAGGTGTTCGGATTGGCCCGTCCCATTCATGGGCTGGCCCAATACAGTTTGGTCCCAGGGGGTTGGGCCTTGTCTCTTTGAAGGGCCAGGTTCAATTTTGTGGGGAGTTTTCTCGGTGGTTTTATGCTAATTATTCAGGGATCATTTCTCCTGGGTCAAGGTTTAGGGTACCACCTTATTTGGTACCCAACAGTAGCCCCCGCGTCTCGGTGTGAGTGCTAGCATTCACACAGAGGCTTATGAACTAGGGTCATAGCGTTTGCCGTTTTCCAAAGGGTGCACGCGAGCGTACCCTTCGGGGGTAGCTCCCAAGGCCTCAGAGGAGTAGGATACTCCTTTGAGGGCTTTACGTGATTCTTGTCGAGGAGTGCTCGAGTGGTCGAGCCCTCGGACGTATCCGACCCTCTTTCGTCGAGGGGTGACGAGGTGGCTGAATGTGGTAAGTTTCTCCCAAGGGCTACGCGATAATGAACTGGAGTCATAGTGCTTGTTGTTTTCCGAAGGGTGCACGCGAGCATACCCTTCGAGGGTAGCCTCGAGGCCTCGGAGGAGTAGGATACTCCTCTGAGGGCTTTATGTGATCCTTATTGAGGGGCGCTCGAGTGGTATGTCATTTAGGTACAAAAGTTAGTGAATCCTGTACATGGTCGCCCTGGTCAGAACGGCTTAGTAGTTTGAGTGGATGTAGAAAACTACGTCCATATATTGCTTTTGTACCATTTTATGTCGTGGAGAACATTGAGTACCTTTGCCATGGCAAGCCCACCCTTGGAGGAGGCATCGAGGGCTACAAGGCTTTCCACATCAACGTTCCTGCAAGCATGAACCTGCCTAGAGTTGCTGCCTTCACTGTCTTCGCCTTCGACAACAACACTAGCATGTGTGTTCAGACTATTTCGCCCCAGGCACTTTGCACTGTGCTGCGTAGTGGGGCTGACTACCTGATGGAGAGTCGCTTTCGTCTACTTCCTCATGCCCTCGATGTTCAGCAGGGTACTTGGGAGGAGATCACCTACACCGAGCGCAACCCTTGCCTCTACGTTACTGAGATGTACCTGCAGTATCAGGAGAAGTACATCGCTGGGCTGGAGCAAAAGGGGCACCGTGATCGTCACTACCTGATGGAGGTTGACGAGAGGATCCACAAGTCAGAGGATAAGGAGGCAACTTATAAGCAGAAGATTGCAGACCTAGAGCGTGAGATGGCGTGCAAGGAGCACACTCACCGGGACTAGATCACCAGTCTGATGAACGAGATGGATAAGCTTCAGATCCATGACAACCTTCTCATTAGGAAGATTGGTGAGCTTGAGACCACTATAGCTGAGAAGAACGAAGACATTGCGAAGAGTTTCCAGAAGCAGAGTCAAGATGCCACCTACAGGGACAAAATTCATGAGCAGTGTAAGGCCCAACGTGAGAAGTTGCTGCAGGAATACACTCTTGCTAACTACAACCAGGGACACCTGATCAATTATGTCCACAAAACAGCATACCTCATGGAGAAGCTCAACTGCCATGGAGGCTTGGAAGAGGTCAGATCGCAAGAGAGTTAGAGAGTTCCAGGATCTGCAGGACGAGCTTCCCTTGCGAGCCCGTAAGAAGATCAGGGTTGAGACATTCGAGCTGGGGCAATCTCGCCTCAACTTGAGTGGATGCCCCACCACTAGACTTAGCGGACAGTCAGTGCCCACCCCTCAGCTCAAGGAGGCCCGTCGCTACATTTCTCGCCTTCAGATGACCGACGAGCAGATCCAAGCTTCCAGCATCGGTATTCCCACCTCATCTTACAGTTTCAGCTGGTCCTCAGGGTTGGTTTATCAGTGTTGTAGGATCACGAGTAATGTTGGACCCTGCATGGCCGTATGACTAGTCTCACCATGTTGTTGAGTAGATTGTCCACCCCTTTTTTTAGAACTACCTGCGTGTAGTGCATTTCCCGCGAGTCTCCTAGCGTAGCTGTTAGAGACATCATCGTGTAATAACTGATGTAATGGATGTTCGGATTTTATCGCATCTTTATGGATCTTCATGCTTCTTTATATGAGTGTTGGATAGATTTAAATGCTTTTAAATCATTTAAGCTATTTTAAATTATTACATTAATTAATGTCAAGTTATATCACATGCACTCATGCCCTAATCCTATTTATGTTAAGCAAGATGTCCACCCATCGTTCCAACCGCCTGAACAACCGCTCCCCATCACCTGCGCTCCCCATGGGCCATGGATGCGGTCGTGGTCTGGGTCGTGGTCGTGGATGTGTTGGTCACATACCCCTCAACTTTGAGGAGCCACCCCGTGCTGCCACCCCACAGCCTACACACCCACCACCACCACCGTCGGTCGTTGAGCCAGAACCAGCTGCTGGAGGCGCGGCAGGAGGACCGCCACCGCCTGTTGTTGAGCCTGAGCCTGAGCCTGCCGCTGGAGGAGATGCAGCTCCGCCACCACCATGCACTTTTGGTGGATGTGATGGCTCAATAGACCAAGCTTCTTTGAGTCTTAGCTAAGAACGTGCTGCGTCCCGACCACAGGGAGCCACACGATGGCTACTACAAGAAGCTGGAGTTCTTTCTCAAGCTGAGGCCCCCAACGTTCGATGGCACCAGCGTCGACCCCATCGCTGCTGATGACTGCCTGAGGGAGATCGAGAAGAAGCTAGACTTGACCACTTGCACTAACGAGGAGTGTGTCGGCTTGGCAACTCACCAGCTTGTGGGTGCTGGGCGATCTTGGTGGGATAGCCTCTGTGAGACCCACCAGGACCCTGCTAACATCTCTTGGGATGAGTTTGTGGAGGAGTTTTGTGCATTCTTCATTCACGAGGGTGCGCTGGAGAAGAAGGAAAATGAGTTCCGCAACATCTCCATGGGAGCTGACAAGGTGCATGAGTACACCACCCGCTTCACCAACCTGCTACGCTATGCACCTGCCTTAGTGGTGAATTCTGAGAAGGAGAAAATGTACTACTACCGCAAGGGCTTGTCTAGCCGCATCAGGCTCTCCCTCTCAGGCACCAAGAGCCACACCCTGCACGACTTGATCGACAGGTGCATGGAGATTGAGAAGGACTACAATGAGGTTTACCCGGAGAAGGAGGCGCTTGGTAAGACCAAGAAGCGTCGCGCTGAGGGCACCTCCCGCGCACCTGCCCCACGGAGGCCACGTGGTGAGGCGTCTCAGCCTCCTTGCTCTCGCTTCGCCTAGGGAGCTACACACGGTCCGAGTCAGGCCGGTGGTAACAACACCAACAACTACCCTCGCCCTACTCAGGATCGCCAGGCGTACACTCATGCCGCACCAAGTGGTAGCACGTGGAGGGCCGCCGCGTCAACCCCCACAGGCGGCGCGACCTACACTTGCTTTGCTTGTGGCCAGCCGGGTCACAAGGCAGCCGAGTGCCCAAACAAGGCTGCACCAGCTACACCAGCACCCGCCAGGCAGAACTAGGGCACCCCGTACAAGAAGGTGCCAGCTGGAGCACCCCGTGGCCGTCTCGCCCACATGACAGCAGAGGCTTCCCAGGCTGCCCCTGACGTGGTGGTATGTTTTTAGTGCCTGGAGTTAAGGCTTCTGTGCTATTTGATTCAGGTGCTACATGTTCTTACATATCCTCCAAGTTTGCATGAGCGCACCACATACCTATCACCCCACGAAAGCAAGCTATATACACTAGTTCACCCTTGGGCAACATTTGTTGTACCAAGAGATGTAAGGGAGTGAGTATCACAATCGAGGGTCTTACCTTTCTAGCTGATCTTACCTTGCCACCCTCTGAAGGCCTAGACATCATTCTAGGAATGGATTGGTTGACTCAGCACAAGGCAGTGATATCTTGCTCACCTCGGTTTGTTGATATAACCCATCCAAGTGGTCGCCAGATCAGATGTGAGCTGAACAAAGGGACAGATGTTTCTATGCTATGTGCCCTGAATGAGAAGTCACTCAAGGATGTGCCTATAGTTTGTGAGTACCCGATGTCTTTCCTGAGGAGTTGCCAGGGATGCCACCAGATAGGGATGTCGAGTTTGTCATCAATTTGTTGCCCGGTACGAGTCCTATATCTAAGCGACCCTACCGCATGTCAATTGATGAGCTCGAGGAGCTTAAGAAACATCTTGAGGAGTTATCCGAAAAAGGGTTCATTAGGCCGAGTGCTTCGCCCTGGGGATCTCCTGTTCTGTTTGTTAAGAAGAAGGATGGTTCACAGAGGATGTGTATTGATTATAGGAATTTGAATGCCCTGACCATCAAGAACAAGTACCCCCTGCCAAGGATAGATGACCTATTAGACTAGCTGCACAATGCCAAGTACTTCTCCAAGATTGACCTCAGATCAGGCTACCATCAGATGAAGATCAGAGAAGAGGAAATTCCCAAGATAGCGTTTGTCACTAGATATGGGCAGTATGAGTACACCATCGTGTCCTTTGGTCTTACAAACACACCAGCTTATTTTGTGAACATGATGAATAAAGTGTTCATGCAGGAGCTAGATAAGTTCATGGTGGTCTTCATTGATGACATTCTTGTCTATTCTGCCACCGCCGAAGCGCATGAATAGCATCTGAGGATAGTGTTGGAGAAGTTGAGAAAGCATCAGCTCTATGCCAAGTTCAGTAAGTGTGAGTTCTGGCTTGAGGAGGTCACTTTCCTAGGCCACATACTCAATGCTGATGGAGTAGCTATCGATCCATCCAAGATTGAGGCAGTGAAAGGGTGGGAGCAACCTCAGAATGTGACCGATGTAGGAGTTTCTTAGGATTGGCTGGTTATTATTGTTGATTCATTGAGAACTTCTCTAAGATAGCTGGCCCTATGACCAACCTTCTGAAGAAGACCAATGAGTTTGAATGGACGCCCCAGTGCGAACAGAGTTTCCAGACCTTAAAGGAGAAGCTCACCACTACGCCTGTTTTTGCCTTGCCTGATATCCGTCAGGATTTTGTAGTCTATTGCGGTGCATCACGCCACAGGCTTGGTTGTGTTCTGATGCAGAATGGGAAAGTCATTGCCTATGCTTCCTGTCAACTTAAGGAGCATGAATAGCGATACCCTACTCATGATCTTGAGCTTGCAGCTGTGATCCATGCATTGAAGATTTGGAGGCACTACCTGATTGGAATAAGTGTGAGATCTACACCAATCATAAGAGCCTGAAGTACTTTTTCACCAAGGAAGATCTGAACATGAGGCAACGTCGTTGGCTAGAGTTGATTAAGGACTACGATGTGGAGATCCTTTACCACCCAGGAAAGGCAAATGTAGTCGCTGACACTCTTAGCCGCAAGTGCCATTGTCATGCCTTGTTCACCACAGCCTTGCAAAAGGAGTTGCAGGAGGACATTGATGAGTTACAGCTTAAGGTGATACCCCATGACCTGTTGAATGAGCTTTGTGTGCACTACACCCTCATGGACAGGATCCGTGAAGCCCAGCGCCATTGCCCAAAGATCTGGGAGACATACAAGCTTATGAGTCAGGGCAACTACCCAGAGTCCAGTGAAGATGAACAAGGCACTTATTGGTACAAAAACAGAATCTATGTACCCTCTAATCCAGCCATACGCAATGAGATCCTATCAGAAGGGCATGATTCCAAGTATTGCATTCACCCAGGAAGCACCAAGATGTATGCCAATTTGAAGAGGAGATTCTGGTGGAAGAATATGAAGGTAGATATTGCAGGACATGTTGCAAGGTGTGACATTTGCAGACGTGTCGAAGCCGAGCACAAAAGGCCTATAGAACTGCTGAAGCGACTAGAAATACCAGAATGGAAGTGGGATAGCATATCTATGGACTTCATCGTGGGATTGCCTCGAACCCCGAAAGGCCATGATGCTATATGGGTGATAGTCGATCGTTTGACTAAGGTAACTCACTTTCTAGCCATCAAGAATGACGCCCGAGTTGGACATCTGGCAGATTTGTATGTTAAAGAGATGGTCAAGCTTCATGGGGCCCCGAGGAGCATAGTATCTGATCATGGACCGTAGTATATGTCCAAGTTCTGGAAGGCCTTGAATGCGGCCATAGGAAGCAAGCTAGATTACAGTACCTCTTATCACCCTTCGACCGATGGTCAGATGGAGAGAGTGAATCAAATCCTTGAAGATATGCTTCGAGCTTGCATTTTGAAGTATGGGACTGATTGGAAGAAGAGTTTGCCCTTTGCTGAGTTCTCCTACAACAACAGTTACCAGGCTAGTCTCAGGATATCACCATTCAAGACTATGTATGAAAGACCGTGCAAAACACCCCTAATGTGGTCAGAAGCAGGAGAAAGATCATTCTCCTAATGTATGAAAGACTAGCTAGGACGGTGCCACTACTACTAGGTTGTTAGCAGATAGTGTCGGGAGGTACGGGCATTAGGACCCACACCCTCCTTAGACAACATAGTGACCTCGGGGGCCTAGTACTATGTCTCACAGTCTCAGTGTGCCGGTGGTATTCTGGGATGTCCCAGTACTGAGTGGTAGGGTGGCATTGCACCGGTTAGAAAGCAGTCGGAATCAACCTAGGCGGGGCACCGCCAATGATGGTGATCTTGTGGTTACGAGAGTACATGCTCTGCAGAGTTATGAATCTATATATAGTCTGCGGCCTCAGTATGGCCCTTCCCTCAACCTACGCTTCTCGGGAGTAGTGAGATGAGTCCTTCTATTCTCCCCCTGGTGTTACCCTTCCGGCTGTGAGCCGTTGAGACAGGCTCCGAGAGGGAGTTGGACCTGTCGACTGAGTGTGAGAGGGTGAGACGTGTGTGAGGATGGGAATGGAAAAGATGCGTAGATCAAATGGGTTAAAACTTGATGAATTACTGATATATTATGATGATCACTACCTGCATAGGAAACCATAGCCATATATAGGTCTTTTTGATTATATCCTTTGCATCCACCCAAATACTACATAGCAAAAGCAAAGCATAGGGTGGGAGCCAGTGGCCAGTACAAACCGTACTGAAACTTATTTGGCAGGTGAACCCGACTATGACTACGATGACGAGGAGGAGTAGACGTCTTGTTCCTACGCTCAGGCTTCTTTTGAAGATTTTGTTGTACTTCCGCTTACTGCAGCTGTTTCTGAAGCTGCTGCTATTCTGATGAATCCGCTAGCATGGAGATGGACTATTTATGTAATCCCTTCTAATTGAACTCTTTTATTCGATGTATGGATTTCTGTATCAACTGTTGTTGGATAATGTGATGGTTTGAGCTTCGAACTATTATATTATTCGCCATTTTGTGTATTTTCCCTTCATGGAAGATTGAGGATGTTTCATTCAATACCCACGTGCAGCAGACAGACCAGTGGTAGCAACAGCTAGAGGCAAGGCTCCAGCAACAGTATGACCAGCAGAGGGCCTTTTGGGAGTACTCTGGGTATTACCCAGGAACCCAGCAATGAGCTAGCTTGGGGAGGGACCCCGCAAAGGTATGTGCATTGCATATTTAATTCCAAGCAATTTTTTTAGCATATTTAATTTTCAGCAATCATGCATTCCTTAAAAATGCTAAAAAGATAAAAAAATATTTATTCCACTCTATATATATGTGATGTATAAATATCTAGTTCAACCCTTGTTGAGATAATGAATAGTTGCTCTATTTTATATTTCTCTTGTACTTTCTTTATAATCGAGCTTTCTCCAAAGTCTGGGTTTATCAGCTAAAAATGTCTCATTCTAAAAACTTGAACTAGTGGATTGTAGATGCTTGATCTTGTCCAAGTTATTGCTTGATATGATATAGTGACATGGGCTGCGCTATGAATTTGTTCTAAGTGAGACTTGACATCAGAGTTTTATTTCAAAAATTTTCAAAACAATAGTTCCTCAATGTTTATTAAATACCTACCAAGGCCATATGACATGTTTTAATTTTGCAAACCCTTAGTCATATGCTGCTTGTGAAACATTGAGCTGAGTCAAATTGTTATGACCGTAGTGAGATTATCGTCATATGCCCATGATTGAGATTTACTTGCACCCACCACATAAAGCCGACTCTCACCCTGAGAGTTGCGCACAACATGCATTTTTCCATCCACCAAAAATATATGCCAACTCTTACACTGAGAGTTGCACACCATTTTCCACCAAATAAAAATGCCGACTCTTACCATGAGAGCCACGCATTCCTTATCCTGAAAAATTACTCCTCGCATTTCCATCATGACATCTCTCCATTCTTCATATGCCAGATAAAGGATATGGGCTATGCTAAAAAACCATGCCAAGGGGCATGAGAGATCAATAAACAATGGAAAAAAGTCCAAATTCCCCATTCAAAAAAAAGAGAAGAAAAGAAAAGAAAAAAGTGTGTACCTTTATAGCCCATATTCCTCCAAAAATATATCCTCCATCCAATAAAGAGAGTCATGATGCATGGAGTACCAAAAATATTTAGAATTAGGATCCACCTTCATACTCCACACACTTGCACATCTCAATCAAAGTGTACGACATGTATCTCCTTGTGGTTTGGTTTTTGACTTAGCAGTACATGTGATACAAGTATGCCCACTTCCATACCTGCCTAGAACTCCATTTGAAAGCTTTAGCAGTAGGTTATGAAAGAAAGGCATCTCTACAATGCCTTTGGTGAGGTAAACATACACATTGAGCGATCGAGAGAATCATTTAAGGAACTTGGCTTTCTTTTATGACAATTTTCAGAAAACCTCCAGAAAGATAGTTGATCTTGGGATGAATGATAAGCAACGCCTATGAATCTGTTCTATCTTGCAATCACCCAAGACTTGAGATTGCTAATAAGCCCCATTTTGTTTCAAGATAATAACAAGGTGGATAGTATGCTGATATATTCGAATAGGTAGAAAACTTTGTTAGTCTTGTACACTTGAAATATAATCATAGAAGCAACTCCTGATCAAAAACCAAAGCCTAGCTTTGCTCGGGGATGAGCAAAGGATAAGCTTGGGGGATTTTGTTGGCGGACCTTAACGATGAATTTATACCACCAATATAGAACCAAAAATGGAAGAATTATATATTTTTACATGCATATACCGTTACTACTAATGGAATTCCACTTGTACTGGAAGATTTGTCACTATGCAGGAAATACACCAAGTACATGGCATATTTGTAATAAAAAGGTGCTTTTCAGAAGACGTATTTGCCAACCCAAAGGAAGTCAGCCCAACCAAAGTGTGCTCGGGCCAAACCAACAATGAAACATTAGTCTAGGCTCGAGCCAGATGCCACCGACCGAGGATGGGCCCGAACCGACCCATGGTGGGCTGGCCGGTGCACCTGGGCCAGCCGGCGCACCAGTGAGGCAGTTTAGGCCCGACCGCCTCGTGTCAGTACATTCAATGCAAGGGAGGGCGGTGCGCTGCTCTGTTTTCCTATTCTACCCTTGAACCGCCTTCCACCTGCTACAAAAGGAGAAGAGGAGCACCCCCACAACACACACTCATTTGGAGCACTACCTCACTCTCTACACTTGTTCTTTAGGCTTAGCTACTTATAATATTTTGGAGCAAGGTTGAGCTACTTGGAGGGCTTGTCTCCTAGGAAGAAGTGCTACTCTCTTGGTAATATACTATGAAGAGTTCTTCCTTATTCAAATTTCTTATTCTTATTTACATTCTTGCATATGAACTAGAGTATAGTCCTGAGCATGATATATTATATGATTATGAACTAGACTATAGTCCATATGAGACTAGTTCATCATGCTCATACATGTTCTTCATTGTTCATATGATTTACAAACTTAGTATGCGGATGTGGTGTCCGGATGTGAGGGAGCCTTCGGATGTGATGGCATGCCATGGTTGAGGGGTTGGCGGTAGGTGGTGACAGCCCTGTCCGTCCTTCATAATCCCCCACATTCGTATGTTGTGTAGGAGTTCACAAATGTCCCTATTGGCTGACAGATCAGCTGTCGAGATCTCCCTGTTGCTATTGACCTTGACATGTATCTTAACCTGTTTATCATATGACACTAACTTGTTCTATGCAAATCTATAAGATGTACCTGCTCCATTTAGGTTATTCTTTTATTCTTTATTTTACTTTTATCCTTGAGGTTGCTCTATGTGTGTCCACTATCTACAAATCATATTGTTTAACCCCTGCGTAGCTATGGGCCATATTTCAATGATATGAACTCATAACATATCTGTGCTAGAGGTATTTGTACCCCCGCCTTCTTACGGGAAAATATAAATAACGATACCCTAAACTATTTTCGGGTGAAATACTGCAACGATAGATCCGTGCGCTTGCAGATATTATTTCTAAAGGTTACAATCTGTCACCTTGGCACATCTTACATTGCTGCTAGAGTACAATTCTAGTAGCGTTGTTAAGAAATGCCAACAAGCATTTGTAGCACCGTTGCTGGGGATAGGCTTCTTGTCTATTTTTGGTGATTGTGTTAAGAAATGCCAACATACTGATTGAAATAAGCTGGCCCAAACTGATCCACAGGAAAGCCATCAGAACTTCCTTCATGATATTGCCAAATGTGGTTAAAAAATGTTTGTTGAGATTTCCCATGGCATCATGAATCATCTTGTGCAGTGCGTCAGTCAAAAACTTCTTGTCTTCATCATCTCCTGCATCTGTTTCCCCATGCATCAGAATTCTGGGCAGCACCGTCTTCTACACCACCTTGTCCCAAACTCTCCCAAAGGACAACAAACATTCTCGATCACTTCTTTGTATTCTTCACAAAGCTCGTCCATGGTGACGTTAAGGATGTTGCTAGCGTTGAGATCAGACGCATTTGGAGCCATGGATGATCATTTTGTCGTCCCACCGCCATGCCAAAAAGTGTGTTGACACAAAAATGTGACTTCTTGCACCAACAACACTCGCAAGCCAGGTAGACCACAGGGAGAGCACTTCTTCGATCCATATGGCTTCACCAACAGCTACCCGATCGATCGAGTCCGAGGCGTGCCAGTCAATTTGACCCTGCAATTGACAAGAAGGAAAAGAATAGTCAAATTATGGAACCTGCCAGCTTGGTTCCAGACAGTTCCGCATATGTGGCTAAATAGCTGATCTAATCAGGGCATTAACTAGAGAGTCAACATCCAACATGCTTAATGAATATATCACTGAATAACATGCATGAACAATTATTAGAGCAATCGATCATGGTATGACATGATAAATGAGACAAGAACGAATAAAGGCCATCCAAGATACGTGTTTATAGAATCAAAAGATTACATCATGTAATTTACCGATCACCTAACCTATCCGTACATCTTGACATTTAACACAATGCTGCGGGGTAACGTTAAGGGATGTTGCTGGCATTGAGATCAAACACATTTGGAGCCATGGATGATCATTTTGTCATCCCACTGACCTTGCCAAAAAGTGTGTTGACACAAAAATGTGACTTCTTGCACCAACAACGCCAGGTAGACCACAGCGAGAGCACTTCTTCGATCCATATGGCTTCACCAACAGCTACCCGATCGATCGAGTCTGAGGCATGCCAGTCAATTTGACCCTGCAATTGACAAGGAGGAAAGAATAGTCAAATTATGGAACCTGCCAGCTTGGTTCTAGACAGTTCCGCATATGTGGCTAAATAGCTGATCTGATCAGGGCATTGACTAGAGAGTCAACGTCCATGCTTAATGAGTAAATCACTGAATAACATGCATGAACAATTATTAGAGCAATCGATCATGGTATGACATGATAAATGAGACAAGAATGAATAAAGGTCATCCAAGATACATGCTTATAGAATCAAAAGATTACATCATGTAATTTACCGATCGCTTAACCTATCCGTACATCTTGACATTTAACACAATGCTACTCATAATAAAATAGCTCTATTAACCGATGGCGTCTGAATCTAACTCATTTGGGAGGGTAATGGCAGCTGCACTGAAGCTTAGAAGAGATTATCAAATCTACTTTATACTTGCAACATCACATTGAAGCAAAACATACGTGTGAGTAAATAAATTGGTAGTTACACAATGTATTTATCAAGGCATAGGGAAATCGGCTAAATAGCCGACACCGACATGAGAACGAACTAGGTGCATAAATAGTTCTATGAGCAAAGCCTATTAACCGATGGCGTCCAATTCTGAGTAACTTTAATAGTGGGGTTCGCTAGAATACAGCCATGATAAAAGCCCCCAGAAAAGATTAACAAGTTTTACCATAAAACCATCTACACCATAGAACATGCCACATGTCACAAACAAGATTGATAAAACCTAGCTAATGCAAGCACAAAAATGATCATCAAAACATGAATAAGCTTGGCAAGCATTGTTGATGAACGAATTCAATAAGATATGAGCCAAATCTACCAATCTTGATCGGGCAATGATGTCGTTAAAAATAAATAAACAATATAATGCAAACAACATCGGTAACTTAATGAATCTACTAGATTTGCCAAGATCAAATAGAGCCAATAACTAGCCATGTTAACGCATAACAAGAGTTCAAATGATGCAGCCTTATTCGACGAGAACACGTGCCATGGCGACACTTACAGCAAACCAGAGGTCAAATGATGCAGCCTAGCTTGAGGAAGAACTCGATGAGATCTACTTTACTCCTACACCTAAGGGTTTGGCTGGGGCTGAAGGGTTGTTGTATTGATTGTTGGATCGTTTTACAGATGTCGAGGCTCACATATTTATACCCTGGGCTTTGACCGTGTCCTGACTCAATACGACTAACAAATAAGGAAATAAACAATAAAGACTTCTAAGACTCGATAACTTGGGCTCTACTTTTCCTTTTTGCAGAGTCCCTTGCAATTAACGCGCCATCATTTGTCAAACCGGGTTGGGGTCGACGTGGCTCGCAAATCCGCTAGATAGCCGATTCACCTGTGTACAGCTATTACTATCATTTAATTGAACTCGGGCAGTAGCGTCCTTGAGAAGCTCCATCCGTGCGCCTTCCAGTCCAAATTTTGGTGCAAGCATCATTTTTAAAATAAAACTTAGCTTACCTTCTCCTTCATGTGGCACACTCAGGTCACTCAGTATATGTGGTATTTGTGGATTCTCACTGAAGCATGTACGATGAATGTCTTGCATCCTATTCTACAAAAGCTTATATGGAGTTGAAGGTATTTCAAGGATATAGCATACTTATCTTGCATATGTTGCCTGGTCAAAACAGGATCTTCAGAGGGGAGTGCCATACCCTTAAATAAAGATTGTGCATGTGTGTGGAAATATTTGGTGGCTAATCCTAATTCTACTTTGCTCCTTGAACAGATTTTCTCTCTTTTGAAACATAAGATAACAGAAAGACTTTCCTCAAAAGACTCACAGGCTATCATTCATATATATATATATCCATGGGGGTATTTTATTTTTGATTCTCCTCTTTCTCTTATTTCTTTTGAATACTGTATTTTGCATAGCCTCATGTAACATGATAAACATGAAAAAGAAACTTAGGAAGACAGAAATTTAATGATGAGGACATCAGCACTATCTATATTTAGACAACTTAATCATATTTAGACTCGTGCCCATGCCCATCAACTTGGCCCTCTTACTCGTGCCCGTGCCCATCAACTTAATCATCAAGTAAGTTCATTCTTAAACTCTTGTCCATCATATTTAGACAATGGAGATGCGTGCACTTTTTTTCTTATGAATGATGGAGAGGATAGAAGCATTGGGGATTAGCATAGGATGGATTAGGACAGCAAGATAGCACCAACTTTCAACAACCGCCATGGCTTCATACGGACTCCATTTTGGGCATGCAAGCAGTTGATGAAAAACTTGTCAAGAATATTTCTAGATGGATCTAAATTCATGTTCATATCAACTGTGAGGAAAATTGCTAGTCTTAGTTTTTGACTTTAAGAGTTTCGAGTTCTTGTCATGTTTTAGTCAATACCCATCATATAATCTCCGCTGCAATCACTATTACCATACACATTTGGACTACACTATATATTTAAACTATCATCACCACCCTACTTGTGCACTGTGTAAACTCCATCCATCACTCCCGCTTCTCACTCATGCGCACCCTATATTTTTAGGCAATTGCATGCACCCTTTCACTTCCACCGCGAGCATCCTATTGTTACTCGCTCTCTCCTGCATGATCCTTTCTTCCACTCATACATCCTATTGTAAGCACTCATGCGTTGAACGATTTCTCAACCTGCTTTTTCAACTAATGGGGTGCTAGTATTTCCTTGCTACCTTCAACCTTCCTACAGCTCCACAAATTTGACTATTGCCTGACAAGGATTGATGTTGTAGCAACTGATACACTTCATTCCATTGTTGCGGACTTGTTGGAAGCCGATCCTCCTGTTGAGCAAGGTAAGAATTTGTAAGAACATGTCTAACAGGTTGAGAGTCAACGCCTTGCTACAGCCATGTCCTATTAGCCTTAGGACTTTTATCTCATTACCTGTTTTCTTGTTTCCATTGTGTTTTTTAACCATGTCAGGGATCAGAGGATGCTTACCGAATGCCACAATCACCTCGTGGAATGTCCCACCTCCTCGAGGCCAGGCCCGCTTACATCCAAACACTTTTAGGACATAAACTATCCTCATAGACCAACATCAGTCTTTTCGATGCACTATGTCCTCACTCATGCGCACCCGAGAAGAACTTCCCAGTCAGTCACCCATTGCTCCAAGCCAAGCATGCTTAACTTTGGAGTTCTTTAGAGATGGGCTTTCAAAAAAGAAGTTGCAACTTGTTGGTATGAGTATCATATTAATCCTATTAAGCCCTAGGCCAGGGTGTTACATCCACACCCCCGTAGGAGACCGACGTCCACATCGGTCAACCCCAGGCTAGGAACATCCCCTCTTGGCCATATCCGTGTGTCCTATGCCAGCGCATGTGCCATGCTATGTGACCACTCCAGATCCACACCAGCCATGCGTACCATACATGCGCAACTGACACACGTGTTCATGAAACTACAAGGGTTGGCTCTGATACCATTTATAACGTTTCACCTCCTCGAGGTCACGTCCGCTTACATCCGACCGCTTTCTAGGACAAAGACTGTCCTCACAAACCAACACCAGTCTTTCCTGCGCACTTTGTCCTCACTCATGTGCACCTGGGAAGAACTTCCTGGGAAGGAAAGGGGGTGCCATGTCAGCAATCCATGTGCTCCTCCTCTCTACACCCTTAGATGAACCGACTTCATTACCACCTCAAATGGACGTCTTGGATGAAAGTTGATGCATGGCGGCATGCAGGAGGTCGGTGGGAGCAAACCGAGCTACTGGGGCCACCATGAGGGGTTCGGCCAACCCCCTCATTGGTAGGTGGGCCCAGCTGGGTCTTCTAGAAGATGTCTCCATGTCATCTGAAGTGGTTTGGTGTTTTGCCAAATATTTGTCATGTTGCTTGCTTCCTTGTGGGCCTATGTTTTCATGTGCAATGATCTTTGTCCGTTGGATGAAACTGCAAGTTGATCTGATGGCTGAATTGGACTCCTGGGAGCTTGGCATGGATCAGGCTCGAAGCTCAGCTCAAGGTGAGCTCATAGAGGGGTCGGCCGACCCCCTATGTGTGTCCCACCAAGCTGCATTTTGTCTTTCCTAAAATCACAAGCTAAGAGTACAATTGGAACTATTATTGATAAAATATGCTCATATTATGCTATTCTTCCTTGGAACCGAGGCATGTTGACGGTGTTTTGAGTGTGGATTTTTAGGGTATATCCACTGTCAATATGATCCCCCAAGCTTAACCTTCGCTCATCCTGAGCAAACAATCAAACTTAACCTCGTGGATCAGGTATTATAACTATGCCCACATTTTAATAGTACCATGTGCACAACAAAGTTCTTCTCCTTGAATGGAAAAATTAGCTATAAAAACTCACCCATATTACCTTAGTCCCCTATGGGGCTTATGGCTTTTCCTATGTCTTGGATGGTTGAAAGACAGAACAGTTTAACTTGAGCGGCAACTTTCTTATTCCTAGCAAGTTTCATACCAGAGGTTTTCTAGTATTTTTCAAAAGAAAACTTAATGTTCCTCATATGGTTCTCTCATGTCACTCAAATGGTGTATGATTCCTTACCAAGGCACAAGGTAAAAGTTGCCTTTCTAATTCCATCCTACTTCTAAAAGGCTTATGTGGAGCTCAAGGTATGGATAGGGGGAGATAGCATACTTACTTGCATATATTGCAAAGTCAAAGCTCGGATCCTTGAAGAGAAGTGTCATACCCCCTAGATCAAGATGTGCAAGTGTGTGGTATATGATGGACTAGGTTGCTCCTTTATTTGATAAGATCTCTCTTTTTTTATTGAGACAGGGCTAGCATTTTTGTCATGGACTTTCGTATGCCAATTAATCCTTATTTTGCCTAGCCCTTTTCTTGTGTCTCATCTATCAGACAATATTTAGAGAGATTTTCTAACACTTAGAGCATGGAGCAACCTATTTAGTGGAAATGGAATGCATCATTTTACGTACTTCTAGTGTAGAAGTAGCATATATGTATGTGGCGTGCGTGTGATTTTGATCTTAGAGGCATGAAAAGTCTCTTAACAAGGATCAACAAGACTTAACAACACTCAACACAAAGCAAATAGCTTATGTGGAAGGTTTTGAACTTGTAAAGCATATATGGTTGTGGTAGTAATTTATCACCATTAAGGAACAATTAAGGTTTTGATCTTTTAAGAATAAATTCTCTGGTAATAAATCATGCCTAGAACAATATTATAGCAGCTCTTGTCTCACTATCTCATATCTCCCAACAACTTAGACTTAGTTCTAGCACTCGCAACTCACAAAGTTTTTAGGTTCATGATGGCATAAGAGAGCTAAGTAATCCATACTTAGAGAAGCACTAAGTTGTAAACTAGCCACTAGAGAAACATTGACAAAGCAACTACTCATCATTTCCATAAGGAGAATGGGCATACACGAAGCATGGGTGCCAAAGAAAGTAAACAAATATTTTTGGTATTTTAAACCTTTTTTATATGCAATAAAAATAACAACTAGAATGCAAATGCTAAGATAGAATACTTACCTTACTGGGGGAGAGGATCTCCCCCAAGCTTGGCTCTTGCTCACTGTGGTGGCGGATAGTATTGGAACCATCTGGCCCAACATTGTGCTTCCTCATCTTGCATTGCTTGCAGATATTGGGCATTTTGTTGTGCCAATTGCAATGTCGCCTCTTGTTCAATGTGCATTACGTCCATGTTGTTGATGAGGTCATCCACATTCGTCCTTTGATAGCGCCTCTCCCTACACCTTGGGAAATGGGTGTCCTGTGGATGTGGAGGCCTCCCAATGGACCCTGAAATGCCCATGGAGCTTGCCTCATCGCCTCCCTTGACTTCTTCTCCTGCAGGGTGTGAGGGGCCACCTTGCTCCATTTGGGAAACTTCTGACATGCCTCTTGTCACTCTATCTGTTCCTGCAACAATTCAGCATCTTGCCTCTCGATCCAATTTGATGGTTAGTGTATGGAACACATACAACCGACGTTTCTCACAAGGGAGAAGAACTTCGACTGTATGACTAGGATAAATCATTTTGAGTCCACCTCTTGGACCTCTTTTGAGCACATTAGAGTTAATGAAAACATTCTCATTTATAACATCTCTAGCAGAGGCAATGTACTCAAGGGTATGTGATTTTGTCAAACCCCATGTATCGGCTATATGAGTGATGAAAGACGTGAAGTAGATGGGGATTTCATTCACAAAGCAACTAAGCCAAAACTTCACTAGCAGTTTAGCAGGAGAGACTTTAATTTTGTCTACATGGCATAAAGCAGTTTAAGTTCATCATCACTTAAGTGTTACCTCTAGAGCCAGGAAAAAGAGTAACATTCATCCAATAATGAAGAAAGCGCAGAGTTGGATTATGGATTTTGGAAGCCATAAGGGTAGAGCAATCATCGGAGGCAGAAATTACTTCCCAAAATTCAACTTTGCTAAACCCATCAATGGCAATGTCTAAATCAAGTTCGCAATCATGATCACATCCCAAAGAGGTGTTTAAGAGGCTCCAAGTTAAATTATACTCTTCCCCACACATGCGAAAGGCTACCCCATCATTTGTTAATTGTAAGGTGCACAGAAATTTTTCGGTAAGCACTTTTATACCAAATTGATGTATTTGCCAAAATCCTCCCCACCCGATCGTGGTAAAGACAACATCGAATTCTTTACTCATACCTGTGCAGTCCAAGAGGACCGGGTCGATGATGCCCGTGTGATGGAAGTTGCTTGCTTGAAGGATGTTGAAATTCTGCAGCTCTTCTTAGTTTAGCATGAGGCTACTCTTGGGCTCTATCACTCTTGATGGAGGATCATAGAGTACCATCGGGTGGTAGCTCTCTTCCTCATCTCTTCTCCTATGGGTTCCTTCTTCAGTGTGGTGAGAGCCCTGGGAAGAACTCTCACCCTTCTTGGACTTCTTGAACCAGGAGAGGAATGCTTTCTTCATCAAGCTGCACAAGTGAGACAACCAAGTTCTTCCTACTACTACTACCACTATGCAAGAAATAAATATTTTTGGGTTTTTAGAAGGCTACTACTAAACTAAACTTGAGAGAGAACTTGTAACAAAGAAGAGAAAAAGAGATATTGTGAGCTCGAGATGAGTCTAAAGATTTTGGGTGTGGAGTTGAGCTCAAAATGCAGGGGTATTTATAGGGGGAGAAGGGCAAGTGGTGGACCCCAAAGGTAGGGGTCGGCCAACCTCCCATAAGCACTATAAACTTTATTTTGAATCCTGGCAGGGAATCTTTCAACATGCATGAAAGCTTTTGCACAAATTTTCCAAAGTGGGGGTCAGCCGACCCCCTCCCTAAGCCTCCCAGCACTTTAAACATGGTGTCATGAAGTGTCTGGTAAAGTAAAGGCTAGGTATGGACCAAAAGTGATGTGTTTTTCAAAGATTCCCTTGCCTGGTGCTTTGTGAAAGAGAAAAGATGAATGGCTAAAGTGGAGACATGTCTAAAGAGATTCCCATGGACCATGGGGACACTTAAGCATGCCTAGGTGACGACTTTGTAGAATTTGAGCTGGAGGCATGGTCCCAAAAGAATCAAAGATGAAAAAGAGCATTTTATGCCTAAAGAGATAAAGCAAGGGACCATCTATTTTCAGATTTTGGCTAGAGTGGTATGCATAGGATTCTTAGGCATGGTGACTGGGAGATAGCAGAATACGAAAGGGGACAAGGCAGGGATCAATTGACCCCCACTTGAGAGCCCCAGGGACACCCCAGTGCAGAGCATGGACCAAGCATCAAGCCAAAGAGAAAAGAGTAGGTGTGGGCCCTCCAGCAGCTCAAATACTTGTTGCAAATTACTCCCAAGATTTTATTTATTATGGCTAAGTGATTTGTTGAAAGGAAAAATGCATAATTAAAAACTAAGGATGCAATTTAAAATGAAATGCAAAAATTAAAATGCAAAAAATAAATATGAGATAAATACTGATTTACCTTACCAGCAAGGGCTCCATGTTTTAGGTCCGTAGAGCAAGACCTCTCCATCTTGTTCATTCTTTGGTTGCTTCAGTTGGTCCCAGAGATGGGGACCGTGATTGCACCTCTTTCTCCCGCCATACTTGCTTAACTATAGCTTGTGGTTCTGCGGGTTCTTCTTTCTTTGCTTCAGCCTTTTTGGCCGACTCACCTTTCTTGTTATTCCTTTGGCGTGGGTAGTAGCGAGGTTTGTTCTTTGGTTCTTTGTCCTTTACTTGCATGTTAGCCTTATAACCATTGAATGGACATTTTACCTTCTTCCCTGGGAATTGGAAATGAATCTGGCCGGATCCCATATAGATGACGGTGTTGACCGTGTTCAGGAATGGCCTTTCCATGATCACGGGGACTTCATTGTTGGCACCCATGTCCAATACAATGAAGTTGGCAGGGACGTATTCATCTTGAACCTTGACTAATATATCCCTTGCCAGTCCTTCAGGGAACTGAATTGTTTGATCTGCCATCTGCAAATGAACAAATGTGGGGTGCAAAGGCCCCCTAACAGGTTATCATATGTTACCTTGGTCCTGATGTTGACACCCGATCCAAGGTCGTAGAAGATGCTATAGAAGGTCTATGGTCCAATCTCGCAAGTGATGGTTGGGAGCCCCGTATATTCTTTCTTAGTGATGAATGGTGGATCAAGAAGATAGCTCCAGTTGGAGCGTACCGGAGGCTTACCAAACCTCATGGTTACCAATTTAATACCTTCAATTGGGTCCTCAGGTTTCCCTGGTATCTTACCTTGCTCGAAGGATGGGACAGCTGCTGCTAACTGAGCTAATTGTGTTTCTAACATTTTATTAAAGTTCAACTGATTTTTCATAGCAGAAGTGAACCTATCCATTTTCTCACTTATGTTTTCAAGGATCTTATCATTAGTCATCATTTTCTTGTTAATACTATCATTTATTTTAGTTTTGCCTAAGACAAGATCTCTTAAGGAAGGTTGGATACCAAAAGAATTATTGAAATTACTGTTGTAACCGTTTGAAAGTGCATCTAGCCCTTTAGTGGGTTTTGGATGATTGAATGACAAACACAATTAAATATCTAACCGTCTAAAAAGTTGGCTCGGTAGTACCGGTCCTACTTTCGGTCCTACTATCAGTTGGTATTTAACTTCCGCATTTGAGCTTTAAGTTTCAGGATTTTCAAAAACACCTATTCACCCCCTCTAGGTGATATCCTAGGTCCTTCACCGTTACCTTGGTTTCCTTGGTAGAAGGGGCGCGAGTTCCATCCTTATTGTTGCTATTGGGGCCGGGACCCATTGTTGTTGTTGTTGATGATGATGATGATGATGATGATGAAGCTCACTTCCTCCTTCACTTCGAGACAATTGTTTCCCGAATGATCATCTCCTCCGCACACCTCGTAGCATGGATCAGCTTCGACTGCTTGTGTGGTGGCATGAGTTTGAATGGCCTCTTGTTCCTTCTTGGAACCTTCTTCTATCATCTTCATCAAGAGGTCCATTTTAGCTGAAAGCATGTCCACCTCATTGAGGGTGTGGACACCTCTCTTATTGGGTTGAAGGCGTTCCTCATTCCATCCTTAATTGGTGACCATCTTCTCTCTGAGGTCCTTGGCATCCATGACATTGTGTTGCAAGAATGCTCCTCCAGCGGCAGCATCAAGGTGACTCCGGGCCAAATCGGTCAGGCCATGGTAGAAACCTCGAATAATGAGCCATTCCTCTACCCCATGATGAAGATAGGTGCCAATGTACTCCTGGAGATGCTCCCATGCTTCAGGAATCTTATCTTCAGCTTGTTGTTGGAAGCTAGAAATCTTTCCATGAAGGGTGCTAGTTTTTCCCCTCGGGAAGAAATTCTTTAGAAACACATTGGTGCACTTCTCCTAGGTGGTGGCTTCACTCTTGTTGGCATAGAACCACTGCTTTGCCTTCCCTAATAGCGAGAATGGAAAAAGGTGAAGACGGATGGCGTCTGTAGATACATTCTTGATGGTGAAGGTACCACACACCTCTAGGAAGTGTTGGAGATGGGCATTGGTGTCCTCATGCAGCTTCCCACAGAACGGGTTCGCTTGCACCATATCGATTAGCACAGGCTTAAGCTAAAAATTTGCATCCCCAAGTTCTACTATGGACCCATGGCAACATAGCCAGCCGATGGCGCAGAGTACTTAGAGATGGTCTTTTGGGCGGCCATAGCTTCCTTAATGATTAGTGCGGGACTTCCTTCCTCGAGCGGGTTCATATCTAAGATGATCCTTTGAGGTGGAATTTAACGACGTCTAGTTCTCCTCAGCAATTGCTCAGGATCTTCAACAAAATTTGACGACAATTGAAAACCACTCATGCATCTACTAGTTTCATGATAACAAAAAACAAGACAGGTGAGGGGTAAACCCCTAATAGTAATTGATTACTAAATTGATAGTAGACTCTGAATTCACTTTTATTAAAATTCCTAAGCTGACGCTTTCCCCGGCAATGGCGCCAAAAATGCTTGTTGGCAAATCTTAAGACATTACCAAAAATAGTTAGTTGCTGGTAACGGCGCTAGGAATACCTGTTGGTAATTCTTAGTGTTACTACCAAAGATTGGCAGCAGCACTACCAAAGCTTGGCAACATCACTATAGGCAGCAGCACTACAGAATATACCGATGTAGCACTTCACCGAGGATGAGTATTCCCAGGTATCGTTATTTATTTTATCCTAGGGGAAAGCAGTAGCTAGGAATATTTAATAAAAGGGGAAAAGAGTTTCTTGTGTCTACTACAATCTAGTACCAACTAGTATAGAAGGGGGTAAATGGATCAAAGATAGGATAGGTAAATAAGATAGCAAAGATCCTAATCTAAAGATAACTGGAAGAGTGTTAGCTAGGTAGGAGGATAACGGGTGAGTACAGGACTCCTATGTATCTAACTTTACTTCTATGCACTTAATCCTAACAGATAGATGACTCAACTAGACTGGCACCTTAATCTTGTGTGGTGGGGATAGACGAGACAGTGGAAGACAGAACCTCGACTAAAGCGACTATTCGGCTTATGGATGCCCTACCTTTTAAGAACGTCCAAACGTGGTGAGAAACCCTAATGCCACCCGAGACTTGTCGCCTCTCGAGAGTGCGCTCACGAACTGTTTGTGCAGACCAACGGCAATCAAAGGAAAGACTAAGTCTGAGCACCTCGCTCACACTTACTCTTATAACTCTAGCTAATGTGTAGATAGCTAAAGCTCCTATGCAGAGATAGGATGATGATACACACACAAGGAGTTGGTTACAAGAATCCAATCCAACTAAGACAACTATACTACTAAGACAAGCACACAACAAGACTATAATGAATATAGACTTGCACTAAGTAAATAGTAAGTAAAGTAAAGCAAGATTAATATATTGATAAAAGGAAAGTCTTACAAAAGAGAAAAGGTACAAGAGCCATACCAGACTCTCCAGAAGACAAGTCCAGAGACCCCTAGCTTCGCTCGACTCGACTCTAACTCCCACTCTAGACTAACTACTACATACCAGACTCTCCAGAAGACAAGTTCAGAGAACCCGAGCTTCGCTCGACTCGATTCTAGCTCCCACTCTAGACTAACTAATACTACTCTTGCTTGATCTCCCAAGATATGATTGGAGGATTTGAGAGTTGGAGGATGCTCTCCAAGGGTGGTGGCAGCCTCCTTATATAGGGGAAGGAGAGGGGGTGCCATGTCAGCAATCCGTGTGTTCCTCCTCTCTACACCCTTGGATGAACCGACTTCATTACCACCTCAAATGGACGTCTTGGATGAAAGTTGATGCATGGCGGCATGCAGGAGGTCGGTGGGAGCAAACTGACCTAGTGGGGCAACCATAAGACCCCCTCATTGGCAGGTGGGCCTGGCTGGGTCTTCTAGAAGACGTCCCCACCTATCATCTAAAGTGGTTCGGTGCTTTGCCAAATATTTATCACGTTGCTAGCTTCCTTGTGGGCCCATGAAGCCATGTGCAATGATCTTTGTTCGTTGGATGAAAGTGCAAGTTGATCTGATGGCTGACTCCTGGGAGCTTGGCATGGATCATGCTCGAAGCTCAGCTCAAGGGGAGCTCATAGGAGGGTCCCCTATGTGGGTCCTACTAAGCTGCATTTTGTCTTTCCTGAAATCACAAGATAAGAGTACAAGTGGAACTAGTTATTGATAAAATATGCTCATGTCATGATATTCTTCCTTGGAACCGAGGCATATTGGTGGTGTTTTGAGTGTGGATTTTTAGGGTATATCCACCGTCAACAATAATTTTGACGATCAATATACTATTGATACTAAACATGATGAGTGAGACACTCGTGATCAACGTCTCCTGTGATTCAACTGTAGAGGTATGGGAGTCGCCGTTGACGTGAGCTACCCAACAATAATGATGCTTTCAGCAAGGTTAATTTAAAATACCTCCTTTTGATGGTAAGTATGACCCTGAATGTATTTCTGGGAAATTGCTATTGACCAAAAGTTTGCATGTTATGATTTTCTTGAGAATACACGTGTTAGGGCTGCTACCAGCATTTTCACTAACTTTGCTATTGTTTGGTGGAATGAACATGTGAAGAAAAACTAATAACATACCACAAACTTGGAATGCTTTAAAACGAATCATGAGGGCTAGATTTGTTCCTTCTTACTATGCACGAGATTTGTTACATAAATTGCAACAACTAAAACTGCAGAAGAATATAATCAAGAATTACAAATGGGTATGTTGTGTTGTAATATAGAGAGGACGAGGAACCTATTATGACCAGGTTTTTGGGTGGCCAATTCAGGACATACTTGAATATAAAGAATATAATAACATAACCAACCGAAAGGGAAGTGCAGGGACGACATGCTAGTACCAAGAATAATATTTCTGCAGGGAACACTAATACATGGCAGCCCTGGACGACTACTTCTCCACCTACACGTTCTCCTATGCCTTCACTAGGCAACATGTCTCATGCTACTCCTGCAAACTTGGTGGTGAAGACAATTCCAAAGCCTACTGCAAGTGCTTCATCCATGGCATCTACAAGTAGAACAAGAGACATTCAGTGTCTCCAATGCAAGGGGTATGGACATGTGATGCGTGAATGTCTTAGAAAGCGTGTTATGATCATCAAAGATGATGGTGAGTGGTCATCTGCTAGTGATTTTGATGAAGATACACTTGTATTGCTTGCAGCTAACCATGCAGGTAGTGAAGAACATTTAGAAGAACATATTAATGCTACTGAAGCAGACCACTATGAGAGCCTTACTATGCAACGTGTGCTGGGTACACAAATGGAGAAGGCGAAGCAAAATTAGCGACATATATTGTTGTTGGCGTTTCTTAGTGTTAGCAGAAAAGTCCGTAAGCCCACGGAAATACCATTGTAGCCATCACCCAGAAGTATTCAGGGTATCATATTTCCACATTGAATGGAGGTGTAAAAAGTCTCTAAACTAGTTCTCCTAGAATGATGAGATGAAGAGTAGCTAGGGTAAAAAGGTTCATCTAAGGTAAGAATCCTTAAGCGATTGTAACTTCGCACTACTTGCTTCAGGCATCGGGCACTTGGTTTGTCAAGCGATACCAGTCTCTAGCTCTACTCTGTATCCGGATGTGGGGGAATGCTGTTACGAATGAGTGGGCTATCACTACCTAGGCGTCTACCCCTCTACCCATGGGATACACAACGAACAAAGGTAGCCTCTAGCCAAGACACCACGTCTATGCTAGTGACTACTAATCTAGCGCATACAGGGTGATTCATCTTTATCAGGGACCCTCTACTAAAGCATCCGCCCAAAGGACAGACGACGAACCCACAAACAAGTAGCGTTATGAAAGAGACATGCTTAATGAATCAAACCAAAGTTGAAAACAAACTTCTTACTTCAAGTAGCAAGACGATCATAGAGGTACAAGTTAGAGCGAGAGCCGACAAGTACGGCACTTGGTCCACCCGGAGGTAGAACTGCTCCAACTCCCCCTTTCTCCAGCTCTTTCCCTCTTTCACTCCCCATACTAATCTAGCTAGAAGCTGATGGAATGGAGCTTGCTCTTTCTCTCTAAATTGTGATCTCTTGTGTTGATGAAAAGAATGAATGCGAAGAGAGGAGGCCTCATTTTATAGCTTGAGAGGAGGGGGCTCTATGCAAAAGGACCATCCCCACATGGAAGGATCCAAACCGACCTCCAAAGGTTGGTTTGCACTTTCCATCTGCACCGATCCTAGGTGGACCCATCATTGCAGAACCACCTATGAACCGCAGAGGAAACTGGGCCGGGAGCCCCAGCTGGGGGCAGCCGACCCTGGGGTGGCCGCTCCCTGGGTGGGCCCTCCTGGCCACCGTCTTCGCGTGGTCGGTTCTCGTCTGGGCTTGGACCTCCCCTGTGGTTACGATCGGGCCCAAATGTGCCATGAAGGTGGGCTTTTTCTTATTCTTTATTTGCGCATTCCTAAATTCGAAGTCTGCTTTTGCGCTTTCTCTTTTGCTTTGCATATTTCCACTTATTTCCATCAATAAACCTGCAAAACATGATCACTAGTGGTACAAGTAAAACTACGTTAATAGCACATGGATACGTGTTAAGGTATGCTTGTTTCTTCCTTTTTGGCTATAAGTTGGCGTTAAAAATGGTCTGTAAGGACCACCAACAAGTCCCCCGAGCTTAACCTTTGCTCGTCCCGAGTAAATAGCTAAGTATGGTTGTTGATCAGGAGTTGCTATAATGCCGATCATATTTCAAATGTACCAATGTTATAATAAAGTTTTCTACTTCAATTTAAATCAACATACTATCCATCCTGTTTATTATCTCGAAACCAATGGGGCTTTGGAGCTATCTCAGGTCTTGGGCGATTGCAAGATAGAACAGTTTAACGAGCATTGCTTATCATTCATCCCAAGATCAACCATCTTTTCGGAGGTTTTGAAAATTTTTGCAAAGAAAAGTAAGTTCCTCATATGATTCTCTCGATCGCTCAATGTGTATGATTACCTCACCAAAGGCATTGTGATGTTGCCTTTCATATCCTACCACTAAGGCTTATGAGTGGTGTTTTGGGTAGGTAAAAAGGTGGGCATACTTGCATCACATATATTGCTAAGTCAAAAACCGAACCACAAGGAGATACAAGTCATACAATTTGATTGAGATGTGTAAGTGTGTGGAGTATGAGGTGGTGGAATCCTAATTCTAAATATTTTTAGTACTCCATGCATAATGACTCTCCTTTATTGGATGGAATGAAACTTTTTGGAGGGATATGGGCTATAGGATCATATGTCCATATTTGTTTTCTTCTTCTTTTTTTGAATGGGTGCTTGGAACTTTTTCGTTCCTATTTGTTTATTGCTTGCCCCTTGGCATGTTCTCTCTTTTTTTAGCATAGCCCATATCCTTTATTGGCATATGAAGAACTTTTTGAATGGAGAGATGTCATGATGGCGAATGCAGGGAGTAAATTTTGCATAAGGAATGCGCGGCTCTCAGGGTACGAGTCGGCATTTTTATTTGGTGAAAAAAGGGAGCGCAACTCTTAGGTTAAGAGTTGGCATATTTTTGGTGGATGGATGGGTGCATGTTGTGCGCAACTCTCAGGGTGAGAGTCGGCTTTATTTGGTGGGTGAATGTGAATCTCAATCATGGGCATATGACCATAATCTCACTAAGGTCACAACAATTTGACCTAACTCAATGTTACAAAAGCAGCATATGACTAAGGGTTTTGCAAAATTGAAGCATGTCATATGGCCTTGGTAGGTATTTCATAATCATTGAGGAGCTTTTGTTTTTGAATGTTCTCAAAAATAAAACTCCGGATGTCAAGTCTTACTCAGAACGAAGTCAAAACGCAGCCCATGTCACCATATCATATCAGGCAATAACTAAGACAAGATCAAGCATGCGCAACCCACTAGTCCAAGTTTTTAGGATTAAACATTATTAGCTGATAAATCCAAATCTTAGAGAAAGCTCAATTATAACATGGGTACAGGTGAAACATAAGATAGAGCAACTATTCATCATTTCAACATAAGAGAAACTAGCACATCTTAACATATGAGAGAGAAAAAATATTTATTAATCATATGTCACCATTTTATAAGTTAGAGAATTAATTAAAAAGAAATATGAGATACAAGTTACCTTTGTGGGAGTCCTCCCTAAGCTTGCTCTTGACTTACCAATGTGGTTTACCTGGGAGTGCCGGTAGTCGATGGTGCTTCGGTTTGATGTGCAGTTCGTGGCCTCTCTTGAGCGTGCTCGGAGGCTCCCCACAAGCTTGTTTTTATGGTGATATTGAGATAATAAGACAACAAAGGTTGGGGTTGAAAGGTATATTACTTTTTTATCATGATTTTACTTATTATTATATTTTCTTTTCAAGGTTCACCAGAGAAATGCTTGTCTCTGCTGTCATCTCAAAGACTTACACTCATGAAGTTGATAAATTCCTTCAAGGGGTTAGTCCATAAGATTAACCAAAATCTATACTAGCCGCTTTGGTTCAATGATCAAACTAGACACCATGTCTAATTTGGTCTAGGCAGGCAACTTAATCTAAGCATTATGTTTAAATTAACGAGCCTAAAGAAACATGATCCACATCTGAACTTCAAACTAAGCACCATGCTTAATTCAAAAGATGTGTAACCAGTACTTCCAAACCAAAACTTAACAGCATAGAAATTGAGCCATCACAAGATAAATAAGATTCATCCAACAAAGATAGATGTTTGAACAAGAGAACCATAAGTTGTCTTCTCTTTTAGAAGTTTGCTCAGCTAATATTTTATTCAAACTCAAACAAGGTAGGATAACAATGCAAAGAAAGGCATGCCTTGCTTTATCCCCAACAAGAATTTCTTCCACTATTTATGACAATAACTCAAAGTTCATTAATCAAAATTCAGCACCATGTCACAATTTTGATTAAAGAAGGCTAGTTTAACCTAAGCAACATGCTTAAATTAAAAAGCCTATGGGTATACCACTAGTGCACTTATGTGAATACAACCAAACTCAGAGCATATGGCGTGAATAGAGGAAGAGCATGATTTTATATATTCATGGAGAAAAATATGAGTGAATGAGTTGGTCAACATTACCTTGACATACCTGAATGTGTGTACCAACAGCATGTATGGATGAAGCATCGGAGTTGTCGCTACGGTGGATCAGGTCCCCAACTCAGGTGACTACCAAGGCACGGGTTGGAGTCCGTCACTTTTAGTAGCATGTCCTGCATGTTAGTGGCTTGCATAGATGACAAATGTAGGAGGGACAACTTCATGCAAGCTTCTATCTAAAAGAAATGTTACAACCATGACTCCCCTTTATTTTTTAGAATCTTTTAACGAAGTGTGATCCAAGATATGCATGGTGTCATGGTTGGTTAGGGGAGTGAGAGAGGTGTTGAACAAACCATCAGTATAGAAGGAGTTCATGGAAGTCATGCATCTTGTCCCTCTATATGATGGCCTGCTTGATGTTTGTGCAACATCCAGGGGAGATCTTGAAGGGTGTGTTACTTGTGCTTGAGAGATCTCCCCCGCACCCTTTTTTTCTTGTACCTGTTTTTAATTTTAACAAAGAAACAAATAGAACAAGCAAGGGCTCTACTGGGTTGAACCCCAAGGAGCCTAAAATTTGTTATGATTGTTTTTTATTTACTTATTACCTATTTATTTTATTTTATTATAATTTTTTATTTGTTCATCCAACTCACATAACTCAAGCAAGGTCAAACTTAAGATGCAATGTAAAATGGACCTTGACTTGTCTCCATATCAGATTAATTCCATTGTTTATGATAACAACTAATAGCTCATTAATCAAATTCCAACACCATGCCAAAATTTGAATAAAGAAGGTCTTTTTAACCCAAGCACCATGTTAAATTAAAAAGGCCTATGTGACAACACTCAAGCTAGAGTATATAACATAGACAAAGGAAGCACGAATTGGCATGGTCAGGCTATGGGGCCAAAAGTGAGTAAACGAATTGGTGAATATTACCTTTGCATACCTGGGAGTACTTACCAACAATACATGTAGATGATTCCTTTTGATGCTTGTTGTGTTGTTCGCATGATGGATCTATCCAAGGAAACTACAAAGCTCGGTCACACACACATGACTTAATGTGTATGGACCATGGGCTTTGATGGTTGTTGCAAAGGCATGGAGGTGAGCCCATCTTACTTGTGGGAGCAATCCTAGGCGAAGTCAGCTAGCACATCTATATGTATCTTAGAATATGTGAAGCCAACGTGCTCCTTTTTCTCTCCTCCAATATATATTTTCTCGTAACTACTTTTTTAACAATCTCTTCTTTTTTTATTTTTATAGCAAGGTAGAGGCAACATCTCTCTTTGAACCAAGGTGATCTTGTGCTGAGACTCGCACCATCCTCCCCCACACTTGGACTTTGTTGAAAGTCTAAGTGTGCAGGGTCAGGGTCTCCTCTTGAGTTTATTCCACCACCAAAGATCATCAAGGTGTGTCGTTGATGTCGCTCCCATGTTCTCAAGCTTTGTATGTCCTTTGTTCTTCTCAATCTCTTCCTAAAATGGTTAGCAACCAAGAATACCCAAAGGTGCATACCAACTTGAACACAAGTTCTTGCTTTTATTGATAGTTTTTTTGAATAATCCAGGATATCTACAGGTAGTGCTTCTTTATGGTCATAAGCTTGATCGCCAAAGCTAGGGCAAAGTTTGAAGCCAGAAGCTATGGTTGGCTTCGATAGTGGCTACAAGAACTTGTCCTTAGGAGAAATATTTTGCTTTTGAATTTTGAAAGGGCATTATTGTAGAAAGAGAGAACAAGAATAAAAAAATTTTCTAATTACTTTTCTAACATAAGAGAAGATGATAAGAGAGTGGATAAAAATCTTTTTGTGCACGTGCAAAAGTTCAAACATGCAATTTAAAAATATAAACGCCCATTTTTTTGAAAGATAGGCTTCATGAAGAAGGGTCATGAACATAGAAGAAATATTTTTTCTTTTTGGATAAAACATAAGGACACACAGTGAACTAGGTTCGGAGACAAATACGACAACCGTTCCCCGACAATGGCACCAGAAAGCTTGTTGGTATTTTTTAGCGTTAGCAGAAAAGTCCGCAAGCGCTCAAAAATACCGTTGTAGCCTTCACCCGGAAGTATTCAGGGTATCGTATTTCCATAGGGAACGAAGGTGTAAGAAGTCTCTAAACTAGTTCTCCCAGAATGATGAGATGAAGAGTAGCTTGGGTAAAAAGGTTCGTCTAAGATAAGAATCCTCAAGCAATGGTAACTTTCCCAATACTTACTTGCTTCAGGCATCGACGCACTTGGTCTACCAAGCGATACCAGTCTCTAGCTCCACTCCGTATCTGGACATGGGGGAATGCTGGTACGAACGAGTGGGGCTGTCACTACCTACCCATCTACCCCTCTACCCGTGGGATACGCAATAAACGAATGTAGCCTCTAGCCTAGACACCACGTGTACGCTAGTGACTACTACTCTAGCATGTACGGTGCGATCCATCTTTATCAGGGACCCTCCACTAGAGCATCCACCCAAAGGACGGACGACAAACCCACAAACAAGTAGTTATGAAAGAGACATGCTTAATGAATCGAACCAAAGTTGAAAATGAATTTCTTACTTCAAGTAGCAAGACGACTGTAGAGGTACAAGTTGGAGCGAGAGTCGACAAGTCCAGCACTTTGTCCACCCGAAGGTCGAACTACTTCGATTCCGCTCTTTCTCCAGCTCTTTCCCTCTCTCAATCCCCATACTAATATAGCTAGAAGCTAATGGAATGGAGCTTGTTGTTCCTCTCTACATTGTTGTCTCTTGTGTTGATGAATAGAATGAATGAATGTGAAGAGAGGAGGCCTCCTTTTATAGCTTGAGAGGAGGAGGGCTCTATGCAAAAGGACCATCCCCACATGGAAGGATCCAAACCAACCTCCAAAGGGTGGTTTGCACTTTCCATCTGCACCGATCATAGGTGGACCCGTCGTTACCGAACCGCCTATGAACCGCCAGAGGAAACTAGGCCCGGGAGGCCCAGCTCGGGGGGCGGCCGATCCCGGGGCAGCCGGTACCTGGGTGGGCCCTCCTGGCCACTGCCTTCGCATGGTCGGTTCTCCTCTAGGCCTAGACCTCCCCTGTGGTTACGATCGGGCCCAAATGTGCCATGAAGGTGGGATTTTTCTTATTCTTTGTTTGCGCATTCCTGAATTCAAAGTTTGCTTTTGCGCTTTCTCTTTTTCTTTGCATATTTCCACTTATTTCCATCAATAAACCTACAAAACATGATCACTAGTGGTACAAGTAGAACTACGTTAATAGCACATGTATACGTGTTAAGGTATGCTTGTTTCTCCCTTTTTGGCTATAAATTGGCGTTAAAAATGGTCTGTAAGGACCGCCAACAATTGTTTCAAATAAAGTGTGTTGTCAAAGAACGTTCATGTCGTATGATCATTGATGGAGGTAGCTACAACAACTTGGCCAGTAGAGACATGGTGGAGAAGCTCACGCTTACCACTAAACCACATCCACATCCATATTACATTGAATGGCTAAACAGTAGTGGTAAGGCAAAGGCAACTAGACTTGTGCGAATCAATTTTTCCATTGAATCATATAAAGATGTTGTTGACTATGATGTTGTGCCTATGCAAGCTTGTAATATTCTGCTAGGTAGACCTTGGCAATTTGATAGAGATTCTATGCATCATGGAAGAGCAAATCAGTATTCTTTTATATATCATATCCTATGTCTCCTAAGGCTATTATGCAAAATGATGCTGCTCAAGCTACAAAAGCTAAAAGAGAGAGAAACAAAAAATGCTAAATCTATTGGACCTCCCACAGCTCTTTCTATGAAACTGTTCAACTATCATGGAACAAGCCTACTGCAAATGGAGCATCCTCTATTGCCAATTTATCTGCAAAATTCAAGAGGCTTAGGTATGATCTTAAGCAATGGAGTAAAGGGCTCTCCAGCATCAAAATGTTGATTGAAAACTGCAATAAAGTCATCTTGTTCTAGGATACTCTAGAGCATCTCAGGCCCCTATTCAACCCAGAGTGGAACCTCAGAATGTTGGTCAAAAAACAACTGAATTCCCTACTAATTCAGCAAACTCAGTACTAGAAACAGAGAAATACAGTGAATAGGATCAAATATGGTGATGAGTGTACAAAGTATTTCCACTCCATGGCCACTATTTCATACAGAAGAAATCTTATTGCCCAAGTTCAAGATGACTATGGAGTCTCTCTAATCCAGCATGAAGATAAAGCAAACCATTTATGGTGCACTTTTAAGAGAAGAATGGGGGTATCTGAGGAAGTTAAAATGGAATTTGATCTCAACTCCATGATTCAGCCCATTGATGCAGCAAAGTTAGAACACCTGATATCCCTATTCCTTGAGATTGAGATTGACAACATCATCAACAATATGTCTGCTGATAAGGCTCTTGGGCCTGATGGTGGCCCCTAATCAAGAATGATATTTACAAGATGTTTGAAGAATTCTATGAAGACAAGGTTAACCTATCCCCCATCAATAGCTCCTAAATTGTGCTGGTGCCAAAGATCTGTTCTCCTATCACTGCAAATGATTATAGACCAATCTCCCTGTTGAATTGTTGTGTCAAAATGCTTACAAACTTGCTTGCTGATAGGCTGTAGGCCATAATACTAGAATTTATTCACAAAAACCAGTATGGTTTTATCAAGAGCAGAACTATTCAAGACTGTTTGGGGTGGAGCTTTGAGTATATACATCAGTGTCACCAGTCTAAAAGGGAACTAGTTATCCTAAAATGGATTTTGCTAAGGCCTTTGACACAGTGGAACACTCAGCCATCATTGCAATGCTTCAAAGTCTTGGCTTCCCAACCAAATGGATTGATTGGATCAAGTCCATTCTTTCTTCTGGGTCTGCCTCAGTATTGCTCAATGGTCTCCCTGGAAAAAATTTACTTGCAAAAGGGGAGCAAGACAGGGGGACCCCTATCCCCACTTTTATTTGTCCTTGCAGCTGAGCTCTTTCAATACATAGTTAATGGCCTCAAAGATAAAGGAATTCTAAAGCTCCCAATCCCACAACCTTGCTCTGATTTTCCAATTGTCCAATATGCTGATGACACACTTTTGATAATGCAAGCTGATGCAAGGCAGCTTTTCTGTCTAAAAGCAGTCCTCAACACCTTCGCTACTTCCACTAGACTGACTGTTAACATCAACAAGTCAATCATGGTGCCTATCAATGTGTCTGTAAAAAGAATGAAACTCCTGGCTGGTACATTTGGATGTCAGATTGGCACTCTCCCATTCACCTACTTGGGGTTGCCTTTGGGAACAACAAAAGCCAAAATGGAAGATTTTGCACCCCTACTAGACAAAGTGGAAAGAAAGCTCACTGCTTGCTCCACAATGTTGTCCTACTCTAGGAGAGTTGTTTAAACACTGTGATCACTCCCATAGTCACCTATGCTATGTGCACCTTCAAGCTTCATACAGGAGTTTTAGAAGATATTGATAGAATCAGAAAGCAGTGCCTCTGGAGAGGGAATTCTGAGAGGAACATGGAAACATGGTGGCATGGCCATTGGCTCAGAGACCTAAACTGAAAGGGGCATTAGGCATCAAGAATTTGATGCTTCAAAATGATACACTCTTGTTCAAGCAGCTGCACAGGTTTTATTCAAAAGCTGACATCCCATGGGTTCAGCAGTTGTGGTTCAAACACTATGAGGGAAGAGTCCCCCCTACTCAGAGAGAAGTTGGTTCCTTTTGGTGGAAGGACATATTTAGACTCAAGTCTTTATATGGATCCATAACAACCTGCAAGTTAGGTGATGGCAGCTCTATACTATTCTGGAAAGATAGCTGTGCTAGGGAACTTTGATTGAAGCCATGCCCAACATTGCACAGTTTGCCAGATTTCCTGATATGTTAGTTAAGGAGGCCAGTGAAGCTGAAAGTCTTGAGGACCTTTTTATAATCCCTATTTCTCAAGCTGCTGCTAGTGAACTTGATGACCTCAGGGAGCTACTTAGTGAATATACCATCACTTAGGAGCCTGATCAGAGAATATTTTGTTGGGGCAATGGAACTTATGCTGCAAATAAAGTATACAAACTGGCATTCCACTCCACCTTGTCCCTTGACATCTGTCGCTTAGTCTGGAAGTCGAAGGTTACTCCAAGGATTAAGTTCTTTGCTTGGCTCATCATGATGGATAGGCTAAACACAAGAGATATGTTGGCACACAAACACTTCAATGTGCAGCCAAACTGCCTATGTGTGCTGTGTAACAAAAGGGGAAGGGAAACTATTGAACACCTGTTTTTTGATTGTGACTTCGCTAGGAGATGCCGGAACAAGCTAAGCATCAACTGGTCTCAAGCCAATGCAATAAGTGCCAAGATCATTAGCACCAGGTTACAGTCTGCTCAACCACATTTCATGGACATCTTTTTGATAGCAGCATGGGAACTGCATTCAGGGTACTTTCAGTACTTGGATCAGAAACTTCAAGGATGAAGCTACCTTGCAGGCTCACAGGCTTCATGACGATGATAGATTTTTAGTTGGTTTATGGCTTGATAACTTGTAATTATGTAGTCTCTGAATGTCTACCTTCCTGGTTCTAAGTCCTTCTTGCTATCCCCAACTACCCCTCTGCTTTGTAAATTCCTGTAAGTATGTAGGTCTCTGTACTCCTCCTTTTTGTTTCTTTTATAAAAGTTTTTGTTATGCCGTGGGGAATTCCCCCATGGTTTTTGTTGTAAAAAAATGCTAAATCTGTACCTAATAGAAAAGATGAGATATAATTGAAAGGGAATTGTATGCTTTCTACTAAATCTGATATTAATGAGTTGAGTGCTTCCACTTCTATTGCTTATGCTTTGGTATGCAATGATACATTAATTTCCCTTCACGATATGCAACATTCTTCACCTCCTGCTGTTGCTAACATTTTGCAGGAGTTTTCAGATGTGTTTCCAACTGAAATTCAACCGGGGCTACCCCCACTTCAAGGGATTGAGCACCAGATTGACCTGATTCCCAGTGCTTTGTTGCCAAACCGTGCGCCATATAGGACCAATCCAGAAGAGACAAAAGAGATTCAGTGGCAAGTACAAGAACTACTCGACAAAGTTTATGTACATGAGTCTCTTAGTCCTTGTGTTGTTCCTGTTATCTTAGTGCCTAAGAAAGATAGATCATGGCGTATGTGTTTGGATTGTCGAGCTATTAATAATATTATGATTTGATATCATCATCCTATCCCACGCTTAGATGACATGCTTGATGAACTAAGTGGTGCTGTTGTGTTTTCCAAAGCTGATTTGCGTAGTGGTTACCACCAGATTCAGATGAAATTGGGAGATGAATGGAAAACCTCTTTTAAAACTAAGTTTAGTTTGTATGAGTGGTTAGTCATGCCTTTTGGGTTAACTAATACACCTAGTACCTTCATGAGATTAATGAACGAGGTTTTGCATGCCTTCATTGCAAGATTTGTTGTTGTTTATTTTGATGATATATTGATTTATAGAAAATCTATGGATGAACATCTTGATCATTTATGTGTTGTTTTTGAAGCTCTACGAGATGCATGCTTATTTGGCAATCTTGAGAAGTGCATGTTTTGCACAGGTTGAGTTTCTTTTCTTGGCTATGTTGTTACTCCACAGGGAATTGAGGTTGACAAATCCAAGGTGGAAGCGATACAAAGGTGGACAATACCAAAGACCACCACCCAGCTATGGAGTTTTCTAAGACTTGCTGGGTTTTGCCATTGCTGCACCACTGAATGAGTTTACAAAGAAGGAAGTGCCCTTTTCTTGGAGCACGGCATAAGAGAATGTTGTCAACATGTTGAAAGATAAGTTGACACATGCACATCTTCTCCAACTTCCTAATTTTAATAAAACTTTCAAACTTGAATGTGATGCTAGTGGAATTGGATTGTGTGGTGTTTTGTTACAAGAAGCAAAACCCATTGCATATTTCAGTGAGAAACTAAGTGGGCCTGTTCTAAATTATTCTACTTATGATAACGAATTGTATGCTCTTGTGCGGACATTAGAAACATGGTAGCATTATTTGTGGCCCAAAGAATTTGTCATACATTCTAATCATGAATCATTGAAGCTTATTCGTAGCTAAGGAAAACTGAACAGTAGACATGCTAAGTGGGTTGAATTCATTGAATCTTTTCCTTATGTCATCAAACACAAGAAAGGGAAAGAGAATATCATTGATGATTCTTTATCTAGGAGATATACTTTGTTGACACAACTTGACCATAAGATCTTTGGACTGGGAACAATTAAAGAACAATATGTGCATGATGATGATTTCAATGATGTGTTGGTGCATTGTAAAGATGGAAAGGCATTGAATAAATTTTTTGTAAATGATGGCTTTACGTTTAGTTCTAATAAGTATGCATCCCAGCTAGCTCTGTTCGTTTGTTGTTACTGCAGGAAGCACATGGAGGCGGCTTCATGGGAAATTTTGGAGCAAAGAAGATGGAGGACATACTGGCTGGTCATTTCTTTTGGCCAAAGATGAGGAGAGACGTGGAGAGATTTGTTGCTCGCTGCACGACATGTCAAAGCTAAGTTACGCTTAAATCCACATGGATATTTCTATGGATTTTGTGTTGGGATTGCCAAGGACTAGGAAGGGTCATGATAGTGTTCTTGTGGTCATGCATAGATTTTCTAAGATGGCACACTTTATACCTTGTCATAAGACTGATGATGCCACACATATTGCTGATTTGTTCTTTCGAGAAGTTGTTCGTTTGTATGGTGTGGCAAACATAATTGTTTCTGATCGAGATGCTAAATTTCTTAGCCACTTTTGGAGAACTTTATGGGGCTAAATTTGGACAAACTTTTATTTTCTACCACTTGTCATCCCCAAAATAATGGTCAAACTGAAGTTGTGAATAGAACTTTGTCTACTATGTTAAGGGCTATTTTAAAGAACAATATTAAAATGTGGGAAAATTGTTTGCCCCATATTGAGTTTGCTTATAATCGTTCACTGCATTCTACTACAAAGATGTGCCCATTTGAGATTGTTTATGGCCTGCTACCACATGCTCCAATTGATTTAATGCCTTTACCAACTTCCAAAAAATTGAATTTTGATGCTAAGCAATGTGCTGAATTGATGCTAAAACTGCACAACAACTAAAGATAACATAGAGCCCATGAATGCTAAGTATAAGATAGCTGGTGACAAAGGTAGAAGGAAATTGAAGATTGATAGCTTTGATTTAGTTGAAGGAGATGACATTCATGATCTGACTAGAACCATCCAAGAATGATGCTCCTTAGCAACCGATACACCGACTCCAAGGATCACTATATTCTTGTGGTGCGGTCCACGAGGGCAGTCATCCTGCAAGCAATCAAAGAACAAGCAAGAATAAGTTGAACAAGCACAATTGCAAAATATATATTGAGCTTTCAATCTGAAATCACAAGATGGTGGTGTTCCATTTACAATCAGACGGGCGGTTTATCCAACACACGCGCTGAATTGCGGTAGCAAATGGCTAACTCAACTAAACAAAACCCAAATTGTGGTGGTCGCATGTAGGAACAATATATACAAGAGAGAGCAGTGCTGGGCGGTGCTCTCAACTCACTAAAAATAAAAGAGAAACAATAAAAATGATTGCTTGGTTGCATGAGATCCCTTATTGACCGAATCATGCACTGAAAATAGGTCTCCAAAGAAATGTCCATGGAGTTATTAGACAATTGCAGTCGCCTCACAGCTGATGTGAACTTGAATTTAGATCCATCTAAAAATAGGCTTGACAAGTTCTCCATCAAGTGCTTGCATGCCCAAAATAGAGTCCGTATGAAGTCATGGTGGTTGTTGAAAGTTGGTGTTGTCTTGCTGTCCTAATCCATCCTGTGTCAATCCCCAATGCTTCTGATCCTCTCCATCATTCCTAAGCAGAAAAAGAGTGCACGTGTCTCCATTGTCTAAATATGATGGACAAGAGTTTAAGAATCAACTTACTTGATGCTTAAGTTGACGGGCACAGGCACGAGTAAGAGGGCCAAATGGTGTTGGCGATGGTGTAGGTGTGGATGTATAGATAGTGCTGATGTCCTCATCATTTAAGAAGAGAGATATTACAAACTTGGAGCACTTATTGAAAACCTATAAATATTTTTTGCAACTTCTCCCAATGTAGGAGATAGATAAATGACAAAAATCATGTTATTGCGTACTCCCAGTGTAGTAGCAGTGTCATACTCCAAAATTCCTATTTTAGGATGTGAATTAAAAACACTAAATAAAATAAAGGGTTTATTATTTTTTCTAAAATTTGCCAAGATTTAAATCATTTGTTATCATTATGAATTAAGAAAAAGAGTGGTTTCATAAAAAACTTTTACAAATTAAATAAAGGTGTGTTTGTGCTTTGAGCCTTGCTTTGTTGTGCTTGTGTGTGAAAATGAATTTCTAAAACTCGAGCAAGTCACGACTAGGTTCTTTTCGAATTTGAAAATGAAGTTTCAAAAATCTCAAGTTTTGTCTTAAGAAGGTTTTGGAAAATAAATCCTTTCTCTTGCATAGATATATAGAGAGATAGCTTTTCTTTTACCACTGTCGCTTTCGTCGTCTCCATCCTCTAGCTCGCTCCAGTGACCCCAACCTCTAACTCATCTTGCTCGGGCCACCTCTAGCCTTCCTGGCCATCTCTAGCCAATCCTGACCAGATCTAGCCGGCCATGGCCAACACCGGCTGGCCACAGCAAGCAGCAGCCGGCCATCAGCCGCCAAGCCAGGCCACAAGCAACGGATGTGCAACCAGCGCCACGGGCCAAGCCCAGTAGCGAGCCGCAGCAGGTCGCAAGTAGCCCAGGCACCCCAGCCTGCTCCCCCTCGTGCCCAAGAGGGCTGATCGGAATGACGCCGTTGATCTCCGCCACCGTCGCGTTCATACCAACGAGAATGCCTTCCCGAGTGTCGCATCGAGGTGAGGAACCCACCAGTGCCCTTCCCGTTCCCCTCTTCGTCTCGTGTGCCGCACGCCGTTGTTGTTGCGCCGCCGCTGCTGCCATGCGCCACAGCCGCAACGTCCCACGTTTTCCAGCCGTCCTCCACCGCGTGTGTCTCGCGCATCTTGTGTGCATGTTTGCATGCAGCGCGCCCATGCCCCTGGCTCGCGTCCTCGGGCCGTGTAGCCACCCCCAGCCAAGCCTGTCACCATCGTCCATGGCTCCACCGTGCAGCCAGCCGCCTCCGGCCATCTCCTACCGTCGTAGCACCCGCGGCCGAGTTCGCAAGGCCACGCTCGTCAACCCTATGCCGTCCGCTTCGCTAATTGAGTCCCGGAGCACCGTTCCGGCCGACTCCAGCAAGCTTCGATGAGCCACCACCGCCAGCCAGCGACCATCATCCGTCGTATGTCCGGTAGCCGTCCAATCAGAGCCGAGCGGCTCAGATTTGCTAGTGACCTCCGGTTAACGAGGGTCAACAAATCCAATCATCTGTCGACGTGGCAGCCGCGTCAATGCCACGTCAACACCGCGTCAGCGCTGACTAGGTCAACCTGGTCAAGCCGCGGTCAGCCCTGCCTCTTTTGCCAAAAAGCCATTAGCCCTTTCTCTAATTACTCTTTAGTCTACCGCAGTTCAAATCAGCCTTGCTCATTTGCGGTTTAGACCATGTGGAATCTTGTATTTATGCCCAAGATCCAAAAAATTTATAAAATGTTGTTTTTATTTTATTTTAAAATGCGAAACCAATTCTGTTTAGTTACAGTTTTGCCCCTGGCCTTGTTTTAGCCGTAACTCTGTTTTAGCCCGTTCTTGTCGCATTAGACTCGTATCGATGTAAGCTATGTGGTAGCAGTGACGTTTGCCATGTTCTAGGCTTTCAAAAATGCAACTTAATTGGTAGTTCAATTAATGATCTATCAACGCCTCTTTTGAAAATGTAATTAGCCCAGATCAATCTCGATAGTTATGTTCCATCAACGATAGCTTCGCTCCTTGCTGTTCTTATGCTCTCATGATCATAGCACCAAGATATGTCGTTAGTCCATTCTTTCTTTAGTGTCTATTTTGTATGATATCTGTTCTTAGTGTTGTCTGTTTGTGTTGCTTGTTTGCTGCGAGTAGACGAAGAGCAATTCGTGAGGTGCTGAAGGTCGAGAGCTGAGGACCAACAAGAGCAGCTGGAGTTGAACAACAGAAGTCTATTGAGGAGCTAGACTTTGGAATTAAGGCAAGTGCAGGCACCTTTTGATCATGTTGCTCCTATGAATGTTTAGTTAAGCATTTGCTTTTATGCATGTGTCCTAAATCATTGAACCATAGGACCAACTAGACACATTACCCACATATCACCCATGGGGGTTTGTAGATAGGTTATAGGTCATCTAGTGCTCTGCTCACCTTACCTTTCATTTTTAATAAGTTTATTAAAACTTGCTTCTTAATAAAGATGTTGGAGCCATGGGCTCTTGGCTTCAGCCGTTGGAGAAGTTGATGTTGTTCCGCATCGTTGGTTGGTGGTGAATGAAGGGGGAATGAATGCTAGTGGGACTTGAGCGACGGGGGTATTAGCCGGCTCCCTAAGTCAGCTAAGCCGAGATGAACATTTTCTTCAAATACAATAATTGACCTTATCATTGTGTTCCTCTTATCAAGCTGATAAAAAACAGATATGATTTGTCTCATTTGAAGTCCGGATGAATTAATTATAATTTCTGAAAGATTTTACCCGGAATTTCTACCTGCTAGTTGGCTTAGCCGGGTCACCAAGCTGGCTAAGCCAACTTTGGCTTTTTTCAGCCCAGAAACAGTGCCTCTGGCCCGAGAACATGTATGGAAGTTGTTTCCTACTAGGATAAGACCATCATCTTTATTTATACGAGAGGATCATAGCCGATTGATCTCATCCAATCAATCGACATAAAAACCAATCTATCTCCTTCCTTTGCTATCTTTTCCAACCCCATGTTGTTCATCTCTTGATCCAGGCGACCAAGGATGGCGTCCTAGGCTTGCCGGCCATCCTAGGGCGACCCAGCGACGTCCTTGCCCTAACGAGGTCCCTCCCGGGCAATAGCTTCACCGATTCCTTTGCTAGTTTGCCTGAAAACTAGCCGGTCCTTCGTCCCGAAAGCGCGTTGGTTATCCTTTGGTGGTTTGCTTATAAACCACTCCGTCCTTCACCGCGTAAGGGTGATTATCACGCTGTGTTCTTCGCTTCGTGGCGGCCCGGGCATCCAAAGCCCTCGTGGTGTGTTGGTGACCACATTCAACATCAACGAACATTCAACATTTGCAACAGCAGGGTACAACATTTGCAGCAGAACGGTACACACGTGCCAACAACAAAGTTCATGGATAGGCACCCATGTGACTGTGTGCAGCTTCCCTCAAAATGGCGGATCCGTTGTCCGGCCGTCTAGAATAGCGGAGTGCCCTCAACACACCATAAATCATCAATGGAGGGACGTCCCTACTCACTATTTATGGACCGCCCACCAAATACAACAAACGGAAGCATAAGGGCCAAACATTCACAATGTCTTTTTAGCCAGTGCCCTTCGTCTACTATTTCAACATAGAAATCGCCCGGACTCTCCGAGTAGAGGCAGGCCATAAAAAGTGGGGCACATCAATGCAAGCATTCTCCTTACTTCTCTATTCCATTGTTGACCATGGATTGCACGGATTGATCGGCTTGGAGTCCGCGTCGGAGGTCAGCCGAGGTATGCCTCTTTCTTGGTAGAATGGCAGCATGGTTTGGATCCGTGTGATTGCAATGTTCTCTCGGCTCTTGCATCTGAAAAGCGCAGTTTGTAGATGTGAATAGGCATGCATGATGTGTGATGCATGCGAAACAAATAAACTAAGCAGTTAATTAATGAGTGCCTCTTTTAAAAGTATTATGTTGTTTCAAATCATTATCAGCATACTTTTACCTTGAACCATGCCATTTCCTTCATATCCATCCTCTGTTTACGCTTTGCGGTCAATATTCCACGACTATTTGCCTTCTCTTAGATGAAACTGCACATAAAAAGGCATAAACATTCATACCGTGTTGAATTGCTAGTCGAGCCCAATTATTGTACTATAATATACAATGCTACGCTAGTGCTTATTTCTGATGATGAAATAAAAATGGTTGCAGTTTATAACTCAGAGAGAGAGAGAGAGAGAGGACTAAGACCATCATTAATTTGTGTTTTTTATTGTTGACAGAATAGCTCATAGGCAATGGCAACCTCAAGGAGGGACCCTCAACAGAATGCTAGGGTCAACCGGGGCATTCAGAATATGTCCCCAGGGCTTAAACCCAGTGAGTCTGACCAAGGGCTACGGCGTGCAAGGTCCGTCCCAACCTCTCCTGATCGCAGATTATCCCCATCACCCGCCTCAATCTCATCCAACACCTGTCGACCCGCATCATCATTCAACGCTCGCACATTATCATCCCGGTCCACATCTAGCTCAGCCTCCTCAAGTCATGGAAAGACACCGCACTCTGCTTCGTCCATGGCTGGTGCAAGGCAAATAAACACAATGAGAAAAAAAGCAGAAAAGACTGGTGCCACATCTGTTTGGCCTCCAGCCCTTGCTGCTCCAAACACCTCATCTAAGGATATGACCAGGGCAGCAAAATCACCATCCACCATGCATAAGATTAATAATCTCTGTACACGGCCTGGTAATGAGAAGGCAGCAGCATCTTCTGTAAAGCTGAAATCTCAGAAAACAATTGCAGGACCTCTTGGAGCTGGAAAAACTCAAGCTGCATCTTCCACTCTTGCCCCTGGCACTGTAACAAAGAAAAGAATGGGAGCCGAGAATTATGTATCTATCGAGAGGACAACAAGCGTGCCGGCGACACAAAAAGAGACACCAAAAATCGAGGAACAAGATGTTGAGCTGTTAATGGAATTTGAGGAGACAGAGAGCATAAGCACCTCTTCCATAGAGGAGCACTTGAATGAACGGCTCCCTGACCCTGTTGATATGAAATCTATGGATTTCAATAGCAAGAAATCCTCTAGTCCGGAGGAATATAAGAATCAAGAGAACATAGGGGACATTTTGGAGGAGAAACATGATGGGAAGGACATTGAAGACCTGAGCAAAGGTGACAGGGCTTATGTTGGAAACAGTGATATAAACATCCCGAAAGAAGCAGTTGATGAATCGGAATCGGGGGAAGCTGTTGATGAAACTGGGTTGAAGAAAGATGTCTGTGCAACTGAGCTAAATGGAACTGTTGATCAGACCGAACTAAACGAAGCTGCCAGTGAAACTGAATCAAAGGAAGCTAACAAAGAAGCCAAGCTAAAGCAAGTTGACTGTGAAACTGCATTAAAAGAAGATGCTAGTGGAACTGAGTCATGGGATGCTGTTATTGAACATGAGCTGATAGCACAAGAAAAGGCCAAAACTAATGAGAAGATAATGCAGCCAACGAACACTGTGGAATTGGCACAGAAGTGTAGGAAGGATGATGGGAGCAGCAATGAAGCTACAGAGGAGGGCAGGAGCAGGCCTATCCAGGAAAGGAAGAACCAGGTAATGGCCTTGGTGGGGAGATTTGAGACTGCCATGTCTGGCTGAGAGGGAGAACGGATGTGAGGTACTGACAGAGCCATAGTAATAAACCTTCTTTTCATATTGCAGAGCAAAAGACTGCTCTGGTTTATGAAGATATGTACTCAACTGTGTAGGTGGATAGTTCATATGTTTCATTTCGTTAATGTGACTTTTATTGTTCTGGAAGTGACTGAAAGTTGCTTATGAATATTGATGACACTTCTCCTATCACTCTTGTTTCTGTTTTTAATGAAGTGAACTCCTACATGTTCAAGAACAAAAAAGAAAAAAATAACGCTTCTACAAGTTAAAACCTATATCTGCCGTGGAGTTTCTTCCAGGAACACCCATCCACGTAGTCAGCAAAACTTGATCCATTCAAGTTTTCATCGTAGGGGTGAAAAAGTTAGAAGCAGATTCGATTTACTGTATTGTGCTTGGCTTCTGCTCCCGTGGTCGCTCCCTCTCTCAGAGTTGTGGCTTCTTTTATGAATCTAGATGTAGTCAGCTTCTGATTCTAATCGGAGCTGGCACACCAAATATATACTTGGCTTCTGATTCTCTCAAGTCCTTCTATAGCTTCCTTTGCTACAGGAAACCCTAGCTGTTCCGCTCAGCTCAGTTCTCGCTCATCCATCTCGTATGGTGGGCCTACATCTCCTCTAATTTCTCATGTCCTAGGTTTAGGTCCCATGGTCGATGGGTCGATTAGGAATACTGTTGTGTTCACTCTAGTGGCCTTGTCGTTCTTTATTTGCATGTAGAATATGTTTTCTGTTTTGTAATATGGTGTCAACTTTTCAGGTTTGCTTTCCTTAGTCATAGGATCAAGAAGATAGTAATGAAATTGGAAGCTACCTACTATATTCTATCGACATGAAAAAGGTTAGCCTTCGGGCTATTTTTCATGGTTTATGTATATGCCTCCAAATGCCAATGACATAGTATTGTTATAGCCTATATAATATTTTCAATTGAAATATATATTTTGCCCAGTGCCTGAACAAAACAGAAAAGTACTAGAATCTCATTGTATGAAAATGGCATGTAGCCACAAAAAAAACTTGGGTTGCTTTAGTTTTTCTTTTGTGATAAATATTTTTATTATCACATTCAGCTTGATTGTTGCTTGCCTTTATCATCACCCCTTGAGGTTAAAGAGCAAGTTACATAGCACACTATCATGTAATATAATGCAGGGACATAGGTAGTATAATCTAAAGCTAGCTCCTGTTGGAGGTAAAAAAGATAGGGAGTAAACATTTCAATCAGTATGGAATTTACTTGACTATGCAGCAGTGGTTGAATGAAGGCATGGAGTAGTCGTTCAGTTGTGTTAGTTGTTCCTATATGACCTTCTCTGTAAAGATCTATCGCCATTGCTCTTTGGTACATAAATTTGGACAGACATCATGAATAACAAAGACATGCTCTTCTAGTAGCAGGGTAACCAATGTTTGGAGCTCCCACCATGGTGAGTAGTAGTACTCCAATAGTAAAATAACAGTTTTACTGAATCCGTTGCAAATTTGTAGTTACGCCTGTGCAGTTGATAGCTGTGATTTGTAAGAATTATATACTTTAGCTCACAAGATGGTTTGCTAGGTACTTAGGCAGCCTATCATACTTCTTATAGTTTTAGTTGACCGATTTTTTTTCCTTCCAGCGTACCCATGGGTCCTCTTTGCTTGATATTTGAGATTTGGCAATTTTTTTACCTTCTCGATTTTGCATGTTTTTTCAGTTTTATATATAGAACTGCCAATGTCGAAAGTATTACATCTAAATATCAATTACATAGCCTCTGAGGTTTACTTACACTGATAAAGTTACCTTTTCTGTTCAGTTTTCAATACTGATACAGGACGATGCTGGGTGCAAATCTAAAGTGTCAATTTTTGATATACTGATGACAATATTGGATTAGTGCTGATGATTTTATATAGTTACAAATATTATTTATGCCTCCATCTGAAATTTGGAGTAGCCTTCATTTAAAATTTGATGCCTCATAGTCTAGCTTTATGAGATTGTTTTCAAAATTTGATGCCTCGGATATGATATTTTTGGTTTCAGTTCTTTGGCTATTACCATGGATTGTACCACATTTAAATTTAGAGTGGTGGTTCAAGGCGCCGTGCAGGTACTCTGCACTTGGAGGTGTCGATTGCAATTCCTTTTTTTTTGGATGCATATAGAAAGTTAAATGGTGATTCATTGATTTCTATTCATTTGTTGGGAACTAGATACAGGATAAATAGTGATCCAATAACCTCACCTGCATCTGCAAGCATCCAGAAATTGTTTCCAATTATTGAATGGGAAGATAAGCAAGCTGAGTGAAATAGGTGTTGATGATCAGAAATTAGAAGAAGACAAACAGATCAAGGTTGATAGATATGTCATCAATATGTACTTTTGTACCATCTATCCTTTCCATCGTGATTCTGATACTTTCCTGGGAGGCTGTGACCCTACATAGGAACTTCTGAGTTTCAGCAACTACAACATGACCTTTTGGCTGCTGGTCATTTGTTAATATCTAACTGAATAGCAATTGTCTTGTGCAGGGCTATCGATTTATTGAAAACAACAGGAGTCAAAAATTCTCTACAGGTACAATCAACAGACAATTTTTCCTCTTCAAAAAAAAAAAAACGATTTTTCCTTCTGCTTTTCAGTATGTCTGAACCTGTAACAAATTCAGTTTATTTACACTCTATCCTAAAATCTGTGTTCTTTACTCTGAGAGAGTACTACAGCCTTCACTGCATATACATTTTATTTTTGACCTCTACTTATAGGTCCCTAGATCTGTGAGTTCACCGCAACTAGATGTGGCTAATCGTTTTAATAGAATGAGCTTTCATCCCGACACCCTTGGTTGGTGCCTTTGGTTTACACTTATTCACTGTTGGTTCCTTGTGCTGCCTGGTACCATGATTGAGGAACCTAAGAATGGTTCTAATGTATTTTAGGTGCTCATGTTGTATTTGGGAGTTTAGCAGCCCAGATGTTGCTTCTATTCAATTTCAATATATACATTCCTGTCAAAGTTAGGATACCTAAATTATTAATGATATATTAGGATTGCCATTGACTTCGGCATCACCCTTTATCTAAAAAAGGGTGGTGGATGCTTCCCAATAGCGTAAATCACATTATTAGCGTCTGCATTCTAGATGGCCCTAAAGCTGGTCATTAGCATTTAGAAATCCCCTAAGGTTATCAAAGACACTTCTGATTCGGTAACAACCTTACTTTAGCCCTTTTCCTATCTTGGCCTACAAATTCTTTTAGCTTAGCGTCATTCCTTCTGTCCAGGTAGATTGGTTTTAGGCCTCCACATAGTATCATTATCATCTTATTCGGCAACGGCTAGCTACATGAAATAGGTAAGACAATCCTACATTGTTTGTAAAGCACTGATACTTAGGTTATATATAGTCTCATATGCTGCTTAGGGACACCCATTTCAACAAGGCTGAAAGAAGGCTGTTGCTATGACAAAGACTTTATTTGCCTTGCTATGAATATTTAGCTAGGTTTAGTTGCCAGATTGGAATTTAGTCTGTTAGATAACAGAAGCACACCATTAGTTACCTTGGATAGATTGTAATGACAAGCTCTATGTATGAGGAATGACTGAACTGTAGAAACCAGGGTTGAATAGCCTCCTTCATATGCTCTGTGTAAAATAATACAGCTCAGGGGCTTCATCTATCTGTCCATCTTGTCCCACACCATCATAGATGGTGTTTTTTCTTAAAAAATATTCCTCTATCTACAAGGCGATACCTGCTTGTGCTTTAGTATTAAAAGCTAATTATTATGTGCACCGGTTTAAGCTCAACTAAGACTCTCTTTTATGTTGTGCTCAAATTGAAACTATACCTGCATTGATGGAGGAATGACAGCAGGAAGGACACCAAGCTATGCTCAACAGGATAGTGGTACGATCTTGCTGAACCCTACCACTTTGGTTTGACATTTTTTTGGACATGTTTGTTTCTGATTTTTGCCTTTAGTTTGTTGTGATTCGCAGCAGAAAATGGGAGGACGTGTATCTGATTCATCATAGGCACAAAATATGAGGTTCTGCATTGCCATGTTGGGGTCACCGGGGCCTGTGCTTCTGATCTAGCCCGTGAAGCAAACATCAAGCTGAAGATTCCGAGAGACCTAACGGTGCATACATCCTGATGGAGCTCTGCAGTGGCAAAATATGAGGTTCCTCATATTGTTCCATCCCATCCTTTGTTTTATTCATTTTTTCTTTCTTGGAATCCCATATCCTTAATTAAAATTGATTGTTATTTAAAAGAAGAAGGGACTTCATTGGTTTACTTATGCAATAGGCACACATCCTTACCTTCTGTTACAATGTCATCAGCTAATTGTATCATAGTAGGAAAAAGAACGGCACCAACTTAAAATAGATGGCAGTTTGGAGATTAGTCCACATATATACTTATTGTGTCTAATACGTAGTACTGCACCGATAACGTGCCAATATGAATAGGTTCAATGATTCTGTGCAGTACACTTTTATTATTGTTTTCCCTTTAAATTCTGGAGTATATTGGCATGTATGTTAGCGAATCTTCGCCGGGTTTCATACCATTGAATGACACTTGGTAAATCTGCATGTATTTGTTTGAGTACTTACATTTAAATATACGAGCTAATACTAAGAAAAGGATAGCCCGTCAGGTTGCACGCTTGGCACCTAAATTTTACCTTATCAATTCCTGTTGGTCTTGGTTCACCTTCCTTTTGTCTTCAGGGTCTCCGGTGACATGTGGTTAGATTTTCATGACATGTGGGTAGATTATGTGAGCTGCATACAGTTGTTAGGAACTTAGGGCTACCAAGTACCAAGAAGGCCTCTACTTAGTTTTATTTCACTGTTTAGCTAATGCATGTGCTCTTCTGTCTGCTTTTCAGGATGACCAGATTGACTGCGTCAAATTTGCTTGGATGAGGCAAGGCGACAAAGTTTGAACTTAGAGTTGTAACCAGTGCGACATAATTCCGCTTATACACCTCAAGTACACTGTCACGAATGTACTCACCTTGTACAATTTTTGTTCTCTTTACTTATTCATCATTTCTCCATGACTCAAAATTTAGGTTGCCCTACCATGTAGGAGAACAGAGCAAACCAAACCAAATAAGTGTAACCTGACAGGTAGTATAAAATTTTTCATGAGAGTTTGAAGCTTTCACCAACATTTGTATACTGAGACTGCGAACCTTATCACCTTATCTAAGTATGTAACATGAGTATAAATTATCTCTCAGCCACTTTTCGATCCACATGCCGAGAACTCTGATCAGCCCCTAGATCCGCCTCTATGTTGGGTGCGCAAAGGCGCGCCAATCTACTGGTCAGGAGTTAGGACCTGTAACATGTCCAAGCTCTAGTGTACTGTAAATAAAAGGATTGTTTTAGGAGGTCTCGAACGATGAACCCAAATTCTCTAAGAGCATCTCCACCGATCCCCAATAAACCTCCCCTAATAAAATGATATTGGGGTAGCCCAATGCTACTTTTCACGTTATTGGGGAGAGGTGCTGCAGCAGCTCACCGCTAATGGCCCCTCAAAACGTGAGACCCACTTGTCAGTATATTTTTATTTATTTTCTTTTTTCCTTTTCTTTTTCTATTCAACGCTCCCGTAGTCGCGTGCGTTCTCTCTCCCGATTCCCGAACCGGCTCGGTCCAGCGACGCCGCCGCCTGCCGCATCCTAGAGCGGCTTCCACCGTGCGCCCGCCGCTTCCCACAGCGGTCTTCACTGCGCGCCCGCCCCTCCCCATGGCGGCAAGCACCGCGCGTCCGCCCTCCTCACCGCGGCCTAGACCAGCTCCGTTGGATCCCGCGGCCATGGGCATCGGCGCATGGCTGCTCCAGAGCAGGAGTTCCCGGACCAGCCATGGCAGGCTCGGTCGAGCACGAGGTTCGGGCGACGGCAGGCTCAGCCAATTCGATCACCCGGCCCGTGGACGGCAGCCGGCGGCGGGTGCCCCCTTCCTCTCCACCGAGTGCGGCTCCTCATGGCGGACCCCAGATTCCTCGTCGCCTATTGACACTCTTGTAGCACCGCGACCTCCTTGCTGGACCCACCCTCGACGGCGGTGTACAACGGCGTGAAACTTCACTCCCGCCAAAAGCACAGGTATGCGGGGTGGTATGCAGGGGAGGGTCTGTTCCCATTTATTTGAGGAATGGAGGGCTGGTTTTGAGGGGGATGAGAAAATATTTTTCTCATTGGGGATTGGATGGGGAGACTGCTGGAGCATGCAAATCACTCAAATTGTAGATTTTTCTCATTGGGGGTGTGGATGAGGGACTGTTGGAGATGCTCTAACCAAAGGCACCCAACTACTAGCACATTTTCACCTCCAGACATTGTATCCATAAGGATCCCTATGGATTAAGGTCAGCCCAGCCCAAATATTCTGCATCTCTCAATTCCAAAATTTTCAAATTTCATTTTCTGTACTTAGCCGCAAAATACGGAGTGAGTGACTTCAGTGTGTCTATACTGGTTCAGAGTTGAACATGCTATCCAGCGAAATCCATTGGTCATGCAAAACTTTTGTGCTTGATCCATTTCAATATGCTTCACTATTGATTAATATACAATCTTGACTTCAATTCATATGAACTTCATATGTTTAATTTCTTTCTATCCTATCTGAATATCATTGGTCATGCAAACTCACGTCACCGGTAGATTTTTTCGATTACACAACACAGACACTGACAACGCACGCTTATCACTACGAACGCAGATCGATGTGGTTCTCCAGTCCAGTTAAATCTAATCCATCTAAACGCACTCCAATGGACCACATTATAACTTTGCATGATCACCTAGATACGAATGTGCAGTCACTGCATCTCCAATATGTTTGCCTAAGTTAGCAAGTGAAGGCCATGATACTAAAATTATTCTACTTCCACATTACTGATGTTGTGGATTCCTTTGTTGGCCGCCAGTATGGGCGCCGGCCTAGGCATCCACGAGAGTCCAGCCGTGGCTAAAGACCTGGTCTGTTTGAAGTAAGGGTCAATGAGAGATTTTAGGAGATTTGGTTAGTTGGTCAAGAGATATGTCTCTGTCCTATAAAAGGCATCTAGATTGTAAACAGGACTTATTGAAGAAGGAATAAACTCTCCTTGGTCATCGGGGTGGGAGTTTCCCTTCGACGGTGGCGTCGAGCACTTCAGTCGCGTCCACTAGAGAAGAACCCACCGCCGACGTTCCTTGCTACCCTCTGCATTCCAATTCTCAATCAAGTCTTTTGCTCCACACTCCTCTCTGCTCACCACACCGCCGGTGCCATATCAATTTGGTATCAGAGACCTCTAGGAGCGCATTGACCACCATGTCCGGCGTTACTGTCGATCCTGCGGCCATGGATGTGAAGTTGGATCGAATTTTGGCTCAGCGAACCACCATGACCAACCGTCTAAACTCTCATGATTCCAGCCTTGCTCGAATTGAGACAGGCAAGCCTGATCCTGGCAAGGGCGGGGAAGGGTGGCGAGGAAGACCACCACGTAGACGGAGGCGCCTATCGTGAAAACGATGATTTTGGCAGGCATGGCTTCGCGCGTGACGGTGCATCCATGCCTTGGCAGAATTCCGCGACTATGCACTATGTGACTGCGGTCGGTTCGCATTTGTCTACATGACATAGCGACCTTTGTAGACGGCAGCGACGCCGGCAGGGTTGTGCCCATCCTTCCTCGTGCGCGCGCATGCAGCCCTAAGGCCTGCGAGACGCGTCTTGTTGCGGTGACGGAGACGTTCCTCCCTTGGTGGGCCGTCCAGTTGACCCATTTTCTTGCTAATTTGTGGGCCGTGCGTTATTCTTGTTATAGCAGTCCCCTTTCTCCGATCAGCGTGTCCTCACGATGAAATTTGAGGCATTCGGTGATTCTGATTAGTGAAAGAGCTCCTTGTTGAATGATCTCCAGTTTGTAGGTCATGCGACTGTTGTTAGAGTCGTTGAGGATGAAGTGGAGCTTCATGGTGTAGGAGTTGTTGATGTAGCCGAGCTCGTAGTAGAGGTAGTGGATAAATGGAAGTGGTTTGCCTCCATTGTTGGTGTCAAAGTAGAGTTGCGGCATGGTTGTTGGTGTTGTGTTGAAGTCGTTCAGATGGTTGATGTTGAGTATTCTGCCTTCTTTACTGGTGTCATCGATGATGATGCCAGCTTGGAGTGTAGAGGCGCCTAGGCGGAGTTTGGCGAGGTTGATGATGACAATGCTCCATGGCATATTAGTGCTGCGAACTCTGGGCCATAGAGGAGGTTGCCGTTGTAGTTGTTGACATGGTCGTTATTCATGCGAGCTGATGCTGGTTCCCAATCGTAAAGCAGCTTGTCAATGTAGCCGTAGGCAGGGTAGTTGTTCAAGGGTGGGTCATTGCCGATGTTCGTGGTCCAGGCGTTGTTGACGTAGGTGAGCTTGCGGCCCAAGTTGTTGATGAAGATCATGATAGTGGCATACACTGGGTTGTGCCCTTGCGGGACGCTCACTGATGCACTGTTGACGTATGCTGCAGCTGGAAGTCGGTGCATGTTGGGCACCGGTTGTCCCATGTGTCATGGTCTAATCTCTAGCAATGTTGTGTCGCTTGCTAGAGCTTCTGGGGCGCTACTGGATGTAAACCAAGTTGACATGGCGGTGATGGTGTCGATGTTGCCGGTGTCGTAGTTGTTGGAGCGTTGAATGTTGGGGCCATCGTAGTGCTTGCTATTGGTGATGTCGATGTGGTCGAACACAGAATAGAGTTGTTTGACGCTACGTTGTTGTTGCGAACGTCGAGCGAGCAAGTTGCCATCAATGTTGTCGGCGGCCGGTGTTCATGCTACGTTGAGGAGGACTATGGCGCCATAGGATATGGGGTGGATGTTTATGTTCCTAGAGCTGGTGACGATGTTTTTGTTAATATTGGGGGTGTCCACTTGACCTCCTTGTCCATGAGACGCTGGCCTGGTTGGGCGAGATTTTTATCAAACACCTGGTGGACGTTGTCGATGTGATGTTGTTGTTGTCGTGTGTCGGTGTTGGCATGATAGTTGCACCAATGACGATGGTGAGGGTTCCTGGCAACATGCTGTTGTTGTTGTCGTGGGGAGCTATGTGGCGATGATGGCTGGGGGGTCATCATTGTTGTCGCTCTGCTGTCTCTCCAGAATAGCGTTGTCGATGCCGTTAACGTTGGGGCACGATGCTGATCTGATGTCGGGGATGCCATTGACAAGGGCGTTGGCGCTCAACATCATGGCCATGTGCTGTGATGCCACTGCTGGCATAGTCGCGGACGTCATTGTTGTTATTGATGGCGTGGTCATGGTCGTTAGGCGAAGTTTTGCCTGGTTGGATATTTCATCGAGCAGCTAGTGGGCATCGTTGGTGGCGTCCTCCATGCCGATGACGGTGTTCAAATCCAAACTGGATTGGATCATGATGATGGTGGTGCTGTGGGGATTGATTTTTTCGGTGGTCGTGGCATTGATGATGACGGTGCCAGCGATGCGTGCCGGCTCGTCTTCCTTGGTGTTGAGATGACGATCCCATGCATTCAACAATTTCATCATCGATGTTGATGGTGACGTCATTCGCAGCCTTAATCTTATTGTTGTCATGTCGTTGTAGCATAGATAGGAATTGGTGCTCAAAACTTATGAGTGCAGTTTTGAGGTCATTACAGATTTTCTCGATGTTGATGTTCATGGCGGTGGAGCCGGCGTCCATTTATGATGCCCGAAGGATTGATTGGTCTCCAGATACCAGGTATAAGGGGCCTAAAGCTAGTTGACACGTGATGGCAAGAGTGGGAACAGAGGGACCGTGGCGGCGGCGTGCGGCTGCGGCGGCGCGTGCAGTGGTGGCATGTAGGGTAGGGGTGGCGGCTAGGTTTGGGGGCGAGGAAGCCGAGATCTAGAGAGCTAATGTAAAGGGTTTCCCCTAATACTTTTTGATTCAAACAAGTACATGGGGGCTTATATTTATAATCCTTGTAGGCTTAGCCCCTAAGCAACTGGAGATCCTACGGATCCTCTATTTCCTATTTTATTTATTTCTATTTTTCTAATTGGTCCAGATGACGTAGCGATCTCAGTAGATGGCGACGGCAGGGATGCACCCAACCCTCCTCGTGTGTGCAGCCCTCTAGCCCGTGAGACGCGTGTTGTGGTGGCGGCGATGTTCCTTCCTTGTTGGGCCCTCTAGTTTCGCCCAATTTCTTGCCAATTTGTGGGTCGCATGTTATACTTGTTGCACATATACTAGATACGTATATTTTCTTTATGAAGACATATATTTGATTGGCAAACGTTTTGTTAGGTTTTACTAAATATGGATCATTGATTCCCATTAATATTTTTAAATACAATCATGAATAAACAAAGCAATATTTCTTCTTTCATTGAACATATATAATGCTATAAAATTCCAGCAGCAACACGCGGAGTATCATCTAGTCACCCGTTCCTGACATTAAAAATCGGGTAACCCAAACGCCCGAGCCTACGTCGTAGAGGCAAAGCCAACACGACACTTTATTTTGACTTTTGAGAAAAAGGTTGGAGAATACTAGCAAGAAACCTTGGGCGTGTGCATTACCATTCTCTGAAGACCCACACTGGGTCCACGATATATGAATCTCTGACACTGGGCCCAATTGGAGAGGTCTCAATGAGGCCTTTTTTTGATAATATGCATCTGTATTACTAGATAAGGAAGAAAATAAAAATTACAGATAGACCCTTGGAACCTTTGTGAAGCACCTGTGATCAAACTCCTCGTCGCCGGCCATCACCGTCTTCGAAGATTCCAATCGCCGCCATGAACTGTAGGAGCCGCATCGCACATCGGGTTTGGTAGCAGTCAAATTGAAGAAGCCATCGACGGCCACCCGTCGACCGAGGCCACACCCCAACTCCACCAGCCCCTGGACCTGAGCCGCAGGCAGCCACCGCCACCAAGGGAGAAAGGAGATAGATCCAGCCAGCCACCATCCACAACTCCCACAGCCTGCTCTACAACCTCACAGAAGAAGGAGATCAGCAACATCGCCATCTGACAGAAATGACGACTTATCGGCCTCGAACTCCTGAGCAGGTAGACCCGCCATCAGATCCCTACATCCCTAGCCCCGCCATTGACGCTAGTGGAAAAGACAAAGGGGCGAGGGCAAGGTCAAGGAAGATTATTCCACTGTGACACCACCACCGTGCCTGGCCAGCGCCACCAGGAAGACCAAGCCACGAAGGAGCAACGCCCCTCTGACAAACCCTAACTACACCGTCGACCACCGACGGCAAGCAAAAGCAAGACCTAGATAGATGACTATCTAACCTATATACGTCCGCACGACGATTCACCGGTCCTCCTCCCTCTCCGACGCCATGTCGGCCGCCGAAGAGGAAGTGGACAGGCGAAAACGCCGTCGAAAGACGAAATCGCCTCCTTTTCGCCATTAAGATACTGTAGCAGGTGAAAAGGTGAGAAGGAGCGAGAAGACTTTGTCTCAACGAGGCCTTGAAAGTCGCGGTACATGCACCATTCGGGGGCAACACTGAAAGTCGCGTTATTTAACTTGAAGGGAAAAATAGAAAAGGTGGAAATTTAGGAAGCAAACAAAAGCTCCACTGCCTTTATGTAATGCGTATGGGGCTTTTTCCACGAGCGCCTGCCCTTCTGGCTTTCCTCCCTAATCAACTACTCTCTGTCCCAGAATAAGTGTTGTTCTGTCTTTCTGATAAACAACTGCCAGTAATTATATATTAAAATGTATGCATATTTATATTAAGTAATTAGTATTACCAGAAAAGTCTTTTTTTCTAGTTTTTAAATAATTTTATTTGAACATATAAATATTACATGTATTTTGTACAAATCGATAAATTCGTGATATAAAAACCAAAAACGACGCTTCTTATTTTAGAAGACAGGAGTACTCTGTAGACACCGCGCCCCCGCAGCCGCTCTGCCGCCCACCAGCCAAGCTTATCTCCCACTACCTAGCTGAGACGATGGGGTCATCGTCCTCACCGTCGCCACCGCCGCCGCCCATGATCGGACGGGCCGGGAACCTCACCGTATTCATCACGCCGCCGTCTCCCGCTAGCACGCCCCGGGGTGCCTCGCGCACGCCGCCGCCCGAGGCCCCGCTCTCGGATTTCTCCACATCAACCCCGCAGAGGGCAGCTCCATTGCCCTTCCCTTCTCCCACGCCACGAAACCACGAGAGCCCGGTCGCAGCACCTGCGGTGATGTTCACCCGTCACCGTCGCCGGTGCAGGTGCCACCGCCGCAGTACGAGAAGCCGTCCGCAGGCAGCAAGCACGACGGATCCGCGTTCGGCTTCTTCTGGGACATCGTCGCGCGCGTCCAGGAAGGTGAGTGTCAGCGTCTCGATTTGGAAGACGAAATTTGAGGTAGGAGATGAAGAACAAGGGTAGGATTAGAG
>CM041637.1:31217352-31305032 GCA_023333625.1 Bothriochloa decipiens | reverse complement strand
ACGTTCAGTTGGTTCGGTGCTCTTGCTCCGGTGCGCTGCAGACGTGTGGCCCGTGTCGTTGACAGTGAGTGAAGCACATTTCGTGATTTTGGTGGATTTTTGTTCAGAGATTTGGGGGTTTCATGCTTGGATTCTCCCTCTGTTCTCGTCACAGCGCACGCGAGCCTGGACGAGTACGTAGCTACCTGTTTCGGGTTGGATCAGTCCAAGTACCAGTGGGCGCTCAACGACTACTACGAGGGCAAAGGCAAGGTGATTGCTCTTTGACTGCGCTCCTCTTCAACTTATCTGAATGACCGTGTGATTAGGGGAAATCGCGTTCGATCCGTGTCGTTTCGTCTCCACTATCGGTACTCTGATCTGGATCTGTATCTGGGAATCTGGGATGAAATACTGTTTTGCAACGATGCCTGGAGGAGGATGGAGCATATGATGTTTGTGTGGCGGTGGGTTTTGGTTGGTAAGATGCGTGGTGTTGGCCATTCTATTAGATGGCCTGCACAGCAATACATGGTTCGGAGCTGTCCCTTCAAGATGCTAATAGGGTCTCGTAGCGTGTGTGTTTGTGTTAGGCGTTGCCTGGTCGCACAAAGGCTTTTGTATTGGGGAATATATGAAAAGGGTGTCTAGACGGTAGTGGTGGTGGTGCTGCCTGTTCAGCAAAGCTCAGGTCAATCCCGATCTTGCAATATCTGCAAAGTTCGAACCAAAGATGACCCTAAAACAAAAGACAAGAATAGATGCCTAACTCTAACAATTTTGTACTTTTGTTTGGCAAAACATAAAGTTTACCAACTCTCAAATAAATATGGGTAAAAAGGGTTAATCTCCAACAGTTTCCTATTACTTACTTGGTAAAAACAAAAATTATGGACCCACACGTGATTTCTGTGTATTCTGATCATGTGTCATTCATATTGTGACCATGGAAATAAAAATTCAGCTTGTACATGTTGACGCTTCTTAGCGTCAGCAGAAAATGTCCGCAAGCGCATGAAGTACCGTTGTAGTCTTTACCTGTAAGTATTCAGGGTATCATATTTTCACAGGGAACAGAAGTGTAAGAAATCTCTAAACTAGTTTTTCTAGAATGTAAGATGAAGAGTAGCTTAGGTAGTGAGGTTTTCTAAGGATAGATCCTAAGGAAGATAGCTCTGCCACTATAGACTTGCTTCGGGCACCGGTTAACACCTGGTCTACCAAGCGTTGCCGGTCTACGGCTCTACTTCGTACTCAGACGTGGGGGAGTACAAGGGATGAACAGGGCTGTCACCACCTGCCCGCCTACCCCTCTACCTATCGAGCTACGAGGTAGACGAAGGTAGCTTCAAACCTAAACACCATGTCTAAGCTGTCAACTACGTACTCTAGCATGTCGACAAGGCTTACCTGTCTCTGGGGTCCTTCTACTAGAGCAACCGCCACGAGGATGGACGACGATCCCACAAGAATAAGACAAACAAAGATAACTTACTTAAGAACTTAAATTCAAAAGGTGAACATGAACTTCTTACTCCAAGTAGCAAGACGATCGTAGAGGTACAAGTTGGAGCGAGAGCCAATAAGTCTGGCACTTCGTTCATCCGGAGGTAGAACTGCTTCGACTCCGCTCTTTCTCCAGCTCTTTTCCCCTCTCACTCCCTATACTAATTTAGCTAGAACCTAATGAAATGGAGCTTGCTCTTCCTCTCTACATTGTGGCCTCTTTTGTTGATGAATCCCCCGTTGTGAAGAGAGGAGGCCTCCTTTTATAGCTTGAGAGAAAGGGGCTCTATGCAAAAGGACTATCCCCACATGGAAGGATCCAAACCGACCCTCAAATAGCAGTTTCCACTTTCCATCTGTATTGATCGTAGGTCGAGCCATCGTTGCAGAACCGCCTATGAACCGCCAGAGAAAGCTGGGCCCGAGAAAGCTAGGCCAGAGAAAGCTGGGCCCATCTTATCACCGCCTTCGCGTGGTTGGTTCACCTCTGGGCCTGGACCACCCATGTGGTTACGATCGGGCCCAGGTATGCACAGAAGGTGGGCTCCTTTGTTAATTTTGGTTGTGCATTTTCTTAATTCGTCTTTTGCTTTTGCGCTTTCCAATTGGTGTTGTGCACTTCCATTTGTTTCACCATAAAATCTGTCAAATCATGATCACTAGGGGTACAAGTGGAATTTTATTAATAGCATATGTCTATGTGTTAAAATATGATTATTTCTCTCCTTCTAAGCATAAGTTGGCGGTTAAAAATGATTGATAAGGACCGTCAATATTACATCACCATCGTCAAGCTACAGGAATTCAGCTTGTGTCGGCAGCAGGAGCACCATGCCTGCATTTTCTGACCAATCTGCACAGTACCTTTGCCGGCCACGTTCACTAAAGAATCTAAGAAGCAGGAACATGTCTTTGCTACCGGCCACGCACACCAGACAACCTGACAAATTCATCACTAGGACAATCTGACAAACGCACGCGAAAGATGAAGCCGCGCGTGCGGGAGGAGTATGCCAAGCCTGGAGGAAGCGCACATGTATGCGTGGGCTGAGCCTGTGTTTGCCAACTCTCTAAAATTGCCAAACTCAATTGTCAAAATGTTGGAGAACAAATTTTATGTTTTTTTTGAAAAAAACAAGAATGTCAAACTCAATTGCCAAACTATTGAAGTTGTTCTAAACACTCTTATTTTTAGCAACCGCAAGAATGATGGGACATTGTGTAGGGCTACAAAATATGCACCAGGACTGTCATTGTCTGGACTAGCACACTTTGATGCATCGAAAATGTTGTGGAATTAGTTAAAACCATTTGTCCCCCTGGTTTTAACTTCGGTGCAATGGAACTCTTAACAATTCCATTCATCAATAGAGTGGGTAGAACGAAGTTTTGTGTGACATATTGCTGTTTGTGTTCTTGGAAGCACCAATGGAACTCATTTTAGTATTGTAGTTTTTTATGCCCTTTTGGCATCTCTGGCACTAAACACTGGCCAAAGCACAATGGAGGAATTTGGGAGTCGTTGTGATGCCGAAGTTGTAAATTGAGTAGCTTACTCCCAAATTGAAATAAACTAGGAGGATACTCGTGCGTTGCTACAGGGATTCCAGATAATTTAAGAGGAAATTATACTATTTATATTTATATCTACTGCATATCTATATCAGTTGTATGAATGAAACTATCTTAAATTAATTTTGATGAATGCTTTGACACATCGATGTGGACAGCTAAATACATGTTAGTGCATGGAGAGATAACTATCATAATTACATTGCAAGTTCTAGTGGATTGTTGATGTGTATAGCTTGTATGTTGAAAAAAATCGCTTTATAAGAGTATATGATAGGATAGGATATAGGATAGAATATGTGCTGCAATTCATGTGTTCTGCAGAAAATATTGTGGTGCAGAAAGATATAAAATGGAATAAACATGTGGTACAATTTTCAGTAGGTATTCTCTTTGAGTACTAAATTGAGATGAATTTGCAAACTTGAACTGTGTGTGAGTCACTACTGGAAAGTCGGAATTTCTTGACGGTGCAATTACCATGAGGGAAATTGAAAAAACCATCAAGGAAATTAAAAATCAATTTCCCCGATGGTGCACCGTCAGGGAATAACCGTCACGGCTGGCTCGACAGGGTAAATGGTTATTCCCTACCATCAGGGAAATTTAAAAACTAACAAGGAAAAATGTTTTTTTCTGTCGGTGTAAACAGTCAAAGAATTATATAAACTGACAAGGAAAATAAATTCCTTAACAGTATGAAACCGACAAAGTAAACGTAAAATGAGTAAAATGTACTGTAGGCCCATTAACTTGCATCACTATCTCAAATAGGTCCACCAACTACAAAACCGGGTATCTATCCCGTAAAACATTGAAACAGGTTCACCCCAGGTCCAAAGGGCAAAACCAGCCAGGTTTCGTCCCACCATTTATCAAAAAAGCCCCTCCCCCATCACCCATGTCACCCGGGAGCCAAGAGAGCACGGGGGCCGCGCCGTCGCAGCCTGGGCAGCCAAGAGTGCATGCTGTTGGCAGAGCCGTGAGTTGCACCATTGCCTGCTGCTGCCCGGATAAGAAGCAGCAGCCTGCTCAGGGAGTCAAGGAAACCATCATCGTCATCCTCTGCTGCAGGTGGAGCCGGCGATGGACCTCCCGTCGGTGGTGAAGGTGGTGGTGCTAGAGGAGACGACACTGGAGGTGGGGAACTCCTGTGAGGTGGTTCCTGGTGAGGTCGAGCTCCAGCGGGACGGGCCCGACGCACAAGCCGTGAGCGCTCTGCCTGAGCGAGCCGCGAGGGCGCTCCGCCATTGCGTTGCCGCGAGATCCACGGGCGCGCGCCGCTGTCCCACTGCGTCGCCGCACATTCTGCCCGCGCGAGCCACGAGCACGCTCCACCGCCGCGCCGCGCCACCTCGAGTCCGGTGAGTGCGTGCCACCATCCCACCATGCCGTCGAGTGATCTGCCTGCGCGAGTAGGGCAGGCGAAGCTCCCCCGCGCTCGTGTGCACCCCCGCGGCCAGGCGGAGCTCCCCTATGCTCGTGCGCAAGCCCTCGACAGCCGGGAAGAGCTCCCCTCGCTTGCACATACGCCCACAGTAGCTGGTCGGAGCTCCCCCCGGCGGAGCTCTTGCCGCGGCGACGGGGCGGGGGCTGGCACTCCGCCGTTGCCGATGAGCCGCCTCCGGCCGGCACTGATGAGCTTCGCTTCTTCCTCTGCTCCTTCGTCCCCAACGACAGCAAGCAGAGCGGCAAGAGGAGCTCATGGGTGACATGGGTGATGGGGAGGGGCTTTTTTGATAAATGGTGCTGCAAAACCGGGCTGGTTTCGCCCTTTGGACCTAGGGTGAACCCGTTTCATAGTTTTATGGGACGGATACCCAGTTTCGTAGTTGGCGGACCTATTTAGGACAACGACGCAAGTTAATGGACCTACAGAGCATTTTACTCACGTATAATTACCCTGATGGTTGGTGAACCATAAAAAAACATTCCTTGTCTGTGTCTCAATTTTTCTTGACGATGTTCAACCGTCAAGGAAATTACAACCCACACGAAAGTGACTAAACTGGTATTTTCTGTAATTCATAATATATTCAATATTTTTGCTTAGAACCATATATATATGGGAGAATTAGGAATTAGACCTCAAAAACAAATGTGTTTAGGAATCAGGCCTTTTGTTTTGAATTTGCGAATCTAGCCAAAAAAAATCTTAGGAACTAGGCCTTCTGTCAGTTTGGAGGCTTAACGGTGTTAACTTTGAGATAAAATGACATTTTACACCTGATAAAAAATTAAGAACAGAGTTTGGTTTATTTATTGTATATTTGTTCATATACTCTGTGGCGTATATAAATTTAAAATCGCCTTATATTATACATTTTTTTGAACGGATACTCCATATAGACTTCAGTATTTACACTGCTTATATAAAGTAGTATGTGTATATACCTAGTTTTTTTAATAAAGTATGTATAAATATTTGCAACGAGGTACGAAAAATTTAATTACAAAATTTGGACCTTATATATAGATCCTGGTGCCCCACAATCACGTGCTCTGTTGGTACCCACAAGTTCAATCATGCCTAATATGATCTTGGGGCAAGCGTAAGCGTCATGCCGAAATCAGTATTTGACACGTAAGCATCATGCCGAAATCAGTATTTGACAGACTCAATTTCACAAACTTAGAGCCTACTAACATGACACTCCAATTGGCCAACTCTTCAATTCGGTACCCAGCAGGGATTGCCCAAGATATTCCAGTGAAAATCAGAGGATATTATGTCCAAGTTGATTTTGTGGTGCTCAACATAGAACTCACCAAAGAAACACCACTTTTCTTGGAAAGACCATTCTTGAGTACGGCAGGAGCACAAATTGATATTGGAGCTGGAGAAATCCACTTCAATATCAATGACAAGACGAGAAGTTCGAGTTCAGGCCTCGCCGTCAAGAAGAATGTAACATGATATGCATCAGATACGGGCTGAATCGCCAAGGAATTAAGGAGGTAGAAATTCAGCCTCAACTTCTGAACAACCTTTCAAAAATCTCAAAAGAATCAAAGAAAATGCTGGAGCCAAAAGAAAAGGCGGCACCTAAAAGAAATAAAAACAAGGAGCAGAAGAACAAAATAGCTCCTAAAAAGAAAATATAAGAAAAGAGGGAAGAAATCCTCGAGCCTTCACAGAAGAAGACGGTGTGGAAACCAAAGGAGAAAGCTACCACACCGCCCAAGACAAACCAAAAAGTATGGAGGCCCAAGCAGGTGCAACCGTCTCCTTCTCCCAAGACGGATGTACCATCATCAAGCAAGCAATGAAAAGGAGAAAAGTCTTACTCAACGGACTTAAAAAGGTGAGCCCTTGCCAAAGGTAAATCGGTAGTTATCCTTAATTAGTATTTACTTTCAATAAAATAAATATAGTAGTTTCTTTACCTTCGATAAAAATGCCTGAGTAATTTCTATATCCCCTAATAAATTAGCTTTTATCCATCACATGATTCTTGCTACTTATATTTTCTCACCTTAGTCTATGTTTTCGCACAAAGTTTTAAGATACGATGTACATGGCATCATATGTTCATAAGTTTTTAATGCAAGCATGGTGTTTGGGTTATTAGCTTACCTAGGTTGAACAAACCTTTGAAACAAAGTGCCAGCATAGACTAGGAATATTTCTATGGACTAACCTTTGTAGAATAAAATCCACCACGACAAAAGGGGAGTCCTAAAAAGATGATAATGGTAATAAGGTAAGTTTCTCTCCTCTTAAAAAATAATAATAAATGCATAAATATAAAATAAATAAATCTAAAGGGGACCACGCCATAATCTAGCTTGGGGGAGGAGCCCCCGCTCAGGTATCTTGTATCTTATCTTTTTGTACTTTCAAATTTAAAATATATATATAAAAATTTTATTCCACTCCCATATGTGTTAAGATGTGATAGTTTCTCTGTTATTGAAATGATAAGTAGTTGCTCCGTCTATAATTCGTTGTGCCTAAGTTAGTTTTCCTAAGGTTTAAGTTTGTTGGCTAGAAATGTCTCATTCTGAAAACTAGAAATCTTATGGGTTGCAATCGCATGATCCTTTTCTAAGTTGTTGCAAGATATGAGATGGTACAAATAGATTTTGTTATGACTTTGTTCTATGAGAAACGTGATATCCGGAGTTTTCTTTTCAAAAATTCAAAAATCAAAAGTTTCTCAATGATCATGAATACCCACCAAGGCCATATGATATGCTTACATGTATAAACCTTTAATCATATGCTCCTTACGGAACTTTGAGTTGGGTCAAATTGTCGTGACCTTAGTGAGATTATGGTCATATGCTCATGATTGAGATCGACATGCACCCACCAAATAAAGTCAACTCTCACCATGAGAGTTGCGCATAACATGCACCCATCCATCCAACAAAAATACGCTAACTCTTACCTTGAGAGTTGCGCCCTCTGTTTCCACCAAATAAAAATGCCGACTCTTACCCTAAGAGTCGCGCATTCATTATGCAAAACTATCACTCCCTGCATTTGCCATCATGACATCTCTCCATCCAGAACTCTTCATATGTCAAAGATATGGGCTGTGCTTAAAAAAAGAATGCCAAGGGGCATGAGAAAACAAACGGGAAAGAAAAAATTCAAATACCCGTTCAAAAAAAATATAAATAAATGATGATGATTTTATAGCCCATATCTCTCCTAAAGTTCCATTCCATCCAATAAAGGAGAATCATGATGCATGGAGTGCCAAAAAATAATTAGAGTTAGGATTCAACCATCCTCATATTCCACACACTTGCACATCTCAATAAAGGTGTACTACTTGTATCTCCTTGTGGTTCGGTCTTTGACTCAGGAATACAGGTGATGTAAGTATGCCCACCTTTTATATCTGCCCAAAACTCCACTCTCAGCCTTAGTGGTAGGTTATAAAAGGCAACACTACAATGCCTTTGGTGAGGTAATCATACACATTGAGCGATTAAGAGAATCATTTGAGGAACTTGTTTTATTTTGCAAAAAACTCATAAAAACCTCTGGATAGACGGTCTATCAAAGGATGAATGACTAGTGATTCTGTTATAACCATTCTGTCTTGCAACCGCCCAAGAACTTGGAGAAGCTACAAGCCGCATGAGCAATCAAGGTAAAGAATGGATAGTAATGCCAACTTATTTAAATTGAGAAGGAATGCTTTGTTATAGGCATGGCACTTATGAGTTATATCAGCATTGCAACAACTCCTGATCAACAACCATACTTAGCTATTTGCTCGGGACGAGCAAAGGTTAAGCTTGGGGGTCTTGTTGGCGGTCCTTATGGATCAATTCTAACCACCAACTTAGGCCTAAAAAGAGAGAAGCAACCATACTTTAAAACATGTGCTTATACTATTAACAGAATTCCACTTATACCCCTAGTGTTTATATTTTTATAGGATTTATAGTCAAACAAGTGGAAGTGCACAACATCAAGAAGAAAGCGTAAAAGTGGAATGCGAATTCAGAAAATTCGTAATCAAGATCAATAGAGGAGCTCACCTTCGGTGCATACCTAGGCCTGATCGTAACTGCAGGAGAGGTCTAGGCCTAAGAAGGAACCGACCACGTGAAAGCGGTGGCCAGATCACCCCACCAGGGGACCGACTGCCCCCTGGTGGCCCCGCCCGGGCCCATTCTTCTCAGGCGGTTCGTAGGACGGTTCCCTCAAGACGGTTTTACCTCCTTGCATATCTGCTGACGCCTGAACCGTCCTACTTGGCTATAAAGAGAGGGTTCTCCTCCATTCTCCACACACACCAACATTTGGAGCAATACACCTCATATTTTCTACTTGTATTCTTTAGCATAGTATTAGTATTTGAGCAAGGCAAAGCTATCAAGGAGAGCTTGTCTCCTTTGAGGAAGAAAGAACATCTTGGTATGAATACAATTCAGTTCTCTTCTATGAGCAAGTTCATATTATGATCATGACATATGAACTAGCATATAGTCTATGTGTTATGTTCTTGATATGTTCATCAATGTTTTTCATCGTTCATCAAATTAATATGAATAGAGGAAGAACTAAGGATGGGATAATGGTTCGTTGTGTCGTCATGGTTGCTCTTAACCTAGCCTATCAATCTGAAGGGTTGGGGTCCCGGGAGGTTAGGAGTTGTTTCTAATTACATGAGCATGGTGCTCGGGTATGCGGAGATCAGCGGATATGTTGGTACCCCACGGGTAGAGGGGTAGGGGCACTTCTAACTATTATTACTAGAATTGCAATACTTTGGCCGACGCCGTTAAGGGCCGAGAGTTACTCTTCTAACGTAATGGTGGTTAGGGATGCCAACACATGTTTTCAGTGTCATTACTAGGGATGGGCTTTTAGTCTATCTTTAGTGGTGACGCTAAGAAATGCCAACAACTGTATAATATACCTGGGTGCATTTTCTATTTTGAATGCACCCAGGCCAAAATTGCATTTACCTGTTCCCACGCATGCACCACTCTCCCGCACGCATGAGCTTTCGGCTGGGTCAAACATTCCAATAATAGTCTCATTAATCTTCCCGGTCCCTGCAAGCCTCCCCGCGTCTACCCCGACACCTCCCCGCGTCCGCCCCCAATCCATCGAGCACAACGGCGATGCCTTCCCTGTCGGCGCAGCAGCTCCGGACGGCCACCTCTCCTCATCGTAGCAGCACTTCACCTTCCTGGCGAGTCGGCAAATCCCCACCTTAGTCACCGCTCGTTGACTGCTGGGTGCCATGGCCAGCGGTGGTGTAGATCACCAGCGGGGTCAGATCCGCGCGTGGCGGCCTAGCTGTGGCCGCCTGCAACCGGATCTAGCACCAGGGGGACCTCCTGTTGCAGTTTGGCTACTTCCCCTGCAACCTCGCGACGTGGCTGGAGGCGTGCCCACTCCTCCACGATGCGACCAGTGGCGACCGTGACCTCTCCACCACACAGCCGGCGGCTCCTCAGCTTCGGTGCGACCGCCTCGCGTGGATGACGGCCTCGACTTCGGCGCGACACGGCGGCCATCCACCTCCCTATCGCGATGGCTGGCGGCATGCTCGCCCTCCAGGCTGATGTGGCGGTGGGGGCTATCCAGAACGTATGGCAGCACCGCTTCTTCCCCCGACACCTCTCCCTACCTGCGCACTACAGGCGACGTCGGCTCCATGTTCCTTCGCACGAGGTAAGTAGCTGCAAACATCTCTCGTCCTCGTTCAATATGGAGGCCTCTCCCATCGGATTAGCAGTTAGCACTCATATTCCTGCACAATATGAATACGAAGGTATGGCACTGTGTTTGGATTATTTTTCTAGCGTTCTCTCATCGTTGAATGCAATGCTCTACTGCATGTCGATCTTACAAGCTGCATGGCGATGTTTGGTTCATGGATTGCGTTTGTTTTTTAATTTGTGTGTAATACAACACTCTAGTGACACATTGCTGATATAGTAAATTGCTAGAATCATAGCACCTAGAAGCATTTTGACATGCCAAATTGATGTAAATTTGTGACATGTTAAGGTTATTTTGCACCTCTATGAGATGCTGCTCACATAGAGAAGACTTTAGTTTGTGACAAGTTATTAAGTTATAATCTGACGTGTGAGGCCATGAACTTGTTAAGTTATGCTGGTTTAATTAAACTTTGTTTCAGATTCTCTATTTGGTGTTGTGCATAAATATTGTCATTTGAAACCCAACATGTGAAATATTCCTAGGATGGTGTTGGCACCTAGAATCTATAAGCGAGGTCATTTTGGTCTTTCATGTGGCACTATGTACGTACCCAGACTAGAAAATGATTTTTGAACAGTGGTAGTGTGTAGCGTACAAAAGCCTCATCGTTGTAGTGTCCAGCAGCCTAATATAAAGAATGCAGTGTGTTTGACACAAAACCATGCTTTCGTGGTGTCCTGGAGACAAAAAAACTCTTTCCTGTAATGACTTCCCTCCTAGTCCTCTTTCCCTTAGGTGTATTGGCAGCTACCTCTTCTGTTATGACTTCCTTCTGCTTCTTAGCCCTCTTTCTCTTAGGTTTTGGTGGTGCTGGTGGTGGAGCATTTGAGTCATACACGGTCTCATTGCAAGTTTTCTGAGTGTGCCCAAATTGACCACATCTCTTGCATTTCTTCCTATTCTTGCTGCCTCCTTCCTCAGCTCCTTTGACTCTCCTTGTCCTTGGTCTACCTGCTGCCCTCTTGAGTATTGGAGGCCACAACTTGAATCCTAAGTTTACTTGAGGCCATAGTGTCTTGTCTGGTATAGGTTCAATCCAACCTTCATATGCAGCTTTGAACCTAGATACAGAGTAACAACTGTCGACATAATCCTCCAACTCTAGACCCCCATAAGAGCATATCAAATTGATTGCATGGGTACATGGTAGTCCAGTGATTTGCCATTTATTGCAAGTACAAGTTCTTTTTTCTAGGTTCACAGCATGTCTCCAAGGAGTTAAGTCCTTGTAAACACCACTTATCTCAGTTGTGTGTCCAACACCTTTGTGGATTGAATAGCCAACCAATCCTCTACTTTTTGCATTGAGGTCCTTCACAATATGAGGAAGCACTTTACTGTTGAGCTTCATGGCAAGTCTTCTTCTTTGAAATAACTTATCCATGATTTTTTGTCTAATTTTATCCATTAGATCTATTACAGGAAGTGACTTATCATGTTTAATCTAGTTATTGAAAACTTCAGCAATGTTATTGGTCACATAATCACACTTGCTGGATGTAAAGAAGTAACATCTTGCCCACAAATGCTTGTGATTATCCTCAATCCACTTAATTGCTTTTGGCGATGATTTCTTCATGATATTGTAGTGCTTGTCAAACAAATCTTTCCTGTAAACTCTTGCTGCTGGCCACAGATTCTTCTCAAAAACTTTGCCATGAAATCTCTTTTTGAAGTTTTTGTACAAATGTCTCATGCATTCCCTGTGTTGTACTCCATTGGTGAAGACATTGGTCACTGCTATGTCAATGCCTTTCCCAGCATCAGTTGAGATAACAAATCCAGGTGGGGATCCAATTGCCACTGCTAGGTTACCCATGAACCATCCCCAATTTTCCTTGGTCTCTGATCCAAATACTCCATATGCCACAGGGAACGTCCAGTTATGTCCATCAATGCCTATGGCAGAAGCTAGTTGCCCCTTCCACCTTCCAGTAAGAGCCGTGAAGTCAATGCCCAGGTATTGTCTGCATCCATTTTTGAATCCATCTATACATGGCTTCAAAGCAACAAACATCTTGCTAAATCTGATCTTGGACCCAACTTTTTCATAATCTATCTTAACTATACTTCCAGGAGATTTCCTCTCTATCTCTTCCTTAAATGCAAAAGCATGTTCAAAACTATCCTCCCACTTGCCCAAAATCTCATAAATAGCTAGCTCCTTGCCATTGTAGACAATCCAGTATGATAACTGGATCAAGTACTTCTCTTCCAGCTTCTTTTTTAAAGCTGCGGGGCCAATTGTTGGGTCTTCCCTGAGCCATTGAACTACCCTGTCCCTAACCCAAAACTGGTCAGCCATACAATTGCTCTCCAGTTTGCTTGTGTTTTTACAATAGTGCTTGTTAGGTATCTTTTTAATCTAAAAAAAATAATGACATAATTTAAAGGTTGTGGCTACAAATGAAAAATAGAAAATTAAGGAACAAAATTAAGAAATATAAATAAAGGAACATAGAAGTATGTACCATCCATGTCCTTCCATCTTGGAGTTGTGATGCATGTATCACTTGCACTTTTTGGCCTTACAATATCCTCTGTATCTCTTGGCTTCACTATAAGGAGTTGCAATTTCAATCTCATTCAGAATAACATATTGCCTAATTGCTCTTTTAAAGGTCCGTCCATCCGCAAATGTCACACCAACTTCAATCTTTGGATTTTCTAAGTCAGTTACATGGTCAACAATCTCACAGCCTTGTTCACCATCAACAGCACAATCATCATTGTCCTCATCAGAATCAGGAATGTAATCAAATTCATTTTCATCATCAAAAATCAAGTCAGCATGAAAGGCCTTCTCATTGTCTACACCAACATACTCAGTTTCATCGTTTTCGCCCCAAGGATCATCATCTGTAGGGTTTTCCTTAGTCCCAGATTTAGTAACATGATCAGAGAGATCTGCCAGAGTGGTACATGCACTCTATTATGTGGGTGGCTGATGAATGCCGAGCCCAAGCCTACAATCACAAATGAAATAAACTCCTATAAGAATACTGCTAAAGCCCAAATATATATCTAACGAACCCTAGGCCTCCAGATCTCATAAATCCATGCCATGTTCTGAATTGATCCTCAAATAACTTGGGGGATTTGAATCTTACCCATCAGGAACCAAGGACAGGTCTGACACCTTCTTTGGGGAGTCGTCGCTGCGTAATCCCTCCACTCCAAGCCCGGGGATTGGGGACCGAGTCGCAACCATCGGAGATTGGCCTGCAGCTGCAGCTCGAGGATGGGGAGAACTTGCCGGAGCTAAGTTACATCAGTGGCAGGATGCATGGCGTGTGTGGTGGCAGTTGGTAAAGATCGAGTCGCCGGAGTTTACGGCAAGGCTAGAGAAATCGAGACGGCGGCGGCAAGACCGTTGCGGTAATCTGGATAGGATGCGGCTGCGAGCAGGTTTGCTGGTGGTGTATCTGAAGGGGGTATTTTGGTCTTCCTAGGCTACGCCATCCACCCATCCGGCCAGAAAATCATTTTTTAATGGAACCAATGCGTAGTGACAAAACGATGTATTTTACGGTGTCCAACAGCCTAAAACTGCAAATCGGATGTCCTTGGCGCAAAATCACGTTTTCGTAGTGTCCACCAGACAAAAAAACATTTGGAGTGTTGATTATCCATAAATCATATATGTCGTTGAATCTTCCCTTTTCTTGCTCCAAATTTTAGAACGATACTGTAACTCGGAAACAATTTTTCTATCTTACCATACATATTCTAGTAATTTTAGCTTCTTGCAAATCATGACACTGTGCTAAAATTATGGTAAATGCATATCAATTATCTAGAGTATGTATTCTACCCAACAATATCGTAAATATATCTTTGCATCATAAAATGAGAATGGTTCTCAATTTCCCACAAGGAGCAGTGAGTTATATCGTAGTCAAGTGCTGATTACAATATCTCCATACATGTGCTTGAATTCGTCAAGTACCCAGTATACCCAAATTGGACCACCTACATTATCGAGCCTTTCAATTCTCATAACCATGTAAAACTGTACTGTTGTTATGGTAACTAGTTTCTGAAAACAACTTCACATTAATTGCGGTAACTCCCCATTCTAATCAATTTATTCTTGCAGATCTTCTGGGAAAATGTGAAGGTGCATCTCTAGTGTTTTGTTGGTGGCAAATTGGTTTACAATGTAAATTTTGTTATTACTCTAATATGTATTTCGATGTGTACGATCTTATGTTGTTGCATTCTGACGTGTATAACTAGCTTATTTTTAGTTGTAACTGTAACTGGTAGGGTGTTCTAGTTGCAATTGGTAGACAATTCATCTAACATTTAACTAATTTTTGTTATTGTTGCTGCAACTGACTTTTTAATTAATGTGAAGGTGCATCTCTAGTGTTTTGTTGGTTGCAAATTGGTTGACAATGCAATTTTTGTTATTACTCTAATATGTATTCTGATGTGTATGATCTTATGTTGTTGCATTTTGATGTGTATAACTAGCTTATTTTCTTAGTTGTAACTAGTAGGGTGTTCTAGTTGCAATTGGTTGACAATCTCTCTTTTTTTCAATGGCAGTGGTTATAATGGATACTGAAGGGAATGCATAAGGTGCTCAGGGCAATGATCCCCCCCACTGTTCCCCCTGTTTTGTTCAGTAGAAAACGCTGAACATATATCAGTCAAGGAAGGACATGAAGAAGAGACTAAAGCTCCCCAGTCCCTCACGAGGTGACGCTGAGGGTGAAGAACATGAAGGACAGGAAGGACATGAAAGTGAACAGTGTGCCCAAGATTCAGATTTTGATCCTCATCAAGATGCCGAGGTTGGTGGTGATGGTGACACCGGTGCTGATGGTGATGCCCTGAATGTAGACAATAAGAAGAGGCGTCGCAAGCAACCTCCTGTAATTCGATGACGGTTTATAGGATAGGTGGAAGGAATATAATTTTTCAAGCCAAGCAATGATGAACTTTAGGACATGTTTTTTTTCATTTGTCATTGATGTTTATCAGCATTGTGTACATTTGTGCGGGATGATATCTGTGTATGTTAACACTGTCTGGAAAATATGTGTCATAACTTGCAACTCCTCCAGCACTCGTGTTGTAATCGACTCAAAGACTTGTTGTAAATTGCATCTCCTCCCTGATGACTTCTAAATGATGCAGCAAATTTGTTATTAATAACAACGGCAGTGCTCTCTATAGTACATCTGATTCGTCGGACGGTAAGTTTGTGGGCTGCAGCACAAGCCCACTACACCGGTGGCATGCACCGAGTGGACCCAGGCACCACCCCCATAATTCACTCGTTGAAAATATTTCCACCCTGCACCACATGTGGCTTTCTCGTTCACGGTGGCATGCACCGAGTGGACCCAGGCACCACCCCCATAATTCACTCGTTGAAAATATTTCCACCCTGCACCACATGTGGCTTTCTCGTTCACTCTGCCTCATTTCCCCATCCCATGCTGGCCTCTCACCCCCAATGCTTGCAAGCCGGCCATGGCGGCGCAGCCTCCCACCCCAGCGGCGCGCGATGCCACGCACGCGGTGGCGCGGGCTCCCTCCTCTCCATCGTCTCGCGGGCGGCCACCAACCCCCTGCGGGCACGCTCCGACCTCCGGCGGCGGGCTCCCACACACCTGGCGGCAGCCTCCACCAAGGCTCGAGCAAGCAGCAGTGTAGGTGGGGACCCCCAACGCGTGCATGACTCCCCATGCCCTGACGAGCGCGCGGCCACCCATCAACGCCAGCGACGCGCGGCTCCTACCCTAGACGCCACCTGAGCTCGAGGACATACAGGCGGCGAGCGTGGCCCAGATCTGCGGCTTCTCGAGGCCTCCCGGCCTCCCTACACCATGACAAACGCGCGACACCTCGACCCTGTGCGGCCCCTTGATCCCGCGCGGCATCCCCCACGCCCCACGCCCGGACACGCGCGCAGCCAGCCATCGACGCTGACGGCACTTCACTCCCTCTCCCGAGATCCGAGTGGAGATTTTCGAGATGTTGCAACAAGGAATATGAGTTATCTTCCTCTTCCCTCTCCTCCAGCTTTTCGATCTGGATCTGAGGGGGACACAGTGGTGGTTAGGGTTCAGGTTCTGTTGCAGTACGCTTGTGTTGTTTGTTGCAACATGCAATATTTCAACAAGCATATTTCGTTGGTTCATTAGGCTTCCTACTGATGTTGCTTCATGTGGCAGAACCTCCTAAATCATATGGCCCACACGCATGATTATTGTCTAAACAGACTCCAAATAACCATGACTGTGTTCCATACGACTTAAAAAGTCTGTCGGGTAAATCCTGAATCATCCACGGTTCTTCGAGCAGGATCAATCGTTGTAGAGAGACATTGCAGTATTACAATAGTTTGATATAAATAAAATACTACGGAGTAAAACAGCGGAAGACTTACAATAACATAAGTTTATAAACCTTTGAGTTTCAAATATTTACAACCATAAGTTTAAACTATACCAACCATAATAGTAGTGGAGCAGCAGTAGATTACAATATTAAACAAAAGCTCTGCCCAAGAGGTAAACACCTTACTCGTCGTCACTTTCCTCGACGACTGTCATGCAGTAGGATGCAAAACACTCCTGCTCATGAGGCTCACCTGCAACAAGGGTTCAACAAACCCTGAGTACAAAAGTACTCAACAAGACTGACCCGACGAAAGAGAAGGGTGGAGACTCAAGAAATGCAGGCTAGAGGGACAAGGTAAGGTTTGTAGGAGATAAGAAATTTTGCAGAAAAGCTTAACAAAGAAAAGTTGCTTGGGCTAGCTCCCATCATCAACCAACTTCATTATGGATCCTTAAATTTCGTTCAAATTGTTACTACGATGATGAACAGTGATCGAGTCTTCTTCTCCGAGAAGCAACGGCGATTCAAATCCATTTTCATACCCAGCTGGGACCTAGGTCACGGGAATACCGGAGACTTTAACTCCGATGCACCCCAGGTAACCGATATACCGGGATAACAACCGCAGCCGTATATCACCACATGGCACCCGTGAGCTCTGCGGCCTAGCGTACCGAGATACATGGGATATTAAACCCCACAGTAAAACACACTATGACACAGATGGGATCTTTGGCCCCACGCTAGGTCACTCCATGATATACACGGCTCCAACCATCCGTATACCACTTCATGCATGTGGATTTCTAATTTCTCGATTATCGACAGTTCACCAACGGACGGGACCTAGGGCATCAACAGACGAGATCACTACAGAGGGACTCCATTCCCAATGCAAGTTCGCCGTCCGGACTCGATTTATTACTAATGTCAAGCTTTCAACAGGAAAATCAATCTCATCTTTTTCATTCTTTTGCCTTTGAACCAATAAATAAATAAGCGGGCTAAGCTTTACTACTTATCTTCCCAAGCAGGTAACAAGGAATAAGGAAATAAGACAGGTAATGCAATTGGTGGATTTTCACTCAACTCCTATTACTTAATGCAACATATCATAGCTGAAGCGATAAAACTTTTATAAATAGAATAGGGTTTGAATGTATCCGGGGCTTGCCTTGATGTTCGGGGTAGAAGTTCGCAAACTCTGGATCAACTCTCGATTCTTGAATTTGCTCGTCCTTCGGATCTGGGCGATAACGTTAACTCTCCGTTAACGGAAACTATTCGATAATTAATATGCTTTAACATGATAGAATAGTAAACATGATGCTCGATGGATGCATGATCAGATTAAGGGCTTGAGTATAACTTTTCTTCATGATAAAGTTGCAAGCTAACAAAACTTCGCTTATAAAACTCATTAGGGTTAACTACGCCATTTAAGAGGTTAATTAAACACATAAAATAACGTTAATTAAGCCCTAATGACATGATTAAGATAAGCGCAAATAATTAATTAAAGTGCCAAAGGTCATTAGGGTTAATGATCCAAGGTCATCAATCAATCCCAAAGTCAACCAAATCCTATAATGATTAAGTTAAACTAAAGGGGTTAATTAATTATTTAAAAGCATTAAATAAAGGCATAAAAATTAAAGTTATCAAATTAAGCCCAAAATTTTATTTTATAAAGCTCTTAGCCTAATTAGATGGCAAAACAAATTTCAGAATTAAAAGCCAATTATTTTATTTATTAAAAATCATTAAAGGTCCATTTTTCAATTAAAAGGGCTAATTTTAACATATGCAAAAATTACTCAAATTTGGCATTTTATATTTTTTCTAGGTAGATAACATCATAAGGAACACTCACAAAAATTTTCAGAATTTTTGGAGCTATATATGAATTACTATGATTTTTCAAAGAAACTAGCATTTAAATCATTTTGTGAAAATAGAAAAAGAAAATCGGCACAGTACCCCCGCGCTGACCGACGGCGGCGCGGCGGTTGACCGTCGATTCCTCGCCGACGGCGAGGTCTCCGGCGACACGGTTTGCTCCTACGGGCTCATCTCGACATGGCGCGTCGATTGAGGTGGCTAACGGCGCGGCTAAGCGGCGGCGGCACCCACGCCGACGGCCATGGCGGCGCGGCGGAGCGGCGCCCGACGGGAGAGCTCACCGGAGCGTTTTTCGGTGACGGCGAGGTCACGAGCAGATGCAGGGCATTCAGGCGAGCGTATTTCACAGCAAAATGAAACTGCTCCCAGCTCCCAGCCTTGACGGCTACATGCGCGGCGGCGCTGGCAAGCTCTTGCCGACGGCGAGCTACGGCGGCCGGCCACTACAGCGCGAAAGGAGTGAAATTGAAGGCAGGGATAGATGTAGGAGCTCACCACGGCGCTGAGACGCACGTTAATGGAGGCTCGGAGCGGCTGGGCTGAGCTGCGGTTGGCGGCGCTGATGGCAGCGGCGGCGCTCCGATGGCAAGACGGCGTCACGGCGGTCTCCAGCGATGCGCTGCTCAAACCAAGGTGCGCATCAGGTGCAAGATGACACGGAGAACACGGTAGCGGGGTCAAAGGTAAAATATATTCACCTCCGACGGCGGCAAACGGTGGGGATGGCACGGCGGCTCGACTGGCCGGCCGCGGAGAAGAAGGCGGCGTGCGGGTGGCTCGAGCGAGTAGAGCAAGCAGGAACTGGCCCAAGATGACCGTGAGGATATGGCGGAGCTAATGGCAAGCGCAATCGGACAGAGGTGGAGCGTCGACGGCGAATTTCAACGGCGGAACGAGGTCGTCGGCGACGGCGGCGGGAAGAAGAAAGAAGAAGAACGGCGTCAGATGACCGGTATTTATAGCACGGAGTCGATGGATGGACTGGCGACACGAAGGCGATGAAGTTTCTCGCGTCCATGAGCGCTCTGGCGGTCGAGCGGGTGCGACGGTGGTCGGCAGCGCGCGATGAGAAGCCGACCATGGCGATCGCCGATAGGGTTAGGTACTGTTCGAGTTATCTATAGAAATGCCATTCGTTTTAAAATACAAATTACTCCAAAATTTATATAAGAACTTGAAAATCTCTAAAAATATAATTTGCATAACTTTTCAAGAGCTACACTTTTCCTTTAACTGGCATCCTAAAATTCTGTCTAGATTTTGAAAATTGAATTCAAATTCAAAAAGGAAATAAAACCCTAGAAATAAACATTTAAAATTACTTTTGATTTTTCAATAAAACATGAAAATCTTCAAAACTATGAAATTCTTATCTTTCCAAACCAAACCTTTTTCATATACAAAGTTTTCCAAAATTAGATATAGTTTTTGAATTATGGTTTTAAAATCAAAAGGGATAAATGCTAGAAATTGTATTTTCAAATTAATTTGAATTTCCTTTTGGAAACTTGAAAAACTTTATATACAAACTTTGTAGCTCTTGTCAAGATCTACAAACTGTCTTTTTAGAGTATCTCCAAATTCCTTATAGATTTTGAATTACAGAAAAGGGGATAAAACTAGGTTTTGAAATAAAGGGTTTTTGAAATAGAATTTAAACTCAATTTGGTTTCTAACTTTAATTGGTTGGTTATTAGTGATCACAAACATCATCCAAGGACATTTTTAGGTCATTGACCCAATGACACCCTTGGTTGACCAAGTTGACTTTTGAAAAACCTTTTGTGGCCTTTCCAATTTGAATTTAAATTTGAATAGCCAGACTCAGAAATAAACTTTGGAATCCAAATTTAATTTCAAATATGGAAATCATTTTTAGGGTTGGACTTAGACTTATACACTATGCTTGACACTAGTGTAAACACAGTTTACACCTCAAGTACATAGAGTATAAACTAAGTATTTGCGATGACATTCGAAAATAGGGTTTTATTATTTCATGTGACCAAACATTACAGAAACTCAATCAACCTATGAAATGTAAACTTGTTTTAGTTAATGCACATTAGGGTTGACTTAAACATGAATGCTTTGCAGTGCATATGATGACATGGCATGTTTTAGTTAATATAACACTAGAGGTGTTACACTTCGACGAGCCTCTGTGTTTTAGTAGGCTTTTTTCGTGATGCTATTGCAGTAGAGTTTGTTTGATATTTCAATAAGCATATTTCTTTTGGTTCATTAGGGTTCCTCCTGATGTTGCTTTGGTGAGCTTCTGTTTTGTAGTAGGCTTTTTTTGCGTGATGCTGTTGTAGTAAAGTTTGTTTGATATTTCATCAAGTATATTTCTTTTGGTTCATTAAGGATCCTCCTGATATTGCTTTTGACGAGCTTCTGTGTTGCAGCAGGCTTTTTGCGTGATGCTTTCAACAGGCATATTTATTCTGTTTCATTAGGTTTTGCATCAAGTATTTTCTGATGTTTGTAGTAATAGCACTTGAGGTGTCGCAATACCAGTCTCTCTTTTGTTGCAGCAGGTTTGCCGGATTTTTGCAATGGATGTTGTTGAATGTTACAACTTTTTATTGCAACTTATATGTTGATTTTGTTGCGTTACATTTTGTCAATGTTTTTGCAATAGCTTTTTTTTTGTTTGTTGCGGTACATATTTTCCCGATGTTCCAGTAAATATTTTTTCTTTGTTTGTAGTCCAAATTTTCAATGTTGCAATGTTTTTCAAGCGTGTTTCATAGATGTTTGTTCAACTGTTTCAAATGTAGATCGGAGATTTCACCTTCGCCTTGTGTTTTTCCTCCTCCTAGCACTAGTAGGGCATCCGCTTCCCTTCCACCCTTTTTCCTAGAGTTGTAGTGCTGCCGCTGCTGGCCGAGTGCATGCACATGAGCAGAGTGGGAGGGGGAGTGCGTGCATGCGACTCACGAGTCTATTCCGGAGGGGGAGTGCGGAGAGGCAACGGAACACGACAGGCAACAGTTGGCTACGGGTCATGCGGAGAGGAGCGAGCAGTCAAATTAATTATTGTATTATTGTGGGCCGGGCCGCTCGGACGGGCGTCCTATCCTTAGGACGTCCGAGCGCCAGCTTCTCCCTTAGTAACAATGTTGCATATGTATAATAACTTTTGCAATGCTTTTTTGTGCATATGTTGTACATAATCATTATGTTTCTTCTTATTTTATTTAAGCTATACTCCATCAATTATCTAGAAAACTTAGTGGAGGCTGGAAATGGTTTTCATGCTAACGATAAATAACCATGTTGCAATTCGTATCTAATCGGGTGTGCAATTTTGTAATAGGGTTTGTTACGTTGACTGAAATTAGGCTTAATAGTGTCGACTAAGATTAGGGTTCAGGGCGTCACGTAACTGTCAGTAGATTTTAGTAATTCCTAATATAGTTCACTTTTGTTTCATCTTAGCGTTGACTGAGATTATGGTTCGTTACGTCGACAGAGACTAAGGGCTTCGACTGAGATTAGAGTTAATAGCGTCCACAAAGATTAGGGTTCAGTACGTCGACTGAGATTAGGGTTCAGGGCGTCACGTAATTGTCAGGAGATCTAAGTAATTACTAGTGTAGTTCACTTTTGTTTCATAACAACGTTGACTGAGATTAGGTTTCATTACGTGATTAGGTTTCATTACGTCGATAGAGACTAAAGGCTTCGACTGAGATTTGGGTTAATAGCATCGACAAAGATTAGGGTTCAGTATGTTGACTAAGATTAGGGTTCAGGGTGTCACCTAACTATCAGTAGATTTGAGTAATTTCTATTATAGTTCACTTTTGTTTCATATTAGCGTTGACTGAGATTAGGGTTCATTACGTCGATAGAGACTAAGGGCTTTGACTGAGATTTGGGTTAATGACGTCGACAGAGATTAGGGTTAATAGCGTCGACTGAGATTAAGGTTCAGGGCGTCACCTAACCGTCAGTAGATCTGAGTAATTCCTAGTATAGCTCACTTTTGTTTCATCTTAGCATTCAATGAGATTAGGGTTCACTACATCGACAGAGACTAAGGGTTTCGATTGAGATTATGGCTAGTAGCATCGATAGAGATTAGGGTTAATAGCGTCGACTGAGATTATGGTTCATTGTGGTTCATATGTTGGAATTATTCATTAACCAGGAAGCTATTGCTTCACATGATATGTTGCAAATGGTGTAAAATAGGTTTGCAATTTTGTATTAACCTAAGATTAGGGTTCGTTACGTCAATTGAGATTAGGGTTAGTAGCGTGGACTGAGATTAGGGTTCAAGGCGTCATGTAATTGTTCACTTTTGTTTATCTTAGCGTTGACTGAGATTAGGGTTTGTAATTTTGTATTAACCTGAGATCAGAATTGTCCATTGTATTTGTCTTTGTGCTGTTCTAGGTAGAACATTTTGTTTATTGCCCTTCCATAGAGAATAATTGTCCATTGCATTTGTCCTGTGACGTTCTATGAAAAAAGTTTTATCTATTATACTTACATAGAAAATAATTATTCATTATATACAGAGAAATTTTATCTATTGTCCTTCCATAGAAAAGAATTGTTCATTGTATTTATCCTTGTGGCGTTGTAAAAAGAAAGTTTTTTCTATTGTCCTTCCATAGAAAAAATTGTCCATTATTTTTGTCCTTGTGTCGTTCTTGCCCAATTACATATTGGCCAACTCTAGTTGTAATTGGATCACGTCAGGTTGCAACTACATCACGTCCAGTTGTACTGGATCAGATCTATTGCAATTATTTCTGTCAAGATGCAATTGTGTTATAATCATGATGGCAACCCATAGTACATTAAAGTAGCAATTACATACTTAAAAAAGTTCAATCAAATATAGTCTTTGGTGAATCTTACTTTGTTAAGTACATTTTTTTAAGAACCTGGTACAAACGGATCTAAAATAGAGCTATAGTTTAGAACATATTGTATTTTTTATCCGTAACAAAACAAATTCTCTACACATGCATGCGGAACAGTTGGGTGGATGAGAGGCTGATGCATACGTTCATCCGTATTGCACCTAAACACAATGTGTTGCAGCCACAGCATACACAATGTTGCATTTGACGCACGACAGCCAGATGGTTGCATGCACTAATGGTGCGTACGTACGCGGGTCTGCTAATATATATATATATATATATAGATATATTTATATATATAACCACCAGTGCATGCAGCCATCCGCCAGCATTCCAATGTAAATCTCAAGTCTAACATGAATCCAGTACATACAAAGATGTTCTTAGTGTTTGAGGCGCTAAAACATTCGGCACCCATCTACCCGAAGTAGCTTCTCCAAATGTTTGTACATCCACGGAACCACTAGTACTAGCTACACAATTACTAACATCATGACACAAGGATGACCAGAAAACACAGCTATAGTCTGCTATCTATCCATCCCATTAAGAAGTGGTACGGAACCAAGACAAACGCCCAGGATGGCAAGGAGCCAGGTCTTGATCGTCCAATGAAATCAAGCCCCCCAGAATTCTTCATTCTTCATTTATCAAATAGTCATGGTATCTACAATGAAATACAAACAACAACAACCAACACTTAACAAATAGTATCTAACAGTCTAAAGGCCAAGAAAATCTTGTAAATATAGATGCATTACATCTTTCTAGTTTCTGAATTTTTTATCTGTTGCATTAGTACAGATTACAGGTACAAATAGTACAGATGGAAAAGTGAGTACACGCACCTTGTAATTTAAGCACCTGTTGTCACATAGAGCACAAAGCCACAAACTAAATCAGCATTACCACAGATATCCTCTAGTGTGCCACCAACCATATTCTCCTGAGTTAAGAGTCCAAATTTTTTTACGTTGTCACTTGTATGAAACCTATTAAGAAAACAGAATAGTCCACATTCAGCACCATTTTGACAGAATAAAGGGTTGCTTTCATAACTTAGATACTTGAAACATTGCACATCAATTTGTAAAATCTATTATAATATGCTGAGTAAAATCACTTCAAAGCCAAAAGTAAAATATCAACAGCACACATTACCATTATTCAGACTTCGGAGAGGCAAGTAATGACTGGCCTAAATGAAAAAAAAAATCAATGGCCTGAATGACTGCTGCACGTCCAACATCAAAATTCTATGCTCATCTGACAAGCGAAAAGACCTATCTAACAGTACATCGCAGTTTCAAGGTAAGAATAGAAATCAGCACCTTCTGCATAATTGACACCACAGTCTATTCAGATTAGATGACAATTTAGACACTCAGTAATACTAGGTATATGCATATGGTGTGACCAATTTAGATAGAACTGTGATACTACCTAAATAGAAATCAGCACCTTATACACTAAGGTATGAGATAGAGACTAGCTAGAAGTAAAGTCCAAAATTATGGACTCATAGTGAACAAATTCCAGGATGGCGTGGCCTTTGCTAGTGGCTCTGATGGATCGAACGCCACATCGGTCATTGCTGAGGGAAACTAAAAATCAAAATCGCGAATTAAACTCTCAGGCCCACGGATTGAAATTGCCTTACCTGGGTCATGGTCATGCATTGCATCAAATCGAATGGAGCGAAGCGAGGTGTCGGCGACGTCGGTGCCGAGTTGCTCCAGGCGGATCTGCGCCGCGCATAGGCCTGCTCGGCGGCCTTGAGGCTCCACGCTGCCAGCCCCGCTGCCCTCGCGTTGTCGCCTCGCACCGCCCCGCCTCCCGCTGCGCCGTCGGGCCTCGCACTGCGCCACGCCGGAGGAGAGAGGGAGGAAGTGGAAGTCGCCCCGCCGCCCGCCGCCCCGCGTCTGCTGCGCCGCGCCAACCCGCCGCCAGCCCCCGCACCGCGCGAGTGGAGAGAGGAAGGGGGCGCCGGCGAGTGGAGAGAGGGAGGGGGCCCGTGATGTAGAGAGAGAGGGGCGCGCGCATCTGGGAACGGGCAGAGGAAGAGGGAGAGAGTGGCTGCGGGGAGGGAGAGTGGATTGAGTTAGGGTTTGTGTTAGCTTTTATATGCTGGAGTGGTAGTGGGCTGGTTTGGGCTTCGAAATGTTAGCAGGTTGGGCAAAAGGCTAGCATGGGCTAAATTGCTCTACAAAATATAAATGAAATAATACAAATAAATATTTCTTTTCCCTTATATTTTAGAATGAAAATATTATAACTTAAACTATATGTCCTATCTAACAATGTCTAAAATATTGGAAAATAATTTTTTGTTGAAATTACTATGTAATAAGTCATGTTTTGTTTGAGTTCACATCCTATAATGGGTGTGTTTAGTTGCCCGAATTTCGAATGAAAATGTCACATCATGTCACCTCAGCGCACTGTAGCATTTCGTTTGTATTTGGTAAAAATTATCCAAACTTTGCGTAACTAGACTCAAAATATTCGTCTCGTAAAGTACAACAAAACTGTGTAATTAGTTTTTGATTTTATCTACATTTAGTACTCCATGCATGTGCCGGATTTTGATATGACGGGTGATAGGAATTCTGCATAGTGAATTTTGGAGTGATTTTGAGGGAACTAAACACAGCCAATAAATGAAAAAATAAATTTTGTGTTGAACCTTAAACTACTATTGTGGTGACTCTCACAAAAAAATTAATAATATCATAAATTACTATAAAAAATTTTAAGAATTGGTACGGGGACATAATGTGAATGTATAAGCTTGACATAAAAAATTTAAGTCATTTTGACAATTTGATACTATATGTGTTCACAAATGGAGTCAACGCTCACATAGTTTCTTACAACTATGTCAGAGATGTACCACTGAGAGCAATGTGGCACCTATTTTTTACAAAAACATTTGAATTTTTTATTGAAGCGCTGTACACCGAAAACATGTTGCCATGCAAGTTTATAGGATTTTCTAACAAAATTTTGAATTATTACAATTATTTCTATGTTAATTTGGAGATAGAAGGATGAAGTATCTATAGCAAACAAATGATTTTTTCATCCATCTCTAGATATGGCCTAGAGTGAAACATATGATCATAAATATAAATTTTATAATGTTCTTGGAATCGTATCGGAGGTACCCACTGTTCATTTTTGAATTACTTTCATAAGCACGTAAAAATTCATTTAAACAATAGAAAACAGAAAATCGATTTCAAAAAATTTGAAACTTCTACACAATATTACGTATATAGCCTATTTTATGTACAAATATGCTTGAGTATGAAAGGTGTTTTATAAAGGTTGTTTCATAACGTGCTTTCTCTATATAAATGATTGGAAAACAAATATATACAAAAGAACTAAAAAACAATAATTCATATCAACACAAATGTTGTTATTGATAGATCATGTTTTAGATAGAACTAGGAAAAAGAAACATATTATTTGGAGTTAGCATGATGGAGAAACTATTTACAAAATTTCACCATAGATTAAAAAAAAGAAAACCTTCTATTTATGTTCTTGAGTTCCAGAATTTTTCCTATTTACCCTAATGGTTTATGTAATAACCATCAAAAAAATATGGAACCGACAATGTAACTATATTTACCATGATGGTTAACGCAATTTCCCTGACGGTTACTTGCACTCACAGGCTAATTTGTAATTTCTCTAACGATTATTTAATTTGCCTGTGTGTTTTTCAAGAAACCGTCAAGGTAATTCGACTTTTCCTGACAGTTATTAATTTTCCCTGAGTGTTTTACTGAGTCCATCAAGGTTATTCAATTTAGCCTGATGGTTTTCTCAATAACCGTCAAGGAAAATCGGAACCGTCAGGGTATTTCGACTTTCCAGTAGTGAGTGAATTCACTTAATCTACCAGGATGTTCTAGTTCTGTTAGCTGGCATGACTCAGTTCACTACTGATATATATTATATTTGGATTTGGAAATATTGATAGCTCTTTATATAATGGAGCCAAGATTTTTATAGTATGGAGTGTCCACTTGTTTTATCCAAGAGTTCTCATAGTGGTGATTCAGTGGGTGAATGATAGAATGACAGCACTAGGTGGTAGTTAGTTTATGTCACCACCTCATAGAATTACTTTTGCTGGTTTAGTACCGCATTTCAATGCATAATCCTGATACATTTGAATTCGATCGCTTTTGTATATTATGTTTGTGTTATTGCATGACATCCTTGGTTTAGTATTTACACGGTTTCATCTCTTTAGGCACTTAATCGCATGGAAATTCAAAGCAAAACAATATTGTTTAAAGAATAGGATATTTTGGAGCTTTATATATCTTTTGTATTATGACGTTTGGACGACATGCACTAATTGTAGGGAACATCTAATGGAATGATGTTACAACATCAATATAACATTCATATTTTATATGGTTAAGCCTTTATAAAAATGGCATAATTCTTGAGATGCAACAAAAATAGCATGCAACTCAAGTCTTGAATGGCTCTCTCCCCTTTTCTTCGCAATACGAAGAAGCACAGCTTTCCTATGCTTTCGTGAAAAAAAGTTACCACTTGAGTTTTTCTATTAAGCTGGTATGGCATAAATTTAATCTGTGTTATCCACGTTTCATTGATTTAAAATAACATCAGTATTCAGTTTCGTTATATTAATATTATATAGATTCGCGTTGTACGTGCATGTGCTATTTCTACATCACATGGTACTGTAGCATAAACATGGCAATTACCTTACAAATTCATATGCAATATTTATTGGGATTAAGCTTTCATCTAGAGAATAGTGATGACTCATGAGCTCACTAGATCAGTCCTTTTAACTTTTGTGGTATCTACCTATTTGTTTACTTAAATTTGTTTCAACACAACAATTAAGCTAATGTTTCACGTGAGCTTTTGTTCCAACTACAGAATCTGATAATGACAGTTTCCTTTACCATCACCTGAGATATCATGAGTAATATTAAAGAAGTATTCTTATTTCCTGGTTCATTATCAGCATCTTAGGGCTTTGTTTGGATAGCGCCCCCACAGGAACCTGCCTGCTAGGCAGCAGATCGTAGCCCTAGGCATCCAAAATCCAATGCCTAGGAGCCTTGCCTGGGTGACAACCTGCCTGGAAAGCATGATCCAAACATTGGTAGAGATATGACCTACCATAATGAAGTGTTTTTGTCATGATAGGTGCGAAATTCGTCACTATTTCGGTTCTGTGATGAATACGTGACCAAAACGCCACCATCGTGGAAGTCTGAAAGGTACCTATGTGATTTTGGCAATTGAGTGACAACTTTAGGTTGGACTAATGTGTTAAATTGAGAATACACAAGGAATTAGTCCATTAGGTGAATGTGCAATGAAGGAGCTCAATTGCATATGTGACATGACATGGAATCATATGACCGAGATGGAAAAGATCAAGATTAGGCTTGGCTCGATGGACCGGTGGATGTGTGAAGGGCAAGTCAAGGCTTTGAAGCGATGGACCATGAGACGGTGAAGCTTGAGCAAGACTTGGTGCCGATGGACCATGAGACAGTGAAGAGCAAGTGAGGTCAAGATTGATGGACCAAGAAGGTTGCATGATGATATGAAGTGGATCATATCATTTCGTGATTGTGTCGGTGCATGTGTTGCATTGGCACATTGGAAGAAGACGGTGGAAATGGAAATGCGCAAGGCAAAAGTATAACCTAGGACATTTCATTTCACTGGTCATGAGGTGTGTAGAGAAGTTGATGACCGGGTTTAGGATTGATAGCCGTAATATCAAGAGGGGCAAACTTGTTTGCATATTGGTCATCTAGTGCCACTTGAGCGATCTAACTTTGCGACATGCTAGGATTAAGTGACATTGTAAGAGCAAGTGAAAAATCCTTTGAAAATGATTATTAAAATGCTAACACACTTGCACATGGTGATGTACACTTGGTGGTGTTGGCACATTTGCAAAGGAGGAGTTGGAGATGTTTCGGAGAACTCGTGTGCTTGAAAAAGAGAGATGATGGTCATTGGATTAGAAAACTACTTTGATCCATTATGCTTTGGGTCAAGAGGGATACATGGTTGCGTAGCCCTCTGAATAATCTTTCCATAGACTCCAAGATCATCAAAAATGGAGTTCGGAGCTAAGAGATATGCCCGTTTTAGTGCGGGGTGGTACTGGACCAGCGGAAGTTCCGGTGGGCCTGGACCGGAAGTTTCGGTCAGCCCAGTCCGAGCAACCGTGCACCCCGATTTACTTCCATTTCTCGAGCGAAAGTTCTGACAGAAGTTCCGGCTATCACCGAAAGTTCCGGTACACGCACCGGATGTTTCGGTAGTTGACTTTTCGCGAGCGACCGCGTGCGTCCTTTTGGTTCCGGTCTCTGGCCGGAAGTTCCGATGTAGTTCGGGTGGATGACCGGAAGTTCCGTTCAGGTGACCAAAAGTTCCGGTAGGCCAGATCTGGGTTGACTTCGCGTGCAACGGCTATATTTGTAATAACCGAAAGTTCCGGTAGGCCATTTTCAGCCCAAAATTTGAACCTAACGGCTCTATTTTGAGTGGGGCTTATAAATAGAGGGGTGGCCAGCCATTTGTGTTATGAGAGCACCTTGGAGACTATATGTCCATGCTTGTGAGTGCTTGGGGAGAGCCCTCTACTCACTTGCTCTTGATAGAGTTCATCCATTCGAGTGAGAGAGTGATTTCTAGTGCATTGCTTTGAGAGATTGCATCGAGTGGCACTAGGTGTTTGTGTTGCAAGCCGGTGAGCTTGTTAATCTTGGAGGATGCCACCTCCTAGACGGCTTGGTGGAAAGAGACTCCGTCGAAGCACGCGAGAAGATTGTGCGGTGCTCCGGAGAAGAGATTGTGAGGGATTCTTGAGCATTCCCCGCGGGAGTCACAAATTGGCTACTCTAGTTGAGCTCGTGGCTTGGAGGATCCCCATCTTGTGTTGATTCATCGCACCCGAGGCTGTGGGTTTGGCTAGGTGACACCAATTAGCGAGTGAATCTCCAAGTGGGTGTATCGCCACAAGAGGACGTAGCTTGGTGGCAACCAAGTGAACCTCAGTAAAAATCGCCGTGTCATCTTGTGTCCACACTTCTCGGTGGTTTGTAATCTCTTTCACAAGCATGTATTTACATTCATATATATTGTGCTTGTGTTGTTACTCTTGCAATTAGTTGGCTTGTGTAGCTATCTAGTTGCCTTCTAGCTTGTGTAGCATAGAAGTATCTCTTGTGTGGCTAATTAGCTTGTGTAGTCTAATTAGTAGCTTTGCTTAGTTGTGTAGCTAAGTAATTTGAGCTCTTGGGTTCGGCTTGTGTAGCCTTGTCCTTGAGCATCTAGTGAGCTTAGGTTGGCTTTGTGCTTTTGCTCATTAGAATTGTGTAGGTGCTCCCTTACTTGATGAAGTACTAGTTGCTTAGGTTTGTGTGACCTTGCAAGCTAGACTTGATTAGGAGGGCACTAGCTAGTTTGGCATCTTGCTTTCTTGTGTAGGATCCTTTAGAAGGTGCATCTAGAGTTTTAGTTAGAGGGGTGAAGTCTTGGCTAGACCGATAGTTTTAATTCCGTATTTGTTTCGGTTAGCCGGTGCGATAAGTTTTAGAAAGGACTATTCACCCCCTCTAGTCCGCCATCTCGACCTTTCACGTGGTATCAAAGTCGGGTCTCTCTTTTGTGGTCTTCACCAACCTGAGAGGATGGAAACTAGAGGGTTTAATGATGATTGTCTATGTGACACATATTTTTGGTGGCACTCACTTTACACGGTGGAAACACCATATGCTTGATCATTTTCGTGCCATGGGACCTAAATCTTGGTGGGTTGTCACAAATGGTCTCACCCATGCATTGGACAATGAGAACCTTCCTGAAGCTCAAGAAGCTCTCTATGCACTTGATGCAAATGCTCATTATTATCTAATATGTGCTTTGAGTGATGATGTGCTTGGCAAGGTGTATCTCGATGGAACTGCACGGATGTTGTGGGAGTCCATCAAGGACCTCTATGGTGATGCCTCCACATGGGATGATGGCAAGTACAAGGAGGATGAGGCCAAGGTGGTGGCCCATGAGGTTGTTGAGCATGATTGCTCCACCTCATGGTCAAGTAAAGATGATGATCAATCTACCGCAAGTTCACTTGACAAGATGCATGAAAATTCCTCAAGTGTTGAAATTGATGATGCTACCCTAAGCACATTTGATGAAGATAATGATGGTGCATGCTCGGTTGATATTGCTACTACAAGCACATCCACTACATCACCACATTGCTCTATTTCACATGGTGACACAAAGGTACAAATTGCTAATGTGGTTGATCATGTTGATTCATATGATGAGCTTCTTAGTAGAATAGCTAGCATGACCATGTCTTTAGAAAATGAGAGAGCTAAAATAATGAGTTTGGAAAATGAAAACTCTTTTCTAAAGACAACATGTGAACAACAAAAGCATCTACTTTATGTTAATACTTGTTCACATGATGTGCTAAAATTGGCTCATGAGGAACTTAGTGTTGCTCATGATAACTTGTTACAAGAACATGCTTTTCTCACTAACAAGATTTTCAATGAAGAAACTAAAACTAGTGAGAGCTCGTCACATGGGTCTAATGATCAATCACATATTGTTTCTAACCTTTGTGATGTAGGCAAAAAGCATGTATCCACCTCTTGCAATGATTTATTATCTATGCCATGTTCTTCGCATTTAGATGCTTGTTCTTCTTCTATTTCTTATGAGACTAACCTTTTGAAGGAGAACAATGAGCTTCATGAACAAGTGAAGAATTTGAGCAACAAGTTAGAGAGGTGCTACAACTCTCAGGTCACCTTTGAGCACATGTTGAAAAATAAGAGAAGCTATGGTGACAGGAGTGGCCTTGGTTTCAACAAGAGCAAAGTTGGTTTAGGTGGATTGCCAAAGATCACACACTCTCAACTCTTGAAGAGCTACAAAAGATTTGGCAACATGAACGGCATCACCTACAACAACACCAACATCAAGGGCAAGAGATGGGGCAAGAAGAAGTTTAAGAAAGAGATGAAGAAGCTAGAAGAAGAGAGGCTATTTCATTTCATGTGCTACCGGTGCCATGAAGTGGGTCACTTTGCCAAGTATTGCCCATCCAAGAAGCCTCAACCAAAGCCATAAGTTGAGCAAAGAAAGAAGCCTCAAGATCAAGTCAAGATCAACCATGAAGCTAATATTGATGACTTGAAGAAGAAGAAGAAGAAAACAAGAAGGGATGCCAACTCATATCCAACTCATATCCATGATGCCAATAAGATGATGAGCAAAAATCAAGAAAAGAAAGATTTAGCTCACATCAAGTGCTTCAAGTGTAGTGACATGGGACACTTTGCCTCAAAGTGTTCCAACAAGCTTGAGAAGAAGGCTCAAGCAACTCATGAGAGGCAAGGCAATGAAGAGCATCACAAGAGCAATGAAGAAAAGGCTCTACCAAAGAGAAGATGTTATTCATGCCAGGAAAGGGGACACATGGCTCGTTCATGTCCCCTAGGTAACACTCCTAAGCCTATTTCCATCGATGCAAATGCTATGCTTAGGAAGGATGGTGATGGTACCTCTACGGTTGCTATTGCAATACATCCCGCTACTCATACCAAGGCTTTGCCTAAGTATGTTGCACCTAACTTGAGAGGACCCATACTAGTTTGGGTACCATCAACAAGTGGATGATTGTGTGTAGGTACCATGGCATTGGAGACTTGATTCAATTGAGTTCAAATTGTTCATCATTTGTTTGAATCGAGTATTGAAGCTTAGTGCTATTCTCATCCCAATGCCAAGTCATGACAAGTGAAGTCCAAATGTGCTACAACATACAAGTGCATTATATTCTAGTTGTGGTGATTTATTGGAAACATTTGATGGCTTGCAAATTTTTTTAGTTGAAGCTTGCTATTTGGATGATCATGAGCTACCAAGTTATATCCTCGGTTGATCTAATTCATTTGGGTGCATATGAGTTGATTGAAATGGATATATATGCATATGTTGCTTGTTATGAGATGTTTGAATAGACTAAATGCTTAGTAGTAAAATTTGGTTTGGTTTGGATGGATATGATCATAAGATTACTCGTAGTAAGTGGTGTGGATTGATATATGTCTTGTGAAAGTACTCAAACAAGTTGAATAGGTTGAAGGCGAAGCAATGGTTCTACGCCAACAAGGGTGACTAACTCTATAGCAAACTACTGCAAGAGTTAGTCACGCAAACTACTAAGTGTTGAGAGAGGGAAGAGTGGTATGTCATTTATGGCTAACTCTTCTTCTAGAGAGGGAAGAGTAATAGACTCTTCTTCTGACAAGTACATCTCTGCTATCAGTCTATTACACCACAAGGGAGCTCCCTCTCTCACAAGTTAGTGCTTCTAGAGCATGTCGTCTTGCAGCCTCTATGGCTTGCTTACGTGGAGTGACCATGTGCTTGTCCGCTTAGTGTACCAAGAACGGGAGCTTGATTATGAGGCCGACATTGCTGCACTGCACAAGAAGGTGGAGGCACTAGAGGCTGACAATGAGAGTAAGACGCCCGACCACACCAATGTGCACAATTGCCTGTCAAAGGCTGACTTTTGTCGTTTGCAGAGCTGGGTAGGCAGAATGCTGCAATGGCCCAAAAGATCTCCCGCATGCTAGACCTGAACGAGGCCGTCGAGAAGCAGGCGAAGGAGGACAAGGAGTAGATCGCTCAACTGACCGGTAAGAGGAAACAATGTAGGGTTGTTTCACATTGTCTGCTGCATACTGGGCTGACCAGGATATGCTAACCACCTTAGTTCCATCTTTGCAGATTTGAGGGAGCGACACATGGCCCAGTTCCAGGTGCTGGAGGATGCCAATGCCACGCTTCAGGGAAGAATCAAGAAGATGACCGACCTTGTATTCTCTTCAAGAATATGGCTAACTCTTCTTCTAGAGAGGGAAGAGTAAAAATATAATATCATGGTCGTAGACGTCACTACAAGAGTTAGTCACGCAAACTACTAAGCCGTTCTTGTCTCCAGGAGCTTTTTTATTAGCATATCTAGCAGCATATCTCAAGAAAAGTACAAAAGCAACGAAGTCACTCAACAACCAATAGTACATCAATAAGGAGCTACATAGGCAAGGAACTCCAGAACCCTTTCCCGAGTTCTTTCACAATGAAAAGAACCTGGAAAAGGCTCGGGGGCTACAAGAATACCCCGCACCAAAGGTACTTTACAAAATTTTCTATCAAGACCCTCCAGCTTTCTGTTCCACAAAGCAAGAGGCTCGGGGGCTGCACTCACTGAGTGCAAATTTCATGATGACCAGGAGATAGAAGCTATGACTAGACCCTCCAGCTTTTTGTTACAAAAAGCAAGAGGCTCAGGGGCTACACTCAGTAACAATTTTTTTTCAAAATGACACTCCCTGAAGAACCAAAACATAAGCAACAGGAAGAAAGAGCATCCAAAGATTTCGTCTTGAAAGAACCCGCCTTCCGAGTTCCAAATCCTGGAACACTCGGGTGCTTGTCGATGGGGGACACCGGAGGTTCCCCATGAAGATGAAACACGGACGGAGGATCGAAGAACCCACCGCCCGATTCGAGTACAACACGGAGTAACACGATGTGAGAATTACCATATCATAGATGGATTGTAATAGGAAAAGAGCACGAAACTCTTAGTTTAGGACTTGTTCCTAGAATCCAACTAGGAATCATAGAACCCGCAGTGAGCATCGCCCCATATAAGGCCACTGCGGGTACCCCTTGTAAAACAGAGAAAAAAGGAGAACTACACAACGCACCACGATCCCTCATACTCATCAATACAACGCAACAGGCTCACGCCGACTGGATGTAAAGGTTTTTACTCGACGCAAGTCGAGGACCCGAACTAGTATAAAATCATCTGTCTCATCAAGCTTGTTGCCGTAACCGTTGAGTTCCACAGTCTGCCTAGCTCCTCCGAACAAAAACACCCTCCCGGGTATCCCGGTGGTGGGCTATCGGTGATAAAACTTCGACAGACACAAGCTTAAAGATTTCCACGACTTCAACAGCCAGTACAGAAAAGGTGGGAGGTACAATAACAACCAAGAAAGGAGAGAACAAGAACCAAAGAAGGAAGAAAAGAAGCTCAAGGGAGATTTTCAAGAACCACAAAAGCAAATATTCTCTGGACTACTAGGTGTAAGAAGTAAGCAACAATAGAAGCTGGCGCATAGAGCCATCATGGCAGCAGAGCCCTCTGTTCCAAGATATCTAAATTGGTCAGAGTACCCCATCAACTTCACAAGAGAAGATCAATGGACAAGCACATCCAACGTAGGTTGTTATCCACTAGTGGTAGCACCAACAATCGCAGGAATTATAGTTCCCAAGGTGCTGATTGATGGAGGAACCGGCCTGGACATCATATTTATCGCAACACTAAAGAAAATGAGCATCAATTACGAAAGGATGATTACACCAACAACAGCACCTTTCTATGGCATAGTCCCTGGAACAGCAGCAGTACCTTTGGGGCAGATCACGTTACCTGTCACGTTTGGCACTAAGGACAAATACAGAATGGAGTTCATCAAGTTCAAAGTATCAGACTTCGAGTCATGCTACCATGGTATCTTGGGACAACCAGCACTAACCAAATACATGGCAGTGCCTCACTACCCATACCTACTGCTCAAGATGCCAACAACCAAAGGGTTATTATCATTGCAAAGATTTGCAGAAAGCTTATAATTGCGACATACAAGCCATCGAAATAGCAAAAAGGCTACAAGGTGAACAAGGAAGAAGGGAGATTTCATGATAGCAACAACAATGAACCCACAAGAGATAGAAATCCCTATATAGAAGGCAAGTAAAAGTTTCACTACTCCAACCAAATAGAAGATAAAGAAGATCGACCAGGAAACCGATGATCCCGAGAAGACGGCGACCATCAGTGCAGAACTCAATCCTAAATAGGAACTCATGCTCACCAAGTTTCTTAGGGACAACAAAGACATCTTTGCCTGGAAACCAGCTGACATGCTTGGAGTCACGAGAGACTTGGTTGAGCATATCATTGATGTGAACAAGGGATCAAAACCTATCAAGTAGAAGCTACAAAGATTTGCACTAGACATAAAAGAAGCAATCAAGAAAGAACTCACAAAGCTAATGGCAGCTGGTTTTATTGGAGAAATAATCAACCTAGACTGGTTGGTAAAGCCAGTACTTGTGGAAAGGAAGAACTCGCCAGACTGGCGCATGTGCATCAACTACACCGACCTCAACAGACACTGCACCAAAGATCCTTACAGTCCCCCACGAATCGACCAAGTGATAGACTCAACGGCAGGGGCAGCTCCACTCTCGTTTCTAGCTTGCTACTCCGGATATCATCAAATATCTCTCAGAGAAGAAGATCAGAGCAAGACATCCTTTGTGACACTGTTCAGGGCGTATTGCTATGTATCAATGCCTTTTGGCTTGAAGAATGTAGGTGCAACCTATCAACGAGCAATTCAAACAACCTTGGGAGATCGAATAGGAAGAAGAGCTGAAGCCTATGTAGACGACGTCGTGGTTAAAACAAATGAACCTGACACATTGATAGAAGATCTACAAGAAACTTCTACAAACCTCAAGAAGTGGAGGTGGAAGCTCAACTCGAACAAGTGCATTTTCGGAGTCCCAGCAGGACAACTACTTGGTTTTCTAGTCAGTAATAGAGGAATCAAAGCAAGCGCAAAACAAATCAAGGCAATCCTAGATATGGAGCCAGCAAAGAAGATAAAGGATGTCGAGAGGCTGACAAGTTGTATGGCAGCTCTCAACAGATTCATATCACGCCTAGGAGAGAAAGGCATTCCATTTTTGAAATTACTAAAGAGGACAGGCAAGTTCGAATGGACAGAAGAAGCAAATGAAGCTTTTCAAAAACTCAAACATTATCTAGCATCATCGCCCATGCTGGTGCCACCAAACAAAACAGAGGACATGATATTATACATCTCAGCCACAAAGAACATCGTAAGCACAGTAGTTGTGGTTGAAAGGGAAGAAACCGGTCACGTGTACAAAGTGCAAAGACCAGTTTACTATGTCAGCGAAGTACTAACAGAATCAAAAGTCAGATACCTGCACATACAGAAGCTACTCTATGCAATCCTCATTACATCAAGGAAGCTGAGGCACTACTTTCAAGAACACAAGATTACAGTAATCATAGAGTTCCCACTATTAGATATCTTGAGAAATTGAGATGCAACAGGAAGAATATCCAAATGGGCAGTAGAGCTCAGAGCGCTAAATCTAGAGTTCCAATCCAAAAAGGCCATCAAATCTCAAGCACTCAGCGACTTCTTAGCAGAATGGACGAAGACAACCTTGAAAGAACCCGAACCAATCACTGATCATTGGAGAATGTATTTCGACGGCTTGCTCAAGCTAGGAGGCACCGGAGCAGGAATCTTATTTATATCACCAGAAGGAAAACTAAGTATGTTCTACAAATCCTATGGCAAGCCACAAACAATAAAGCAGAATATGAAGCACTATACATGGGCTAAGGGTAGCCCACTCTTTAGCAATAAAGAGGTTGCTAGTCTACGGCGATTCAATAGTTGTTATCAACCAAGTCAACAAAGAATGGGACTGCACAAAGGACAACGTGGGCACTTATTATGCAGAAGTCAGGAAACTAGAGAAAAATTTTCAAGGACTAGAGATCCACCACATTCTAAGAGATTCAAATGTGGCTGCTGACACCTTGGCCAAGCTAGGCTCTGATAGAGCAAAAGTGCCACCAGAAATCTTCATGGAAGAGTTAAGAGAACCATCTATCAAGCAACCTGGAGAAGAACAACAACCCGGAACAACCAAGAATGACCCAATAGAGATCGATCAAGATCCCTTGACAAGACAAGTTATGGTCATCTATGAAGATTGGATGCAGCAATTCATAGATTACATCAAAGCCAAGACGCTACCCGAAGACAAGACACAAAGAACCCGACTGATACGTAAAAGTAAGAATTACGTACTGGTCGAGGACAAGCTATACAGAAGAGCAGCTTCATCAGGAGTTCTACTCAAATGCGTACCAAGGGAAAGGGGAATCAACATCATTGAAGAAATACATGCGGGTCGCTGTGGCAATCATATGCCTCAAGAACCTTGGTAGGCAAAGCTTTTAGGATGGGTATTATTGGCCCACCGTAATGAAAGACGCAGAAGAATTCGTCAAGAAGTGCAAGAAATGCCAGATGTTCACAAGGCAACAACACGTTCCAGCACACAACTTGATATGCATACCGCCCTCTTGGCCCTTCGCCTTTTGGGGATTAGATCAAGTCAGTCCACTAAAAAGATCAACTGGAGGTTTCGAGTACATCTTCGTCGTGATTGACAAGTTCACCAAGTGGATAGAATACAAACTCTTGGTCAAGTACAGCGTAGAAAAAGCTGTCTTGTTCATACAAAGCATCATGTTCTGATTCAGAGTACCCAACAGGATCATTACAGATCTAGGATTGTCATTAATCACAAAGCAATTTACATCCTAGACAACAGATTTTGGAATCGATATAGATTTTGCATTAGTCGCCCACCCTCAAGCAAACGGACAAGTCAAAAGAGCAAACGGATTAATTTTACAAGGATTGAAGCCAAGACTATATGAAGAACTAGTGGACTACGGAGCAAAATGGATTGATGAAATACCAAAAGTGGTTTGGGGCCTCAGAACCCAGATCAGCAGATCAACTGGATACTCACCATTCTTTCTCGTCTACAGATCAGAAGTAGTTCTCCCAACTGATTTGATATGGACATCGCCAAAGATAGAGCAATATGAAGGAGAAGCCGAAGAAACAAGATGCCTTGAACTTGATTCACTAGAAGAAGTATGAGAGTGTGAAATTCTACAAAACGCAAGATACCAACAAGGACTAAGAAGACAATATGACAAGGGCACACAACCCCGGACCCTCAAACCCGGGGATTCAGTTCTTTGACTCATCCAGAAGAAAGACGGAAGACACAAACTACTAAGTCCATGGGAAGGACCTTTCAAAGTAAGAAGGACAACTAGACCAGGCACTACGACCTAATGATAGACGAAGAAATCTCACTGAAGAACAATTGGCACCTCAACCAACTCCGAAAATTCTACAACTAGCAAAAATCCTGTAAAGGAACCCATGATGACGCAACAGAAATACTTCAAGCTTCAAAACTACCCACTCTTTTCAAGAACAACTAGCACACAATGCCTCCTCCAGATATCACACTATGGGGTGATCTCATAGTGTGCCTGCATGGACAAGAATACATCATACCGCTCCATGGACAGGCTAGCTGCCCGGCGCGCGGCTCCGGTCTGGATCAGGGCACATCGTGTTGGTCCAGGATCCTTGACTTCCCTCCTCTTTTTTCCTGTGATGAGATGCAGAGCACAACACACTAGAATGAACTCAGGCACACCGTGCAGGTTCAGGCTCAAACTTAAACTATGTTGCGACATGATGCAGCACACCTCGAAGCCACACCGGCTCAGCGTCAGCCACTACACTACCAGCAGGTAGTACAAAGCAACAAAAACAACTCTGGCTTAATATTAGCCACTACACTACCAGCGGATAGTATGAAAGCAATATCTCATCAAAGTCAGGATTAAGCCCGCACATCAATTCAAAGTTGAGACGTGGCCCGCACAGTAAGAACTCATCGAAACAATTAAAAAGTTGGGACGAGGCCCGCATAGTAAGAACTCGTTGAAGCAATTCAAAAGTCAGGACGAAGCCCGCACAGTAAGAACTCAGCAAAGCAAATCAAAGTCAGGACAAAGACCGCATATCAAGAACTCGCTAAAGCAATTCAAAGTCAGGATGAAGCCTGCACAACAAGAACTCATCAATTGAAGTCGGGATGAGGCCTGCACAGCAAAAGTTTCTTCCTCCACAAAAGGGCAACAACGGCCTAGAGGTACCATCCATCCATATTCAAGGAGTTTTTACAACCAAGGCACTCAAGACGCAAGAGCAGCAGGGTCAGCACCTAAGTCTATCCTAGCTACAACTTGCTCTACAAGAGGAGCAAGGCCAACCTCCTGCTCTCCAACCTGCAGTAGTAACTCTAACGGCAGATTGGGTGAACCATCTTCTCTAGATCGGCTTCAGGAGCAAGAACCTGGATGTGGCACAAGATGTTACTCTCACACCTCCGAAAACTAGCCTTCATGAAGTTGAAGAACCACGACGGAATCAAAGGCGCTTAAGCCGCCACATCACCATAAAGGTCTTGATCTCCCTCTTGCCCAATACAGGACAAGAGGTAGGTCATGGCCCCCCACAGCGATTGGAACCTAGTGTTGGCCACATCCAGTTGGCCCTTCAACTCTTGGACAGTCTTCAAGGCCTGAAAAACATCTCTAGCAGCATCACGCCGGAACTGGCAGGCCAAGGCAAGCTTTTGCTCGCATCTTTGCAGCGAGAATGCATCTCCCTTACCAACTCAGCCTTATTTTCGGAGGTCTTGAGAGTTTCCTTCATATGCTCTGAGTCCTAGTGCCACCAGCGCTGCTCATGCTCGAACTCTACAAAGAAGCAGTCAAATCAAATAGCCAAAGAGAGAACTCGGCCACTAACTAGGGGAAGATAACAACTCGGCAAAAAGAAGAAATACCTGCAACTTGGGCCTTCAAAGCCTGGCGACCTTTGCCGCCTCCTGCCGATGACGTAACTCATCAGCCAACTGAGTCTGATGAGTCACACTTAGCAGACTGACGATGCCCGCATTCACGCTTCAGTTCCGCCTGAACCTGAGCAAGCTCTTTACGAACCCGCTCAAGATCGGTGAAACTAGACGTAGTTGCTGAAGCCTCAGCAGGGCCAAAGAGAAGCTCTTGATCCCACTAGAGAGACTGAAAAAGAAAAAGACAAGAATTAGAATATATGACAAATCAAAATAAGCATGTTTCAAGACCAAGAAAAGAACTCTTACGTGCACCATGCCACCAAACTTGGCAGAAAACTACTCAAAGCAAGCCTTCAACGTCGCTAGACGATGAGGACGGCTCATCTCCGGATCCACTAGACCAAAAGAAGAAGAAGGCGGCAAAGTGAGCAGCGGTGGATCAGCAACAACTCCAATGCCTCCTCCAGTACTGGCAACCCCGGGAGTCACCGGCTCAGCATAAGGGAGCTCACGGCGCCGTAGCAGGCTCCACCACAGGAATAGCTTGCAACACAGCAAAAGTATAGCCAGACCACGAATCAACACTGGCCGTCTGGCCAACCTGCAAGGCAACATCTGCAAAAGAAGGTTCAAACAAGTCAGAATCATGAATAAGAAAACAAGTTAGAGGAATCAAGGAGAACTTGCAAAAAAACTTACCAGCTGAGGAACTTTGAGCCTTACACTCATCCTCGAGGGCTCGTCTAGAGCCCACACACCAGAAGAACCTGGAGAGTCCACAACACTAGGCCTACAAGAAGAAGACATGAGAACCAGAAATAAATAAATAATTCAAGAATACTCAGGACAGTTACCTTGGTGGAAGCTTGAAAGAACCTACACCCCTCCTAGGCATGATAGGAAGGGGAACAGATGCAAAAGACTACACCACGAAGGATATGTGGGCAACAAGAGAAGGAGAATGAGAAGAAGAAGTCCTGGAACCCTCTGTGCGGCTACAAAACAAAAGAAGCATCAGCAAGCAAAGCAACCATAAAAGAAGAAAAGAGATGTCAAAAGGGGACTTACGGTCTACGAATAAGAGGAGTCTGCGCCTCCGCGTCTTCCTCAGTCTCAGACGGAAGCACATTTTTGTCCCCTACAAGCAAGAAGCAGATGAGACATGATAAACAAAAGCAGAAGATGTCAGAAAAAGAACTCGGCACAAACCTCAACTATAATGATATTACCTGTGACATGAAGAGAACTCGATGCAGCAGGGCTCCCCCTCTGAGCAGTAGTCATAGGAGGATGAGACAATGGCCTTCGTCTGGAACCAAAATACATCTCAACAATTTTAGGATGTGGTTGATAAGGAACAACCTCAAATCCACCCTCTCAGATATTATAAGGAAGTTCAAGAAGAAAAAACCATTTTTGGGAAGCAAAAGTCGAACTCGCCTAGACAGCACCCACAACAGGATTGACCTCCTCAGCGGCAGGAAGACGGATAGCAAAGTTGCGGCCAAATCCCTGAAAAAGAGCAACAATCAGATCATCAGCACCAGTGAAGAAAAGAACTCGCATAGAACAAGAAGCAACCAGTCAATCACTTACCACAGGCGGCAGGTTCTCAGAATGATATTCCTTAACTTGAGGAGGAATACAAGGCACTGAAGCAAGAACAACCTTGAAACGCACCGTCAGCTCCTCATCATTCAGCTTTACCCCAGCCTTGATCCGAGAAGAATCATCAACGCCGGTGTATTCAAAGCCAAGGTGCTCCCTTTGCATCAAAGGATGCACAAAATGACGAAAGAACTTGACAACGATACCGAGTCCGGTGAGGCCTTGCACTTTCACATAAAGAAGGCACGCCAAGAAAAGGGTCGATGGCCGAAAGCTCAGCATTAGAGGCTTTTTTGGACCAAAGACTGGTGTCATTGGGGAAGACAGAGAGATCTTAAGAGAAATAAGCTAAAGGTTTGGGGACATAGAACCACTTATCCGCCCAAACCATCTAGTCAAAGAAATCAAGGGTAAAAAGAGCGGCTCCCATCCCCTGGCGGCGCTGAATCGTACAACAACCAAAAGGCATTGTTTTCGAATCCTGCTTCAGGCAGAAGAAGGGTCAAAAGAGAAAAAGGTTGGGAGGAACCCCCAAAAAGGCCTCGCACAGATGCGTGAAGGTGGACAAATAAAGAACCCCATTAGGGGAAGGTAAAAAAGTTGAAGACCAAAGAATTGAAGGAGCTCCATTAGAAAGTCCGAAAGCGGAAAATAGAGTCCCACAGCGATGAATGCGACGAACAAGATCGTCTGATTAGGAGAAGTAGTAGGGATCAGATGACGACCCGTAAGGTCACACCCGAAGAGCGCCTGCTCTCGAAGCAGGCCACGCTCAAGCAGCAGACCAAGATCCTCCTCCGTCGTCGTCCGCGATGGCCAAGTCCGCTGCACACACGATCAAGAACAGCATGATCAACAGCAAAAGAAAGAATTTTTACCAATCAATTACCTCGATGGCCTTGCTCTTGCTCTACGACCTAGTTCCAGTCATCAGAGCTCAAGGATCAGTAGACAGATTCATAGATTGAAGACAAAAAGGAGAGCAAACTAAGGTATTTGAGAAGCGGCGGAGATGACGACGAAAGCAGAGGCTTAAGGATGCTTTGTGCGCACAGATGACAAAGGTTCAAGTGTAAGGGAGAAGGATAAGCAGTGAAGTGTTTATAAGGATCAGATGATCTAAGAGGGCCCATTAGGCCAACGGTTGCCAAATCCAGACTGCGAGGTAGCCACAACATATACTTATTACAACGGATAAATGCGAAAATGGTAATATTCCCAACAGACAAAAAACAGAGTATCTGGGACAGATTTCTTTCCATGAAGTCACCAGAAGTGGAAAGAACCAGGAATCATCAACAACCCATCAAATCAATAGTCTTCATGAACCTTTCGTTGAGATACCAGAACAACCCGGACACACCGAAAGGCATATCAGAAGAACTCGTGGAGAGGCAAGACATATTATACAGCGGCCGACGCATCATCAAAGAACTTGACACAGTCAGAATCGTAGAATCTTACCCATACAACATCAACTCAGTATACAAACAACTTGCACAATCCTTGGAGACAGAGACAAGACAAATATCTTTTTCATTTCACTGATCAAGAAGATACTGGGATTACAACAAGGTACAAGTGGATGCAGGATCTGATAGAGTCAAAGAGGAAAGCAAAAGGAAACATTTTTATCAGATTACAAAAAGCCCAGTGGAATTTGAGGTTAACAAAACTATAGCAAGGTCTGATGTGATCAAGCAGAAAGTAACTCAAACAACGTATTCGCTGAAGAGAACTCGCAGCCAAGATTACTCAAACAGGCAGTCAGAGAAGCACCAAGTTCATCAAGACAACAGCAAGATACCGCTTCGCCGCCATAGAAGAACCTGATATCTCCTCTAAACACGTGCTGATCTGCATCGAAACATCAAAATGATACAGTAGTGAACAAGTCAGTTGCGGATACGCAATGACTTGTCAAGGTAGTCGGCCGACCATACACTAATCAACTCCGCAAAGAGCAAAAAGATGATTGAGGAGAGGGCCTAGAAGTTCGTGTAGGACAACAATAACTATCACCTCACAAGCCCTACTCCATTTGCCTCGATGCCCTTCAGGAGAAGATACAACCCAGGGACTAGCCTGCTACTATCCCCTATCACATGACCTACACCATTCGCTAAGAGAGATCACAGAACAAGCCCAGGGCTCGTCAAGCTCGCACACCAGCAATTCCATAGCTATAAAGAGGAGAAGAAGCAACTCAAGAAGACTAGAAGTGAACGAGGAAGCAACGAGCACTAGAGAGCATTATTTATAGGCCAAAGATGGGCGTATGAAAACCAAGTCCACAAAAGAGAAGAGCACTAAAAGCAAGGACAGCCACGTGAAGAGTACAGAACTTTGAAGCGACCGAGCAAGCACGCAGGATCATGACACAGCTGGTAGGAGGACAGGCACGTAGACTGAAGCCATCAAGAGTGCTTGGAGAGTCATGGGCGAGCAGTAAAAAATCAATACAAGGCAAAGGAGGCATATCCAACAACACATTCTAGAAAAGTACAAAAGAAATAATGGCACTCAACAACCAATGACACTCCAGTGAAGAACTACATCGGCAAGAACTCCAGAATCCTTTCCCGAGTTCCTTAATGCAGAAAAGAACCTGGAAAAGGCTCGGGGGCTACAGGAGTACCCTACACTGAAGGCACTTTTTCAAATTTTCATCAAGACCTTGCAGCTTTTTGTTCCATAAAGCAAGAGGCTCGGGGCTTGCACTCACTGAGTACAAATTTCTCAAAATTTGCACTCTGAGAAAAGACGAAGATGATGACCAGAAGACGAAGACTACAACTAGACTCTCCAGCTTTTTGTGCCAAAAAGCAAGAGGCTCGGGGGATACACTCAGTGAGTGCAATTTTTCACTCCCTAAAGAACCAAGACAGAAGCAGGAGGAAGGAAGAGCATCCCAAGATTTCACCTCGAAAGAACCTAGTTTTTGAGTTCCAAATCCTAGAACGCTTGGGGGCTTGTTGATGGGGGACACCAGACGTTCCCCAAGAAGATGGAATACGAACAGAGGATCGAAGAACCCACCGCCCGATTCGAGTACAACACGGAGTAACACGACGTGAGAATTACCATATCATAGACAAATTGTAATAGGAAAGAGCATGAAACTATTAGTTTAGGACTGTTCCTAGAATTCAACTAGGAATCATAGAACCCTCAGCCAGCCTCGTCCCATATAAGACCGCTATGGGTACCCCTTGTAAACAAGAACGCCCAAGGTGAAGTACACAACGCAACACAATCCCTCATACTCATCGATATAATGCAACAGGCTCACGATGACTAGACGTAAATGTAACACCCTAAAGTCCAAACGGCTCAGATCCACTCTGCATGTTGAGCGAACTACACCTACCACCATCCCACTTAAGCTGTCGTCCTCGCTTTGCTAAAAAGAATTGACCCGGGGATGGTGGGAAGGACTCTAGAAACCTTATATGTTGTTCTATCCCACCCTAAACAACCAAGGCAAGACTAAACTCTCCACAACATCTCATTAACACACATGGGCCACTACGGGCCAAATGGGCCAGGTGTGACATACACCCCCTCAAAGAACTCGACGTCCTCGTCGATCCCAACATACCCACAATCACGCAAATGATGACCAGGAACGTTCCCCTCTTGGCACATGCGACCGTGCACCCAGTGCCGGCACATGTGCCACGCCGTGCACTCCGCAGAGCCTACACGTGCATGAACCCCCATGTCCAGCCCCTAGCCCGCACGTGCCTGTGGCCGGCTTTGATACCATTTGTAACGCCCCAGAGTCCAAACGACTCAGATCCACTCTGCATGTTGAGCGAACCACACCTGCCACCATCCCACATAAGCTTTCCTCCTCGCTTCGCTTAAAAGGATGGGAAGGACTGTAGAAACCTTATATGTTGGTCTATCCCACCCTAAACAACCAAGGTGGGACTAAACTCTCCACAACATCTCATTAACACACATGGGACACTACGGGCCAAACGGGCCGGGTGTGACATATAACACCTTGGTTCCAAAGGAACACCAGAGGCCGTCATATGTGTGCCCAGGAAGTCCACACGTATAACAAAAATGGAAATATCAGAAAATAATGCATTATAATATATAGCGGAAACATATTTATATCAACACTTACAAACATTAGAGTATCGCGGAATGTTGGCCAAAACTTCTCTTCAGAGCTCCATCCTTCTCAGGGACCATTGACTGGGGGCTCCGTACGCCAAACACTTCTGACACTCAACATCTTTATCTTTCTTCAGAGCAGCACCTTACTACAAACTATAGCAAGGGTGAGTCCATGTCGAACTCAGCAAGTACAGGCGGAATGTATCATGATATGCATGGCTTAACAAAGGTAGGCTGACACAGCTTGACTGCGGTTAGCATTTTAAGTAGATAACAGTTATTATTAAACAACCTATTACTAGTTCTTTTATTAAGACAACCTGTTTACTAAAAGTGGGTGAAACAACCCAACCCTTAATTAAAGTTCAAGTAGTAATTAAGAGTGCATTTAGCAACATTATATATATCATTATAGTTATCTTTGTAACCAGAGATTGCCATCTCTGAAGCACACAGGATTGCCATCCCGTAAAACAAGAGGTAGCCACCTCCAAGAACCTTCTCCATCAATTTCTTGTGTTTTGTCCATTTGGCTAATCATGTGAGGATCTGGGCCGCTCGTGACCGTGAGCACGGATGATATATCGATTTAAACTCTACGGAGAGGTGTACACGTTCACTCCAAGAAGCGATTCCCATTTGCCCGGGGTCATGACTCCCCAAAACACTTCTAAGGTGAGCGGGCAGGGTTTAACTACAAGGCTGTTCACAGGCATAGGCAGTGGCAACCCGCTAGAAATGAGTGCAAGTGTATGGGCAACTTCACCATGAGGCTGTCCCCTACACGAATCCCTAGCCCCTCCCATACTAAATACTTGAGAACACCCTAGTCACCATGGCTATGGCACCCGTCGCTAAGCTGCCCATCCTGCCTATGATGGTCCTACGAATAAACCAAGCTAGAGCCCATTAGCATGGAGCTGTACGAAAGTCCCAGGTTGCCGCTCCACGAAAGGTCCTTACGGGGAGGAGATACGGATACCCCCATCGACATGGGCAACCTCCAGCATCCGTTCCCCCTTCTTCTGCTCCACCATCCAAAGATGCTTACCGCATCAACAACTTCTCCACCATGGCCTCAGCCATTAACATCATTAAGATATCATTAACCATATTAAGCATCATTGGAGAAGTCATTATTATGTCCATTAACATATGTAGAGTGAGCAAAGCAGCAAGCACAACTAGACTACCCATAAATTTAAACCCCATGGTTATATATGGATAGATGTGACTAGTCAAGTCCTTAGGGTTTGCAGTATTAAGACATATGCAATGAATATTAAAATATGAATTAAACATTCATAGGAGCAATATGATCAAAGGGGTGCCTGCACTTGCTTTAAATCCAAAGTCTAGCTGCTCAGTAGACTTTACTTGTTCTATCTTCTGGTCTCCAACTCCAGCTACACTTGTTGGTCCTCAGCTCCCGATCTTCAGCACTCACGAATTGCTCTTTGTCTATTCGCAGCAAACAAGCAACACAAAAAGACAAAACTAAGAATAGACATCATAAAAAAGAAACATTGAAGAAAGAGTGGACTACACGATAGAGCTTGTTACTATGATCGCGAGAGCGTAAGAATGACCAACAAAGGATTTATTGTTAAGAGAGCACAACTACCAAGGTTGATCTAAGCTAAGCGCATTTGAACAGGCATTGATAGATCATTAACCAACTAACAATTAAGTTGCATTTTCAAAAGCATAAAATATGGTAAACGTCACTTCTATCGCATAGCTTATATTGATACGAGCCTAACGTGATAAGAATGGGCTTAAACAGAGTTAAGACGGGCAAGTTATGCCTAAAACAAGCTCAGGGGCAAAAATGTAAATAAACAGAGCTAGTTTCGCATTTTAAAAATACTTTAAAACTGAAATAAAACTCGGTTTGGACCTAAAGCATAAATACCGATGGCTTTAGGGTTCTAACTGCAAAAACAGAGGCTACTTCTGAACATCGGTGGACTAAAGCATAAATAAACATAAGCACAGGGGCTTTTCTACAAAATAGCCATGGGTGACCGGCTGGTTGACTGGGTTTACTGGTCCGCGCACGTGTGGCGCTGACGTGGTGTACACGTGGCGCCTGCGTGGCTGCTACGTCGGTGGCCGACTGGGTCTGTTGACCGCGGTTAACCTGGTGTCAACGGTGGATCTGGACCACCGGAGCCAGATCTGATGGCTAGGGATAGGCCGGCCCTGAGTGGGCGTCGGAGCGGCGGACCTCGCCGATGGTGACCGCTGGAGCTCACCGGAAACGGTGCTCCGGGGCCCGTTTGGCCACGCAGAGGGAACGGGGAGGCGCGGTGTGACCTCATGGACTTGACCGCGGGGTGCATGGCGGCGGGGAAAGGCCGGAGACGGGACTAGGCGACAGCGGCGTCATCGATACCAGCTGGGGCTCGTCGCAGAGGCGTTGCGGGGCGCTAGGGCAAAAACTGGATGCACGGGCGAGATACGCATGTCCAAGCCAATGCGATGCGCGGGTTGAACACGGTGGGTGGCGACCAGGGACGCAGGGTGTCATGGCGGCGCCCTAGGGTTAGGGTATGGGTGGCGGCGGCTCCTGGCGCTGGGGTTGCCAAGAGGAACGCGGTGCGCTGGGCTATGCCCTTTATAGGTGGCGGTGAACCTCGAGGTTCGCGTGCGGGCGTGGCGCGGCACGCGGGGCAGAGCCGAGTTCGAAACGGCGCCGTGTCCTCGGAGGGGACGACGCTGTAGCATGGGCCCCATGGCTGGCGAGTCCCACTGGTTAGCGGCACCGGACGGGAGAGCACGGCGCGGTGGCACTGCAGGTGCGGGCCGCGGCTGATGGGCCGGTGCGGTGGGCTCAGCCCCCTACGCGAAGGGCATAGCAGGCCGGGGCTAGACAGGCCGAGGTGCTGAGCTAGGCCACTTGTGGCCTGCTGCGGCGAGCTGTGCGGCTGCTGGGCTGAGCCTGCGGCGCTGGCTGGACAGCTACTGCTGGTGGCCTGCTTGGCCACTGGTGGCCGGCTGCTGCTACTGCTGGCCTGGCCGGGGGTGGCCATGGCTGGCTCGGGCTGGCCAGGATCGGCCAGAGCTGGCCAGGTAAGGCCAGGGAAGGCTAGAGCGAGCTTGGAGCTGGTGGTAAGCTAAAGCGATGGTCAAAGTGATAGACGAGAAAGAAAAGCTTCCTCTTTCGAAAAACAAAGGGATGAACCAAAACATTTTCCAAAACTATTTTGAAACCAAAACTTGAGAGACCTTTTCGAAAGATAAAACCTCTTTATAATTTCTTTCTAAAACCAAACTTTGAACTCATTTTGAATGGGGCTATAAAAGCTTTACTTTTCAAAACCAAAAGAACCTAGTCGTGGCTTGCTTAAATTTTAGAAATTCATTTTCACACACAAACACAACAAAGCAAGGCACAATGCACAAACACACCTTTTTGTAGTTCATAAAAGTTTTATAAAACCACACTTTTTATCATTTTATATTGATAACAAAAGAAAAAATCTTGGCTAATTTTAGAGAAATTAATAAATCCTTTATTTTGTTTAATGTTTTCAGTTCACAACCCAAAATAGAAATTTTGGGGTGTGACAGTCAAGGTTTTTACTCGACTCAAGTCAAGGGCCTGAGTCAGTATAAAATCGTCTGTCTCGTCAAAGCTTGTTGCCACAACCGCCGAGTTCCATAGTCTGCCAAGCTCCTCCGAACAAAAACACCCTCCCGGGTACCCGGGTGGTGGCTATCGGTGATAAAACATCGACAAACTGCAAAGACGACATTTTAAGCTCAGAACAACTCGCTTATTCTGTTTACGACACCACAATGAAACTTAGGTACTCAACGCATCCTCAAGATATCATGCTACAGGGTGATCTATAGCGTGCCTGCATGAATCTTATGTACATAGTATCGCATTCATGGACAAGCTTGCCGCCCGGTGCATGGCTCCGGGCTGGATCAGGGCACACCGTGTCGGTCTAGGATTGGACCTCTCTGGGGCAAATCAGGGCACTCGTGTCAGCTCATGATCAGAGAGTTTCCTGCTATATGGTGCAGAAGAACCCGGGCACGTAGTGCTGGTTAGGGAGTCAAATCCTTTCGCAACAGCGGGATCAGGGCACACCATGTCGGTCTAGGACTATTTGGCTCCCATCTTTTTATTGCCTGCCCTATGCGTAGAGCATCGAGTTGGATCAGGACACACCATGTTGGTTCGCTCGGGCCTGTTTGGGGTGAATCAAGGCACTCATGCTAGTTTGCGATCAGAAAGTCCCAATCTTTACTGCGAGCGAGAATGCGGTCGAACCCGGGCACGTAGTGCTGGTTCGGGAGTCAAGACCTTTTCGCTACAACAGTGGGATTAGGGCATTCGTGTCGGTCCAGGATCCTTGACTCCCCTTTCCTGCGATGTGATGCAGAGCACAACATACTGGACTGAACTCAGGCACAACGTGCAGGTTCAGACTCAGATCTACATTACGCTGCGACATGATACAACACGACTCAATATAAAAGCAACTCTGGTTCAGCACCAGCCACTACACTACCCGCGGGTAGTACGAAGCAACAAAAGCAACTCTGGTTCAGCACCAGCCAATACACTACCAGCGGGTAGTATGAAGCAACAAGAAGCAACACTGGTTCAGCACCAGCCAATACACTACCAACGGGTATTATGAAGCACCAAGAAGTAACATTGTCTCTGCATCAGCCACTATGCTACCAGCAGGTAGTATGAAGCAACAAGAAGTAACATTGACTCAGCACCAGCCCCTACACTACCAGCGGGTAGTATGACAACAAACTCAAGTCAGGACAAAGCCTGCACAACAAGAACTCATCAAAAAGAAACTCAAGTTGGGATGAAGCCCGCACAGTAAGAATTCAACAAGGCAAAGCAAGACGGGACGAAGCCTACACAGTAAAAGTTTTTTCAAGCGACCTAGAAGCATCATATACAAAAAGAAGAAAGAGTTTATTACCAAGAGGTGCTCACAGTGCAGAGGCGGAAGGATCAAACCGACATCGATCTTTTCTACAATTTGCTCCACAAGGGGAGCAAGCACAGACTCCTGCTCAGCTACCTTCCTCAAGAACTCCTCGGACGGGTTGGGCTCAACAATCCTCTCCAACTGCACCTTACGAGCAAGAACCCGGACATGGCACAATATGTTGCTCATGAAATTCTAAAAGCTGTCCTTCATGAAGACAAAGAATCGAGACGGAATCAACGGAGCATAGGCCTCCACATCAGCATAAAGGTTATGATCTCCCTCCTATCCAATAAAGGACAAAAGATAGGCCATGGCCTTCCACACTGCCTGAAACCGGGTATTACCACATCCAATTGGCCCCTCAGCTCTTGGACAGTCTTCAAGGCCTTAAAAACATCTCTATCAGCATCACGTCAGAATTGGCGGGCCAAGGCAAGCTTTTGTTCGGCATCTTCACAATGAGAGTGCATCTCTCTTACCGCCTCAGCTTTATTCACCCGTGCCGCTCACGTTCGAAGTCTACAAAGAAAGCAAGCAAGATAACCAACCAAAGAAGGAGCTCGACAAATAGAAAGACGGAGAAGAACAACTCAGAAAAAGTAACAAAGTACCTGCATCTGGGCCTTCAAGGATTGGACCTCTTCAACAGCGGCTTTCATCGCCTCCTCTTAACGACGTGATTCATCAGCCAGTTGAGCTTGATGGGTCACCTCTGCAGCCTGACACTGCCCATGCTCACGCTCCAGCTCCGCCTGCACCTGGGTGAGTTCTCTCTAAACCCGCTCAAGATTAGCTAAGCTAGACATAGTCACCGTAGACTCAGTAGAACCAAAGAGAAGGTCCTGATCCTGCCTGTCGATGGGGGATACCAGAGGTTCCCCAAGAAGACGGAATACGGATGGAGGATCGAAGAACCCGCCGCCTGATTTGAGTATAACACGGAGTAACATGACGTGAAGATTACCATATCTTAGGCGGATTGTAATAGGAAAGAGTATGAAACACTTAGTTTAGGACTTGTTCCTAGAATCAGACTAGGAATCATAGAACCCGCAGCCAGCCTCGCCCCTATATAAGGCTGCTACGAGTACACCTTGTAAACAATGCAAAGTACACAGCACAACACAATCCCTCATACTCATCAATCAATGCAACAGGCTCACACCGACTAGAAGTAAAGGTTTTTACTCGACACAAGTCGAGGGCCCAAACCAGTATAAAATCATCTGCCTCATCAAGGTTGTTGCTGCAACCACCGAGTTCCGCAGTCTGCCAACCATGGAGTTCCTTACTGATGTAGTTCTTCACTAAAGTGCCATTTGTTGTTGAGTGCCTTTATTGCTTTTGTACTTTTCTAGAATGTGCTCTTGGAGATGCCTTCTTTGTCTCGTATTGTCTTTTTACTGCTCACCCGTGAGCTTTGCAGGTGCTCTTGATGGCTTCAATTTGCATGCCTGTCCTCCTATCGGCTGTGTTGTGATCCCGCTACTTGTTCACTCGCTTCAAAGTTCTGTTCTCTTCACATGGCTGTCCTTGCTTTTGATGCTCTTCTCTTTCATGGATTTGGTCTTCATACGCCCATCTTTCGCCTATAAACATTGTTTCCTGGTGCTCGTTGCTTCCTCATTCACTTCTATTCTTCTTGAATTGCTTCTCCTCTTCTTTATAGCTATGGAATTGCTGGTGTGCGAGCTTGACGAGCCCCCGTGTAGTAGCAGGCTAATCCCCAGGTAGAATCACTTTGTTGAAGATGTCGGGGCGAATGTTGTAGTGATGCACTTGGCGCTACCTTTGGTGCCTCGTTTTCCAGTGCCCTTCACTCTTCCTCCTTGTTGCCTTTAACTTGGTGGTTCACGAGCTATTTAGGTTGTTCATGCTTCGCATGGTGTGGACAGGCCTCCTCTTCCCTCTCTGCTGTGTCCTTTGGGCGCTGCATTGCAAATTAACCCGTGCTAGGAGATCCGTCCGAGTTCTTTAGGAGTCGTGTAGTGTGAAGACGTGGTTGCTACTCCTGTGTACTTGGTGTTCCTGCCATTCTCAGTGACTTCATAGACGGATTTGCTACGATGATTTCGTTTCTGGGGTTGCCCTCCTTCTTGTCAGCATCGAATCTTGGTAGAGATTCAACAACCTCAAATTCCACGGGGTTCTTTCTTGATATTTGCAGTTGACCAGGACTGTCTTGATGCCCTTGCGAATTCCACCAGGCTCCTGGTTGCTGTATAACTATATTTACCCTAGTTCATCGCGCCTTGTATCCTTTTGTACCCTGTTGTAATCTCAGTATCTTCTTGATCAATGAAATGAAAAAGATATTTGCCTTGTCTCTATCTCCAAGGATTGTACGAGTTGTTTGTTGACTGAGTTGATGTTGTATGGGTGAGATTCCATGATTCTGACTGTGTCGTGTTCTTTGATGATGCGTTGGGCGCTGTATAATATGTCTTGCCTGTCCGTGAGTTCTTCTGATATGTCTTTCGATGTGTCCGGGTTGTTCTGGTATCTCAACAATAGGTTCATGAAGACTGTTGATTTGATAGGTTGTTGATGATTCTAGGTTCTTTTTGCTTCTGGTGACTTCATGGTAAAAAATCTTGTCCAAGATACTCTGTTTTCTGCTCGTTAGAAAGTTACCATTTGCCATTATTAATGTTGGTGCTCATCCGTTGTAGTAAATGTCCATTTTGGGCGTGTTGCGCTCTAGATTTGTGAACTATAGGCTCATTGGGCCTACTTAGATCATCCGATCCTTAAAAATGCTTCGCCACTTTTCCTTCTTCCATAGTCTTGAGCCTTTGTCTTCCGTACATGCAAAAAATTCCCCAATCTCTTTTGTTCTTCTTGTTGTTTCTACCGTGCAAGAAAACCCTACTTCCTTCTTTGTTCTGCTAGTCCACTTATTTTCCAGCTGGCTTCGATGATTAGGAAGGGATCAAAGGCTAAGGCCACCGAGGTAGATGAAGAGCAAGTTCTCTCTTTCATTGGTAATGAAGCTTTTCTGAAGATGCGTGTGATGCAGAGGTCTTGGCTGACACCGACGATGGTGGCAGATCTAGAGATGCTGGTGGTGCGCGGTTTGTTGCAGGAGCAACCTCTCTCAGGTTCTGTTCCGTCGGGTCATCACTTGATCCCCACTCCTTCAGATCAGATGATTCTTTTCGTCGCTTTTTTTGTTGTGGGGCTCTATTTTCCCCTTCTGATTTCTTGCTGGAATTTCTCTAGTTCTTTGACCTTCAACTCTATCATCTTTCCCCTAATGGGGTTCTTTACTTATCCTCCTTTGTGCATTTATTCGAAGTGTATATCGGGGTTCCTCCCAATCTTCTTCTATTTTGGCACTTCTTTTGTCTGAAGTTGGATCCAAAATCTGCACCCTATGGTTGCTATACGATTCAGGGTCACTTGGGGATGGGTGTCAAAATCTTTTCCCTTCACTTTTTTGATAATAAAGTTTGGGCTAACAAATGGTTCTATGTCCCCAAGCCTTCCCTTCATTTTTCCTCTGATCTTTCCATCATCCTAGATGACACCAGTCTTTGGGCTCAAAAACTCTCTGATGCTAAGTTGTCGGTGATCGATCCATTGCTTGTTTGTCTCAACTATATCAGAGTGAAAGGGCTCACTGGTCTCGGTGTTGTGGCCGGGTTCTTTCGACGCTTTATTCAACCTCTTATGTAGAGAGAGCACTTGGGTTTTGAGTACATCGGGGTTCATGATTCCTCCCAGATTAAGGTTGGCGTAAAGCTAAACGATGAGAAACTGCTTGTGCATTTGAGGGAGGTTCTTAGTGTCGTCCCTTGTCTGCCTCCTTTAATTGAGAAGTACCATTCTGATAATCCACCGCCTGTGGTAAGTACACTTTGTTGGAATTTGCTTATGCGAGTTCTTTTTCTGGCTTCATCTGATATTTTGACGCTTCTTTTTAGGGATTTGGGTGTGATTTCGTTATCCAGCTCCCTGCTGCTGAGGAGGCCAATCCTGCTAAAGCTGCTGCCCAACCTGCTCTTGCGTCTGCTTCTCGGAAATGGTCTATTCCTTCTGAGTCTGGGTTTCCTTATACTATTCATGAGGGTGGGTTTGAATTGTGCCATATAAGCTGCACCCCAAGACTGTTGAGATGATTCTTGATGTCAGCTGAAGGGCATTGTCGCATCCTCTTTTTACTCCTACAGGGAGGTCGAGCCCTACTGCATCGAGTTCTCTTCAGGTCACAGGTAATATCATCATAGGTGAGGTTGATGTCGAGTTCTTTTTCTGACGTCTTCTGCTTTTGCTTGTCATGTCTTGTTTACGTCTTGCTTGTAGGGGGCACAAATGTGCTTCTGATCAAGACTGAGGAGGACGAGGAGATGCAGACTCCCCTTATCCATAGACTGTAAGTCCCTTTTGACTTCTCCCATCTTCTTTTACTGTTGTTTTCCTTGTTGATGCTTATTTTGCTTTTTGTAGCCAAATAGAGGGTTCTAGTACTTCTTCTTCTCTTTCTCCTTCTCTTTCTCCTTCTCTTACTGCCCACATATCTTCTATGGCGTAGTCTTTTGCGTCTATTCCCCTTCCTATCATGCCTAGGAGGGGTGTAGGTTCTTTCAAGCTTCCACCGAGGTAACTATCCTGGTCATCTCTTGAATTGATTTTTGTCTTTTGTCTTTATTTCTAGTTTTCATGCCTTCTTCTTGCAGGCCTGGTGTTGCGGACGAGTCTAGTGGTCTGGGTTCTTCTGGTGGCGTGGGCTCTGGCCGAGCCCCTGAGTATGAGCTTAAGGCTCAGAGTTCCTTAGCTGGTAAGTGCTTGCGGGTTCTTCTTGATTTGTCCACCTTCTTTCTTTTGCTGATGTTTCTAATTCGTTTGTACTGTCTCTACAGATGTTGGCTTGCAAGTTGTCCAAACGACCAGTCTTGATCTAGGGTTTGGCCCTATGTTGGTTGTGTCGCGGGCGATTCCCTTGGAGGCGCCTGCTGCGACGGGTCATGAGCTCCCTGTTGCTGAGCCAATGACTCCTAGAGTTGCTGGTGCTGATGGAGGTGGTGGAGGCAGTGGTGTTGTTGCTAATCCACCGCTGCCTACTTTGCCGCCCTCTTCTTCTTTTGGTCCAGTGGATCCGGAGGTGAGCCGTTCTCGATGTCTGGAGGCGTTGAAGCTTGTTTCGATGAGTTTGCCACCAAGTTTGGTGGCATGGTGCATGTAAGAGTTCTAACTTGACTTTGAAATTTGTTGATCCCTGACTTGCCATCTTTTTAGATTCTTGACTTTTCTCTTTCAGTCTCTCTAGCAGGATCAGGACCTTCTTTTTGGTTCTACTGAGGTAGCGGCGACTGCATCTAGCATTGCCGATCTTGAGCGTGTTCGTTAAGAGCTTGCTAAGGTTCTAGCGGAACTGGAGCGTGAGTGTGGGCAGCGTCAGGTTGCTAAGGTGACTCATCAAGCCTAATTGGCTGATGAATCACGTCGTCAGGAGGAGGCGATGAAGACCACTACTGATGAGGTCCAGGCCTTAAAGGCCTAGGTTGCAGGTACTTCTTCTACTGAGTTGTTTTCTTTGCCTTGTTAGCTACTGAGTTCTTTCTTTGGCTAATTGTCTTGCTTGCTTCTTTGTAGAGTTCGAGCATGAGCAGCTCCAGTGGCATCGGACTCGAAGGCTATGAAGGAAACCCTCAAGACCTCCAAGAATAAAGCTGAGGCGGTAAGAGAGATGCATTCTCATTGTGAAGATGCCGAGCAAAAGCTTGCCTTGGCCCGCTAGTTCTGGCGTGATGCTAATATAGATGTTTTTTAGAACTTGAAGACAGTTCAAGATCTTCAGGTCAGCTTGAGGTGGCCAAAACCCGGTTCCAATCGCTGTGGGGGGCCATGACCTATCTCTTGTCCTTTATCGGGCAATAGGGAGATCAAGACCTTTATGGTGATGTGGTGGCTTACGCGTCTCTGATCCCACCACGGTTCTTCAACTTTATGAAGGACAGTTTCAGAGAGGTGTGAGTAACATCTTGTGCCACGTCCGTATTCTTGCTCCTGAAGCCGATCTAGAGAGGATGGTTGACCCCGACCCGTCGTTGGAGTTCTTGTTGTAGGTTGGAGAGCAGGAGGCCGTCCTTGCTCCACTTGTAGGGCGGGTTGTAGCTAGGATAGACTTAGGTGCTGACCCTGCTGCTCCTGCGCCTTGAGCGCCTTGCTTGCAAAACCCCTTGATTTTGGATGGTACTTCTGGGCCGTTGTTGCCCTTTTTTATGAAGAGAGAACTTTTGTTGTGTGGGTTTCGTCTCAAGTTTATTTGATTTGAAGAGTTCTTGTTGTGCGGGCTTCGTCTCGACTTTGAATTGCTTCGACAAGTTTTTGCTGTGCGGGCTTCGTCCCGACTTTTATTGCTTCAATGAGTTCTTGCTGTGCGGGCTTCGTCCTGACTTGAGTTTGCTTTTGAACTACTCACTGGTAGTGTAGTGGCTAGCGCTGAGCCAAAGTTGTTTCTATTGCTTCATGCTACCCACTAGTAGTGTAGTGGCTAATGCTGAGCCAGTGTTACTTCGTGTTTTGAGTTGTACTGCATCATGCCGCAACATATTTTAAGTCTGAGCCTGAACCACACGGTGTGCCTGAAGTTTAGTCCAGTGTGTTGTGCTCTGCATCTCATCACAGGCAAAAAAGGGAGGGGAGTCAAGGATCCTAGACCGACACGGTGTGCCTCGATCGTACTGTTGTGGCAAAAGGTCTTGACTCTCGAACCAGCACTACGTGCCTAGGTTCAACTGTATTCTCACTGCAGTAAAAGAGAACATTCTCATCGTGAACAGGCATGAGAGCTTTGACTCACCCCAGAAAGGCCCGAGCAGACCAACACGATGCGCTATGATCCAACTCGGTATTCTGCGTACAGGGCAGGCAAAGTGGGGATGCCAAAATCCTAGACCGACATGGTGTGGCCGGATCCCACTGTTGCGAATAGGATTTGACTCCCAAACCAGCATGAAGCGCCTAGGTTCAAACTGCATTCTCACTCACAATACTCTCTGATCGTGAACTGACATGAGTGCCCTGATTCACCCTAGAGAGGCCCGCTCCTGGACCGACACGGTGTGCCCTGATCTAGCCCAGAGCCACGCGCCAGGTGGCTAGCCTGTCTATGGAGCGGTACAATGTACTCTAGTCCATGCAGGCACGCTATGAGATCAACCCATAGCGCGATATCTTGAGGAGGCATTGTGTTCTTGTTGTTCTTGGAGAGAGCAGGTTGTTTTGAAGCTCAAAGTATTTCTATTGCGTCATCATGGGTTCTTTTATAGGACTTTTGCTAGTTGTAGAATCTTCAAAGTTGGCTGATGTGCCAGGTGTTCTTCAGTGGAATTTCTTCATCTATCATTAGCTCATACGTGTCTAGTCTAGTTGCTCTTCTTACTTTGAAAGGTCCCTCCCATGGACTGAGTAGTTTGTGTCTTTCATCTTTCTTTTGGATGAATCGTAGAACTGAGTCCCCGGGTTTGAGGGTCCGAGGTTGTGTGTTCTTGTCATAGTGTCTTCTTAAGCCTTGTTGGTATCTTGCGTTTTCTAGAATTGCACACTCTCTAACATCTTCTAGTGAATCGAGTTCCAGGTGTCTTGTTTCTTTGTCTTCTCTTTCTTCATATTGCTCTATCTTTGGTGATGCCCAAATTAAGTCAGCTGGGAGTATTGCTTCTGATCTGTAGATGAGGAAGAATGATGAGTATTCTGTTGATCTGTTGATTTTGGTTCTAAGGCCCCAAACCACTTTTAGTATGTCACCAATCCACTTTGCTCCGTAGTCCACTAGCTCTTCATATAGTTGTGGCTTCAGTCCTTGTAAAATTAACCTGTTTGCTCTTTCAACTTGTCTGTTTGGTTGAGGGTGGGATACTGATGCGAAATCTATGTCAATTTCGCAATCTGTTGCCTAGGATGTAAATTCCTTCATGGTGAACGGTGATCCTAGATCTGTGATGACACTGTTGGGTACTCCGAATCGGAACATGATGCTTTGTATGAACTCGATAGCTTTTTCTACGCTGTACTTGACCAAGGGTTTGTATTCTATCCACTTGGTGAACTTGTCAATTGCGACAAAGATGTACTCGAATCCTCCTGTTGATCTTTTTAGTGGACCGACTTGATCCAATCCCCAACAGGAGAAGGGCCAAGAGAGCGGTATGCATATCAAGTTGTGTGTTGGTACGTGTTGTTGCCATGTAAACATCTAGCATTTCTTGCACTTCTTGATGAATTCTTCTGCGTCCTTCATTGCAGTGGGCCAGTAATATCCCATCCTGAAAGCTTTAACTACCAAGGTTCTTGAGGATGTGTGATTGCCGCAGCAACCTGCGTGTATTTCGTTGATGATATTGATTCCCCTAATGAAGCTATTTTTTGTACGCATTTAAGTACTACTCCTAATGAAGCTACTCTTCTGTATAGCTTGTCTCCAACTAGTACGTAGTTTTTGCTTTTACGTATAAATCGGGTTCTTTGTGTCTTGTCTTCTGGTAGCATCTTGTCTTTGATGTAATCTATGAACTATTGCATATAGTCTTCATGGATTACCATGACTTGTCTTGTAAGGGGACCTTGATCGATCCCCATTGGGTCATCCTTGGTTGTTCCAGGTTGTTGTTCTTCTCCGGGTTGTTTGATAGAAGGCTCACTTAACTCTTCTACAAAAATTTCTGGTGGTACTTTTGCTCTGTCAGAGCCTAGCTTGGCCAAGGTATCAGCGGCCACATTTGAATCTCTTAGAACGTGGTGGATCTCTAGTCCCTAGAAATTTTTCTCTAGCTTTCTGACCTCCGCACAATAAGCGCCCATGTTATCTTTTGTGCAGTCCCATTCTTTGTTGACTTGGTTTATAACAAATGTTGAATCATCGTAGACTAGCAACCTTTTTATTGCTAGGGAGTGGGCTACTCTTAACCCATGTATGATTGCTTCATATTCTGCTTCATTGTTTGTGGATTGCCATAGGATTTGTATGACATACTTGAGTTGTTTTCCTTCTGGTGATATGAATAGGATCCCAGCTTTCAGCGCCTCCCAGTTTGAGTGAGCCATCAAAATACATCCTCCAATGGTCTATGATTGGTTCTGGTTCTTTCAAGGTTATCTCTATCCACTCAGCTAAGAAGTCGCTAAGTGCTTGCGACTTGATGGCCTTCTTTGATTGGAATTCTAGGTTCAATGCTCCAACCTCTACTGCCCATTTGGATATTCTTCCTGTTGCATCTTGATTTCTCAAGATATCTGATAGTGGGAATTCTGTGATTACCGTGATCTTATGTTCTTGAAAATAGTGCCTTAGCTCCCTTGATGATATCAGGATTGCGTAGAGTAATTTCTGTATGTGAGGATATCTGACTTTTCACTCTGTTAGTACTTCGCTGACGTAATAGATTGGTCTTTATACTTTGTAGACATGACTGAGTTCTTCTCTTTCAACCATAACTGCTGTGCTTACGACATTTTTTGTGGCAGAGATGTATAATAGTATGTCCTCCTTCTTGTTTGGTGGAACCAATATGGGTTATGATGCAAGATAACTTTTTAGTTTCTAGAAAGCTTCATCTCCTTCTTTCGTCCACTCGAACTTGCCTGTCTTCTTTAGCAATTTGAAAAATGAAATGCCTTTCTCCCCTAGTCATGATATGAATCTGTTGAGAGCTGCCATACAACCCGTCAACTTCTGGACGTCCTTTATTTTTCTTGGTGGCTCCATATCTAGGATTGTTTTGATTTGTTTTGTTCTTGCTTCTATTCCTCTGATACTGACTAGAAAACCGAGTAGTTGTCCAGCTGGGACTCCAAAAACGCACTTGTTTGGATTGAGCTTCCATCTCCACTTTTTGAGATTTGTAAAAGTTTCTTGTAGGTCTTCTATGAATGTGTCGGGTTCATTTGTTTTAACCACGACATCATCCACATAGGCTTCAGCATTTCTTCCTATTTGGTCTCCCAGGGTTGTTTGGATTGCTCGTTGGTAAGTTGCACCTACATTCTTTAAGCCAAAAGGCATTGATATATAGCAATATGCCCCAAATGGTGTCATGAAGGATGTCTTGCTCTGATCTTCCTCTCTGAGAGATATTTGATGATATCTGGAGTAGCAATATAGAAACGATAGTAGAGATGCTCCAGCTGCTGAGTCTATCACTTGATCGATTCTTGGGGGACTGTAAGGATCATTGGTGCAGTGTCTATTGAGGTCAGTGTAGTCGATGCAGATGCGCCAGTCTGGCGAGTTCTTCTTTTCCACAAGTACTAGGTTTGCTAACCAGTCTAGGTTGATTATTTCTCTGATAAAACCGGCAGCCATTAGCTTCATGAGTTCTTTTTTGATTGCTGCTTTTCTATCTAGTGCAAATCTTTGTAGCTTCTGCTTGATCCTTTGTTTACGTCAATGATGTGCTCAACCAAGTCTCTCCTGGCATGTCAACTGGTTTCCAAGAAAAAATATCTTTGTTGTCCCTGAGGAACTTGGTGAGCGCGAGTTCCTATGTAGGATTGAGTTCTGCGCTGATGGTCGCCGTCTTCTCGGGATCACCAGTCTCCAGGTTGATCTTTTTGGTCTTTACTTGGGGTAGTGAAACTTTTGCTTGTCTTCTTTATAGGGATTTCTGCCTCCTGCGAGTTCATTATTGCAGCTATCATGGCAATTTCCCTTCTTCCTTGTTCACCTTGTAACCTTTTTGCTATTTGAATGGCTTGTACGTTGCAATCATAAGCTTTCTGCAAATCTCCTTGTGGTGATAATATCCCTTTGGTTGTTGGCATCTTGAGTAGCAGGTATGGATAGTGAGGTACATCCATGTACTTGGTCAATGCTAGTCGCCCCAGGATTGCATGGTAACATGACTCGAAATTTGCTACTTCAAACTTGATGAACTCCATTCTGTATTTGTCTTTGGTGCCAAAAGTGACCGGCAATGTGATTTGTCCCAAAGGTACTGCTGTCGTTCCAGGTACTATGCCATAGAATGGTGTACTTGTTGTCGTAATCATCCCTTCGTAGTCAATGCTCATCTTCTTCATTGTTGTGGTGAATATGATGTCCAGGCCAGCTCCACCATCCATCAATACCTTAGGAACTATAGTTCCTACGATTGTTGGTGCTACCACTAGTGGATAACAACCTGCGTTGGATGTCCTCGTCCATTGATCCTCTCTTGTGAAGTTGATGGGGTATTCTGACCAATTCAGGTATCTTGGAACAGCAGGTATTCTGACCAATTCAGGTATCTTGGAACAGCAGGTTCTGCTACCATGATGGCTTTGTGTGCTAGCTTCTATTGTTACTTATTTCTTCCTCCTGGTACCCCAAAGAATATCACATACAACTGCTTCTGGGGTTCATGGAAATCTCCCTCGAGCTTCTTTTCTTCCTTCTTTGGTTCTAGTTCTCTTCCTTCTTGGTTGTTATTGTACCTTCCGCCTTTTCTGTACTGGCTGTTGAAATTGTGACAATCTTTAAGCTTGTGTCCCGACCTTGGGTGCATTGGGCAGTTCATGTCTTCAAAGTTTGCAAACTGTCTTTCTTTGATTTTGTTCCTTTCTTGAGGTGTCAGATTTTAGAAAGTGTTGGTTCTTTTGTTGGCCACTGCCACCGTGTTGTCATGCCTTGGCCTCTTTTCGTTGTTTCTGTAGTCAAATCTTCCTCTTCTGTCGTTATTGTCCCTATTGCTGGGGAACTTTTTGTTTGTCTTCTCTTCTGAGGATATGAGTTTTTCAACAGCGCGCTTGAATTCTTCATTTGTCTTTGGGTTCTCACTATTGAATTCTTTGAATTGCCATCTCGCTATGATTCCGTTGCTGAATATATCGATGACTTCTCCATTTGTGATCTCATGCACTTGTGCTCTTGCTTCGCCAAATCTTTTGTAGTATTCTCGAAGTGAGTCTCCAGGCTTCGCGTTATTCCTTGCAATTCTGCTGCAGTCATTGGGTGTATAATAATCCCTGCAAACTGGCTCCAAAATTGCCTTTGCAAGTCACTCCAATATCTGATGGACCCTGCGGGTAGTTTGTCAAACCATTGTAGCGGCATTGCTTCTAGTGCCATTGGGAAAAAAGTGTCGAAATAGAAGAAGATTGGGAGGAACCCCGATATACACCTCGCACAAATGCACGAAGGCGGACAAGTAAAGAACCCCATTAGGGGAAACATGATAGAGTTGAAGGCCAAAGAACTCGAGAAATTCCAACAAGAAATCAGAAGGGGGAAAACTGAGACCCACAGCAACAAAAGCGATGAAAAGAATCATCTAATCTGAAGGAGTGGGGATCAATTGTTGACCCGGCAGAACGGAACCTGAGAGAGGTTGCTCCGGCAACAAGCCGCTCTCCACCAGCATCTCCAGATCCGCCGCCGTCGTCGCCGACACCAGCCAAGACCTCTACATCACACACATCTTCAGAAAAGCTTCATTATCAATGAAAGAGAGAACTTGCTCTTCATCTACCTCAGCAGCCTTAGCTTTTGATCCCTTCCTAATCATCGAAGCTGGCTGGAAAATAAGTGGACTAGCAGAATAAAGAAGAAACTAGGGTTTTCGTGCGCGGTGGAAACAGCAAGGAGAACAAAAGAGATTGGGGAATTTTTTGCACGTATGAAAGACAAAGGCTGAAGAGTATGAAAGAAGGAAAAGTGGTAAAGAATTTATAAGGATCGGATGATCTAAGTAGGCCCAATGAGCGAACGGTTCACAAATATAGAGCGCAACACACACATAACAGACATTTACTACAACGGATAAGCACCAACGGTAATAATGGCAAACAGTAACTTTCTAACGGGCAGAAAATAGAGTATCTTGGACAACATTTTTTATCATGAAGTCACCAGAAGCGGAAAGAACCTGGAATCATCAACAACCCATCAAATCAACAGTCTTCGTGAACCTGTTGTTGAGACACCAGAACAACCCGGACACACGAAAGACATATCACAAGACCTCGCAGACAGTCAAGACATATTATACAGTGCCCAACGCATCATCAAAGAACTCGACACAATCAGAATCGTAGAATCTCACCCATACAACATCAACTCAGTCAACAAACAACTCACACAATCCTTGGAGACAGTGACAAGACAAATATCTTTTCATTTCACTGATCAAAAAGATACTAAGATTATAACTGGGTAAGGATACAAGGCCCGATAAACTGGGGAAATACAGTTATATAGCAGCCAGGCGCCTGGTGGAATTCACAAGGGCATTAAGACAGTCCTGGTCAACTACAAATATCAACAAAGAACCCAGTGGAATTCGAGGTTGTTGAACCTCTACCAAGATTCGATGCCGACAAGCAGGAGGGCAACCCCAGAAACGAAATCGCCGAAGCAAATCCGTCTATGAAGTCATTGAGAATGGCAGGAGCACCAAGTACACGGGAATAGCAACCACGTCTTCACACTCCACGACTCCCAAAGAACTCGGACGGATCTCCCAACACAAGCTTTCAATGCAGTGCCAAAATGACACAGCAGAGAGGGAAGAGGAGGCCATTCCACACCATGCAAAGCATGAACAACTAAACAACTCATGAACCACCAAGATAAAGGCAACAAGGAGGAAGGGTGTAGGGCACTGGAAAATGAGGCACCAGACGTAGTGCCAAGTGCATCACAAGCTCTACAACATTCGTCTCAACACCTTCGACAAAGTGATTCCACTCGGGCACTAGCCTGCTACTAGCCCCTATCACAAGACCTACACCATTCGCTAAGAGAGATCACAGAACAAGCTCGGGGGCTCATCAAGCTTGCACACCAGCAATTCATAGCTATAAAGAAGAGGAGAAGCAATTCAAGAAGACTAGAAGTGAATGAGGAAGCAACAGGCACCAGGAAACATTATTTATAGGCCAAAGATGGGCGTATGAAGACCAAGTCCATGAAAGAGAAGAGCATCAAAAGTAAGGATCACGACAGAACTTTGAAGCGACTGAACAAGCACACGGGATCACGACATAGCTGACAGGAGGACAGGCATGCAGATGGAAGCCATCAAGAGTGCCTGCAAGGCTCACGGGCGAGCAGTAAAAGTTAATACAAGACAAAGAAGGCATATCCAACAGCACATTCTAGAAAAGTACAAAAGCAATAAAGGCACTCAACAACAAATGACGCTTCAGTGAAGAACTACGTCAGCAAGGAACTCCGAAACCCTTTCTCGAGTTTTTTCATATTAAAAGAACCCGAAAAAGGCTCGGGGGCTGGAGGAGTATCCCGTACCAAAGACACTTTTCAAATTTTTCATCAAGACCCTCCAGCCTTTTGTTCCAAAAGCAAGAGGCTCGGGGGCTGCACAGAGTGCAAATTCCTTGAAATTTGCACTCTATGAAAAGACAAAGACGACGATCAGAAGACAAAGGCTACAACTAGACCCTCTAGCTTTTTGTGCCAAAAGACAAGAGGCTCGGGGGCTGCACTCCCTGAAGAACCAAGACAGGAGCAGCAAGAAGAAAGGGCATCCCACGATTTCACTTCGAAAGAACCTGGCTTCTGGGTTCCAAATCCTGTAATGCTCAGGGGCTAGTCGATGGGGAATATCGGAGGTTCCCTAAGAAGACGGAATACGGATAGAGGATCGAAGAACTCGCCGCCCGATTCGAGTACAACATGGAGTAACACGATGCGAGGATTACCATATCTTAGGCGGATTGTAATAGGAAAGAGTATGAAACACTTAGTTTAGGACTTGTTCCTAGAATCCAACTAGGAATCATAGAGCCTGCAGCTAGCCTCTCCCCATATAAGGCTGCTACGGGTACCCCTTGTAAACAACGTGAAGTACACAGCACAACACAGCCCTCATACTCATCAATATAACGCAATAGGCTCACAGCGACTGGACGTAAAGGTTTTTACTCGACGTACGTCAAGGGCTTGAACTAGTATAAAATCATCTGTCTCATCAAGTTTGTTGCCGTAACCACCGAGTTTCATAGTCTGCCAAGCTCCTCCGAATAAGAACACCCTCCCGGGTACCCCCGGTGGTGGGCTGACGGTGATAAAACATCGACACTGCCAAAGAGACTAGAAGACAAAGGACCAAGAATTAGAAAAGAAGACAAGTCAAACAACAAAATATTCTCAAGGCTAAGGAAGAACCCTTACATGCATCATGCCATCAAACTTAGTGGCAAACTCATCGAAACAAGCCTTCAACGCCTGCAAACGGCGAGGACGGCTCATCTCCGGGTCCACTGGACCAGAAGAAGTGGAAAGTGGCAATGACAGTAGCAGCGGATCAGCAACAACTCCACCGCCTCTATCACCCCCACCAGCACCAGCAACTCCAAGAGTCACCAGCTCAGCAAAAGGAAGCTCAGAAATCACCACAACAAGTTCCTCCATAGGAATCGCCTACGACACAACTAATTGGGGACTGGACCCCAAATCAACAGTGGCCATTTGGCTAGCCGGCAACTCAAGGCCTACAAAGGTGATCCAAGCAGTCAAAGATATCACAAACCAGCTCATTCATGACAAAAGCCCAAAAAGAACTCGCAAACTCACCAGTGGAAGAATCATGAGCCCTCGGCTCATCCTCGGGGGCTCGGTCAGAGCCGCGTCCACTAGAAGAAACTGGATCGCCAGAAGAGTCAGCAGCACCAGGCCTACAAATACAAAGTACATGAAGCAAAAGATAGATAGCAGAAAGAAGAACTCAAATATTGATAAGCAAATCACCTTAGGGCACACTTAAAGCCGCCTACACTCCTCCTAAGAGGGACAATCAGAAGAGAAACAGAAGCAAAAGATTGTGCCATGGAAGACACATAAGCAACAACAGAAGGAGAAAGAGAAGAGGAGGTCCCGGAACCCTCTGTCCACCTGTAAAATAGAAAAGCAGAAAAAAATAAGCACCACTAGCAAGGAAAAGAACCAGAAAGGCGAAGAAAGGAAGAAGAAAAAACTCATGGCTTACGAAAAAGGGGACACCTCCTCATCTTCAGGCTCAAGCAGAAGCATATTAGTACCCTCTACAGAGAAACAAAAGTAACATGATGAACAACGGAGGGGAAGCCCAAGGGAGAGAACCCAGATTCAACCTCACCTATGATGAGATTACCTATGACCTAAAGAGAACTCAAAGCAGTTGGGCTCGACCTCTAGGCAGTAGTCACAGGAGGATGAGACAATGCCTTACGCCTAGAATCAAAATACATCTCAATAATTTTGAGATGTGGTAGATAAGGAATAGCCTCAAAACCACCCTCACAGATGCTAAAGGTGAAGCCATGATTCAAAGGAACAGACCGTTTGCGGGAAGTAGATGCAGAACCTGCCTGACTACCACCTACAACAGGACACCTCAGCAATAGGAAGCTAGATAGTGAAGCTCTGGCCAAATCCCTGAAAAGAAGTAACATCAAGACATCAGCAACCAGTAAAGAACTCGCATAAGTAAGAAATAATAAGCCAATCACTCACCGTAGGTTGCGGGTTCTCAGAGTGATATTCCTCAACTCAATGAGGAATACAAGGCACTAAAGCAAGAACAATCTTCAGACGCACCATCCGCTCCTCATCATTCAGCTTTACCCCAACAACCTTGATCCAGGAAGAATCATCAACCCCGGTGTATTCAAAGCCAAGGTGCTCCCTTTGCATCAAAGGTTGCACAAAACGACAGAAGAACCAGGCAACACACCAAGCTAGTTGAGGCCTTGCGCTTTCACATAATGAAGACGCGTAAGAAGAGGGTCGATGGCCAAAAGCTCAGCATCAGAGAGCTTTTTGGACTGAAGACTGGTGTCATTGGGGAAGACAAGGAGATCTAAAGAGAAATAAGCTAAAGGCTTAGGGACATAGAACCACTTGTCCCCCCAAACCTTCTTGTCAAAGAAATCAAGGGTAAAAGGAGCTGCACCCATCCCTTGGCGGAGCTGGATCGTACAACAACCAAAAGGCAATGTTTTCGAATCCTGCTTCAGGCGGAAGAAGTGCCGAAGGAGAACAAGATTGGGAGGAACCCCAAGATATGCCTCGCACAGATGTGCGAAGGCGGACAGATAAAGAACCCCATTAGGGGAATGGTGGAAGAGTTGAAGACTAAAGAACTGAGGGAACTCCATCAGAAAATTTGAAGGTAGAAAATAGAGCCCCACAGCGACAAATGCGACGAATAAGATTGTCTGATTAGGAGAAGGAGTGGGGATCAGATGATGACCCAGAAGGATGTACCCAGAGAGTGCTTGCTCTCGAAGCAGGCCGTGCTCAACCAACAGATCAAGATCCGCCTCCATCATCGTCAGCGCCGGCCAAGTCCGTTGCACAAAGACACACAATCAAGAACAGCACGATCAATAGCAAAAGAAAGAATCTTTACCAATCAATTACCTCGATGTCCTTGCCTTTGCTCTGCAACCTTGTTCCGATCATTGGAGCTCAAGAATCAGCAAGCGGATTCACAAATTGAAGACAAAAAGGAGAGCAAACTAGGGTTTTTGTGAAGTGGCAGAGACGGCGAGGAAAGCAGAGGATTAAGGATGCTTTGTGCGCATGGATGACAAAGGCTTAAGCGTACGGGAGAAGGATAAGTAGCGAAGTATTTATAAGGATCAGGTGATCTAAGTGGGCCTATTGGGCCAACGGTTGCCAAATCCGGACTGCAAGGTGGCCGCAACAGATACTTACTACAACGGATAAATGCTACAATGGTAATATTCCCAAATGGAAGAAAACAGAGTATCTTGAACACATTTTTTACACTAAGACAGACAAGGTGGAAAGAACTCGGGATCGTCAACAACCTGCCAGCACAATAGTTTACAAGGATGAGAAGCTGACACACTAAAAGAACCTGGAAGTATTAGAGGATATATCAGAAGAACCCGCAGACAGGCAGGACACATTATATAACCCTCGACACACCATCAGAGAGCTCGACACAGTCAGAATCATAGAATCACATCCATACAACATCAACTCATTCAGCAAACAACTCGCACAATCGCTAGAGATAGAGACAAGACAAATATCTTTTCATTTATCAAGAAGGTACTGGGATTACAACGGAGTACAAGAGGATACAAGGCCCAATGAACCAGAACAAATACATTTATAAAGCAACCATGAGCTTGATGGAATTCACAAAGGCATCAAGAAAGTCCTGGTGTACTGCAAATATCAATAAAGAACCCAGTATAATTCAAGGTTGTTGAACCTCTACCAATTTAAAGGCAACAAGGAGGAAGGGCGAAGGGCACTCGAAAACGTGGCATCGGAGAAAGCGCAAAGTACATCACAAGCCCTACACTATTCGCCCTGACACCTTTGATAAAGTGATTCCACCCAGGGATTAGCCTGCTACTAACCCCTATCACAAGACCTACACCATTTGCTAAGAGAGACAACAGAACAAGCCCGGGGGCTCATCAAGCTCGCTTACCAACAACTCCATAAGTATAGAAAAAGGAAGTCTACAAGAAAATGAATAAGGACCAGTGCCAAGAAGGAAGAAATAGTTCAAGGAGCCTACAAGTGAATGAAGAAGAAACGGGCACCAGGAGGCCGTATTTATAGGCCAGAACGGGTGTATGAAGACCAAGTCCACAAAAGAAAAGAGTAGTGAAAGCAAGGACAACCATGTGAAGACGACAGAGCTCTAAAGTGACCAGACAAGCACACGAAGCCCCTGCATGGCCGACAGGAGGATAGGCATGCACTTTGAAGCCATCAAGAGCACCAGCAAAGTCACAAGCAAGTAGTAGAAGTCACTACAGGTCAAAACGAGGCATATTCGAAAGCACATTTCAAGAAAAGTACAAAAGCATTGAAGCCACCCAACAACCAATGAGACATCAGCAAAAAAAACATCAAAACCCTTCCCCAAGCTCTTTCATAATGAAAATAACCCGGGAAAGGCTTGGGGGCTGCAGGAGTACCCTCCATTGAAGAAACATTTCAATTTTTTAAGACCCTCCAGCTTTTTTTTCCAAGAAGCAAGAGGCTTGGGGCTACACTCACTGAGTGCAAATTTTTCAAATTTGCACTCCACGAATAAACAAAAGACGATGACAAGGAGATGAAGGCTACAACAGACCCTCTAGCTTTTTGTGCCAATAAGCAAGAGGCTCGGGGGCTACACTCAGTGAGTGTATTTTTTTTCAAAAAATTGCACTCCCTAAATGACCAAGACGACGACAGCAAGAGAAAAGAGCATCCCAAGACTTCACCTCAAAAAAATCTGGCTTCCAAGTTCCAAATCCTGGAACTCTCAGGGGCTTGTTGATGGGGACACCGAAGGTTCCCCAAGAAGATGGAATGCGGACGGGGATCAAAGAACCTGCCGCCCAATTCGAGTCAAACACGGAGCAACACGATGTGTGAATTACCATATCTTAGGCGGATTGTAATAGGAAAGAGTACGAAACTCTTAGTTTAGGACTCATTTCTAGAATCCGACTAGGAAACATAGAACTCGCAGCCAACCTAGCCCCATATAAGGCTGCTGAGGGTACCCCATGTAAACAAACAAAGTACACAGCACAACACAATCCCACATACTCATCAATACAACACAACAGGCTCACACCGACTAGACGTAAAGGTTTTTACTCGACGCAAGTCGAGGGCCTAAACTAGTATAAAATCATCTGTCTCATCAAGCTTGTTGCTGTAACTGCCGAGTTCTACAGTCTGCCAAGCTCCTCTGAACAAAAACACCCTCCCAGGTACCCTGGTGGTGGGCTATCGGTGATAAAACATCGACAGAGATATGAACATCAGGAATTGGAATTGCTTCCCAAAACAAATGTTTAATTTCCTGGTTTGTCCTTCATAAAGAAGTCTTCTAAAAGGTTTTCCTATAAACAGGTCAAAGTCTCATGTATCAAAGATATAAAAGTTCAAATGAACCATGGTTCCTTCTACCTGGATGGGTTGGACATGTAAAATTCCTAAACTGGGGACAATATGTCCTGAAAGACTCTTCATTAATTTTGTTGCTGGGGTTAATACCATGTCCTTCAACAAATGTCGCGCAAGTGAAATAGACATAATATTAACACCTACAACTGGATTGTAGAGAGCATCAAAGTGGTTTGAATCAATTTGGCAATGGATTGGAAGAGAAGGTGAATCCAAACGGATCACATTAGAGGAAAGCTCTGATTCTTCCAACCATTCATTGCTTATGTTGACACTAACTCTGAAGTGCTTTTATAAGAGATATTCTTAGAAAGGATTGAAGGTTTTTGAAAAGGATTATGTGGTCTCTTCATAGAATAATAATTCAAGACGTTTCCAAAATCGGCAAAAAGATCAGTTTCAATGTCACGCATAAAATCAGGAAACAGAATCTCTTCTTTTTGTTCTTGTGGCTCAGAACTTAGAATGTCTAAAATGGATGGTGTAACTGGCAAAGCACTTGCTTCAGCCACTTGGGATTCTGCTTCTAGGAGGTTATCGTACTCAGAGGATAAGATTTTGTCTAAAGTCAACCTTGCATTCTCAGAGGAGACATGCAAGAACGATCCTCCAGAAGTTGTCCCGAGCAAATTTCTACTTTCTTTAATCAGATTTGTAAAAATGTTGAAGAAGAACAAGGTCTGATAAGCTAAGGTCCAGGCCAGAATCTAAGAGGTTGGTAAAACAACTCCAGGATAAGGCCAAAGATTCATTGTCTTCTTGTTTGAAGGTCAGGACCTTGACTCTAAGGTCGACAATTTGGGAGATAGGATAGAAATCTAAGCAAAAGTTGGAATGTAAGGATCCCCAATCTCCTTGTTGCTTACGTACCGCTTTATTAAACCATTGTCTAGCTTTTCCCTTTAAAGAAAAAGGAAAGAGCTTCTAACGTAAAGTTTGATCAGATATGCCCTCTATGCGAAGACAATCACATGTTTGCTCAAAGTCTCTACCGTGAAGGTAAGGATTTTCATCGTCCTCTCCTTAAAAGGATAGGCTTTAGACCATTGCAATCAACCGCGGACTCGGCCTATAGTTAGGAGTTTGGATAGGTTGTGATGATTCCCATGGCACAAGGCTAGTCTCCATGGGTGCAGAAATTTTAAAGATAGGAATGGAATTTATGTCATCCATAAGGATGGAAAAAGGTAAGATAACAGAAAAGATAAGATAAAGGAATAAAAAAGGTAAAAAGGTAAAAGTATAGGTACAAGGTAGAGCAAGACTTAAGGTTAACTCAGCAGACCATCTTTCTCCCCGGCAACGGCGCCATAAATGCTCGTTGATATTTGTTACACACACAAAAGACAGGAGAAGTAATCTGCAAGCGTACGGATATCGGTGAGCACTTCACCCGGTAAATAATTCCAGAGTATCGTATTTATTTATCTGCAAGGAGAAAACGTGCGATGACAAGCCCAATCTAAGTTACTACCCTGAGCTACAAGCAAGGTAATTTGATATAAGCAATATAGAGAAGACTACTTACGGCACCCTAGTTCTAACCTATGGCAAGCTATGAGACTACTGCTCTATTGGGAACGTACCAAAGGAAAAGAGACACCATAGAGGATGCTTAACCTCAGACTTTTAATCCTACTAGTCCTTCTAACGGGAGGAGGCTCCAAAGGTAACAATGGGACTGTCACTTCCCATGCTACTACCACCGATCCGGCTAGACAGGGGATATCTACAAGTACCCAAGTCTAAGCACCATGCTTACACTATGGATGTTCTACTATATCCTCTTCATGAAGAGAATAACGTAAACTAGTAAACCAAACAACAATAATAACAAGAACTTACTAGTATTTAGAAGTTGAATCACCGAAGAATCTCAAAAACAAGCTCCGGGTTAGGGAGACTTGATCCCATAGGTACAAGCTAGAGAGGAGACATTGACAGGCCGGGCTTCCTCCAAACTCTCCCTCCACTCTATCTCTCTCAATATAGAAGAATAGCTCTAATCTCACATAGAGACTAAAAAGCTAATCTCTCTTGAATGCTAGGCTCTAAAGAGAAGAGATCCATTCAAGGGACCCCTCTCTAGCCAATTCTCTCTGAAAATAATAAATTAGGGTTTTTGAATTGCTCTGAGCCAGGGCCAGGGGCCCTGCTTATATAGCCCCCTAGGATTCACCACAACCCTCGGATCAAACCAACCTTCATGCATGACTTATATTTATCCTCAAAGGCGGTTAGGGGCTGGATCCACAAACTCGGCCCTGATTGGCTGAGGGCCAGGGCGGGCGCCCTACTGGCTATGGCGGGCGCCCTGTCATCCTGATAGGTGGGCCTCACCTTTTAGGGGGTGCCTTCGCAAGTCTTCTAGATTCTTCATTTGCGTACGTGGGTCTTTCTCTCTATGTAATCATGACATGTGGGTCTAGATTGCTCATTTCCTGATAACTCCCTGCAGAAATAGATATTCACCAAAACTCGTGGAATTCTGTCTATAAAAACCCCTAGTCTGTGATGATACTTCTTTCTACAGCATTTTATTAGCTAGGTTGACGGTTAAAAAATGATATTTAGCTACCGTCAACAGGTGGCGAGACAAAAGATCATGTGCGTGGGTATTATTACAGCAAGATGCATAGCATCTCATTAAAAAATGGAGGCCGCCCCCAACAATAGGACTATCTCATTACGATGCCGTGAGACTAGATCCTTGCTACAAGGATGGAGATAGAAGGTATACGAGGTCAATTATGTAGCAGTCGGATTTTCTGCGTTAGCAAATATGAACTGCCAACAGCCAGGACTTGGGATAGTCCGGCCATTTTTCTTTCATGAACCATGGGAATGTCCGGCTCTATCTCTTTTGTGTACCATGGGAAAGTCCTTAAATGCGCCAAGTGATAATTGGGTCATCCCCGCTCGTAAGGGACAGTCCTTAAATGGCTCCTTTGTTCTGCATTAGGATGCATCGAGACTGGATCCTCGTTGCAAGGGCCGAGCCTCAATTTACTTGATGCAATGCTATCGGTTTCCTAGCAGACTGATTGCTAGGCCACTCATAACAACCCTTCACTATTGGTCCTACGAAATGAAATATGCAGTGGTCAGACATTATCATCTGCAGTAGAAATCAATAGCACATTTCACCCAGAATGGAATTTGATCTTCTTTGCTGGGGAGGCAAGAACAATTATCGCGTGTGACATGGATAGCAGAAAAGTTCATGTCGTCCCTGCGCGTGTCTTTTCTTATGTTAGACGTTCGGTCCTAACAAAATTTGTCAGCAGACCTTGGTATCTTCCCTATGTTCCTTTGTTCTTGGAGTCACTAGCAGAGGAGTATATTAAAAAATTCCATTTGATGCATGTCACATTGCATTTGATGTATCTTCCATATGTTGGGAGTTGAGACACAAATGCTACTCTTTCCTCTGTTTTAACTCTTCCTTCTGTATATTAATTTGATGTTATGTTGCAGACATTGTAACTCTTTGCTATATATAAAGTCAGTCACGTAAACTACTAAAAGACATAGTAACCAGCATCACAGGAAAACAAGGATAAACTACGGAGGAGATTGTCAGACACGTTCATATTTACCAAGGGCCAGAAATTATGACGCACCAACATTTCATCACAAAATGGCTCCTCTGTTCTGCATTAGGGTCAAGAGTTCCAAGTTCAAAACTTTGGTAATGCATTCTTGCCGAACAACAACGCGAGCACTAGCTTCAGCGATTTGGCATCACACAGCTCAAACCATGTAACTGGCCCCCTAATCACAAGAAACATGTTCTATTCTCCTTCCTTAGCACCTACCTCTCCCAAAACAGATCCGTAGCCCATGGTGTGAATGTGCCTGTCGCGGCAATGCATTCCCCCGTGAGTCCATCACCGAGTCATTGAGCAGCCATTTGTCTATAGCGCATCCTATGAGATCAAATATATGTGGGCAACAGCACTTCAATAGCATGGCTTCTCGATCCGTTGCGCGTTACGATGCGGTGAGATTTGCTCCTCACTGCAAGGTGGGAGCCAGCAGGTTGGCGATTGATGCAATGTATGGGTTAATAATGTCCGGCCATTTATCTTTTGTGTACCAGGGAAAAGTCTGACCATATCTCTTTTGTGTACCACGGGACAGTCCTCAAATGGGCTGTGTGATAATTGGGCCGACCTCGCTCCTGAGGGTCCTTCTCGTGTGGAACATGTTGACCTATATATTGGATATATCTCCCCTGAAAATGGGAAAATATCTGCCCATTGGACTTGCGCTGGCTGGGCGGCGGAGCTAGAGGCGACAGCGGAGGATCCCCGGTGTGCTGTGCTGGCTCCGGCATCCATTTGGAGGCAGGCGGCAGGGCTTTCCCAGTGGGGCGCAGTGGCATTGGCGTTTGCATTGCTTGTGTTCATAGAGGTGTCAGATCCAATCCGCAGGTCTGCTTTCTCCCCTTTTTACTATTTGTTTCTTCATTTGGGTTTTGCCTCATCATGGATCTACTACAGAACTTGGGGATTTCGCATAGAATTTGTAATGGTATTGTTAGTGTGATGGTTAGACTTAATTTAGCTGAAATGAGCTCGTACCATGGAAATTGTTAATGGTTGTTAAAGTTACATTTTGGTATGAGCCGTGGACTTAACTGATGGATCTTTGCTACATTATTTTCTACTTCAGTGATCTCAATACCTGCTATGTTTTTTTGTTTAGCTGTAAGCTTAATATGAATGGTATTCTAGGTGTGATGGTTAGACTTGATTTAGCCAAAATTGTATTGGACTAATGGTTACAGCCACATTAACTGCTAGTCTAGTTTGAGTTCTATATATATCTATGTGCTGCTAAATTTAGATGAGCTCGTAACATGGAAATGGTTAATGGCTGTTAAAGTTGCATTTTGGTATAAGCTATAGACTTCACTAATGGATCTTTGTTGGATTATTTTCTTCATCATTCAGTGATCTGCCCATCATGTACAAGCTTTGGTTGCAGTCGTAGTAGGTGTGACGGAGAGGACCGCATCGTGTACAAGCTTTAGTTGCAGTTGCAGTAGAAGAAGCCAACGATGAAACTCCATCGACCGAGGCCATGCCCCCAACGTCACTAGCTCCTGGATCTGAGTTTGCCGGCCATCAACCACAAAATCCACAACAAAGTGTTACGCCCTTGAAACAAAAGGAGGTCAGCAAGGTCGCCATCAGACAATGGAGTAGACTTGCTGTTGACGGTCCTTAACTACCAATTTTGACCATCATTATTGCATCAAAATGAGGACAACCAACAATACAAGTAGTGATTTATGTTTATAATTCATCTAGTTCCACATGTACTTGCAAATTTTATTTGTATGTAGGAAAAATATCAAAAATGGATGAAAATGGAACATGGGAGAGAAGTGGAACGTGATAGGGAAGCAACCGTGCCAGGGTCAGGGCGCCCTCCCTCAAACCCACGGTGGGCGCCCCGGCCACGGTGGCCACCCTAGGGGTGATAGCTCGCGACCTTCCAGCAACTCAACCTGGGTGAGGGCACCCGCCCTCACATCCATGGTGGCCGCCCTGGCCACGGTGGCCGCCCTGGCCACGGTGGCCGCCCTGGCCACGGTGGCCGCCCTGGCCACGGTGACCGTCCTGTGGGTGACAGCTCTCGGACTCTCCCACGTCACCAATCCGCGACAACATCTTCCCACATCTCCCAACCGTTGAAACCAAGTCGGTTTCATCCAAGGGCTCTTGAGTGAACTCACTTGGATTCATGGGCCCATTGTCATGCACTTAAGGAGGTTAAGTCGGTTGGAACCGACTCGAAACCGACTTATCTCTCATGCAACCAACTTGGGGGACTGAGCCATCGCTGTTGGATCGAAAGTTGGTGCGAATGGACGGTATGTCTAGGGCGCCCACCCTGGCCAGGGTGCCCGCCCTGGACCCAAGGCGCCCATCCCCATGGTCACAGCTACCGACCTCCAGAGCACTATAAATAGCTCCCTAATCCTTCACTTGTAACATACACCAAGAAGGAGCTCTCTCTCTACTCTTCAATATGTAACTCTAGTAGTAATTTTAGCGGGAGCTCTGCTCGGAGTCAAGAGGAAGTCTTCAGGAGTCGGTATAGCCTTGTACCGCTCTGGTAACACTTTCCCTATTGCAATAAAGATATTACTTTCTCTGCAAATACTTTTCCATGTCTTTACTTCAATTAATAGTCTTGTCCTTTAGCTATGCTCTAGTGATAATCATGTTGGCCTTGTTTAGTGTGGTTATATCCTATGCGGGAACACCGCCCGGTTAAGGTGCTCTAATTAGTCATATGAGATTAGAGTAGTAAGTCTATGGATTGGGCGTGGTGCTTAGGCTATATGGTTACCTGTGTTTGCTCCTAAATCTCCGGAGGTGATAGCAATAGGTGGTGACAACCCTATTTGCCTGTGTAGTCCATCACGATAGGTTTAGCCAGAGTAGAGCTCCAGGTGCTTTGTGTTGGAACCATTTTCTATGGTGAGTTCCGAGCAGGTGCACTCCGAAGTGCATGGGTCCCTCTATGTCCTGGTACATATATATCACAATAATCCATGGCTAGAGTTGTGCTTACTTAGAAGTAACATAAGACTCTCGTGCTCTCCTTCTTAACTACTTGAGCATTTACTTATCTATGAGAAGAACCTCTTGGGTGTCATCCTATCTTGAATATCGCATAACCCACTTTAGTCTAGTTGGTACGCTAGTTAGCAGATACATGATTGTCCACTATCACTATCTTTAACCATTGCTTCCCTATGGATAAATACGATACCCTGGAAATACTATTGGGTGAAAGCTACAACGGTATATGTGCGCTTGTGGATTTATCTGTTTGCGTTAACAAATACCAACACTCACCAGCATCGAACTGCAGACAAGGGGATACAACAAGCAAAACTGACAAACCCATTATGCTTTGTCCTACGAGTTCAATTTTGTGCCGGTCGAACTTTCTGGCGCTCGTAGAAATGAACTGCCAGTAGCCAAGACTTGGGACTTGCAAGATCCAAAGAATAGGACAATCTGACCATTTCTCTTTAGGGTACAGTGCAAAGTCCGGCCATTTCTCTTTAGGGTACCATGGGAAAGTCCGGCCATATCTCTTTTGTGCACCACAGGACAGTCCTTAAATTGGCGGTGCGATAATTGGGACGTCCACGCTCATCCTCCTCGTGTGGAATATATTGACCTATATATTGGATATATCCCCAGCATGTGGAAACAAATCTGCCCGTTGGACTTGCTGCTACTGTCATTTTCTGCTTCAATCTCTGTGGTTCCTCCTTCTCTTCTCCCTCAAACCATTCTTTAAGGGATCCGCTCCTAATTAGGCGCCCTGGGATGGTAGATGGGCAAATGGCAGAAGGAGAGTTGGTAGTGCATTCAAGGCGGACAAGGTAACCAAGCCGCACCTGTGAGTTACCTTTAACAGGATTAGGGTGGCCAACCTTGGCCTCCATGTTTTCACTTGTTGCTGCTGATGCCAACAGAGTCGGTCCAAGTATTTTTATACCTGGAACGAAACAAAAATTTTAGACCTTTTTATATGACCATAATAATACTATAAGCACCCATGATATTTTGTGCTATGAGTTCAATTATGTAGCGGCGGACTTTCTTTCATTCGTAGACATGAACTGCGATGAGACAAGAGTTGGGACTCACAAGACAGTCCGGTCATTTCCCTTTCGTGTGCCATGGGAAAGTCTAGCCATATTTATTTTGTGTACCATGGGACAGTCCTTAAATGGGCCATGTGATAACTGGGCCATCCTCGGCTCCCCGTTGAGTCATCCTCCTAGTGAACATGTTTGGACTTGCGGTACTGGCAACGGCGAAGGATCCCCGGTGTGCTGGGGTGGCTCCAGCGTCCATTTGGAGGCAGGCGGCAGGGCTTTCCTGGTGGAGCGTGGCGGCATTGCATTCGCGTCAGTTGTGTAACACGACACAGCACACCGGGCGGGTTGAAGACGTGGAGGATGGATGTTACTCCTCTTCTTTCATCTCTTGTTGACATGGAGAACAGACTTTCTTATGCGCAATAGCATGACTTTCTTATGTGCAATAGCATTTCAATACCAATGCCTCCTTTGTTATGCATTAGGATGTGGCAAGATGCGTCCTCGCTGCAAGATGCGAGCCAGAAAGTGGGCAATTCATGCATTGCTATCAGTTTTCCAGCAGACTGATTGCTATGACATTCAATACAGACCACCCTTCACAATTTGTCCTATGAGATCAAATATTCAATGGCGGACATTCTTGCGTCCGTAGCCACGTCTCAAACATGATGCTCTAGATCAAGGCGAAACTTGTTCAGATAACTCCTGGCTACCAACGGTTCATAACAAATAGGTGAAACAAACTATTGCCTTTGATAAGACTTGCCAAACTTGCTCTTTGAAATAAGTACACCAAAAATGCCTATCACAACCAAACCAGGCGTGTCAGGCACGCCACTATGGAGGGTACTGTCATACACGTTCAAATATGCAGCAGTCATGATCTGTTGTTCAACTTTATATTATTAAACTCATTCATGCCACTACTACAGATTGACCATAAGCATAATTGTGAGTGAGCACTCGGCAGAGTGATTGCGAAGAGATTCAATATAGAAAATACTTCACACATCATCCTACGAGATCAAGTATGCAGCGGTCAGACTTTCCCACTAGATCGAGAAAAGACTTGTTGAGATGGACTCCTCGCTCCATACGGTTTACAACAAAAATTTGTGGTTTAGGGTTTACAACAACCAACGGGGGATACAAAGCAGACACAACCAAATATTAAATTCAACAAAATATCACGTGTGATAATTGGGCCGTCCCCGCTCCTAAGGGTCATCCTCGTGTGGAACATGTTGACCTATAATATTGGATATATATCCCCTGAAAATGGGAAATATCTGCCCATCGCGTATAAGCTTTGGTTGCAGTCATAGTAGGTGCGATGGAGAGGACCGCATCGCTTACAAGCTTTGGTTGCAGTCGCAGTAGAAGAAGCCAATGGTGAAACTCCATCGACCAGGGTCGCACCCCCAACCTCACCAGCTCCTGGATCTGAGTTCGCCGGCCATCAACCACAAAATCCACAGCACAGTGATGCGTCCTAGAAACAAAAGGAGGTCAGCAAGGTCACCATCACAGAATGGAATAGACTCACCAGCCTCGGACTATAGACAAGGGGATACGACAAGCAAAACTGACAAACCCATTATATTTTGTCTTACAAGTTCAATTATGTAGCAGTCGGACTTTCTGACGTTCGTAGACATGAACTGCGATGAGACAAGACTTGGGCCTCACAAGACAGTTCGGTCATTTCTCTTTTGTGTGCCATGGGAAAGTCTAGCATGTCTCTTTTGTGTACCACAGGACAGTCCTTAAATGGGACGTGTGATAACTGGGCCGTCCCCGGCTCCCCGCTAAATCATCCTCCTAGTGTGCAACATGTTTGGACTTGCGGTACTGGCGGCGGCACTGGCACCGACGAAGGATCCCCAGTGGATTTGCAGAATTGGTGGTGGCAAAGGATCCCCTGTGTGCTGTGGTGGCTCCAGCGTCCATTTGGAGTCAGGCGGCAGGGCTTTCCCGGTGGAGCGTGAAGGCATTGCGTCCACGTCAGTTGTGTCGGCAGAGGCGACAGATCCAATCCACAGGTCTCCCTTCTCTTATTTCACTAGTGGATCTTTGTTGGATTTTTTGCCGCTGTAAGGATCCCATTACTAATGAATCTCTAATTGTACTGCACACTTTGACCATCGCAGTCTCTTTGAACTGGAGGAGGCCCGTAAGAACATGGACGCAATGGACTGGCTTAATGAGGAATTTTTTTGATATCATCCGCCGCCTCCGCACCCACTCCTTGATCCGCTGCAAATTTGTCTGTAAAACTTGGCACCGCCTCATGTCGGACTCCAAGAACCAGGAGAAACTGCCCCATACTATGGCCGGCTTCTTCTTTGCTAGTGCAGCCGACAAATGAGACTTCATCAGCATCACCAGTGGATGCCCCCTCCTTCAACGGGCTCATCCTTTGATGGTGCCTTGGGGGTCATGGATATCACTATTGCGTCTGCAACCCAGTGACTGAGAGGTATGAGATACTGCCACCTATCACCTGTGTTGTTAGCCATGCATTAGGTGAGGCTCTCTTGTGTTTCAATCTGACAGCTTCCCCGCACTTCCATGTGATTGAAAATGTGCATGGTGAAGATGGTCAGTTCGCAGGTTTGGAGATCTACTCATCTAAAATTTCATCATGGACCTATAAGGAATCTGAATTGCCTGAAGGTAAAGATGGGATTTTGTATTGGTATAGGTCACCAAGTGTGTTTCTTAACAGTTGTCACCATATTATGGGGTGCTGTAATGAGGAAGGCTGCAAGATATTTGCTATGGATATGGCAGGAAAACATCGAGGAAAATCAATTGGCCTTGTGGAAAAGAGGACTCCATGCATCTAACTCAGGGTCACTTGTGTGGTAGAGTCTTGATGGTCCCCGTATTCATTGCTTTCAATCTGCTTCCTTATAGATAATGGTACTGATAATTGGATATTGAAGCATACTGTCAGCATCTTGGAGCTGTTTGGAAGCATTGATATTGGATTTGGGGACTATGTATGGGGTAATGAGGAGTACTGGGTGATTGCACTCCACCCAGAATGGAATTTGATTTTCATTGAAGGGGAGGATGGAGCAAAGCTGGCATATGACATGGACCGCAGAGAAGTCCATGTCATCCCTGCCCGTGAATTTGAGTATGTTACAGGTATCGTTAAAGATGTGTTCATCTTTAGACAATTATATCTTCCTTATGTTCCCTTGTTCTCGGATTCATTGAGAGAAGTAAAATAAAGCCTAATTTGATGCTTATGTACCCTTGTTCTCAGACATTAGCAGAGCACTAAATAAAGCTGCATTTTTTGTATCCCACAGTCATGACATTTTAAATGGACCAATGTTGTTTGCTTGTTTGAAGTAAAATAAAGCTCAAATTAATGTATCTCTTCATTGTAATGTGTTATTGTAAGAAAACATGACCAAATGTTGTTTCGTTGTTCATGGACATGCTAATTTTCTAAAGGATGGAAGTTGTACTTATTTATTCGTGTCACCTTTGTTCTGTTTGCAAATCAAATTATTTATTCGGTATGCAAAGTAATTTACAACGGTGTCACAACTCCTATCACCCTTGTTCTCAGAGTCATTAGCAGACATTGTTTGCTTGTTCTATGGATATGTAAATTTCCTCATAGATGGATGTTTTCATTATTTTAGCAAAACTAGTGAGCCACCACTGTATTTTGTTGTTTCAAAATTTGTTCTAGGATTTAGCGCCCGCCGGATAGATCACTTGCGGTCCGGCCAAGTCAAAACTTGGCTAGCCAGACTGTCCTGGCATCCACGAACAACTTTGGCCTAATCAACTATGGAGGCTATGTTAGACGCATTCAAATGTTCAGCGAAATAGTTTTTCAGTATCAACTGGCTCCTCTGTTCTGGTTTAGGATGCAGGGAAAATAGCTCGCAAGTAGGACATTGATGCGATGCTATTGGTTTGCTAGTAGACTGATGGCTACACACTCAGAGCAGACAACCCTTCACTTAATTGTATTCACAGTAAAACTCAGCAGGCACGTCTCATCCTTGGCGCTCAAATAACCCTTGAGGTGTGTCCGGATCAGTCATATTTACACTGGTCAGAGGTTCTAACATATGCACAAAAATGTTAAGAGGAAGAAACATGCAGACATCGTCAACTATGACCGGTAGAACAAGTAAATGCTCCGCTCCGTCTGGATTTAGATTGCAAATAGTATAGATGACATGATATATTCAACAGAGTAATGAAAGAAAAGTTACATTTGGATAATACAGAAACATACTTTATCAGGAAACATACTAACCATAATTGTCAGATAGGTGTTTATTTGTCAGAGAGTTACAGAAACAACAAGCAAGGTAACAGATCACTGTGACACATCGATATATATCTAATCAAAACTTGTTACATATATTACTAGGAAAAGAAAGTTGCATGCATGTGTCAGGGCTTCATTGCACTTGTTCATGCTTCTCCATCATCGGACTCACGGTCATCACTCTCTTCATTAAATTGAAAGCCATGGTTGAGCAGCATTTGCTTATGGCTTCTTCTTATCTCGTCATCATCATTTGAAGATAGACGCACAACATGATCTATGGCATTGTTTCGCATCGGCTGATCCTCTTACTATTGTTGTTGACGAAGAGTAAGCCTCCTCCACCAGCTCGAATAGGAGATTGAGTGAGGTGGAGATCAAAGTCATGCTCCTTTTGCAGGATTTCACCGATCATGTACGACATGAAGGCGTCCATGCATGCATACCTGATCTTCTCATTGGACAGTTTGGGTTGGTCCCAGTCTTTGGCATGAAGAGAAATACTACCTTTTTCCATGTCCACACCCAGCAAGTCTCGACCAAAAATCTTGAGGCTTCCCACTTTGCTCCACTTACCTCTGATTACGAAGGGCGCCATTGTTGTAGTTCCACTGCCTTGGAGAGTTCGATGTTGTTGTGGCGCCTCAGCCAATCCATGTTGCCGGCGATTTCTGCACCGACGAAAATGTGTTGCTCGCCCACAAGGAACGTCTTGAGGTCATTGGGGATACTACCGGTGATGGCCACTGGAAGAGAAGGCACTGCTTGTCGATGCATATTGGTAAGAGGGTCATCCTATCCTCCTTCTCAAGGCATTCCTCGTCTAAACCGACAATGAGCGGCTTATCGCGGCAGACATCTTGGAGAAAGCGCTCGACTGTCCAGGGCTTTGATGTGACTGTAACAAGGACCTCATTATCCCCAACCATGATGGTCTTTTCTTCATCCAAGAAGTGGGAATGGAAGCTGGCAGATCCATTGTTGTCCATGGATGATCTAGAACATAAGCGGGAACAGATGCGGTAGCGAGATGAACTGTCCACGAAGTGCGAGAACGATGAACATGTTTGAATGGAATGGTACTAGTATAGCATGAAATGTGCACGACGAAGACTGGTGACTGAGGCAGAGATTAATATACAAGATATGAAGGAACCATCTAGATGTGTGAATGCCAATGGATCGGTGCGCTGAGATGCTAGTAGGAAAGAGGAGGGAGGCGATGGATCGAGAACACTAGCCGACCCAGATAGGATGCGAGCAATCACAACACTTAATCTCCAGTCGCTTCCTTCTTGTAAACTTGATATGTGTCCAGTCTTGCCTGTGTACTATGTATAACGTGTGAGGTTTGTCCTTCTCCGTGAAATATACAATGGTCAGACTTTCTTACGTGTGCTATATGTACAACTGCCTCTGGCAAATGAACCAGCTACATAGCAGTCTAGCACCGCCGCGTACGTGGTTCAGTTTCCAGCCCCATGCATTGTACTTGTGCTTTTGATGTGTCAATGTAGAGTATTTTTTAAGTACACATTCCCCATGTACAAATCAATGCAAGTATTCACTGTGGAGCCAGATGAACGAATTTACAAACACAACAAAGATGGCACCCTAGTTTAGCTACAAATTGAACTTGCCACCATCCGTCCTAGACGAAATTAACCACATCATAGCCCTGGCGTGTGTTGGCAAATTGGAAGAACACAACCGCACGGTCATCAAGTTCTGTTGCATCAGGTTGCGAGCCCGGGAGCGACAATACAAGGAACAAGCCACCTTTTTTGACTTTTGGACACCATGTTTAACCATTCATCTTATTCACAAAATTAATGTTATTTATAGAATAATAAGCAAATCATCAACGATTGTCTTTGTGAGACGGAGGGAGTACTATATAAACTCCAGCAACTGATAGCTCGATCTATCTCCAAGCCAAATTGTACCTTGTTCATCATTGCCTGCAATGGACTGTCAGCAACTGTCAGAATTGCCCTACAGAACCCTTGGCAGCACCGCCATTTGTCGTGGCGTCATTGCCGATGCAGTTGGTCATGCTGCATGTTCCACCAGAATCGAAGTGCTCGCGGCAATCACCAAGTTTGCACAACGCGATAACGTGTGCATCTCAGTTCTCACCGGGAGCAGCTGGGTGAACAGTGCTACTGTACCGCCACGGCGAGGGGCGGTGTCCTCCCCACACATGCCGGCACAAGCGGCATCATGGGCGTGGAGGCTCAGTCGCCACAAGCTAATATCATTGTCCGGGATGGTTCTCATTCCTCCCATGGCGGCCACACTGCCGTTTCTTCATGGCATAGCTGGTGGAATCGGAGACTGGTTCAAACCATGCAGGCAAAGTGGTGGGATTGACGGCAGCAGAAAGGCTGGTGGTTGTAGTCCACACCATTCCTATTGACTGATGTCGCATGCATATGTTGCCGGCGGCAAGGAGTGCACTTTGAGGAGAGCTGGATGCAGTCTAGATTTGAACCATTTGCTTCATCCCCAACTGGTGGCTCTAGTGGTGCAGACACCAGCGGACAACGGGCCTAGACCTAGGGCATTCGCGGGCCGCTCCAATGCTAACAGTGCTGGCATTTGCGAATTGCACTTAGTGATGCATTGCTCTTGTTTCTCCATCTTATATTCCTCCATCATACTATGTTCTTGTTTCTCCATCTTATGCTCTTCGATCTTACTATGTTCTTGTTCCTCCATCTCACGAGGTTGTTATCATGAATGTATCAGTTATATCTTTTTCCCCTCATGCACCATATCTAGTGTTTTTCCCCTCAAATTAGAGCCCACCATGAACAAATTTTTAAAAGCAGGACACTAAAGTTGAGCGATAAGCCCCGACTGTTAGAAATCCTACCCACCCGCATTGTAGCTTCAATGAGGGCTTCTTCGTCTCCGCATCTCCGATTGTAGATTGATTGCTACAACATTCAAAACAGACAACCCTTCACATTTTGTCCTACGAGATCAAATATGCAGCGGTCGGACTTTATTGCGTCCGCCTTTTGAGATGAACTCCTCTCTGCCAATGGTTTACAACAAACATATAAAAAGACATGTCCTAACAATGTCAAGAAGACATGTCCTAACAACAAACATAACTATTATTACATCGATTTGGTAACCAAGCTAGATTGAAAGGTCAGCCATGTTGACAACTTCAAGAAGACATACACAAAGCTAACCCTGATCTCCGGTCATAGATAATGCATAACCTCCAGGCATAAGAATTGTCCTCTCGTCTGATATATTTAAAAATTTGTTTAAAATATCATTTCTTTTGTTGTGACTTGCTTTATTAACAAAAGATCTTCGAGAATGACCTAAATTTGACTACGTTTGCTAATATTTTTTGAATAATACAAGTGGTCAAACTTCATGTCAAAAAGTCAAATGAACTATTCTGGTCGTTTTTAGCTGGCTAATTCTGCCTGATGCTGATTTGTTGTGAGAGGATAACACTGCCGAATCTGTAAGCGCTGATAAGACCAAACGAACAGGTACACTGGACAGATTTTACTGAGTTCGCAGTAGTAAATTTCAACAGCTGTCTACTACTCCATTCAAACACGCCTTCTGTGGTACTCCACCCCACAAATAATGCCCGTTTTGTTTCCCGGGGAGTCAAACTTTTAAAGTTTGACCAAATAATGGTATTTTTTATAATATAACTAGATATACTTAAGGTACTAAAATGTGTTACTATGCTAAAATTGCATTCTTTTGTGGACCGAGGAAGTAATAAGTATCAACAAGCCTTGCCTCTATCTAATGCTGAACTGCATTTGACTAGGAACTCTAGAACGTCCGGCCGCTGTGTCTCTGTTCTTGCTGGACGGTCCTATTCCCTCCATCTCGTAAATAATCGCTCATTTTGATTTTTACACTTTTCGTTTGACCGTCCGTCTTATTCAAAAAGTTTATGCAAATAATAAAATAAATAAATTATTATGAAGGATTTGTAATGATAAAATAAGTCATAATGAAATAAAT
>CM041637.1:31126454-31217342 GCA_023333625.1 Bothriochloa decipiens | reverse complement strand
CCTAGGGCGCCCGCTGCCCACGCCCTACAGTCGTGGCAGCGGCTGGGCTCCCTTTTCTGGCCCAGGGTTGGCCCAAATTCTTCCACTTTCTCTTGAGCCTGCGTTGTACTTGTTACATAAAACTTTTTGAATAAGACTAATGGTCAAACAGAAAGTGTAAAAGTCAAAATGTGCGATTATTTGTGAGATGAAGGGAGTACGCGTTGTCATCTTTCAGTGTCGTGGCAATCACTACGTCTGCCCGTCGACTGTTGTTGTTGCTTGGATTGGGGTGAAATATACTGTAGACCTATCAACACCGCATCAGTCAATCAAGTATGAAGCGTGTCACGTTGGTCAAAAGCTCTTTTTTCGTGATTCCTCTTCTGCCCCGTTTTCCAGCCGCATTCACTTCAATCTCACCAAACGCACAAGGTCTAATATGAAAGGAGCTGCCATGGCTTGCCACATACTACAGTTCAATCTAGTCCAACGTTCGTGATGGTAAATTTGACCGGCCGGACGTGTAACTCTTGTGCTGAGCTAGTATGATCATAGTAAATCCAACTGAGCTGGACTCGCCTTCAATCTTCCCCTTGACTGGCGTGACTGCTTGGATTCAAGTGAATTAACTAACGAAAAGACCTATCACTACCACTCAAGGCATTCATGTCTCGCGTGCCAAATCTCCTTTTCTCGAATCGCCTCATGTGTCTAGATTTCCTAACGCATATATTACTGGGCTCGGAAGAAAGTCTGACATTGGGCACATTTGTTCTCATCGGACAATTAGCAGTACCGAACTCTTCTTATTTTTGAGTCGGTCACAACATTTGTATCAGTAGTAGTGATGAGTGGTTTTGATCTATTTGTAACCCAACTATTCTTATTTTTATGTACTTGCAAGAACTTGAATCAAGGATTACTTTTATTTAGAAATTTAAACTTTACTGGATCACAGAAGGTCCGGCAGTTCAAATCTTAGCTACCCAGAAGACGTACTCCTACAGTTTCTCGCACTGGTTTATTTCACTCTAGTTATGTCATATTTTTTAAATCAGCATGTGAGGTGTTTTATGAAAAAATAAAAACACAAATAATTGGTTTTTTTAGGGATACACAAATAATCAGTTAGATTGTGGACAGTGGAGACACAAGGAGGAGACACGGCCCACGCAAACATCTTGGTCGTGGGGTGGTCAACTATCGATGGCCTCTCTTCTAAAAAAAGAAAAAGAAAAACCTAATCGATGGCCTCCAAGCTATAAGAGCATAAACAAGGGGCGCGAGGAAGGTTATACTTGCTGCCTCCTCTCTCCACCGCTCATCTTCCATCCCAAAGCTTTTTCCTTCCACCCTATTGCGCCTCCAACCAAGACAATGGCTGAGCCAACAAGCTTGACTGTCGATAGGGAGGCCCCAGAGGCCGTCCACGCCGACAATCCTGCGCCTACGGACAGAAGTCTGGTCGGCGTGGTCTCTGACCCGCTAGGTCTCCCTTTGAAGGTGTATCATTAACGTACTGCTTGTACATGTTGTTTATCTTCATTTCACTTGAGTATGCTAGAAATGCTCACACTAGTATTTGGATCTTTCCTACTCTCAATAGGTGGACGTGGACATGATTGCGTCCCAAGGACCATTGCCACTGGAGTGGGATTCTCCATTCGTAGTTGCACCCGAAAAGCGGTCCCGCGAGGCATCCCTGATGGAGGAAGCCACCCACGACTCCATGCCATGCTGCGCCGGTCAGTTCGGTAAATGTCATTTCCCTTCTCAATCAGATGGCTCTCCTGCTTTATAGGCTTGAACTTGGCTTGCATTGTGCAGCGCTTCCTCCATGATGGCGCCGTCCCCAGATGAGCGCTTCCCTGCTTGCTTGCTCGCCGTCTTCGAGCCGTGGTGTCCGAAGCCATTCGTCAGGGTGCAACCGCAATGCTGGCTGCCGCCCAGCTTTAGATTGGCACAGCGGCAAACCTCGGAGTTGTGGAGCAAGGTTTTCCGCCGAGTTCCATGGACGATGACATCGCATATCTAATGGTCAAATTCGAGCCGGCCGCCAACGCCGTCCTACCGAAGGTTGAAGTGGACGAGATCCTACGTGCCCATCTCGACCCATGATTTGTGGGACATATCAGTATTATTAGTTGTCATGATTAGGTTTGATCTATGCGGCACCCTTGATATGTGAACTCTTATTTGCATGCGTGTCTTTGTGAACTTGAGCTGCACTTTGTAATAGGTGCATTAAACTCTATTGAGTGCTGTGGCTCATGTCATTTTGTACCTGGTTTGTAGCCCCTGTTGTTTGCTTCCCGCTGCAGATCTCTTTCAGGTTGTCTTTGCTCTAATCGATAATATGCTAGACATTCATGAGTGCCTTTGATCTCTGTTGATGACTCGTGTCTTCGTTAAAATCTGTATCCATTAGGGATTCAATGAATGTAATGGCAATTTGTGTCCGCCCGGTCTGAATCACGATCCTCAGACTTTCTTGCGTGCACAGTAAATTTGAATAGCTATGTGGTTCCTCTATTACTATTTTAGCTATATCAATTCTAACCATCATACTTGCAATCAAATTACCAAATGACAATAGGAGTTGAGGTTTGATTGCACTGCTTACTCCATGTATTAGTAGCCATCTTTAGCTATACTGCCTCTCGGCCGCTACGAGCATGGGACTGCGTGGTGTTGGAATGCACTGTTTACTCCACCGAGAAGGTCCGGTCGTCTAATAATTTCACTACTCGGACAATGATGAACGTCGTGCAGTCACATCAGTAGACTGTTCTAGCCCTGCCGTCCCTGTGATGTGCAAAAGCCTGGCCTCACCTTATATAGCCAACTCCAGCTAGCTGACTGGCTCTGCTCCTGACAATTATTACTACTACTACCGCTGCTACTTCAACTACCACTCATAATACAAATGCATTGCTACCCTCTTGTTCATCCGGTAGATATCTAACAACGAGTTCCCTTCGATGCGTCCTCTACCTCTAATCGCTCCAACTCCAAAATCATAGCTACAAACTAAGCCACCAGCCCCATAGAGTTGCCATCACCATGAGCTCCACCGCAAATCCTGATGCCTAGTTTTCCACTTTCGGTCACTTCGTCCGGTCGACAACGATGTGGACAAAATCCTTCACTATGTATGGTGCTAACGAATGCAAGGTCACCAGGACCCTCAAAGCCGACGGTCGCTATAAGTCGGTGAGGATTCTGTTCCCAAGACACAACGCCAATAGGACCATCACCACGAATCAAGCAGTGGTCGTCCCTATCGACGAGGATGGTGTCTGTGAGGTCCTTCATGCATTGTTGAGGTTAGTCCTGTAACATCCACAAGTATTATGCGTAACAAATCTAGCATTACATTGCATAAGCATCTCATGAGCATCTCATTTGCATTTTGAATTGGGTTTGATGTTTGCTTAATCTATTTCACCTAAATGTTAAGTAGTGTTTTCAAAACCCTTTTAGAAAGTGCTTATTGCATTGCTTATCTCAAGTTGGACCTTTAATATGTTTTGTAGAGAAAATAATTTGAAACAAAAATTCTATTTTCACCACATCTTGAAAATTCTTTTTAGCCCTTCAAAAATGGCAAAAACAGTGAATATACATTAAAAATTATTAATTTTATAATTTGAATTTGAGTCAAATTTGTATTTTCAAAAATATGCCTAATCTATGCAAACTTTCTATATATAAAATGTTCCTCTCTTTAAATGGACCAACTTTCAAATTTTGAGTATTTCCAAATTCGAAACATTTTGAAAGTTACAGGGCGGTCAAAATTCAGTTCAAATCTTTAAAGGGGTGGGACCCACTTGGCCCCACATGTCATTCTCTCTCTTCCTCCCCTGTCTTCTTGCCGCTGCCGTCGCTGCCCATTTGCCGTGCGCCTGCATCAAGCACGCGGGACCACTTGATGGCGCACGCCGGCGCTCGAACCAGGTCGCTCGCCCGCGCGCAGCTTTGCCCGCTGGGCCGACGCGCCGTCCCACCTCGCCTGTCGACCGTCGTCGCTGTGCCGCGCGCCTCGCCCCGCGCCAAACACTACGCGACACAGCCACTTGAGTGCGCGAACGCACTCAAGCACCCGCGCGCGCCTGCCGTCCGTCCCTCGCTTCCCCGTTGCACGCACTTCGACGCTGCACCATGCGCCATCGCCGCCGTTTGGACGACCTCGCCGCTCGGGCCCGGCCGCGCACGCCAAGGCTCGAATTGAAGAGCCCAGGCTGCCCTTTATCTACCCCTTCACCTGCCTCGCTCTCTCCCCCCACTCCATTTGCTTCTTCTCCCCTCGCAAGAGCCACCGCAGTCGCCGAGCTCGCCATGGCCACAGCCAAGCCTGTCGCCGCCTAGCTCCCTCCTCATCCCACCTTTTCCCAATCCAAGAGCACCATCGGGTTCACCATCATCTGCTCCATCTCCTTGATATCATCCCAAGCCCGATTTCACAAGGTGAGGGCCGAATTCGGCCGTTCCCCTCTTCCCGCGCGCCACGGTCGCCATGGCCGCCGGAGCGGTTTCGCTGTGGCCATGCTCCCTCTGACCCTCTCTGCTCCATTTCGTGCATGAAACGAGTTCGCTAGGTTGTGTAGGAGCTCCCAAGGGAGTCAATTGCGTCGGTCGAGGCTTCGTCTCGCCGGACTCCGGCCGCCTGATGCCATGCTCGCCGCCGTGCGCCGCCGTCATTGCTCCGCGCCGCTAGAGCCTGCACTTCATGCACCATTAGACTCGCCTTGTCGTGCTGAGTCCGTAGGTCCCAGCCGCTTCGCCGGAGATGCTCGTCGCCGGCGAGAAGCCGCTGGCCGTCCCGTTCCCTGCTCCCGGTCCGACTGACCGATGGGCTACGGTTGACCGCGGGCCCCACCTATCTGTGACCACGCCCGCTGGCCGCTGGGTACATGACACAGGGTACACGTAGCAGAATAGGGCCACGCGTCAGTCACAGTGGGTAAATATCGGGGTACGCGTAGCATTTTCGGGTCGATTTTTTAGAAAAGTATACCTTTACAGATTTTGGTTTAAATCTTTAGAAAATTATAACTTGCTCGTTTTAAATCCAAATGAGGTGGTTCAACTTGCAGTATTTTTCTTATGAGGAGTACTATGCAAGAAAAATATAAGTTTAGCTTTTTGAAATACTTTTCTGTATAAATTTATTTATTCCTTATAAATGCTTTGATCTAGAGAAATGCATAACTAATTCTAGGTTTATCCTAAAAATATGATTCTTGTTTTGTAACTCTAGTTAGGAGATGTTGGATCTACAAAAAAATATTAGTTGGCCATATCCTGTGCAAATATTGCTCTATCTTTTTAGGGTGCTAGTTTTGTTAAGGAACAAAGAAATTCATAATTAAATAATTAAGTAAGATAATGGCTTGATAATTTTTGTAGGCTGTTTTAGGGCTAAATAGGAGCTAGTTAAGCCATGAAATCTATTGTTTGATAGGTTTTATAGTATAAAGTATTTTATGTCCAATTATTGTTAATGCTTTTTGGTTTTTATGTAGGATAAAATACATATTGTTTTGACCTAAACATTTTACAGTAGACTTTGATTAGCACACTTAAGTTCCTGTAATTTTTATAGATTTTTCTGAGTAGTATAAATACATGTTCCAGTTATACCCTAGTTTAATTTAATGCTGAATTAGGGTTTTGTGATGTCATTTCATGTAGTTGTGATATTCCTTTTGTTTTACCTAAGATAATTGCTGGTGGGTTGCTGAAAAATTATTTGAGGTTTTCTAAGTAGTATCGACACATTGCGTGCATCCTATCATCTGCCACATGATCATGCATTCATTCATAATCATACATCATGTCCGCTAGAATGCATATATGGTATTCATGTGCATCGATGCATCATACAGGTTCATCGACGAACCTTACGCCAGTAGTTTCGGAGGAACCAGAAGGGGATCCACAGCAGGGAGTAGAGATACAGGAGGCAGCCAATGGCGAGGAACCAGACACTGACTTGCCAGAGTGCCCTAACAATCAGCCTAGTTGCTTCGAGAAAGGCAAGCCCCGAAACATTTCCTTCCTACAGTTTTATAAATAATTTAATTTGCGTCCTTTACTGTTTATGATGCATTAAGTTTATAGGCGTTGATCGATACTGTTGATGCATTATGATTACCCTTGACCACCTGAGTTACCCTAACACCCTGTTAAGTATAGGTTCGCTTATATGCTTAGCCCTGCTCAACTAGATCGGGAAGTCGAGTGATTTCCTGTCATCCGCGAGTTATAGGAAGTGACTCATAATGGTGAGCTAGGTTGTTGCTTGGGAATAACCTTGAGGAGTAATAAATCGAGACCGGGCGGGATTGGTGCTGTGGACAGAACTGGAGGTTTTGTGTTGTTTTATCCCGTCTGTGTCGAACTAGGGCCTGTCCGATGTCTCGGCCCTCTTGTCATTTTGAACGCCGCCCCACATTTTGATGAGGACATCAACACTAATCATACATCCAAGTCAGCCACGCCAATACTTGCTAGTCCTATTACTCGTGCGCGTGCTCACAAACTTAATCATCAAGTGAGTTCCTTCTTGAGTTCTTGTCCATCTTGTTTAGATCTTGGAGACACGTGCACTTTTGTTTTAATTAGGAATCAAGGAGAAGACCAAGAGGGAAAAGGACTTGCGTAGGCTGGATTCGGACTGCAGCACACCTTCAATTCGTTACGGTCGCCACGGTTACATACGGAGTCGGTTTGGGATGAATCAGGACTTGTTGGAAAGCTTGTCAAGTCTATTTTCATATGGATCGGGTCTCATACTCATATCTGTCCAGAGGCGGCGTCAATAGGCCAACAACTACCAAGAGGTCTTTCTGTCAAGGGTGCTGCGTCACCTTAATTTAGCCTAATGGGCTTGTATCATTTGGAGTCCAATAGGGGCGTGTCCTAGGTTTGGAGAACGACCCAAACTCTCTTGTGGTCGTCCTCCCCATGTTATATTCCCCAGAGCCGCCACCAGGAACACTGGGGTTTTGTTTAGGTCAAGTTTAGCCGTCGCTACTTGCTTGAAGGCGCGCGTGCTGATCCAGCCGCCCGTCTCCTTGTTTTCGGAACCCCACTCATCATAAGCTTCAGTTTGAAACTTTCAATTACATCTTGCAATTTCAGTGCTTGTTTCCTCGTTCTTGCTAGTTCTTTGGTTGCTTGCAGGACGGGAGCCCTAGTGGCTGGTTGTCGCATCTCCACAAGATCGTGATGGCCTTTGGAAGTGGTGTATCGGTCGCTAAGGCTCGGTCTTGGAAGGCTGTAGTCGGGCCGTGAACGTCATCTCCATCCACCAATCGAGTTATCTCACGCCTCTCATCGAAAGGTCGACCACAAACCCTAGCGGGATCATATCAATTGGTAATCAGAGCAAGGTTTATTGGTGAGAGACTTCCAATCCTTCGCTGTTGTTTTTGTCCTATAGTCCAGAAAAGCCAAAAAAATATAGTAGATTTGTTTCCTGCAATCCAAGAACCTTTGAGCCGTGGCTAGCACTATTTGGTTAGGGCTTGTTGAGTGTTCGGTTGCATCGGATTGGTCGAGTTGCTGGTTCTAGTTTTTTTCCCTTAGAGTTTTGGGTTCTTGTCACAGTTTATCACAGCACGCACTGCCATATCCGAATCTGAGTTGAAGTTCTAATCCTATAAGGAATTGGTTATCCCTCTCTGATGTCCGAGTCTGAGAAGAATTGGAAGTTCCAATTGGACAGCGAATTGGCTTCCCTCCATATTGGCCGAGTCTGAGTAGAATTAGAAGTTCCAGTCGGACGAGGAGTCAGTTAACCTTGTGCTACAAATATCATACAAGTCACGCAGCAAAGTATTTTATATCAATACGTGTGGCAAAGTATCTAGAGAGAGAGTATCTTCTTTTTACCAAAATACCCCTGTCCTTTCAGAAAAAGTGAGTGTGATGAATTGCTCTTTCACAGTCTTCTTGCTCATATAATTAGTCTTGAGTGTCCCATAAAAAAAGAGATTAAAAAAAAGAAAAAAAAGAGAAAAAAACAGAGAAAGAATCAAAGGAAAAGGGGCTGACCTTTTTGTTTTTTTTAGTTCAGCGGATGTGTTGTGCTTTCCTTTGTGTCCAGGCTCGCGTCTCTAGCATGGTTTAGGCTAGGACCAGCACCATACCACCGGTTGAACGATCATTCAACTTGTTTTTTTCTTAACTAACGTGGTGCTAGTTCGTTCCTTATGTCAGCCCACCTATAGCTCCACATATTCTACAGCTTGACAAGTCTTGTGCTGCGGCACCGATACACTTCATCCATTGCTGCAGACTTGTTGGTAGATGACCCCTCCTGTCGAGCAAGGTAAGAATTGGTAAGAACGTGTGTAACAAGTCGAGAGCGAGCGACTTCCTGTAGCTACATCCTAGTAGTTGTAGGACTTTTATTTCTTCACTTGGTTTCTTGTTGTCTTTGTCTTTGAACCATGTCAGGGTCTGACAAAGAAAACCGAATGGCACATTCACCTCGCACAAAGGGCATCATACAACATTTTGAAAGACAGGTGAAGCTCCACACTGAGGAACTGGATAACGACTTGCAGGTGACGAATGAGAAGCTTGGGCAGTTAGAGGGTACGCAGGTTACCACAAACAACAAGCTTACAAGTTTGGAGATGTCCGTTGCTAGTATGGACAAAAGCATTGCTGCTCTTTTAAGGCGTTTTGATGACCTCCACAATGATGACAAAGACAAGCATAAGGAAGAGGAGGAGGAGGAAGAACGAGAGGATGGTAGTTATTATGAAGAATACACAACTGATACTGAACATGATGACCGAGACACTCGTGATCGACGTCGCCTACGTCACAACCGTAGAGGTATGGGTGGCCGCCACCGACACGAGGTACGCAATAATGATGATGCTTTCAGTAAGATTAAATTTAAAGTACCTCCTTTTGATGGAAAATATGACCCTGATGCATATATTACTTGGGAGATTGCTGTTGATCAAAAGTTTGCATGCCATGACTTTCCTGAGAGTACACATGTTAGGGCTGCTACTAGCGAGTTTACGGATTTTGCTTCTGTTTGGTGGATAGAATATGGCAAGAAAAATCCTAATAACATACCTAAAACTTGGGGTGCACTAAAACGAGCCATGAGAGCTAGATTTGTTCCATCTTATTATGCCCGTGATAAGCTAAAAAAGTTGCAGCAATTAAGCCAAGGTGCTAAAAGTGTAGAAGAATACTATCAAGAATTGCAAATGGGAATGCTGCGTTGTAACTTACAGGAGGAAGAGGAATCTGCTATGGCTAGATTTTTGGGCGGGCTAAATCGTGAAATCCAGGACATCCTTGAATATAAAGATTATACTAACATGACCCGTTTGTTTCATCTTGCTTGTAAAGCTGAAAGGGAAGTGCAGGGACGATATGCTAGCACAAGGAATAATATTTCTGCAGGGAAAACTAACTCATGGCAGCAACGCACATCTACAACTCCGTCCACACGTACTCCTACACCATCATCCAGTGAGAAGACTCATGCTGCCCCCACCAATTCAATTGCGAAGACAACGCAAAAGCCTGCTGTGAGTACATCATCCGTGGCATCGACAGGTAGAACAAGCAACATCCAATGTCACAGGTGCAAGGGATATGGGCATGTGATGCGTGACTGTCCAAACAAGCGTGTTATGATTGTTAAAGAAGATGGTGAGTGTTCGTCTGCTAGTGATTATGATGAAGATACACTTGCGTTGCTTGCGGCTGACCGTGCAGGTAGTGAGGAACACATAGAAAAACATATTACTGCAGGTGACGCGGACCACTATGAGAGCTTGATTGTACAGCGAGTGCTTAGTGCACAAATGGAGGAGGCCAAGCAAAATCAGCGACACACTTTATTTCAAACCAAATGTGTCATCAAGGAGCGTTCGTGTAGCATGATCATTGATGGAGGTAGCTGCAACAACTTGGCAAGCAGCGATATGGTGCAGAAACTTGCCCTCACCACCAAACCACACCCGCATCCCTACTACATTCAGTGGCTGAACAACAGTGGTAAGGCAAAGGTAACTAGACTTGTGCGAATTAATTTTTCCGTCGGATCATACAAAGATATTGTTGAATGTGATGTTGTGCCTATGCAAGCTTGCAATATTCTGTTAGGTAGACCTTGGCAATTTGATAGAGATTCTATGCATCATGGCAGATCAAATCAATATTCTTTTCTATACCATGATTGAAAAATTGTGTTGCACCCTATGTCTCCTGAAGCTATTATGCAAACCAATGTTGCTAGGGCTGCAAAGGCACGGATTGAGAGCAATAAAAATGACAAATCTGTTGTTGATAAGAAGGATGAGATAAAACTGAAAGGACGATGTATGCTTGCTACGAAATCTGATATTAATGAGTTCAATGCATCCACCTCTGTTGCTTATGTTTTGCTATGCAAGGATGTTTTTCTTTCCATTGAGGATATGCAACGTTCTTTGCCTCCTGCTGTTGCTAACATTTTGCAGGAGTACTCAGATGTGTTTCCATGTGAGATACCAGCGGGGCTGCCACCAATACGCGGGATTGAGCACCAAATTGATCTTATTCCTGGTGCGTCTTTGCCAAACCGTGTGCCATACAGGACAAATTCGGAAGAAATGAAGGAAATTCAGTGACAAGTGCAAGAGCTACTGGACAAAGGTTATGTGCGTGAGTCTCTTAGTCCTTGTGCTGTTTCAGTCATTTTAGTGCCTAAGAAAGATGGAACACGGTGTATGTGTGTTGATTGTAGGGCTATTAATAATATCACCATATCGACACCCTATTCCATGATTAGATGATATGCTTGATGAATTGAGTGGTGCTGTTGTGTTTTCGAAAGTTGATTTGCGTAGTGGGTACCACCACATTCGTATGAAATTGGGAGATGAATGGAAAACTGCTTTCAAAACTAAGTTCGGTTTATATGAGTGGTTAGTCATGCCATTTGGGTTAACTAATGCACCTAGTACTTTCATGAGATTAATGAACGAGGTTTTGCGTGCTTTCATTGGGAAATTTGTTGTAGTCTATTTTGATGATATACTAATTTACAGCAAATCCTTGGATGAACATCTTGATCACTTACGTGCTGTTTTTAATGCTCTACGTGATGCACGTTTATTTGGTAACCTTGAGAAGTGCATTTTCTGCACCGATCGAGTATCGTTTCTTGGCTATGTTGTTACTCCATAGGGAATTGAGGTTGATAAAGCCAAAGTGGAAGCTATACAGGGATGGCCTGTACCCACGACGGTCACACAAGTGCGAAGTTTCCTAGGACTTGCTGGTTTCTATCGCCGTTTTGTGCAGGACTTCAGCACCATTGCTGCAACTTTGAATGAGCTAACAAAGAAGGGGGTGCCCTTTTCATGGGGCAAAGCACAAGAGCATTCTTTCCACATGCTAAAAGATAAGTTAACACATGCACCTCTGCTCCAACTCCCAGATTTTAATAAGACTTTCGAACTTGAATGTGATGCTAGTGGAATTGGATTGGGTGGTGTTTTGTTACAAGAAGGCAAACATGTTGCATACTTTAGTGAGAAATTGAGCGGACCTCTGCTGAATTATTCTACATATGACAAGGAATTATATGCTCTTGTTCGGACGCTAGAAACATGGAAGCATTATTTGTGGCCCAAAGAATTTGTTATACATTCTGATCACGAATCATTAAAACATATTCGTAGTCAAGGAAAATTGAATCGTAGACATGCAAAGTGGGTTGAATTCATTGAGTCTTTTCCTTACGTTATTAAACACAAGAAAGGGAAGGATAATATCATTGCAGATGCATTGTCTAGGAGATATACTTTGCTAAATCAACTTGATTACAAGATCTTTGGGTTAGATACAATTAAAGACCAATATGCTCATGATGCTGATTTTGAAGATGTGTTGCTGCATTGTAAAGATGGGAAATCATGGAACAAATTCATCAACAATGATGGGTTTGTGTTTAGAGCTAACAAGCTCTGCATTCCAGCTAGCTCCGTTCGCTTGTTGTTTGATGGGGCATTTTGGAGTGAAGAAGACGGAGGACATTCTTGCTGCTCATTTCTTTTGGCCAAAGATGCGACGAGACATGGAGAGATTTGTTGCTCGCTGCACAACATGTCAAAAGGCTAAGTCACGGTTGAATCCACACATTTTGTATATGCCTCTTCCTGTTCCTAGTGCTCCTTGGGAAGATATTTCTATGGATTTTGTGTTGGGATTGCCACGGACTAGGAAAGGGCGAGATAGTGTTTTTGTGGTTGTGGATAGATTCTCTAAAATGGCACATTTCATACCATGCCATAAAACTGATGATGCTACACACATTGCTGATTTGTTCTTTCGAGAAGTTGTTCGTGTGCATGGTGTGCCAAATAGAATTGTTTCTGATCGTGATACTAAATTTCTTAGCCATTTTTGGAGAACTTTATGGGGTAAATTGGGGACTAAGCTTTTATTTTCCACCACTTGTCATCCTCAAACTGATGGTCAAACTGAAGTTGTGAATAGAACTTTATCTACTATGTTAAGGGCTGTTTTAAAAAAGAATATTAAGTTGTGGGAAGATTGTTTGCCTCATATTGAGTTTGCTTATAATCGTTCACTGCATTCTACCACAAAGATGTGTCCCTTTGAGATTGTTTATGGTTTTTTACCACGTGCTCCTATTGATTTAATGCCTTTGCCCACTTCTGAAAGGTTAAATTTTGATGCTAAGCAACGTGCTGAATTGATGCTAAAACTGCATGAAACCACTAAAGAAAACATAGAGCATATGAATGCTAAGTACAAGTTTGTGGGAGATAAAGGTCGAAGGGAATTGATTCTTGAACCGGGAGATTTGTTTTGGTTGCATTTTCGAAAGGATAGGTTTCCTGAATTGAGAAAATCAAAATTGATGCCTAGAGCTGATGGTCCTTTTAAAGTGCTAGAACGTGTTAATGAGAATGCATATAAGCTTGATCTTCCTGCAGCTTTTGGGGTTAGTCCCACATTTAACATTGCAGATTTGAAGCCTTATTTGGGTGAGGAAGATGAGTTTGAGTCGAGGACGACTCAAATTCAAGAAAGGGAGGATGATGAGGACATCAACACTAATCATACATCCAAGTCAGCCACGCCAATACTTGCTGGTCCTATTACTCGTGCGCGTGCTCGCAAACTTAATCATCAAGTGAGTTCCTTCTTGAGTTCTTGTCCATCTTGTTTAGATCTTGGAGACACGTGCACTTTTGTTTTAATTAGGAATCAAGGAGAAGACCAAGAGGGAAAAGGACTTGCGTAGGCTGGATTCGGACTGCAGCACACCTCTAATTCGTTACGGTCGCCACGGTTACATACAGAGTCGGTTTGGGATGAATCAGGACTTGTTGGAAAGCTTGTCAAGTCTATTTTCATATGGATCGGGTCTCATACTCATATCTGTCCAGAGGCGGCGTCAATAGGCCAACAACTACCGAGAGGTCTTTCTGTCAAGGGTGCTGCGTCATCTTAATTTAGCCTAATGGGCTTGTATCGTTTGGAGTCCAATAGGGGTATGTCCTAGGTTTGGAGAACGACCCAAACTCTCTTGTGGTCGTCCTCCCCATGTTATATTCCCCATAGCCGCCACCAGGAACACTGGGGTTTTGTTTAGGTCAAGTTTAGCCGTCGCTACTTGCTTGAAGGCGCGCGTGCTGATCCAGCCGCCCGTCTCCTTGTTTTCGGAACCCCACTCATCATAAGATTCAGTTTGAAACTTTCAATTACATCTTGCAATTTTAGTGCTTGTTTCCTCGTTCTTGCTAGTTCTTCAGTTGCTTGCAGGACGGGAGCCCTAGTGGCTAGTTGTCGCATCTCCACAAGATCGTGACGGCCTTTGGAAGTGGTGTATCGGTCGCTAAGGCGCGGTCTTGGAAGGCTGTAGTCGGGCCGTGAACGTCATCTCCATCCACCAAACGAGTTATCTCACGCCTCTCATCGAAAGGTCGACCACAAACCCTAGCGGGATCATATCACATTTAGTTGGCATTATGGAAACCACGAAGCCTAGTAACATGTTTGGGCCGGGTTTTGACCTGCTGAATGCATCGTATTGGAGATGGCGCGGGTGATTACAGGGGCGCGGAGAGTAAGCCTGAGGTCGGCGCCCGACTAGTATGCAGCCGGTCGACCCCTGGGTACGATGGTTCCTGTTGATCCCACGACTATGTTTTACCCAAATAGTGCAAACGGTGACCTAAGGTGCTGTTGTATAGGCATGTCTGGGTTTGTGTGGGGAATATTTCACCAGCTGGTTAGGAATCGATTCGAATCGCCATCACTCCTGGATAGTGAGTACTTGACTTGAGCACCGACATCGTAGTAACAACTTGAACAAAGAGTTGAGATGGTTATGATGTTGATGTTGAAAAATGCTCAACTGGAAAAGGTTACTAATCTTGGGTGATTATCACACCATGATTATTTAGTTTAGGTGCTAATCTAGTATGATCAGGATAATGACTCTAAAATACAAAGCTAGAAGGTTACATTAATTGTTCTTAATAACCTCAAGCTTTTATGCAAAGAACTGAGTCAGCTAGCCTCCTTATAAAGCCTGCATACTCCTTGGAGTCAATTTATTTTAAGTTTATGACGGGTAAGTCTAGCTGAGTACATCCTCATACTCAGGGTTTATTCCCATGTTGTTGCAGATGGAGAAATGTTCTATGGCTATTGCCAGACATACTTCTACCCAGCTATGGGAGACGAATAGACCTCGGGCAAGGTCGCTCCATATTACCGTATCTACATGCTTTTGTTGGATTCCGATGTGGACCTGGCACTATGTTTAAAACTATGTGTGCATTTGTGAACCAAAACAATATTTGCTTCCACTATTTGAACTTGATCTTGGTATTGTAATAACTCTATTATGACTCTGATGTAATCCACTATGTGCGAACTTTATGTAATATTATGAATGGTGTATGTTGAACCTCATTCAATCTGGGTAACAAGTTGAGATGTCTGAAATCCTTCGAGATTTCACGGGCTACCGGGTTAATATGGGCACAATGAGCTAACTAAATTGCCTCGACGGTTTATTTAGTACCTTGGGTTTATATTAATTGGGCGGTTCTGTTACAGCTGGCATCGGAGCAAGGTTCAATGTATACTATTCATAAGTATTTAAAACAAAAGGGTTTGTTTTAAAAAAGTAATTATAAACTTATAGCCACTTAAATATATACATAGGATTTCAAAAAGGTGTGTGGTTTTCAACTTATAAATATATATGTGCCATGGACCAATCAAATCCTTTATGCCCAGTTAGGACTATCAGGTGTACTGACTTGGGGGTATTGCATCATATTTTCTGTTTGTCGCGCTCATACACAGCGGATATGTATGGGGGCCATTCACTTGAATGGCTATGTATGGATCAAATTGCCTCTACGCCGTGGTAAGTGTGAGTGGTGAGAGCATGATTGGATGCAATGCCGGTCTAGGGGAGTGCTTATTGGTGCTGAACTGTATACATGTTCACACATGTTTACATGAAGGTACCCCCATGTGAGGGTGTCATCTTCTGGCGACTTCGGAAGGTGCATGGAATTTTTCGTCGCTTGCATTCATTGGGAATTCGGGCTGAAATGAATTTTCTGCAGGTACCACTAACCCCGAAAATGAGTACGTTTAGAATTTTGTTTATAAATGAGAGCACGTATTGTATGCCACCGTGTAGACGTAATACTCTTAGGAAGTGAGGACGTAAGTAACGTGCATGCATCATAAATTAAAAATTGCTCATGTCATTCATTGCATTATCCTCTCCCCTTATAATTAAATTCATCCCTTACCTTTTAAAATGCTTATATTATAAAACATGTGCTTACCAGGATACAAAAACTTTTACAGATGGCTCGGACCAAGCAGACAGCCCGCAAGAGTGCGTGTCCTCCTCGCCGCCGTAGGGCTGCTTCCCCTGTGGATGCACCCCTTGTGGTTCGCCGGTTGCTGTCCCATCCACGTAGGGAGGCTGGCACTTTTCTGGAGCAGGGTGGTTTGCCCACTCTCCTTTGGAGGCTGCTGCACAGTGCTGTTTACCCTGTGGGAGCAGAGCCACAGTACTACTGGGTCAGAAATGACCTAGTGAACAATGGCTTTGCATCCATGGTTGCTGTGGTGCCACCCTTGGCCCTTGACGAGTGCTGGTCTGGTTGGACAGCTAAGGGTGAGGGTATCACTCTCTTTTACGGTGCCCAGGATGCTGCTTTCCAGATCATTGAGAGGATTGTTATGGAGCTGCCTGCTGAGTTGGAGCGGATCCTTCCGGGTGTCTTCCCTCGGTCTTGCCCCGCGATGATAAGTGGAGGTAGGCTAAGGGTATGGCACTGTTGGCAGGACCTCAGGAGGCTAAGAGCAGCCGTGCACCTGTGCAGAGTGTTGTGTTCGCCTTCATGAAGGCGTATGCAGCACAGGAGGACCTTGCCCTCTCTAGGTACGACAAGCTGGAGCATGCCAGGAGAGAGCAGGAGGAGCAGCAGGAGAAGTACGAGAAGAATATCAAGGAGCTCAGAGATGAGTTGGCACTAGTAACAGAGTAGAGGGACCAGGCGATCGTGAGAGATGAGCTATCCACACAGCAGGTACAGGAGCTTTAGGTGAAGCTTGACCGTCATGACCCCGCTCTCAAGAACTGTGAGGACGCCTTGAGCGCACCATATTGGAGCGGAATGCGGCTTGGAAGGAGGCACACAGTTTGAGGTCTATTCAGCGCCGTCTCCAGTAGGACCTACACGACCAAGAGTTGCGCATCGACACCTTGCGCGAGGAGATCTATGCGAGACAGTACGGACTGTTGGAGTCTGCCCCGCCCATGGAGACGACCAGTCAGGGAGCCACCAGTCATGTACGCTAGGCCAAGAGAGACTGTTCGGAGTATGCTAGTTGAGGTTTCGCTAGCCCGTAGTTGAGCTTTTGTGACACTTTGTATCATGTGGCCATGTAATATTAGTATGTTAGGAAGACCACAATGTGACCTTGGATCTCGTTCCATGTAATGCGATGTACCTTGCATGTCCATAAAAGTCTAGTGTATGTATGCTGGCAACCATGGATATTGTATGACCTCTGTAATGTTTCGACTTAATATTATTATTAGTGCAGTTGTGAAGTGGAAGACGAATTATTATGCCTGTGAGATTGATTGTATGAATTTATTCTCTCCAATTTATTTCGCATGGCATAATCTATACATTTGTTTACCACCAAAATCCAACTCCTAATAATTGGACGTTGACATTGTTGAAAGATGCAGATGGTGGACACCTGCAGTGGAGCCGGTGGTAGCCGTGGTGGTGGTCGGGGTGGTGAAGAGGCACGTGGTGTGCCACCTCCTCCTCCTCTTACCCCCGAGCAGCTTTTTGCACAGTTCCTGGGAGGCAATGCAACGTTGAGCAGCTGTTGCGTGAGCATCTGGAAGCCAATCATAACATCCGTCAGGGTCGTCCGCCTAACCAGTACAGTGACTTCAAAGATTTCATTGACACCAAGCCTCCAGTGTTCAGGGATGCCCCTGAGCCACTTGTGGCCGATGCTTGGATTAACACCATGGAAGAAAGGTTCCGTTTGCTGACGTTGTCAGAGGACCTGATGGCTACCTATGCTGCCCACATGCTTGAAGGTGACGCAAGACAGTGGTGGAGCTAGCATCGCAACACCTTTCCTGCGGGTCAACCTATCACCTAGAATCAGTTTGTTGCTGCCTTCCATGAAGCCTACATTCCTGCCTCTGTTATGGCAATGAAGAAGGTTGAGTTCCATACCTTGAATATGGGTATTCATTCTGTGAAGGAGTACTTCCATGCGTTCAACAACCTATCCCGTTATGCACCAGAATTTGTGAACAATGATGAGAACAAGATTGCAGCTTTCAAGAGAGGTCTCAGTACCAAGTTAATGAAGACCATGGGTACTTCTACCCGGGTGACTTTCAATGACTTCTACAATGACTGTTTGACGCAAGATTATCAGAATAACTTGCATGCTGCTGCCAAGAATAGGAAAAGGGCATATGAGGGTGGTCCTCAGCCAAGGATTGCACCTGCGTATCGTCCTCCTTACCATCCTCAGGGTTTGGGGTCTAAGTTCAGGCCTCCGCCAAAGAAGAATGTCCTTGCTCAGAACTAGCAAAAGTTTCCAAGGACCTTCAGGATGCCCGTTCCACAGGACAAGCTAGGACAGACCAGTGCCACAGGTGCCAAGACTGGACCGTTGGGCAACTTCTACAACTGTGGCCAGATGGACACTTCATCAAGTACTGTCCTTATCGTAAGAAGCAACAGCCTGCACGTGTGCATCACACCTCTCTCGAGGAGATTCTTGCTGAGAACCCATGACAGCTGGTATGTTTCCTGTGAATCAGATTCCCGCTGCTGTTCTGTTTGATACTGGATCATCACATTCCTTTATGAGCCAAGCATTTGCATAGAAGCATAATCAAAACATAACTGAGTTGCGTATAGAGTTTCATGTGAGCTCAACTGGGGCAGATGTAAACACGAGGCAGATGGTACAAGGGGTAACTTTGGACTTAGACAAGTGGAGATTCTGACTGAACTTGATAGTTCTTCCTGGATTAGGTGTGGATGTGATAGTGGGGATGAGTTGGATGAATTTCTGGGGTGTAGTGTTGGATACTACAAATAGAATGGTGTCAATCCGGAATCCACTAGGTGAAGGAACTTCCCAGGTACCCTTACCTCGAAAGTTTAAGTTGGAAAGTGTGTCGTATGCTACTAGGGTGACCCCTCTACAAAAAATCCCAGTAGTACGCGAGTTTTCGGATGAGCTTCCATGCCTTCCGCCAGATAGGGATGTTGAGTTGCGTATTGAGTTGTTGCCTAGAACAGCCCCAATATGTAGGAGACCTTATCGCATGCCACCAGATGAGCTGAGAGAACTTAAGAAGCAGATGAAGGAATTTTTGGATAAGGGTCTGCTTCGTCCTAGTGCATCTGAATGGGGTAGTCCCATTCTATTCATGAAGAAGAAAGATCAATCTTTGTGAATGTGCGTGGATTATCGCCAACTTAATGCAGTGACAGTCAAGAACAAATATCCCTTGCCTCGCATCGACATTCTATTTGATTAGTTGTCTAAAGCCAAGGTTTTCTCTAAGATTGACTTGAGGTTAGGTTACCATCAGATCAAGATCAGGCCATAAGACATTCCTAAGACCGCTTTTTCTACCAGATACGGGTTGTATGAGTACTTGGTGATGTCCTTTGGATTAACCAATGCTCCTGCATACTTTATGTATCTAATGATTTCGGTCTCTATGCCCGAACTTGATACCTTCGTGGTGGTGTTTATTGATGACATCTTGGTGTATTCGGAGAATGAGGAAGATCATGCTAAGCACTGGAGGATTGTGTTAGAGAGACTTAGAGAACACAAATTATATGCCAAGTTTAGTAAGTGTGAATTTTAGCTGAGAAAGGTTCACTTCCTTGGACATACTCTGTCTAAAGAAGGCATAACAGTGGACCCCAACAATATAGAGAAGGTCTTGGAATGGAAAGCACAACTTCTGTTCATGAAGTTCAAAGCTTCCTTGGTTTAGCAAGATATTATCATCGCTTTATTCCTGGCTTCTTAAAGATTGCCAAGCCAATGACCAATTTGTTGCAAAAGGGACAGAAGTTCGCCTGGACAGGAGAGTGCGAAACGGCTTTCCAAACTTTGTGGGAAATATTGACCACTGCTCCTATGCTAGCGTAGCCAGATATAGAGAAACCTTTTGATGTGTATTGTGATGCCTCGAAGATGGGTTTACGATGTGTGCTTATGTAAGAAGGTAGAGTCATAGCTTATGCCTCTCGACAGTTGAAGAAGCATGAGATGAACTATCCGACACATGACTTGGAGCTTGCTGCAGTAGTCCACGCTATGAAGATTTGGAGACATTACCTTCTTGGCAATCCTTGCAACGTGTACACTGACTATAAGAGCTTGAAGTACATTTTTACCCAGAATGAACTGAACATGAGGCAACGCAGATGGTTTGAGTTGATTAAGGATTATGACTTGCAGCTGCAATACCATCCTGGCAAGGCCAATGTGGTTGCTGATGCTTTGAGTCAAAAATCACATTGTCATGCTCTTCAACCACTATTCATAGAGGGCTTTGACCTTATGCAACCTATGATCTTCTAGAATATCTAGATCAGTTGTGAACTTGAAAGTAAGATTATGGAGGGTCAGAAATTGGATAGTGAGATAACAGCTATTAAAGGAAGGATAAAAAGTAAGCCATCTCTGCACTTTAAGGAAGATGACCATGGAGTCCTATGGTTTGATCATCGATTAGTTGTGCCAAAGAATCAAGAAACTCAGAGGTAAAATTTTGGATGAAGCCCATTTGTCCAAGCTATCCATTCATCCTGGTAGTAGCAAAATGTTCCAGGACCTAAAGACTAGATTTGGGTGGCCACATCTGAAAAGATTCATTGCAAAGTATGTAGCCAAATGTGACAATTGTGGTAGAGTAAAAGATGTGCACCTAAAACCAAGTGGTTTACTCCAACAACCGTCCATTCCAGAATGGAAGTGGGAAGATATTTGTATGGATTTCATTACTGGCCTTCCCACCTCTCCAAAAGGTAATGATTCCATTTGGGTGATCGTGGATCGACTCACCAAATCAGCACATTTCCTACCTGTTCACACAGAGTTCTGAGCACCTCAATATGTTGATTTGTATGTCAAGGAGATTGTGCGGTTACATGGTGTACCCAAACCATTTTATCTGATAGGGGATCTCAATTCATGGCTCACTTTTGGGATTAATTACAAAAAGGTTTAGGGACCAAATTGTTGCGTAGTTCTGCTTATCATCCTCAGACCTTGGGTCAAGTGGAAAGGGTAAATCAAATCCTGGAAGATATGTTACATGCCTGTGTGCTTTCTGCTAAAGGTTCATGAGAGAAGTGGTTGCCTTTAGCTGAGTTCTCGTATAGTAATGGTTATCAAGAGAGTATTAAAATGTCTCCTTTTGAAGCACTATATGGCAGAAGACGTAGAACACCTTTGAGTTGGGTTGAAACGGGAGAAGAAAGATAGTATGGTGTTGGCTTTGTTAAAGAGGTTGCCAATCAAGTAAAAATCATCCAGCAACATCTTGCTGCCGCTCAGTCCCGGCAAAAGAGTTATGTCAACAAAAGGCGAAGACCTCTATCCTTCAAGGTTGATGATCATGTGTACCTAAAGGTTTCACCTATGAAGAAAGTGCAATCTTTCGGTGTGAAACGGAAGTTAGCACCTCGTTTTGTAGGACCTTTTAAGATCTTGGAATGGAAGGGAGAAGTAGCCTATAAGCTAGAGTTGCCTGAAGAGATGAATGCAGTTTTTCCTGTTTTTCATGTATCGCAACTCAAGAAGTGTGTGCGTGTCCCGTCCAAGAAGGTGAAAGTGAAGGATATCCAAATAAGATCAGATTTGACTTATGATGAGCAGCCAACCAAGATTCTCGATGTGAAGGAAAGAATAACTCAGAATCAAGTAGTGAAAGTTTACAAGGTGTGTTGGAGTCACCATGATGACCAAGACGCCACTTGGGAGACCGAGGACTATCTTAAAGAAGCGTATCCTGGTTTTCATCAAATATGGTTAGTACACTCAAATTTTGGGACGAGATTTCTTTTAGGGGGTAGGCTGTAACATCCACAAGTATTATGCTTAACAAATCTAGCATTACATTGCATAAGCATCTCATGAGCATCTCATTTGCATTTTGAATTGGTTTTGATGTTTGCTTAATCTATTTCACCTAAATGTTAAGTAGTGTTTTCAAAACCCTTTTAAAAAGTGCTTGTTGCATTGCTTATCTCAAGTTGGACCTTAAATATGTTTTGTACAGAAAATAATTTGGAACAAAAATTCTATTTTCACCATATCTTGAAAATGATTTTTAGCCCTTCAAAAATGGCAAAAACAGTGTATATATATTAAAAATTATTAATTTTATAATTTGAATTTGAGTCAAATTTGTATTTTCAAAAATATGCCGAATCTGCGAAAACTTTCTATATATAAAATGTTCCTCTCTTTAAATGGAGCAACTTTAAAATTTTGAGTTTTCCAAATTCAAAATATTTTGAAAGTTACAAGGCAGTCAAAATTCAATTCAAATCTTTATAGGGGTGGGGCCCACTTGCCCCACATGTCATTCTCTCTCTTCCTCCCCTGTCTTCTTGCCGCTGCCATCGCTGCCCATTTGCCGCGCCCCTGCATCGAGCACGCGAGAGCACTCGATGGCGCACGCCGGCGCTCGAACCCGGTCGCTCGCCCGGGCGCAGCTTTGCCCGCTGGGCCGACGCGCCGTCCCACCTCGCTCGCCGGCCGCCGTCGCTGTGCCGCGCGCCTCGCCCCACGCCAAACACTACACGACACGGCCACTTGAGTGCGTGAACGCACTCAAGCACCCACGCGCGTGCGCCTGCCGTCCGCCCCTCGCTTCCCCACTGCACGCACTGCGACGCTGCACCATGCGCCATCGCCGTCGTTCAGACGACCTCGCCGCTCGAGCCCGGCCGTGCACGCCAAGGCTCGAATTGAAGAGCCCAGGCTGACCTTTATCTACCCCTTCACCTGCCTCGCTCTCTCCCCCCACTCCATTTCCTTCTCCCCTCACAAGAGCCACCGCAGTCGCCGAGCTCGCCATGGCCACCGCCGAGCCCACCGCCGCCTAGCTCCCTCCTCATCCCACCTTTTCCTAATCTGAGAGCACCATCAGGTTCACCATCATCTCCTCCATCACCTTGACATCATCCCGAGCCCGATTTTGCAAGGTGAGGGCCGAATTCGGCCGTTCCCCTTAATTGTTCTTAATGCAAAACTAGAAGGTTACATTAATTTTTCTTAATAACCTCAAGCTTTTATGCAAAGAACTGAGTCAGCTAGCCTCCTTATAAAGCCTTCATACTCCTTGGAGTCAATTTATTTTAAATTTATGACGGGTAAGTCTAGCTGAGTACATCCTCGTACTAAGGGTTTATTCCCATGTTGTTGCAGATGGAGAAATGTTCTATGGCTATTGCCAGACTTGCTTCTACCTAGCTATGGGAGATGAATAGACCTCGGGCAAGTTCGCTCCATATTACCGTATCTACATGCTTTTGTTGGATTCCGATGTGGACCTGGCAGTATGTTTAAAACTATGTGTGCCCTTGTGAACCAAAACAATATTTGCTACCGCTATTTGAACTTGATCTTGGTATTGTAATAACTCTATTATGACTCCGATGTAATCCACTATGTGCGAACTTTATGTAATATTATGAATGGTGTATGTTGAACCTCATTCAATCTAGGTAACAAGTTGAGATGTCTGAAATCCTTTGAGATTTCACGGACTACCAGGTTAATATGGGCACAATGAGCTAACTAAATTGCCTCGGCGGTTTATTTAGTACCTTGGGTTTATATTAATTGGGCGGTTCTGTTACAAGGCCCGCCATTGCAGGATCTGACCCTCAGGGATCGGCAGTGGGATCGAATCCTTCCCGAGTCGGCAGCTCCTCTGCTCACCGCCTTGTCGTGTGAGGCCTGCAAGGATGTCTGCTTCACCCAGGTAAAGATCTGGCTTGCGGTCAACCAAGTAATCAAGTTCATCGCGTCCTCGGCGCTCTTGACGCTTTGCACAGAGGCGGTGGCACCGGGATGTTGGGAATGCAGCACCTGCCTGGAGGATTTCAAATCTAGTGATGCGGCCGGTCTTACTGTGCATGCGCCATGCTGTAGCCGAGCATTCCACCGCAATTGCATAATAAATTGGTTCGATCGGAACTCTACCTGCCTGTGGTGCGGGAAAGATTTGTCTACGGGTCTTAACCCGTCGTTGCAGGCGATCCTCAAGCTCCTCGCCATGCAGGATGAGTCCATCTCGCTCATCGGAGGACGACGACAAGGATGACACGACAAGGTGGATGGTGGCGATACAAACTACTTCGAGGGTTGAGGCATCAATCGGTAGGTGTACTTAGTACCGTAGTAGAAGATCTAGCAGTACTAGTACAATGGCGGGTGCATGTAGTTCACCTTTGTTCTATTTTCGCATGGCCTTATGTACCCTGAAGATTATTGGAAACCAGTGTAATTTTGGTTTAACTATTTTTTATTGGTTTTCGTGATTTTGGGAATGTGCTTTTGACGGGGGCGACTAATAGATGGCAAGAGGGAATGCAGTTGGTCACAACATTGAAAACCACGTATTAATGGTACTAGTGGCTTTCATCTATGTTGGACCGCACAGTAAGTTAGTCGCGTAAACTAGTATAAATGACACAATAACAAGCATCACAGGATAATGAGGACAAACCATGGAGGAAGCTGTCAAACGCGGTCAAATAGAGAGGGGCCAAACTTTCATACGTTCGAAATAGCATTTCAACTCCAATGGCTCCTCGGTTCTATGTTAGGATGCAACAAGAAAGGCTCCTCGCTGCCAGATTGGCGATTGATGCAGAGTTATCAGTTCGCTAGCACAACTGATTGCTACAACATTCAAAACAGACAACCCTTAGCACTTCATGTAGGGATATGAGGGTGCTACGCAAGCCAAAAAACAAAACTTTTCGACCTCATAAACCAGGATCTACTGCAAGTTACAGGTTACGTGATTACCACTAGACGCACGGGTGCAGCGGAAGACGACTCGAGGTAGTCGTATGCGTCGTAGCAGGCAGTGCAGTTGCATGGGCATCTGTCATGTCAATCCCCTCGCACGGTTCGTCCCAGTGCTCCAGATGCAGCACCTCCAAGGAATCCCACATGTGCAGGGAAGAAGCGATGCGCCTCTGGACTGCTAGGTCCACGAGGAGCAGAAGGCACGAGCGTGGGAAGGGCGATGGCGGCTGTCAAAGGTGTGTGTAACCCTGACCGCACCCCTACCCCTTCGCTTATATAGGTATCCCCGATGAGCTCACGAGTTGGAGGCCCATTAGTAACCCTAAGCCTTGTCTAATTCGGGTCCAACCCAAATTAGGCTTCCAGCCCCTTAAGCGTGCAACCCTATAGGTTCAAGCACACATTGACATGGGCCGAGTACTCCTACTCGCCCAATAGTTGACAGCGGCCTCTAGCAAGGCGTGACAACTCCTATGCATATGCAAAGATCATATCAGACAAACCACTACGACCACATACAAGTTATTCCCTTTGCCACTCGATATATGGTTCAACTCATGGGTTAACACTTAATCCAAGCACGGCCATGCATTTGTTGATCCAATCACTTGAGTGATCCAGTGATATCTCTCTCGCGTAGAGAGGGGCAAATTCCATCTTGATTGTCTGTCTCATAGCATGCTTCCCGACCACCCGAAGACCACCTTTATAACTACCCAGTTACGGAGTAGCGTTTGATAGTCCCTAAGTAGGCCGTTTCACATCTTGAGTACATACCACAATCTTAGGTCTAAGGACATAACGTACATGACGTGAATAGAGACTTTCTCATGTCGGGTCAGTCCAACCTATATGTCTCACATGTGCCCATATTATTAGTTTGACATCTGCATGTCCATGACTTGTGAAACATAGCCATCAACTAATACATGTGCTGGTCTAATATTCAAGTGTGTTCTCACAAGAACGCCGACCAGGGACAACTTTAGAATAACCATTCAAGTAATTGAGTTCCACAAACAATTCACATAATCGCCAATCAATACAAGTTGTCTATAATGGATATTCAATGAACACTTTATTAATCATGGATATAATCGGAATATCATCATCTATATGATTAGCTCTAGGGCATATTCCCAACAGTCTCCCACTTGCACTAGAGTTAATCTCTTAGATGTCTAATCCCCATAGACCTCATGTGCGCCTCATGCTTAGGCTGTGGAAGAGCCTTTGTCAAAGGATCTGCTACATTCAAATCCGTATGTATTTTGCACAATTTGATCTCTTCTCGTTTCATAAACTCTCAAATGAGATGAAACTTCTGGAGTACATATTTGTTCTTCTAGTGATCCCTAGGCTACTTAGCCTGTGCAATCGCCCCATTGTTATCACAATGTAAATTCAATGGGCCCGACGCATTCGGAAACACACCAAGCTCAATGAGGAACCTCCTCAACCAAACACCTTCCTTTGTAGCGCCAGAAGCTGCAATGTACTCGGCTTCTGCTGTAGAATCAGACACCGTCTCTTGCTTGGAACTTTTCCAGCTAACTGCACCACCATTTATTATGAACACAAAACCTGATTGAGATAGTGAATCATTCCCGTTGGTTTGGAAGCTAGCATCAGTGTAACCGTTTACAACGAGCTCCTCCTCACCTCCATAGATTAGGAACACATCCTTAGTCCTTTGTAAGTACTTTAGGATGTTCTTAACAAGCGTCCAGTGAGGTTCACCCAGATTAGCTTCGTACCTGCTCGCAACACTTAGAGCATATGAGACATCTAGGCGAGTACATATCATGGCATACATGATGGAACCAATGGCTGAAGCATATGGAACCTTACTCATGCGGTTGCGCTCTTCATCTGATGAAGGACACTGCTTGTCACTAAAGCGCATACCATGTGACATAGGAAAGAACCCTTTCTTGGACTATTACATGTTGAACCGTTTCAACACCTTGTCAATGTACGTGTCTTGGCTTAATCCTATTAGCCTTCTCGACCGATCTCTATAGATCTTAATTCCCAAGATGTATGCTGCTTCTCCTAAATCCTTCATAGAAAAACTATTATTCAATGAAGTCTTTACAGATTACAACATAGGAATATCATTCCCAATCAATAGTATGTCATCCACATACAAGATCAGAAACACAATAGCGCTCCCACTTACCTTCTGGTAAACACAAGGTTCTTCTTCATTCTGACGGAAACCAAACCCTTTGACTACCTCATCAAAACGAATATTCCAACTCTGAGATGCTTGCTTTAACCCATAAATAGATTTCTTAAGCTTGCATATCTTTCCAGCATTATTAGGATCAACAAAACCTTCGGGCTGTATCATATACATGTCTTCTAAATACCCATTTAGTAAGGCTGTTTTAACATCCATCTGCCATAGCTCATAATCGAAATATGCAGCAATTGCTAGAATGATCCGAATAGATTTAAGCATCGCTACCGGCGAGAATGTCTCGTCGTAGCCAATTCCCTCAACTTGCCAAAAACCTTTTGCGATAAGTCGAGCTTTATAGATGTGAACATTTTCGTCCATATCCTTCTTCTTCTTAAAGATCCATTTGCTCTCTATGGGTCTAACCCCATCAGGCGGGTCAACCAAGTTCCAAACTTGACTGTGTCCCATGGAGTCTATCAAGGATCTCATGGCACTTTTCCATTTCTCGGAAGCTGGATCCATCATAGCTTCCGCATAATCCGCAGGTTTGTCATCGTCTAACAATAACAAATCCCCACGCAATGCGCGAAGTCTCGCTGATCTTCGTGGTTGTGGTGGTGTCTCCACTGCCACGGGTGTCTCAACTTGCTCTGCTACATTAGCATCACTCGTAGAGTCAGTCCCTACTGGCTCATCTTGAACTTCTTCAAGATACACCTTTTGTCCATTCTTTTCTCTTTTGAGAAACTCTTTCTCTAAAAAAACACCGTTTCGAGTAACAAACACTTTGCCTTCTGACCGATTATAGACATAATACCCTAAAGTTTCCTTCGGATATCCCACGAAAAAGCACTTGTCTAATTTGGGTGATAGTTTATATGATATAAGTCGTTTGACATAAACTTCACAACCCCAAATTTTTAGAAAAGAAAAACTGGGACTCTTACCAGTCCACATCTCATATGGTGTCTTAACTACGGACTTAGATGGTACCCTATTCAATGTGAAAGCGGCTGTTTCTAGAGCGTATCCCCAAAACGATAAAGGTAGGTCCGACTGGCTCATCATAGACCAAACCATATCCAACAAGGTCTGATTATGTCGCTCAGACATGTCGTTTCTCTGAGGCGTTCCGGGTAGTGTAAGCTGTGGAACAATTCCACAACTCTTAAGATGATTGCTAAACTTGTGACTTAGATATTCACCTCCACGATCAGATCGCAAGAGCTTGATCTTCTTGCCACGTTGATTCTCTACTTCATTCTAAAATTCTTTGAACTTTTCAAATGTTTCAGACTTATGCTTCATTAGGTAGACATATCCATATCTACTAAAGTCATCAGTAAATCGCAAGAGCTTGATCTTCTTGCCACGTTGATTCTCTACTTTATTCTAAAATTCTTTGAACTTTTCAAATGTTTCAGACTTATGCTTCATTAGGTAGACATATCCATATCTACTAAAGTCATCAGTAAAAGTTATGAAGTATTGAAATCCGCCTCTAGCTGTCGTGCTCATTGCTCCACATACATCAGTATGTACAAGTTCCAACAAGTCAGACGCCCTCTCAGGAAATCCTTTGAATGGCGCCTTGGTCATCTTGCCTAGCATGCAAGCCTCACATGTCTTGTATGATTCAAAATCAAACAAAGACCATCATCATGGAGCCTCTTCATGCGATTCCCACTTATATGACCCAAGCGACAATGCCACATATAGGTAGGACTTAACTCATTAAGCCGAGGTCATTTAGCACTAACATTACAGACAGGTGCATCATCAAGATTTAAAATAAATAACCCATTCACAATGGATGCATAAGCCACAAACACATCATTCTTTGAGATCACACAACCATTATCTTTACTCGCAAATGAATAACCATCCTTCATCAAACATGAAGGTGACACAATGTTTCAACTTAAACTAGGAACAAAATAACAATTATTCAATTCCAAAATAAATCCTAACGGCAAGGGAAGTCGCATCGTCCCGACGTTCAATGCAGCAACTCTTGCATTATTGCCCACGCAGAAATCAACTTCTCCTTTCTCCACGCTTCTACTTCTTATCATTCCCTGCATCGTATTGCAAATATGAGCAACCGATCCGGTATCAAATACCCAAGAATTGATATAAGAGTTAGCAAGGAAAATGTCTATAACATCAACAACAAGAGTACAAGCAGTAGCAGTACCTTTACCGCCGCCATCCTTCTCTAAGGACGCCAAGTACTCCTTGCAGTTCCTTTTCCAGTGACCCTTTCCCTTACAATAAAAGCAATCTGAATTTGCAGATGGTCCAGCCTTGGCATCAGATGGGTTTGGCTTAGAGATATCATCTTTAGCCTTGCCCTTCTTCTTCCTCCAAGAATTTCCCTTCCTCTTAAAACGAGGTCGGTTCTGGATCGCCAACACTTGGCTACTGCCGGCACCTTTCTTGATGTCGGCCTCTGCTGTTTTTAGCATGCCACATAGTTCATTCAAGCCCCTCTCCGCTCCATGCATATGGTAGTTCGAGATGAAGTTTCCATAGCTAGCCGGAAGCGATGCAAGAATAAAATCAGTAGCCAACTCTTGGCCAATTGGGAAGCCTAGCTTCTCCAACCTCTGAGTGTAACCAACCATCTTGATTACATGTGGACCAACAGTTGCACTCTCTGCTAGCTTGGTTTCTGCAAGCACCTTAGAGACATTGAACCTTTCAGTCCGCGCTTGAGTTTGGAACATATCTTCAAGCGCCACGATCATATCGTTCGCTGAATGATTGTTGTCAAACTGCATCTGCAGATCAGGTTCCATACAAGCAAGCATGAGGCAACTCACTTCAAGATTCGCATCACATGCTTTCTTATAAGCGTTTTTCTCAGCAGCAGTTGCATTTTTATCAGGCTCATCTGGTAATGGGGTGTCTAGAATTTCTTCCTTTTTCTCAGCCCCGAGAACAATTCTCAAGTTGCGGATCCAATCCGCGTAATTTGTTCTATTCAACTTATCTTTCTCAAAAATTGTACGCAAAGAAAATGGTTGATTGCGAGTGGCCATCTACAACAAAAGTAACGCAAAATACTAAGACAATATATCCATGAAAGAGTAAATTATATCAAAATAAAATCTACTCCCACTAAAATCAATATCCCTCAATTGATACTTAGTGATTCAAGACCCACAACTAACAAGTCAACTAGTGAGCTTTAGCATCACCGCTAGAAGACATGGTAGATCGGTAAGCAACACTTTGCTAATCACCTCACATATGACTTGTTGTTGGGCAGCATCTCTATGCTACGCTCAACCTCCCATGCTCCAAGGTCCCTAACCGTTAGAATGACCTTGTTTAAGTAACCAAACCTTCTTGCAGTAAGTATCTGATACGAACCTGCCTAGTCGAGGAAAACCAGTGGCACCCTAATTTCATAGACCCACCACCGATTGTACAAGACTTATGACAGTGTAAGGTTTGGGGAAGCATTTAACTTAAACATTGCTGAGGGATTGTTCTACTTCACTACCGCACTCATGTAGACAAAAACATAATAGCATGTGAAAGTAGAACATAGTAAGAATGGCATAACACAGATATGATTTGGTATAGCCCATTATTCCTTTGGGGATCTCCATCTCCATCAATCTGTGCATCACGGTGATCTCCATCTCCATGATTCGAGCATGCCATCCTTCAGTGATGATTCCGCCAAGACTAGCTACTACTAGCGCAAGTAAAATGAAATTACATAGTCACAGATAGATCATCACAGATTTGCACATAGGCCATTACATTAATTTTGACAATATGTATGTGGCTCCTGCCCATATTGTCCTCATGACATGCAAGCCATGAATTAAATATATACATGCATCAAATACACATATGGGCTATACCAGTCATCAATACCTGCAAACAAAGTTATCCGAATCTGACGTATAATCTTGCAACGCAGAAAACTCTATCTTCCAAGCCTTATTTTGCAATTCTAATTTTGCTAAATGCATGTCATGAGGAGAATTCTAATTTCACCAAATTCTAATTTCGTTCTCTACGATTTTCATTTAGAGTTCATCTCAATCCGAGTTACGGTTTAAAAGTTACGGTTGTTTTACCGAACAGCACTTTTCTTGGCAAACCGGCGCCGCGCATCATATGCGCTTGGCACTTGACCTAGGGTTTAATTCGATCAATTTGATTGATCTCTAACTTGCCATGACTGGATTTACATGAATCACTTAACTCAGATGGCGGAATTTCAACCAAAATGAGTAGATCATTTCAAGACCAACACAGTAAGATGACAAACCAAGGTTAGAGACACATCTACAACCACGCATATCACTATATGCACACAACCGAACCTATAACGAGGCAGTAACGGCTCCGATACCACTGTAGGGTTATGAGGGTGCTACGCTAGCCAGAAAACAAAACTTTTCGACCTCATAAAACAGGATCTACTGCAAGTTACAGGTTACGGGATTACCACTAGACGCGCAGGTGCAGCGGAAGACGACTCGATGTAGTTGTACGCGTCGCAGCAGGCAGTGCAGTTGCGTGGTCGTCCGTCATGTCAATCCTCTCGCGCGGTTCGTCCCAATGCTCCAAATGCAGCACCTCCGAGGAATCCCACACGTGCAGGGAAGAAGCGATGCGCCTCTGGACTGCTAGGTCCGCGAGGAGCAGAAGGCGCGAGCATTGGGAGGGCAACAGCCGCTGTCAAAGGCGTGTGTAACCCTGACCGCGCCCCTACCCTGATGAGGACATGAGACCTATGCATACGCCCATAGAGGCTAAAGATAAGGTGAGTTCGTTCCTTCATTTGCACAATGATTTTTGGTACAATTCACTTGGTTCTACATGTGCATGTTTTTATTTGAATGTAGGTACGAACCTGTCTCAAAGGACAAACTCATCAAAGTCCAACGTTCGGTTCGTCGGCAGCCGGATAGGGCTTCAGTGGGAAGGCCATAACTCATGCATCCGGAGTGCGATTGAGGTCAATCAGCACTTGTTGGAAAGATTATTTGATAATCTTTCCAATAGGTCTGATCTTATCTTAATATCACATCAGGAAGGCATTCAATTCATCATGACATTCTGTCACTATTTCTGCCAAGGGCTACGTCATCATCATGGGCTTGTTATTCGTCATTGGGACTCTAACCCAAGTGAAAGCATGCCCCAAGGAGATGTGGAACACACCAAAGAAGCCCTTAGACGTCCTCCTCCTTGGCCACCACCTTTAGATACCAGCAAGGACGTTCAAGCTAAGTTGGAGGCCCAATCCAAGTCAAGTTCGAGGCCGTCTCGGGCTCCAGGAGCAGCATGCAATAAAACGGACACCCAGGTTGCATACGGACTCCGTTTTTGACGATCCACATATGGATGGAAAGATAATTTGATAAGGAAACCAATGAAAGTGGACCCACATCAAAATTCCTTCGGGGTCAACAGAAATCGTCAAAACAAGTTGACGTCCAGAATCTGTCAGAGCGCTGCATCGTCATCTTTTGGGCTATTTGGGCCTTGTAATGTCGGGGCTGTGTATGGACATGTGTAGGGGTCCTTGGATGCCCCTTAGGCTATATAATGAGCAGCCACCGTCTACGTTAGGGTTTGGGTTTTGCTTTAGATTAATCTATCTTTGAATAGTCGCCGTTATCGGTTTGTGAAACCCTCACTTTGTGATCTTAATCATATATCTGCAGTTTGTCCCAATATTTGAGCTGCGTATTTTTGAGTTCTTGCTTTCGATTCGCAGGCAGGGATTAGCTTTCTTGGTGAGGTCAACCAGTTGGTGACACGGTTGATAACCAAAGGAGACGTGGTTCTAAGGTTGCAGGTTCGGGTCTTTGTGATCTGAAACCGGATCGGTGTGTCGTGCTTCCCCAAATCATTGTTTATCTTGAACTGACGGAAGATCGGGAACCTAGTTCTCATAAGTGGTATTCAGAGCTAAGGTATACCGTCAAGTTCATGTTTATCCTAGATCAATTTTGTTTCCATTCATCCTATAAATCCAGAAAATTGGCCCCAAAAAAATATTTGTTTCATCATTGTTTTCTCCCTATCCTATCAACCCCTTGTGCCATTGTAATATTTATTTCAGTTTGCTTTCTTGAACAGTCGTCCCTCGTTGTGTCGTTGTATTCGTTGGTTTAGACGAGTCTAGGTCTAGTTTGTGTCATCCATCAGTTTGATCGTATTTTTTTATTTTTTTTGCAAATCGTGCTCTAGTTGCATGTCCCTAGTAGAGTTGTGCGTGGACACAAGCTTTTGTGCAGAATACATAAACGACTACCTAGTGGAGCTCACTAATTCTTTCCATCGGTGCTGCTCTTAGATTTCAAGAAGTCAAGTTTTAGCCGAGTATATTAAAACATTTTATTTTGGCTAGTCGCACAAAGTTTCAGAATTCTATTGTGGAAGCACGCAGAGAAGGCAAGATTTTGTCCATCTAAAGGGAAGTAAATTATCTTCTTGACATCTATAGGTTTGGGGTGAGTTCCATTTGCCGTTTCCAAATCAATTAGTTGTGTATCTATACTTTGTGGCATATTCTGTAAAATAACGAAAGAAAAAGGCAACGAGGTGCAAAAAAAAGGTAAAAGCCGCACCAAAAACAAAAGTAAAAGGCAACGAGCTGCAACAAAAAGTAAAAGCCGCAGCCAAAAAAAAGCTTAAAAAAGTGGAAAAAAAATTCAGAAGTGCTTGCATCCTTTTATATTCTTGTGCTCAGTTGTATAGTCGTTGCTTGCTTGAACTAGGTCCATGGCGAGTTTAGGCCAACGACATAGACTAGCTTGGGACTACTTTTTAATCTTGCAATTTCTGAATTAAATTGTTTCTATTCCTTGCTACTATATTTTAAGCCTCCTAAAGCTTCACATATATACTTCAGATCAGTACAGAAAAAGACCTTGCAATCGCGGTGCCACTTCTTCACAGGTATCACAATCAAGTCCCCAGTTGCCATCCTCTACTAGCGTTGATAAGAACTTGGTAAGAACTTGGTAAGACGTGTGTGAGGGTGTGATTCCACCAACCCATAAATAGTTGATAGGGCATTTATTGTGCTAATAATGTCAAACAACGAGTTTCTTTTTCAAAATGAATTGCAGGACATCGTACAACGAGTGCTCAGTTCTCAAATGGAGAATGCGGAGAAAAACCAGCTCAACAAATTGTTCCAAATATACTTTGTTGTAAAAGAATGGCGTTGTCGAGTTATGATTGATGGTGAGACTTGCGGCAACCTTGCAAGCCTAGAGTTGGTTGAGAAGTTTGGTCTAACCACAAGACCACATCCACATCCATACTACATTCAATGAGTAAATTCTTGGGATAAGATAAAGGTAACTGAAATTGCACGTATTGAGTTTTCCATTGGTTCTTATAAAGATAGTGCTGAATTTGATATAGTACCTATGCAATCATGTCAATTATTATTTGGTAAACCTTGGATATTTGATAATAATGTTATGCACCATGTGATTACTAATCAATATTCGTTCAAATACCTTGGTAGAAAAATTACTCTTGTACCTATGACTGCTGCTGAAATTATAAAAGAAGATCTCTTGAGAGTAGAGAGAAGGAAAAATGAGCCTTTTAGAAAAGAATGGTTTGTTTCAGATGTTAAAGTTTCTTCATCTAAATCTGAATTTTTGCAAAGTGAAGATATTGCTTTGCCTCTTGTTCGAACTAATATTTTGCAGCATAAATTTAAAGACGAGGACAATGTGACTGAGAAAGATCAGGTAAATGTCTCAAGTAAGAACTCTCCTGCTGAGCTGAATTTGTCCACCACTCATGCTATAATAGAGCAACATTTAGTGGACACCAAATTTGAATTGCCTTTGGTACATAATGAACTTTCTACTAATATTTATGATAAAGTAGAGTTGAGTGATAGTGCTATGCTTATTCCTATGTCACAACTTATGAAGGCAACTAATTCTTTTATTTTGGAACAAAATACTTGTGCTGAAAATAAGAAATTATTTCCCATTAACACTGAAAAAGATGAGCATAAATTATTGTTTTCTCTAAATACTTTGGGCTATATAGAGTTTGATGCTTTGTGTGCTCTTAGTAGTTTGGAAGAGAAGCTTAAATGTTTTGAACTGCCATGGTTGTCTACCTGTACATATCACTTTATTGGCAAATATAATTCTAAAGGAGAGTATATGGTGCATCGTGTCTTCATTTGTTCAAATCTGAAATCTCCTTTGACTATACATAAATATGATCAACTAGAGGGCTGCAATAGCTATAACTATGTCATGTCGAGATCCCCAAGTTTTATTATAAAGAAGCAAGTTACATTTCAAGAAGGAGAGCAATGTTGGCTACTACCTACAACCTGTCCTCTAGCTAAGCTCAAACCGTGGACGGTTTGTTGTCAAGAAGGAGAGGATGATGAGGACATGAGACCTATGCATACGCCCATAGAGGCTAAAGATAAGGTGAGTTTGTTCCTTCATTTGCACAATGATTTTTGGTACAATTCACTTGGTTCCACATGTGCATGTTTTTATTTGAATGTAGGTACGAACGTGTCTCAAAGGGCAAACTCATCAAAGTCCAACATTCAGTTCTTCGGCAGCCGGATAGGGCTTCAATGGGAAGGCCATAACTCATGCATCCGGAGTGCGATTGAGGTCAATCAGCACTTGTTGGAAAGATTATTTGATAATCTTTCCAATAGGTCTGCTCTTACCTCAATATCACATCGGGAAGGCATCCAATTCATCATGACATTCTGTCACTATTTCTGCCAAGGGCTACATCATCATCATGGGCTTGTTATTCATCATTGGGACTCTGACCCAAGTGAGAGCATGCCCCAAGGAGACGTGGAACACACCAAAGAAGCCCTTGGACGTCCTCCTCCTTGGCCACCACCTTTGGAAACCAGCAGGGACATTCAAGCTAAGTTGGAGGCCCAATCCAAGTCAAGTTCGAGGCCGTCTCGGGCTCCAGAAGCAGCATGCAATAAAACGGACACCCAGGTTGCATACGGACTCCATTTTTGACAATCCACATATGGATGGAAAGATAATTTGATAAGAAAACCAATGAAAGTGGACCCACATCAAAATTCCTTCAGGATCAATAGAAATCGTAAAAACAAGTTAACATCCAGAATCTGTCAGAGCGCTACATTGTCATCTTTTGGGCCATTTGGGCCTTGTAATGTGTCGGGGCTGTGTATGGACGTGTGTAGGGGTCCTTGGACGCCCCTTAGGCTATATAATGAGCAGCTGCCATCTACGTTAGGGTTTGGGTTTTGCTTTAGATTAATCTGTCTTTGAACAGTCGCCGTTATCGGTTTGTGAAACCCCCACTTTGTGATCTTAATCATATATCTGCAGTTTGTCCCAATATTTGAGCTGCGTACTTTCGAGTTCTTGCTTGTGTTCTTTGATTCGTAGGCAGGGATTAGCCTTCTTGGTGAGGTCAACCGGTTGGTGACATGGTTGATAACCAGAGGAGACGTGGTGCTAAGGTTGCAGGTTCGGGTCTTTGTGATCTGAAACCGGATCGGTGTGTCGTGGTTCCCCAAATCGTTGTTTATCTTGAACTAACGGAAAATCGGGAACCTAGTTCTCATCATACCCCTTCACTTATATAGGCGTCCCCAATGAGCTCACGAGTTGGAGGCCCATTAGTAACTCTAAGCCTTGTCTAATTCGGGTCCAACCCAAATTAGGCTTCCAGCCCCTTAAGCGTGCGACCCTATAGGTTCACGCACACATTGACATGGGCCGAGTACTCCTACTTGCCCAATAGTTGACAGCGGCCTCTAGCAAGGCGTGACAACTCCTATGCATACGCAAAGATCATATCAGACAAACCACTATGACCACATACAAGTTATTCCCTTTGCCACTCGATATATGGTTCAACTCGTGGGTTAACACTTAACCCAAGCACGGCCATGCATTTGTTGATCCAATCACTTGAGTGATCCAGTGATATCTCTCTCACATAGAGAGGGGCAAATTCTATCTTGATTGTCTATATCTCATAGCATGCTTTCTGACCACCCGAAGACCACCTTTATAACTACCCAGTTATGGAGCAGCGTTTGAAAGTCCCTAAGTAGGCCGTTTCACATCTTGAGTAGATACCACAATCTTAGGTCTAAGAACATAATGTATATGACGTGAATAGAGACTTTCTCATGTCGGGTCAGTCCAGCCTACATGTCTCACATGTGCCCACATTATTAGTTTGACATCTGCATGTCCATGACTTGTGAAACATAGCCATCAACTAATACATGTGCTGGTCTAATATTCAAGTGTGTTCTCACAAGAACGCCGACCAGGGAAAACTTTAGAATAACCATTCAAGTAATTGAGTTCCACAAACAATTCACATAATCGCCAATCAATACAAGTTGTCTATAATGGATATTCAATGAACACTTTATTAATCATGGATATAATCTTAATATCATCATCTACATGATTAGCTCTAGGGCATATTCCCAACACTTCACCCTCGCGATCAAATATGTAGAGGTCAGATTTTCTTGCTTTCGCAGTAAAACTGAATAGCTACGTCTCATCCGTGCTACACTAGATCGAGGCAAGACTTGTTGAGATGAATTCTTGCTGCCAAAGGTTTACAAAAAAACAAGGTAAAAAGAACCACCAGGGGCCACAAAACCAGCCAAAAAATGACCAAGCGACCGATGCTACACCACCCTCAACAAAGCTTAACCCTCCTGATTATTACATCAAGGTACAATTGTCTCCATTGAACAGTCAAAACACTAATCAAAACATTGGTTATGAGGTACTTGAACATCACACCTTTTTCAGAAACATATAACAAGGGCATGTATGTAATTCCATAAACACTAAATGATGACATCATCTGACCACGTGGTTAATGCTCAGTTCAAAAGGAACAGCACCAACAAGATTTTGGAGGAAAATTGATCAAAAAGCTCTCAGATTCCAAAATTTGCACAAATTAGCCCTCCATGTCTTTCCCTCCGCATCAACAGCAACCACGTAGTCAAATGCACAATGAGTAACAAGAATCATAGGAAAAGAAGGTAAATGCACAATGAGTAACAAGCATCAAAGGAAAAATAGGTTAAACTTTGCAGGGTAATGTCCGACACAATCAAATGCGTAGGGTATAGACTTTATTACCTTCACGAAAATTTCAACAGTTGTCTATATTCTCCAACACCTTCGCATCCTTCTTTCCCATACTCTTTCCAAATTGGAAAAAAAATCCCCTTCCCGCCGCCTTCTTCCCGCACGCACAATGGGTTTCCCATGCTACATCTCGTCACCGAACCATATATTTTGGACGCGCGCCTCGCAGTTATTAAAAACACAACATAGCCTCTGAATGCCAACCACTTCACCATTGCCCGTTGGGCTTGCGGCGGCGGAGGAAGGTGTACACTGGTGGTCTCTTTTTGGTGTGCTGTGGTGGCTCTGGAGTCCATTTAGAGGCAGGCGACGGCGCTTTCCTGGTGGAGCATAGTGGCATTGGTGTCCGTGGAGGAGCCGACAGATCCGATCCCCAGGTCTCCTTCCTCCTCTATTGTTCGTTTCATCCGATCCACTAATTTTTAAGCTGCAATGCACTTGTTGCTATGAATGCCAATTAATGGCGTTAGACTTGATTTAGCTGATGTTGTGATGGTCTGAGCTCCGTTATTAACTGCTAGTCTAGATTACATATATATACCTGCTACTCAAATGTGGATGATCTCCTACTTTATGTTCAGGTATTTCCTGCAACATAAGGCTATTGTGGATTTCACTGATGAATCTTTGTTGTATTATTTTCCTCTTCAGTCATTCATTATTTAGGAAACTGAGGCTTAATACACACTGACAAAATGGGGGATGCCCGCAACAGGAGGACGGGTGCGTTAGCCAGCCTCCCGGACGATATCCCTGTCGATATCCTCCGCTTCCTCCCCTCCCGCTCCTTGTTCTGCTGCAAAATGGCCTGTAAATCCAGGAAAAGACTCATCTCAAACCCTATGTTCATTCAGCTGCTGCCCCAAACTGTGGCCGGCTTCTTCTACGACACTTATAATGGCTATCGACACTTCACCAGCATCACGGGGGAACCACCCTCCTTGAAATTCTTGCCCTTTGACTTTGAAATGGTAGCCGTCTTAGATTGCTGCAACAAACTCCTCCTATGTTGGTGCCACATGACTGATGGAGACCGCTATGTTGTCTGCAATCTAGTGACCAAGAAGTTCAAGATACTGCCGCCTAGCACCAGGGATGTTGGCCATGTTGTTGGTGAGGCTCACTTGTGTTTCGATCCCATGGCCTCGTCGCACTTCCATGTGATAGAATATGTTGAGAGTGAAGACGTTGTGTGCATAGGTGTTGAGATCTACTCATCTAAACCACAGCATGGATCTACAAGGAATCTCAATGGGGCGAGGAAACTGATGTGACATTTATTAGTGCACAGAGTGTGTTTCTTAATGACTGTCTGCACATTATGGGTTACTCTAACTACTCTAGGATACTTGCTATGGATATGGAGGGAAACAAATGGAGTAAAATTGGTAGGCTTGATGGTGCTATACACTCCATGCATCAAGCTTAGGGTCTCTTATGTGTGTGTCTTGTTGATGACACTCCATTTAGAACCCAGCTTTCAATTTTGATCCTTGAAGACTATGATACTAACAATTGGACACTGAAGCATACGGTCAGCACCCAAGAGCTATTTGGAATGACTAATATGCGATTTGGTGCCTATGAGCTTATGCAAGAGAAGCACACAGTGATTACAGTTCACCCAGAATGGAATTTTTTTCTTTGCTGGTAAGGATGGAACAATCATCGCATACAACATGGACCGCAAAGAAGTTCATAACATCCATCACAGTGTCCATTGGTATGGTAGATGTCTCATTAAAAAAGAGTTCGACTGCAGACCAGTCTATCTTCCATATGTTCCCTTGATGTCGGATTCATTTGGATCCATTTGATGTATTTGTCTCTCACGACATTTTAAATGGACCAATGTTGTTTTCTTGTCTATGGACTCAATGATGGATGTTGTTATTATATGTCAGCTACATTAGTGTGTCACTATGTCGCGATGTATGGCGTGATAGGTATCCGGCCACTGAGATATACAAAGTACGGTCTTTCTTGTGTTTAACATTAGGATAACATGAGGTATGTCTAGTGTAGTCAGATTTGCAATGGTCAGACTTTATTACTTGTGCAGTATAATATGTACAACTGGTTTGGGAGGACAATCCCTTCTGCCACCTAGCACGTCGTTTTTTCTGCTGTGATAGCCCCTCGATTACTACTTTGGCGATTGTAGTAGTAACTATGATGACCAATAGCAACGTACTCGAGCGATGGAAATGACTACGTCTCCAGCGAGGAGTGGATGTTCCTGTTGGTGCGACTTGTCCAGTGAGCGATTTTAGCGAAGCGGCGTATCTCGCAAGAGCACTAGTGAGGAGGACGAGGTGGAGGATTTTTCCCCCCTCTTTTGCTACAAACTCAAATCCCGCATAATCCATGACTTTAGTAGCTGAAACAAGGGATGGGGTAGTTCAAAAGCCCCCAATAGTTGTCCAAATCAGCAGGGAGTAATCAATATGTAACTTCTTATTAATTAAAGCCGAGTAACCGGATCTTTCAAAAATAATCAATGGGGCTTTTGTTTTGTGACATTGTGTTATTTTGTTTACTTGCACTGTATTAGTTCTTTATTAAGGAGGGTTTTCAATCCTGGGTGTGCTTGCCCCTTCCTTCCAAATTAGGCCTTAGGAACCATTCAGCTGTGCACATTTCCTATTAACAAGCATGTAGTAGAGTAATATGTTTTTTTGAGAAAAATGTAGAGTAATATGTGGCGGCCTCAGCTGAGAGCACACTGGGGCGTTCTCCCGGGCCGAATCTAATTCCTCTTATTAAAAACCATGGAATATGTGGAGGTCTATGCTTTAGAGCAGACGGGGCTGTCTCCCCCCCCCCCCCCGTAGGCTTGAATTTTCGCCAAAATTTTTGCTCCGCCCCTATCTCTCATTCTCCCATGTCTCTCTTGCCCTTGCACATGGAAAATAAGTTCACCTAAGACAAGGGCATTTGTTGTATTGTGGTGGCAACATAAAAGCGCAAGGACAGGCCTTCTCCGCCCCTATCTCCCATTCTCCTAGCCGCACCGGTCTCTCTTCCCACTCTCTCCACTTTCAAATTTTCAAGCAGTGCCGCCACGCTGCTAGCCCACCCCGCTCCGAGCACTAGGCGCCATCGGCGCAGCAGCTTGACTCTAGATCCGGATCCCCTAGCTCGGCACCCATCGCGATCCATCGGATCCAAACCCTAGCCGGATCTTGATCCAGTACACCATCGTCAATGCCTGCCACACCAACTCCACAACGATGATGAGACCTCGGGGCCGACAATGAACACTAGCTAGTCAAGGTGGAGTAACAGGTACCAAGATTCCTTTTCATGATGTGTGTTGTATTGTAGTGGTTTTTTATGATTTTTTATGACCTTAGTTGTTGAACCTAGGATGATTGTTGCTAACACGTATTTGCACACCCCTGCTCTATTGTTTACATTTGGTTTAAACTTTAGTTTATTAAATGCCTATGTAATTTAGATGTAGACAAACCAAATCATTTTGAAGAAGCACAGATTGCATATATCGCAAGCATTCAACTAAAAATGCAAGAACTTGGATTGTTTGTGCGCCGAAACCCTGTGTCTCCTACAAATGAAAAAAGTCAAGCGAAGATTTGGAATATATCCCTGAACCATGTGAGTTCGCTGACGATGGCTATGAAGCAGATCAAACAGATTTAGACTTTGAAGCTGAGCCAGAGTCCCTACTAATTAAGTTGCTTGTTCTGTTCTGTATTTTGTTCGGGGGCAATGTAATATGCACATTCATGCTACTTATGTTTGTTTCGTAACCTTCAGTGTCCAGTTCCAGGAAGGCATAGAGGAGACTCTACTAGTAGGACAAAAGGCTTTGGTAATATGGGTGCCGAGCGAAGTTGTACGAAGCGAGTGATGCCAGCAGCACCTAAGTTGACTGGTGTTTGTAGTTGGTCAGGTAAACATAAAGTGCTTGATGGATCAGGATGAGGTGACCACAGCCATGTGGGCAACTTCTCACCTCCAGATAATAGCAGCCATGCCGGAGACGGAGAGGGTCCCTCTGAGCAAACTGCTGTCTTCCTTCAGCCACAGAACAATAATGAATGTTGCGAAGGTTGCTATTAACCTACATATATGATTTGTAATAGCTATTTGACGTCCAGGATACTTGTATAACAAACAGAAATTCTGCTAGATGACAATACCCATGCTGTAGAGGATCCTTCTAAGCAAGCTACTGTCTCCCCCGACCCACAGAACAATACTGAAATTGTCCAAGGTTGGTATTAACTTGCAATGTCTATCAATCAATTTCACACTATCTATTAACAATTTGAATGTATGAAAACTGTGTAGAACAACCACTGTCAAGAAAGAGGAAACGACGGATGGGACTTATGCTTGATGGAATGATTGGTGCATTTGGAGGAATGAAGATGCCCATCTCTATTGCCAAGGGGAACAGATGGCCATATGATGCGCTACAAGCCGCCAAGTTTGAGCGCCAGTATAGTAGTTGTGGATCACCCATTTCAAACATTACAAGACACCTAATGGCAAGGTCCATTTTGAAATTTTCTGCATAAGCTATTTGTATGCATCGCTAACCCTTGTTTACATTCAACTGTGCCTTGAGCAACTAAGAAACTGATTTAATTTGCATGCACGCTACTGCAGACAAAGCTGGCCTTTGACCAGCATCACCTACCAACGAGAGATGCTTGTTGGAATGTGTTTACGTGTGTTGTGAGGCAGGAATGCCATAGGTTGAAGAAACTCTAGTACAACAAAGTCCCTGCTGATCAGATCATGACGTGCTAAGCAGTGGAATGATAAGCAGTGGAATGACCTTGTCAAATCTTGGTCTAGTGCAAAGAACTAGGTGCGTGTGAAGTCATCGAATGCCTGTCTATTCCTGCTATAGTCTACTTGTGCTGTAGTGTAACATCAATGGCGTTAAAGGATGTATCTATGAAGAATAAGCAAAATCGTGCAAAAGTTAAGTACCATCAGGCTACAGGGTCTCAATCCTATGTTGTCAAGCTCCACAAATTTGTAAGTGATGGTTCCATTGTATTCTTACTAGGACTTTGTATATATATGAACTGAAACTCATGTGCAATGTGAACAGATGAGGGACAAGAGGAGGGTCGCACAACAAAATCAAGGACTTGATGAACAATAGGAGGGATCTGATGCAGATGTTAATGTTGTGGAAGTCTTCAAGGAGTTCCATACCAGTAAGAAGAAAGGCCTTAGTGACGCTGCAAAAGAAGCTGTTGTAAGTACCTTTGCTTGACTTACTTGAAATTTGCAATTATACACCAATCTGTACGGTACCTGAACATTGTGATTATGTAATCTCTATTGGCTCCCTATCATCAATATGTTGTGCAATACCTATGCATTAGTTGTTATGGATTAATCTCCTGGGATTTCAATCTAAGTCCTCTACCACTATCTGCTACCTAAAGTTTAACTCTTTAACATACGCAGGTAGCTATGGAAAGTCTACAAGCCACTTGTGTTCTGAAGGGGGGAACCAATGACTAGTGTTGATGTTGTTTGCAAGATCATCTGTGACTCCCACGGCAAGAATGAGTCCCCGGCACCCATCAGCAGCATCCCTTTTCTGAAGAATGCTGGTATCCACACAAGCTCCACCATAACAGATACATTGGCAGAGAGGATGCTTCAATAAAAGCTTTATGAGGAACAGGTTAGTTCTTCTACCCTCGTTGAGGAACTAGCTGAACAGAAGATGAAGGCACAGAAGATTGTGATGGAGTTTGGGGATTACAAGAGACAACAACAAGAGAAGCACAGGAAGTTCCGTGAGGAATTGTTTGCTGCCATTTCTTCTGGTAATTGACTATAGGTCTGCTGCTGGTGTGGCCTTGATTTCGTTAACTGTTGTGGTTTGATGTGTAGACCTATGTGCCGGTATGTGCCGGTTTGATGTGTGGACTCGTGCTGGTTTGTTGTGGTGAAACTCTTGCCACGGCATGCTGCTCCGTGTGAAATATAAATTAGTTTCTGAGATGTTTTCGAATGGGTGTTTGGACGATTCCATCTTATTTCTGTGACGAAATGAATATCGACTGTGGGCGATCTAGGCAGCCCACGTGGGTGATTTAGGGCAGCCCACGTGGTCGATTAATAATGGATCATTGCTCTACACGTGCAATTGCCATGGCACGACACGTGTGTTTCTAAGTACCCAACACGCGATTGAATAGCGTGAAGCCACATGGTAGATTAACAAACAAAACATGGACGCAAGCCACAATGGCATGTGGCAGAATGAGAGATGGCCACGTGTACAAATAAAAACCCGATAGATGGTCCAATGAAGCATGGACAAGTGGGCCAACAGGGATGTGAAACGTGTGCCAATAAAAAATTGACACGTGAATAAATAAATAAATGACAGATAGTCCAATAAAATAGAGACAAATGGGCTAATGGTAACATGCAACCTGTGTCAATAAGAAATTGACATGTGATTCACCAGTGTCCAGACACGTGGTCCTCTACGAGCCTGAAACATGGAAGACCCTGAGCACGCCATGTTAGCCAAACGACCACCATGGGCGCCAAATGGCCTTTTGGGCGCCTAACGACTGTCTGCGCCGTCAATGTACGCATACGTAGCCCTCATGTACGCATACGAAAAACTTATGTGACGTCCACATGTTGGTCATCAAAGGTAGGCTTCCGTGATGATTCCTTAAGGATCATCACAACTACATATGTGTGACGCGAGTTCCGCGACGGTGGCGTTTTGGTCACAGATTCGTCACGAAACTAAAATAGTGACGAATTTCACACCTATTGTGACAAAAATAGTTCATCATGTTAGGTCATATCTCTACTAGTGAAGATAAACACAATGAACTAGAAACACAAATAGATTAATATTGTTGAATACAAAAGAGAGATACAAGACATTACCAAGCCTCCTTATGACTAGATTCGGAGCCCAAGCATTGCTTGCCTCCTCTAATTCCTATTCTTTATGTTCTAGCTATGCCCTAGATGGTGGATTCTCTAGGTTATCCTTTTGAGGGAATACCCTGAACTGAATGAGATGATAATGATTATGAATATTCATTTCTCTTCAGGGGGGTCTGCCCCTGCTTATATAGCCCGATGGGATGAACCATGGCCCATGGATCAAACCGACTTGAAACAATGGTCAAGATGCATTGTAGAGGTTGGTTGGAGGTCGTCACGCGAAGGAGAGGCAGCCTGCAAGTGGGCCCAGGCCAGCCGGCCTGGCATGTGGGGCCGACCGGCCCTACTTGGCAGCCGCCGAGCTTCCGCTTCGATCTCATGTCTTCTGATGTCTTCTACATCCTTCTTGTGCCTCTCTCCAATCTGATTGCGTAATGAGTTGTGTCATAGATGGATTCTTTCCTTTCCTAGCTTCTGAATAAATCCCTGGAAAATATTATTTCATAGAGCTATGGAGTTCTGTCAGTTTAGTCCCTGGTCTTGTGATGATGATGATTTCTAGGGCCTTCTAGAGTGTTCCGAGTAGTAACCATCGAGGACTTTCTCTCCGGTGCTCCAAATATGGCAAGTGATATATCCATTTTGATTGTCTCGACGAGCTCTTCACAATGCTCAGATTCCTCACTTGAGATGCTTTGATGATGAAATATTAAATATCCTGCAAAACAAGTGAGAGCAACACAACTCGTGGAACTCATTAGAATAAATCCCTGCTTTCTTACTTTATCTTTCGATTAAGGCCTTATCCTAGATCAGTTGACGGTTAAAAATTAGAGTTAATTAACGTCAACAGGACACTGGAGGTTCCTAAGAAGATGGAATATGGACGGAGGATCGAAGAACCCGCCGCCCAATTCGAGTCAAACACGGAGCAACACGACGTGTAAACTTCCATATCTTAGGTGGATTGTAATAGGAAAGACTACAAAACTCTTAGTTTAGGACTCATTCCTAGAATTCAACTAGGAAACACAGAACCTGTAGTAGGCCTCACCCCATATAAGGCCGCTAAGGGTACCCCTTGTAAACAATGACACACAAACGCCTCACAACTAGACGAAGATACACACAATCCCTCATACTCATCAATACAACGCAATAGGCCAACGCCGACTAGACGTAAAGGTTTTTACTCGACGTAAGTCGAGGGCCCAAACATGTATAAAATCGTCTGTCTCATCGAGCTTGTTGCCGTAACCACTGAGTTCCACGGTTCGCTAAGCTCTTCCGAACAAAAACGCCCTCCCGGGTACCCCGGTGGTGGGCTATCGGTGATAAAACATCGACAACGATGAAGCTGCACAAAGGGGTCATTGAGGAAGTGGACAGAATGAGAAAATAGTGTCTGTGGAGAGGAAATTCAAATAGGAAAAGGAAAGGAAACCTAGTGGCTTGGCCCCTTGTTCAAAGGCCAAAAAAGAAAGGTGGTCTAGGGATCAAAAATCTATATCTTCAAAATGATGCACTCTTGATGAAACAGCTGCACAAGTTCTACTCCAAAGAGGATGTCCCTTGGGTACAATAAGTATGGTTCAAGCATTATAAAAACATAATACCTCATTCCCACATACTGGTGGGATCCTTTTGGTGGAATAATATCCTCAAGCTTAAAGACCTATATGGTGAAATAACCACCTGCCAACTTGGTAATGGTTCCTCTGTCCTTTTTTGAAAAGACAATTGGGATGGGGATTCTCCGATCAATCTTTTCCCCACTATCTCTAACTATGCAAGAAGCCTTAACATCTCTGTCAAGGAGGTTTCTGAAGCTTCAAGTCTGGAGGAGCTGTTCATTATTCCTATCTCTTAGCATGTTGTAGTGGAGCTGGAAGAATTACATATGTTAATGCATTACTTTGATCTTAGTGAAGGTGTAGACCAAAGGATTTTTTGCTGGGGATCTAGCAGTTATGCTACTGGCAAATTGTACAATCTAGCATTCTCACACATTGACCCTCCAATTGTGTTTTGACTGATTTTGAAATCCAAAGTAACACCTCGAGTCAAATTCTTCTCCTGGCTAATCCTTCTGGATAGGCTCAACACCAAAAGCATGCTGACAAGAAGAAATTTTAACGTCCAGCCAAATATCCTATGTGTTCTCTATTTGGACAATGCTAAGGAAACCATTGATCATCTATTTTTCTAATGTTCATTTGCCAAGACATGTTGGGATAAGATTGGTATATCATAGACAAATGACACAATCATCCACAGGAAAACTGAGAGAACCAAGGGACGGTCTAGCCTAGCTTTCTTCCTAGAGGTTTATCAGATTGCTGCATGGGAAATTTGGAAGATGAGGAATAGAATTGTGTTCGACGCAGTCCAAGCCTCTTTTACTAGATGGGTCCAGAATTTCAAAGCCGAAGCAACTCTTCAATCTCTTAGAATCAGAGAAGAAGATAGAGTTGTAGTCTTATTGTGGCTCGATGCCCTGTAATAGTTCTCTTTAGCTTCTACTTAGTTTTCTTGTTCTTCCAATCTCTCTAGGTTTAGTCTCTCAAGGTAGCTAGCTCTTCTTGCCTTTCTTTCCCCCTGTAAGTTTGAACTCATGTACCCCTTTTATTTTATTTATAAAAGTTTCTACAATCATAGGGACCACCCCCATGGTATTTTTCATCAAAAAAGAAAGTTTAAGATCTTTAGAATTCTCCAAGAAGAGCCCTCAAGGAGCAAGAAAGTAGAATTAGGTTAGCCACCAAATATTTCTACACATTCACATCTTGATCTAAGGGTATGACACTCCCCTCTGAGGATCCCGCTTTCATCTGACAACATATGCAAGGTAAGTATGCTACATCCTTGAAATACCTAAAACTCCAGATATAACTTTTAAAGGTAGGATGCTTGAAGGCAATCAATCATTTATGCCTTGGTGAGAAATCCACAAATACTACATATAAGAGTGACTTGAGTGTGCCACAAGAAGGAAAAGGTAAGCTATACTTTATTTTCAAAATTAGAACAAAACTCCAATCGACTTGACCCAATGGAAAAAGGGTGATCTGTTTCAAGTTGTTCAATGATTCATTGGTTAGCCATCAGCCTGCCTATATTGATATCTTGCTAGATAAAGAAAGGGAAGCACTAACAAGCACCTTGCCATTTTTAAAAATCAGATGCTATGGTTAAAAGGTCATCTCTACTCTGGAGACCGTTTGGATAATAGCTCTACTAGACGAGACAGACTCCTTAGTGAGCTATCAACTACTCTAGCCCTTCTCTAAAAAAATATATTGACTTGTCACCTTTAGTGATCATCTACCTTTGACCCACCCCTTTCCTTGAGGTTATGCTCTCCATTGTATGGCTATTGCTCTATTTCTAGCTTCAAAAAAGATAAGCAGGAGTAGTAGGCGAAGCCAGACTGACCCTAGGTGAGTAAGCAGGTTTTGTCTCAATCTATTGACTAGGTTGATCCTCTTTGAGTTCCATTTTTACACCACTCAAAGTTTTGTGGTATACACATTGAATCCCACAATACATATATGACTAGGAATGGTCTAGTGCTATTGTTTTACAGTTATGTGTAAAGTGAACCAACCTTTCATCGGGGACAAGTGAAGCCTAGTGTGGCGAAGCTTGTTGCTAGTAATTAACTCCCATTATAAACCATCAATAAACCTTCAAAAGTATATAAATATAATAATAATCATAGCTATAGGGTTTGAGACTAATGAGTTCCACGAGTTTTGGTGTTCTCACTTATTTTGTAGGATAATCAATATTTCTCTATATAAAAGTACCTCAAATGATGAATTGGAGCACACCATTGTGAAGAACTTGATGAGACAATAGAAACGGACATATTGTTCACTACAATTGGAGTCTCGTGGCCAAAGTCCTCGATGGATATGACTTGGGAAGTCTCTATAACACCCTAGAACTATCTCTACCATATTTTTAGGGAATAACTGACGCACTTCCATAGCTTTTGTAAAATAGTAATTGCTAGGGACCAGACAACACCTAGAAATCAAAGAATCCCTCCACGGTATGAGAGAATGTGTAAACAGATCAAAAATTGGCACTAGAAGGACGTGGAAGACCCCTGGAATGAAGCGAGAGCCTGGCAGTTGACAAGCTACAAGCCGGCCGGCGTGGACCAGCTGGAAGCGACCTCTCCTTCACGTGACACACTCCAACCAACCTCTACGATGCATCTCGACCATTGTTTCAAGTCGATTTGATCCAAGGGCTGCGGTTCATCCTATCGGGGTATATACTAAGGGCAGAACCCCCTAAGAGCATCCTCAATTAATATTTCATATCTTTAGTTAGGATCAGAGGTGTCCCTTGAATGGATGACCTCTCTAGAGCTAGCTTTCAAGAAGAAGACTGCTTCTCCTCTAGTTTAGGTTTATAATCTAGTCATGTATTAGAGTTAGAAGAGGGAGAGAGAGGAAGAGTTTTGGATGGACTCTTGGCCTGTCGGTTGTTGGCAAATCCTAGCCTAACAGATATAATCCGCAAGTGCACGGATACCGATGTAACTTTCACCTGGGAGTATTACAAGGTATCAATTTCCATGGGAAACGCAAAGTGTTCTAATCTAAATCAAAGTTGTCCAAGGGTAGTGATGATGTAATGGTGGAACAAGAGGGGTCATGAATAGAGAGGCACTTGGTCGATATAGCTAGGGTTTTTTAGATAACTGAGCAGGATAGCTATTACTAAAGTGATCTACTTCGGGCACCTGGGACCAACCAACTCGCAAGAGCAGGCGAGTCCACCCCTAAGTCCTACAGAACAAAATGAATGTGGTGGAATATGTAGATTGGACAGAGTTGTCACCACCTGCTGACTACCACTACGATCCATTGAACTGAATGCAAACCACGGTAATTACTAGCCTAGACCCCACGTCTACACTATTAATTACTACTCTACCCGTCGACAAAGTAATGCACTCACACTAAATATATACTACGCAGTAAATAAATACTAAATAGTAAATACTAAGTAATAAGCAAGGAACCACCAATACTTTAATAATATAACTGAATGCTTAATTTAATATTCAAAACTGAGCTGAACTTACAAGACCTGGAGAGGTAGAAGGCAGGAGAGACTCCGACAGGCCCAGCTCTTCTCCCGAACTCACCTCTCTACAACTGGAGGAGAAAACCTACTAGAGGGACACTACTACTACTAGTAGAATGAGAGAGTGAAGCTTGGTGTAGAATGTAGGTGTGTGCTACAAATGAGGTAGAGGGGTTCTATTATAGTGCTAGATAGAGTAGGGCTGAAGAAAACATCATGTCAGCGATCTGCGTGACGTCAATTGGCCACCAAAGGATGCAAAACCGCCATTGATCAAGGGCTGCGATGCTCCACGTGTATGCAACTAACTTCTGTAGGTTGGTTGTGAAGTCCCCCACGTGTTGGCACTAAAAACCAGAGAATAACTGGACCCTAAGACCTCGAAACCGGAGCCAAACTGGTGAACTGGGTGCTGAAATGCATTTCTGGGCGGAAATTCAGCTTCCCGGGCTGCTGGATCGGCCGATTCGGGAGGTCCAACCGCGCCTCGCCGCGCAGACCGTGCCACCGCCTTTCTGGGCCAACGGACAAGCGCCATGTGTCCCTGCTAGGTCGAGCCGACCAGCCTCCCGTGCCCGCCCGCGTCTACGCACGGACACGCGCGTGCGTGCCCCCGCCTGGGCCACGCGACGTCGCCTGAGTGGCCAGGCCACTCCCGCTCCCACGCTTCTGAATTCAAACGCACTATCGCGTGCGTGAGTGCCCTCGGCGCCATGTGTCGGCCTCCGGTTGGGGTGCTTGCGTCAGCATGACATCAGCACTCCTTTTTAATTTGCAAACTTGATATCTTTCTGTTCCGAACTCCAAATATAGCAAATAATATATCCATTTCGATTAGCTCGATGAGACCTTCACAATGGTGTACTCCAATTCATCATGTGAGATAGTATTTCTCAATGAAAAGTTAAATATTCCTGCAAAATAACTTAGAGCAGCAAAACTCGTGGAACTTGTTAGAAATAAACCCTATAACTATGGTTTGTGATTCATTTCATGTTATTTCATGCAATAGTTGATGGTTATAAAAAGGGGTTCAATGACCATCAACATTGGTTCTGCTCATTCATCTTGTACATGCGGATTCAAGTCTTCAAGGGCTTGCGTCTGAGATTTCTCTAGTGGTCAACTTTTGTTTTCTTTAGTAAGTCTTATTGTTATTATTGTTCTTCTAGTTTGTAACTCTCTTTTGAGTACTTTATTCTTGGTAGCTCTAGGGTTAGAGTAGTCATCATAGTTTAGGCTTGGTGCTTAGACTCGATTGCTTGTATAATGTACCTTATATTCCGGATCGGTGGTCGTTCACATATGTGACTGTCGATAGGGGACACCACGGGTTTCTTATAGACAGATAATAACAGATGGTGGACCCAAGCCTTTGGACCCACCGTCTGACAAAGCAAGACATGAAGCAAAGCTACGTGATGATTTTTTCTCTTCCTAGACGGATGGTAATTCGAAAGTGGCCAAAACTCTTAGTTTATGACTCGTTCCAATAATCCGACTAGAAATCAAAGAACCCGTAGCAGGTCCTAAGACTATAAAGGGTTGCTGCTGGTACCCCTTAGAACAAGCGATACACAAGTCATACACAAGCTGTAACAATCCTACGCAATACTCATCAATACAAGCAACAGGCTAACGCTGACTGGACGTATAGGCTATTACTCAACTTAGGTCGAGGGCCCAAACCAGTATAAAATTGTCTCGTCTCGTTTGTCTTGGTGTCGTAACCGTCAAGCTCCACGATTCGCCGAAGCCTGAACAACTGTATCGGGTACCCCTGAGACAGGCTATCGATGGTAAAACATCGATAGTGAATGTTATAGCTACGTTGTTACCTTTGTAGTCCACCTCCCATCTATAAGGTGAGCAGGATCTGTTACTTAGTTATGCTGTACTCTGATTGTAGTCTTCTAAACGTAATTCCCTGGCTGAACAGTAGTTACATATCTTGCTAAGAGTAGAATCAGATAACTCTAGTGATCCTCTTTTTCTTCTAAGTTCTCAGTCCTTGTCTGCTACTCAGGGATTTAAGCCTTAGACTCTAATCACATCACATCCGTTCCTTTTGTTTCGATATTTAAAACTGGGTTATTCCAGTGAAGTGCTTCAATGGTAATAGATTATCTGTGCGCTTGTGAATGACTAGAGTGTGCATTAATTTATACCAACATGTAGCATGACTCTGAGGAGAGCGAAGGCGTTGGGAAGGGGGCTCCGCCACCGGATCTGGTAGAGGAGGCAACGAGTTCGACATCCTCACGGTCGTGGTTGCGTGAGACAAGGAAGTGACTGTCGACAGGAAGAAAAGAGAGAGAGAGGATGAGGGCTAGGGTTTGGAACCCTATTTTATACTTGTTTGGCGCATCAATAGTCATTCGATCAAGAGCCAATGGCCATAAGTTTATGGGCTGAGTACCGTAACGGGCCAACTTTAGGGTTTAGGCCCACTAATATATATGGTGTTTTTAATTTCAATTAATGAGACATTCAAATTAAATTATAGTTCAACTTTAGGGGTTTCAAATGCAAAAGAAATAAACATCAAAACTGCAGAGCTCATTAAGATATACAATTATTGTATTGGCTTTTTTTATAAATGAGTTGATTTGAATAATTTAAATTTTAAATTTCAAAATTTGATAACTTCAAATAGAAATTTGGGTTAGTAAATGATTTTAAATATTAAATTCATCAAAACTAAAAGCGTATAACTTATCGAGATGTAAAATTATTATTTTGGTCATTTGTTCATCCAACAAAGTGATAATAACATTATTCATAAATTTTCACATATCTATCGTATGGTTTCATAAACTATAAGAGAGATGTGTAAATTTTATGAACAATATTATTATCACTTTATCAAATGATCAAATGAACAAAATAAGGTTTGTAGATCTTGATAGGTTCTACAACTTTTGTGTTCATCACTTTTTCAACTGAAATCATCTACTGCTTCAAAATATCATTCGAAGTTGTCATTTTTGGAAATTCAAATTTTCAATTGATAAAACATAGTCACAAGAAACTATGATAAAAAATAAATTGATAGATCCTTTAGAAACTTTTAGAAAAAAGAATCATCAAATTTGATGTTAGTATGAGGGAGAAAGACTACTTACAAGTTTTAGCCACAGATTAAAAAGGAAAACCACACCTGTTCTATAATTCAAAATTTTAAAATTCAATATGAGTCTTTTCTGTGTTACTTAAGCTATAAGTGCTTAAAATTGTAGAAAATATTTTTATACGAATATTGAAAAAAATCATCCAATTTCATGTTCATATAGCGAGAGAAACTTGTTACAAAATTTATTCATGCATTAAAAAGTGAAAAGCCTGATGTTCTTATGTTTTTTATGATGAATTTGATAAGCAGATCCATTACCTAATAATGTTTAGATATATAGGGTAAAGTTAGATATATAGGGTAAAGTGCATGACTAGAAAAAAGAAACACCTGAGTAGGAAACAAGATCATCTAACTTCACGTGAAACGGTTGCACCTACAGTCATTTTTTTTAAAATATCATTTTGAAGCTCCAATTCAAATCCTTTTTAAGACAAACAAGTTTTGAAATATAATTTGAACATTTTAGTAAAATGACCTTTAACACTAAATTATGAAAACAAAGTTTTGAACTTCTCTTAAATATATATACTTTATACTACTTTATACTTTATTTATAAATACAACAAAAAAGTCATGAACATAAAAGTTGTAGAACTTATTAAATAATAATATTTTGGTATTTCTCCATCCAAGTTTATTTTAACAATTGTTAAATAATATGACTAATAAATCAAAAACTAATCTAGATTTGACACATAAGAGAGCACTATTGTAGTGGTACAATTCTCCTAGCACACAATTTTTTGATGATAAAGAAAACCAACATATGGCACCATGGCCACGTCAACATGCCAGGGTGGCATCAAATGTGGTTCAACATGACGAATTATAGATGTCAATAGTGACGGTCCATGAATTTTCGTCACAGAATCTGGGCCCAAGATTGGGCTTCAACAAACCCATGTCTCATTCTGTAAATAAAATTTGTCATAGAAAATTTGTCACGGATCAACAAAATCCTTGTAGTGTGCATCTTCCGTGTTGAACGTATCTATAGTAAATTTCTTGTGTCATTGAGTTACCTCAATTTGGGATAGGTTATTGTGGCGCCCAACGTGTGGGCTAGGTTCGTGCAACACCTATTAACCACCAAACCACCGAGTGTTGGTCGACAGAACTAAAACTAGCTTGCTAGTAAGCAAGTGAACCTCAGAAGAAAAATAATTTTCCATTGTCTCTTTTGGATTCATTAGTATCTGTCTATATCTCCTATAAAGATAAACCCCACAAAAATTTTATCTTGCCATGCAAAATATCCACATCAGCATCCATTAAAATATTCCACTAGCACATTTAACTATCTCACCATACAAAGTGTGCACGGGGCGTTCCCCTAGTTCATATTGTGATTGGATCATTTCAATTGCCCAACTTTGGTATAACCCTCTCTACTCTTGTATTTACACTCACAAATTATACCTTATGTAGCTTGCTAGATAGAGTAGTTAGAAGTAATTAGTTGTAACTAGTTCTTTTGCTAGTTCTTTTGCTAGCTCACTGGCGTAGAAGTAGAGACATATAACAATTGTTGCATATGTGGCTTGCAAAACAAACACTAGATAGGCAAAACGTGCTACAAGGAACAAGAGGCCAAGGAGCTCCTCGAGGATGTCTTTGACCAACTAGACGAAGCCCACATGTTGCCCTGCTCTACTCTGCCAAATACTAGCATACTCTCCAACGGTACCATGACAGACGGGTCAAAGGCCACACCTTCAACGTCGGCGTCTTGGTACTCTGCCTCAAGCAAAGTAAAAAGGGTCACCACAAGTTGTCATGACCTTGGGAAGGGCCATATGTCATCATCGAAGTTGTACATGCATGTCTACTAGGCTCCACGAAGCCTCCTCTTTAGGCTGCCACCGAGGCCGTCACCTCCCGCCCTACCCCTGCGAAGGAGGGCATAGGGCAGTGGCGTGGCATGATGACATGAAGGAGGCGGTTTGGTGGCATGGGGGCGGCAGTGTCGCAGTGTCGCATAGGCATAGGCATCGAGAGGAAAGGAGAGGAAGAAATGTGGGTTGGACTGGCCAAACCCTATCTTGTCCTGTCGCGTCAGGCACACTAACACAGCAACCCTCTCGCACCGGAGTTGATGGCACGACAAGGTGGGTCTCACAGCGTGCCACGCACCCTGGTCAAAGATGCTCAATAGTTGGAACTCTGTGTTGCGACAGTGCACCAAAAGGGCTATGCAGTGCATTATTTTGAGCGGTTATTTTTAAAATATTAATTTAGAAAAAATTAAATTAAAAGAATCCCATTAAATAGTACACTACCAAAATCTAATAAAACACTTATATATTTTACAATTTACAATACGTTTTTTTTCTTTAGCCAACAAAGATGCAGGGCAGTACCGTAATTTCCTTGGCCGATTGCGGCCGACGAGGCGACGACCTCTTCGAGAACGGAGAACGACTCCACGTTTGCTTAATCGCTTCCCCTGCTCGCACTCTACCGCGTCAATCTCGCGCACGCCTCCGCTGCCACTTGCCCGGTCCCCGCCGCCGCCATCTTGCTCCGATCCCCGCCGCCGCGGCCGTTGCTCCAAGTGGGAGCCGAGTGATCTCTCTGGCCGAAGGTCCAGGCTGAGTCGGCGTCGCCGGCAGCAGAGGCGAGAGACTTCGCCGTCATGTCCTTGGACTCGGAGGCCTCCTCGCAGGGCGGGGACTACCGTAGCTTCCGCCAGATCACTCGAGATCGTAATCCCTCTTCCCATCCCGATTTGGATTTGCTCGGTCGCTGCTTCTGGAAATGGATCTGGCAAAATTGCTTACGGAGCTGGAAATACCGACATGCGGTTTGTTGCTCAGAGTCTAACCTCTAGTCGCAGTAGGGAATTATACGGCGTAGCGACCTTTTACCTGGAAGGGTGCTTAACCCTGCATTGCCGTTGCCAACTGAGTGATGGCTCGTTGGTTTTGCTTGCTACACTTGTGGCTTCAGTGTGCGGATACCTTGATCAAGAGAGTAGTGACAATACAATGAAGTGGGCTCGCCTCAGCGCTAGTAGCCAACAATTTGATACCTGATAGAGGTAACATGGACAAAATTTACTTGGAGAATCAATAATGTTTGAATATAGCTAAAATATAGTGACACTGTTAGGCAAATAGCTTTTGGAATGTGACGAGTGTTGGTCAACTGTCATCTTGTTATACATATTTGATGGAAAAAGTCATGTGGTATTGCCCTCAAAGAGGAATCTTGATATGGAGTGATTTTCATGCATAGTTAACAATTGTGTCGACACTCAGATGCTCATTGTTTAACTGGTTACATATTTATTATGTTTGTGTTAACTAGTATATTGCATATATTGACTTGCTTGAGACTAAAAGAATTTTGTTGCTGCTGCTATTGGGTTTATAAATAATTGTGCTTTGACGAATGTAGGTTTATTATTTGAAATGCTCAGATCAACTAGGAAGAATTCGAAATCAACATGGAAGGTATCCTTTTCCATTGAACATTTTTATTAATACCTGGAATGGTTTTCTTGAAGTGCCCCTGTATTATGAAGTACTTACCTTGAAGTTTCATGTTTTCAATGTATTGTTTGTTCCTAACTATTGCTAACTGTCTTATTGTTGATGTGATTATTTGTTTTTATCCCTCATTTATTCATATTTCCAAGGGACTAGCCTTGAGTTTTTTCCCTACGAGAAGCAATTTCAGGTTACTTGCGTTATTGGATTGGTACACCAAGATTACGCTCTGTCAGTTTAGCGCAGCTGCTTTTTGTGTGTCTTATGGTTTTTATGATGTAATAAATGGAGAAATATTGAACCTAATACTCTTAATTGATCTATGTGCCTGGTCAATTTGCTTTCTGATATTCTCTAGGTTCAACTGATTTTGCTTCATCTGGCAGCAAACACAACAAAAGGATTGCATGCATTCTGTGGAACATGTGTGTTCAAGAATTTTTTTTCTTCTACTGAACATGTTGTGATGAAGTAATCTAATGTTGCTTGACTAATTTGTTTCCAAGACCAGTTTAACTATGTCTAAGAACATACATGCTGTTTATTGACATATTTGGTATATAGTCTTAGACACATGCGATAATTGTAACATTTGTTTTAATCATATTTTATAATAAGTAATCCTGAAAAAGTTTTGCCTTTTATTCACAAGTTGTCATGATCTCTTCTAGGTCCTTATCATGGATAAGTTTACAGTCAAGATTATGTCTTATGCATGTAAGATGGCAGATATCACAGAAGAAGGGGTTTCATGTAAGTGGGCAGACGTGACTTGTTTTTTGTTGTGTTTTGTTTTTCTTACTTGCACAAACAAATTTTCTTTTTCCATTGCTGCTAGAGTATATAAATAACAAAGTGGGAAAAACAGATGTAAACCAGTGGATCGCCATACTCACCTGTTGTTTTGATATTTTAGATCCCCTAAATACTAAAAATCAATAAATTTCGGACATGCAAAATCAGGCATTACTTTACATAAGTATTGAATAGGCAGTTTTGCAGGGGTTGGGATGTTTCTTCAAGTTCATGGGCAGGGGTAGGGGGTCACAAAGTTACGGGTGTGAACAATTGTTTATACTGCTATAAATGCGTGTTTGTTCTACGTTCCTGTACTAGGAATTTTGTAACCTTTTAGCTGAGTTACACTAGAAGGCTCTTCTGGTTACACTATATACATTTCCAAAATTACCAGTATTTCTTCAGGCAGACAGCGTGTGGAGTATGAACTGATAGAAGGACCTTGTTGATATTGGCACTGAATAATTTGGTAATTAGTATTCAGCCCTGTTTTCATATCGGACGAGTAATTGCGATTAATCGCGATTAGTCGTCCTTGTCGTAACTACGTGCTCGATAAGGGCCCTCAATTAGTTTTGTTCGATCAGAAACCTTATCGTCCGATAAGTTGTGACTAGTCGCAATTAGCCGTCTGATCAGCCTAGCCGGACGACCAGTTGGGCCAGTATGTTGGGACTTGGGAGAACTCGGCCCACCTTTAGCCAGCCCATTAGGGTAAGATTCAGCCACAAGTCAGCAGTCAGCACTCACCATCAGGCATCAGCAAGCAGCAGTTACAGTTAAGTGGCCAAATCACCATGGTAATGGTTCATTATGGCCATGATTTTTATACATCACATATATAGTATATACATGGTTGATCCGCTCATCCAGGCACAAGGACCACTTATTGTCTGACTAGCCAACTAGATTGACCAGGACAGACTAATCGACCCTGATCGACGACTAATCGCGATTAGTCGTACGACTAGGCCTCGATAATACGATATCAAAACAGGGTATTCAGTAGCACTTTAGTGCAGTCTGCCTTTAAATGCATTATAACTGCATTTTGTGAAGTTGTGAATTACCATTTCGAATCTATTCATCCCATGAGACCTATGTTTTCTTTTATTATTTGTATCATAGATCTTTATTAAATGACAACAATAGTGTTTAGATTAGAAACTTTCTCCCTTAAGCCCATGTTGAATCATCTCTGTTTTCTTCCATACCTTGTCCTTCAACTTCATGAATATGGCATGCTGGTCATCACCTATTGCCTTTTTTTTTTTCATATTTTCTTTCTGAAGTTCCTTCCCATTCTTTCAGATTAAAGTCCTCTTTGTGAGAATATGAGATTGCCACTAGATGCTTAATCTAACGTAGAGTCCGAATTATGAAAATTGTTTTGCAGTGGTCGAGGATTTATATAAACGGAGGCAGCCATTGCCTTCACTGGATGCCATATATTTCATCCAACCAACTAAAGAAAAGTAAGTTATCATGCTTGAAATAGTCGATCTTGGATCATAGAGTGATAGTCTTTTTCATTTTTACATTTGTAAATAGTCTGTATTCCTGTATAAAACCCTGTAACTGGTAAAGTATGATTAGAACAGCTATCTATATTTCACTACTAAGTTGGTTTGGCTAATAAGATGCAGATACAGTCTTCTGGGAGTTAGTGGCTTAATAATTTGGACAATTTGATCTTATATATCCATTTTGCTAGCATTTACATCCAGATGCTTTACTGCCTGTGACCAAGAGGTCCAGGGTTCAAGCCCCAGCCTCTGCACATTTGTGCGGGAAAGACTGTTGGCTATTTTGCCTTCCCCAGACCCCGCAGTGCGGGAGCCTATGGCACTGGGTACGCCCTTTTTTTACATCCAGATGCTCAAGCTATAGAGTTAAGGTGGCCAATCAACTCAGTCCATAAAGGGAGATTCAGATTCAACACCTTATGATTTCTTCCAAATCTGAAAATTCTAAAAATGTCAAGACCGATCTCCCTTTTCCATACAGGCTCATACTGTCATACAGCAACGGAAATTAGTGTCTAAAACCTAGAGATCAGTAGATTACTTCAAGCATGGCAATTTGTGAAGAGATTTCACTTTTTCAGTGTATGTGGGCTACTCACCCATGGGCATGGCATGTGCTGAATTGAGATAGAAAACAAACCTTGAGTTCTGTTTTGCAGCCTTATGTTCCATCTTTTGATTTGATTGATGCTCTTAACCATCATACCATGGTGATTGCAGCATTGTCATGTTCCTATCTGACATGTCAGGAAGAAGCCCTTTGTACAAGAAGTACGCACACCGTATACTTCCACCCACTTTTTTATGGATACTTGCATTGGTGTTTAATATATTGACATATGGCATATTACTTGTGTTGTAGGGCATATGTGTTTTTCAGTTCTCCCGTGCATAAAGAATTGGTTGCTCAAATAAAAAAGGATTCAAGTGTACTACCTCGTATTGCCGCACTTAGTGAGGTTACAAGGTTCCCCTTCCTATTTTACTTCAGTATGTCAGATTGTTATGTCGGTTATTCACTATATTTTGTTCCTTTTGTTTATCTTCCAGATGAATTTGGAGTACTTTGCTATTGATTCCCAGGTAAGCATTTTCTTTCAAAAAGATCATTGGTTCCTGATACGGTTTTTTTATCCTGTTCTATGGAAATCATATATATCTGCGATGTTGACTCGTCTTGTATCATATAGCTTGGATTAGTTGTAATGGAGACCATATTCTTTCTATTAAGTCAAAAAGTTGTCATAAAAATAGAAATGAATCCTTATGTTATGTTTTCCTCCCATTAAATCTTTCATAGTGACTGGATTTGAGGCCTCATTTTCTTTATAAGTTGTGAGTTTATAACAAAAACAGGGGTGGTAGGTGGGAAGGTGAGAGGGAAAACTGTCTGGTTTGCCCCTGATAAATTTAGTTACCGTTACTCATTTCTGTTCTTTTAAATATTTTTGTTCCCTTTTGACAATAGGATGAGATGAAAACAACATTCCATTGTAAGATGATACATAGGCATACTTCTATATAGCTCGAAGTCATCCATGGATTTAGTGTAAAATAGCAAATATGCTGTGTGTTGCAACGGTTTGAAAAATCCTCTTTGCTTCCTCACTGCTCCATCCACCCTCTTCCAGGTCTCTTGAGACATGCTGTATTTCAGAGTACTGATATGTGGATGAGGCCACGGGCCGGTAGCCTCGTCGGCCTCAGTGCTCAACAGCACTTTATTGTGACAGGATTGCATCTTTTATTCTCATGGCTTGTTGTGACAGGATCACATCTTCCTTGCGCTTGCTCTATCTAGCAAGAGAGGCGTAAGCTTGCTGTGTTTTATATAGGTTTTTATTGTACAAATTCTCCATGTTGAATTTAATTATCGTCCTTATGGCCTGCAATGTTGCATAGTGTTTTGTTATGCATTTAAGCCCAGTAGCAATCTCGCCTAGTTCATGTGAAGCTGTGATGACTCAGTAGACTACTTCACTACTATCACTATTGGGCCTTCGCATGCTTCACTCTACTTGTATAAAATAATCCTGGCAATGCGGGCAATGTTTTTCTAGACTAATTCGCATGAGGGCCATTCATCTAGCCTATAGATAAAGTCCAGTCCAATACGTACTCCCCAGTTGCCTATGTCAGGGGCTCAAAATGTGCCACAACATCAGTATCGCATGCGCGGAGGAGTGTACTTTTTGGAAAGACAAAACAAAAGAAGAAATAATTTAAGGAGGTTTCTAGAAGCTATGGAAAAGAAAGCCTATTGCTTTTAATATTAGGGATATACTTCATAACTTTGTAATGGCATGAGTAGGGTTCCGCACTCACCTTGGTGATTGTGTGCAGGGTTTCATAACTGACCATGAGAGGGCATTGGAAGAACTTTTTAGTGAAAATGCAGAAGGATCTCACAAGTATAATGCTTGTCTGAACACAATGGCTACTCGCATATCTACAGTATTTGCATCAATGAGGGTATGCATACTTGTGAAAGCTTGTGTTGCTTGAGTTTTGTATGTTTTGCTTTCTGATACATGACCGGAAATGTCTACTGTGAGAAAGATGGATGACTTGCTATTTTAGAAAACGAGTTACAATAGCTGTTGGACTCTCTTTTCTCCCTCGAAATAGCCAAATATAGAATACACAATATGTATAGCTCTTCTGTTGGAGTTGCTCTTAGTGTCGGTTTGCAAGTCCTATAAAATGACCTGCATTATCTCTGAAATGTACTGTTTGTGAGTTCGAATAAGAGAACAATAGTAGCTCCATTGGTTTCTCTTCTCTCATCATATTTCCTTCCCATACCAGTCAGTTAGGGCTTTCACTTCATGCTGTGTTGTTGGTGCAAAGCAGCTCCTTTAGGCAGTATCGGCTGTTGTGTAAATCTTGTGTTAGTTTAGGTCAGTTAGTTGTTTCTAGAGCAAGTAGCATGGTAGTTGTAATCTGTTGAGGGTGTAGGGTTTGTAGTTGGTTCTTTTCTTTTTCTTTAATAATTTGGTATGTTCAAACAAAGTTACTGTAGTTGGCCTCTTGAAAAAAGCTGTGTGATAAGTGTAGGAAGCATATGCTTATAAAATACTAATTGTTATTAATGCTGATGAGAATCCAGACAGTCCTTTGTCATAGGAAAAGGTCAATCAGTGAGCCATGTTGCCGAAAAACTAAGTTCTCATCTCTGCTTTTCATTAGGTGGTGCTGTGTATCTAATTAATGTTGAGGCCTTGAGGGTCTATGGAGAAAAAGGCTGATGTGGGAGCCACTGTTTGTCAATTCGCCTAGTCAAGGCTAATCGTAAGGGTACCGATTGTTAGGAAATGAGCTTAATCTATTCCTGGGAATGGCCCAAACATGTACATGAGTTGGCATATATACACCTAAGCCCTTATACAAAGAGGAAAAATATTCTATACACCATATATCGAATACCCCTCAAACACTGAGTTTGGAGAGAAAGAACCGATGCTGAGTTTTCGCCTGAACCTTGGTGAAGAAATCAACCACCTGAAGCCTGGAGGGCACATAGTGTAGAGCAATGACATCATCCTTCACCTGAGCCCGATTGTAATATGCATCAACTCCAATATGCTTGGTGAGCTCATGCTTCACAGGACCACGAGCGATGTTGATAGCATTGATACTGTCAGATAGAAGAGGACTGGGCATAGAAACTGAAACATCGAAATCCTCAAGTAACTGTTGAAGCCAAATAACCTCTGCTGTAGCAAGAGCCATAGCTCGCAACTCGGCCTCTGCACTCAAACAAGATACCACAGTCTGCTTCTTTGTCTTCCAAGCAATGAGAGCGACGATCAGAGTCACTAGCCCAAGTAGCATCAGAGTAGGCTTGGAGTTGAAAAGATCTAGAACGCGGGAAGTATAGATGACGAGTAATGGTCCCACGAAGGTAACGCAAGACACGAAGAAGATGGCTATAATGGACATGGGTGGGAGCAGAAACAAATTGACTAAGAATGTCCACAACATATGAGACGTCAGGATGAGTCATAGCCAAATAGACAAGACTTCCAACATATATGATGATACCGAGTGGGATTGTTGAGAGGTTTTCCATCAGTAGCCGAAGATTAAGCTCTATGGGAGTCTCAATATGATGAATGAGGCAAGAGCGAGCAAGAAGATCTTGAATCTATTTTTCTTGGGATAAGTAAATGCCATAGAGGTGGAAGAGACCTCAATCCCAAGAACATAACGAAGACGACCAAGATCAGGCATAAGAAACTACTCGCAGAGGCGTGCCTTGACAGAAGCAATATACTCACAATCATCACCAGTGATAATCATATCAACATAGAGAAGAAGAAGAGTGCGACCATGAGGGGATGTGTGAATAAACAAGGCAGGGTCATGATTGCTCGGGGAAAACCAGCAGCAACTTAGGAAGGGTGGCGCGTGCGTGTCCATCACATGGAGCCTGAGGAGGTTTAGGCAGCTGGGGGCTTTAACAATTATGATGTGGTTGAGAGATTAGAAGTTATGGTAGGGCTAGAATCATAGAGCCAGCCTACCATATGTATCCAATACTTAGTTGAGATTAATCAAGCAAACAATTTACCTTGCTAATATATCCCTTCACCTCTCAATCTTAACCCCTTCACAATTGGGCGCTTAGGGAAGAAGCCCTGCGCCATTACCTGTCTTGCTATGAGCTCGGAGCCAAAGCCTCCTACCTTGGGCACCAATGCCCTTGACAACTTGGCATCGGCTTCCCCACCATCAAGCCATTAGCCCCTGCCTCTTCGACGACTTTTGCCGCCTCCATATCATCACCAATTGCCGAGCCAACAACAGCTGACTTGGCCAAGCTCATACAGACGCTGTCCTCCTTCATCAATGAACTTCAAGGTTAGGTTGCTGCGCTTTAGCAGGAATGACCTTTGTTGGCCTCCTTGTCGGGATTGCGGGAATCGGGCCACAGTGACTGCTCGCCCTAGTTCCACAAGCCTACTTCCCCAAGTATGATGGCAAATTTGACCCATTGCGTTCATCAGCCAATGTGAGTCCTACTTTCATCAGCAGAGGAATGTGATGGAAGAGCAAGTCTAGATGGCATCCTATAACCTGGAGGCCGATGCCAGACCTGCCCCTCCTTGCATTGCTTCTCCGAGCTCTTGAGCCTTCATTTCGGACCGCCGATCCACTCCAACCCGCTTGGCGAACTCATGGCGTGCAAATGAACAAGCACTATCACAAAGTAGTACCAGGATCAGTTTGAGGCTGTGCTCCCCCGCGTGGGCACACTGTTTAAGGTGTAGCGGGTCAAGCCCTTCATGGCCACGTAGCCTCGATGTCGAGATCCACATCCTCATTCACTCATCGTCGCCATGAGCCTCGCTCGCAAGTTGGAACTTTGCGAGCAATGCGTCATGGCAACCGCACTGTTGCCCACCCCCAACGCTTTGCATGCACGAGGCCAATTGTAGGGTCCCCCGTTGCAGTTGGCATTGCTACTTTGCCGGCTCACATGGCACCATCGACCATCTCCGCCGAAGGGCGCCAACTGAAGGCTCTATCGCAGACAAAGGGCTCCAGTTGAAGCCTAGGACTTTGCTTCAACTACAATCAGAAGTTTGGTCGTGGCCACAACCGCGTTTGCCAGCGCATCTTTCTCCTCGACTTGGCTGACGTTGACGAAGGTGAGGGCGATATTGCTTCATGTGATCGCGGGTGTGCGAAACAGCGAGACCATGCAGGTGCGCATCTAGCTGGGTGGGACGTCCCTCTTGACACACAACTTCGTCTTTGAGGAAGCCGCATGCCGCACCTCCCTCCAACTCCTGCCCTTTCACAACATGAAGGTGACGATGCCTAATGGGGAATGCGTGCCTTGCCTAGGCATGTACCACGCCACAGCCTTCTCCTATCGAGGGCGAGTCCTTGGCCAGTTACGACATCGTCTTCGGCACGCAGTGGTAGGCCTTCCTTGGCCCGATTCTGTGGAATTTCGGCGCTAACCATGTCCTTCTGGCACCGGTATCACCGTGTCCTACGTGGCCACATGCGTTGAGGAAGGATGGCAATGAGATCAGGAGAGAATGAGCGAATGAGCATGATTGACAGCTGTTGCTTTGTTGCATTGTACATGCGTGACTGGCAGCTGTTGCTTTGTTGTATTGTACAATTGGAATAGGGCATCACGAGCTGCAGATGAATTGGATGAGCAGAAATTGCAGCCCATTTATGCAGTTTGTGAGGGGGAGGGAGAGCAGATGGGCCTTTCATCATTCTATAATGGGCTCATGATTGCATGGAACAGCTCAACTATTCTTTTGTTATTAATGTTTAAGAACATTTAATCAACACTTAAGCATTCTGGGTGCTAGGCAGTGGCATAACGCCTGCCTAGCGCCTGACATTCTTTCCAACTTTGGTTTCCTTGCTGGCTACATATTAGTTTGTTATGTTGATGCACAGCCATTGCTTCGTTTTTCACTGCTGAGCCAGTGATCCAAGGCCAATGCCCAGTTCCTCACAACCATGATGCCGTGTGGATGCACCGGTCCCCGGCTGCCCCACATGACACCATGTTAATGCACACACCGACCAGTTCAACCCAAAAGCTTAGGCTATCAGCAAGAGGTGGGCAATGCACTTAGACACACCTCAACAATAACTACTGTACAGTAAAGATGATGTACACTTTGGAGATCTGCTGATGTTATTGTTCCAAAAATTAGAGTTTGGTGATAACTTTGTTACAACTGTTATTTCTTTATGCTCCGATCCACTTCCAACAAAGCATCTCAATGATTGACCTGTGTCCAAGTTGGTCCCAATAAAATGTTGGCTTAAAATTTATTGAAATGTATTTTGTCTATACACTACAGGAATTCCCTCATGTACACTATCGTGTTGCCAAGACGATTGATGCTTCTACAATGACAACACTACGAGACTTGGTCCCCACAAAGCTTGCTGCTAGTCTATGGAATTGTCTTGCGAAATATAAAACGACAATACCTGAATTTCCTCAAACAGAAACATGTGAATTACTTATAGTAGACCGTTCAATAGATCAGGTATGTGTTGAACATATCTGTGGTTTAACCTTTATTCTGCTTCTACATTGAATATATGGTGTTCATCTTTTTATACCACTTTGTTTCTTTGGCACTTCAGATTGCGCCAATTATTCATGAATGGACTTATGATGCTATGTGCCATGATCTGCTTTGTATGGATGGAAATAAGTATGTTCATGAGGTGAGCATATAAACACACTTGCTGATGTTTTGCCACTGTTGATACTAATTGATTCTTTTCTTTGACTGAAACAAAAGGTTCCAACTAAAAATGGGTCGGCAACTGAAAAAAAGGAGGTCCTGTTAGAAGATCATGACCCTGTCTGGCTTGAGCTTAGGCATGCACATATAGCAGATGTAAGATTACTCCTTAAACTACCTTCCTACTTGGTTTATGTATTCAACAATTATGTTTAACCATGACTATTGCAGGCAAGTGAGAGACTACATGATAAGATGACCAACTTCATTTCAAAGAACAAAGCTGCACAATTGCACCAAGCACGGTTTGTTGTTTCAACCTGAGTATTATTATGCCTAGATAAATGTTTATTAGCTAAGATGCGTTCTCCTCTTTTTTTTCCATTCAGATTTTCCCATTCTGCAATGAGCAGTAATTAGATTGATGGAATTAAGCCGACACTTGTATCTTACTTTACTGCATTTACCTTTTTGCTTTAGAGTTTGCCTTGGCTCTCAAGTTGATCATGAGATGCCTTGTTAAGGTGTCTAGGAGCATCTTGCTTTATGTAAGAATATGCTTAGAGTAGTTGGTAGTGGCTCAGCTCTAGCTGCAACACCTCCCTCTTGTAACCAAGCTTTGCAACTTTCCAATTCAATAACAAGCCATAGGAGGCAAACTGACCTCTGTCAGTTTGCTTTACCTTCGCTGAATTCTATCCATTGGCATCGGAGCCTAGGGTTTTGCAAAGCACCCAGTAGCCGCCGCCGCCATGTCCACCTCTGCTGAGCGTGCATGCCTCGCCGCCGCCGCCGCCACCAAGGAGCAGAAGCCGGAGCCCAGCGTCATGGACGCGGACTCGGCTAGTCTCAAGGCGCGGCTGGCCGCAGCAGAGGCCGCAGCAAAGCAGGCGGGTAAGGATGGGAATGGGCCGAGTCGACCCATTGGGTAGTTGACCCGACCCACAAAAGTGAGGTCAATGGGTTATAGGGGCCGGCCTCAAAGTCTAAAATGGGCCAATAGGGCCGGTACCTATTGACCCATTGTGTACGGTGGGTCGGCCCAGTCATAATAATTAATCATTTTTCTTAGTTTATTCGTTCTCTGTTTTCTGAATAAGTACAAAATTTTTTAATTTAGTAAATCTATTTTAGATGCACTCTGAAATAAAATATTTCAGGTGTACTATTTGGATATAAGAATTAAGATTTAATTTTTATTTACTAATGCATTGGTTTTATTTAAAAAATGTTATTTATCAAGTGTGCATCATCTAGTATCGAAATGAACGACATAACTATTTTGGTCGAATGCATCAAATCGCTTGGAACTATATGAGAAAAAAAATGGACCGACCCATGTTACCCATTGGGTCGGCAAGGCCATAGTGTTTTAGCAAAATGGGTCGACCCATGGCCCCTAAAATTGGCCTTGGGGCCATAGGGCCGGGTCCAAGGCCAGGGTCGGGTCGGCCCATTCCCATCATGACAGGCGGGAGAAGCCGCCACCGCCGTGGCAGCAGCAGCGCAGGCCGCCATGGCAGCGGCCGCTGCTCTGCGCGCGAAGGTGAAGGAGGATGAGGATGAGGGGGCCAAGGAATCGGCTGCTGGTTCCCGGCCACCGCCCCGAGATCGCCGTCGCGAGTCGCGGTCTCCGGATCGCTACCGCTGCGGCCGTCGGGGGCAGTCCTCGGTGATGCAGGTGTACCGCGGGGAGAGCACCACATGGCCGGTGCTCAATCGCGGCAACTACCACGAGTGGAGCCTGCCGATGAAGGTGAAACTCCAGGCGTGTGGGCTCTGGGAGGTCGTGCACTTTGGCGATGTGACGCAGGGGAGGATCGGTGTGCCTTGGAGGCTCTCTGCGCCGCCGTCCCGCCAGAGTTGGCCGCCGCCATCGCCAACAAGCGCACTGCCAAGCTTGCCTGGGATGCAATCGCGACGCGGCGCATCGGTGGTGAGTGCGTACAATGTTCCACTCTGCAGCGACTCCGCGGCGAGTGGGAAGCTCTCGCCTTTCGGCCACGGGAGCACGTTGAGGACTTTGCCCTGCGCCTCACCAGCTTGATGGAGCAGATGGCGCTTAACGGCGATCGCGGCCTCGACGAAGAACGCGCCGTGGAGAAGCTTCTCCGGTGTGTGCCGAAGAGGTTTGGCCTGATCGTCAACTCAATCGAGACGCCCCAAAGGGGCGCTTACCATTGTGGATGTGACTGGCCGGCTCAAGGCGGTCCAGGACCGCGAGGGCATGCCGGAGGCCGAGGCCGCCGCGCCGAAGCTGCTCTACACCGCTGATTTGTGGCGCGCCTTCGACAAGATGGAGGGCGCTGGCTCATCCAAGGACGGAGAGCGCCGGCGTCCCCGCAGCGGCAAGAAGAACAAGGCCAAGGGAGGCGCGCAAGAAGGGGATCGTGGCGGAGCGGACCACGGCGGCGGTGGCAAGGTCGGAGCCGCCGGCGGGGATCGCCGCGGGAACCAAGACACGTGCTTGAACTGTGGCCTGGCAGGTCACTGGGCACGTGATTGCCCGTGTGCACGCCACAATCGGGAGCAAGGCGGCGCGGCGAACATGGCGGAAGCAGAGGAAGATCATGCTCTGTTCCTGGCGCATGGATTCCTGGATATGGATGAGGAGCAGAGCGCGAGCAAGGCTCAAGCTTGCTCCTTCTACGCCATGAACGTCGATTTGGACCTAGAGGAGCCACGGGTGCATGCTTTTCTTGGCATCGATTCCGGCGGCGGCGAGAAGATGGATGGGTGGTACCTAGACAGCGGCGCCACGCACCACATGACCGGACGCCGGGTGCTCTTCACCGACCTCGACACATCAGCGACAGGTACGGTGAGGTTCGGTGATGAGTTTAAGATGCAGATCAAAGGCGTCGGCTCCATCATCTTCAAGGCCAAGAGCGGTGAGCACCGGGTGCTGCACGACATCTACTTCATCCCAGCGCTGAGGAACTCGATCATGAGTCTTGGCTAGCTCGATGAGGCCAGCTCCAAGGTGGAGATCGAGGATGGCATCTTGAGGATCTGGGATCGCTCCAAGAAGCTCCTCGTCAAGGTTTGCCGCGGCGCCAACAGGCTCTACATCCTCCATGTCAACACGGCTAAGCCGCTGTGACGCTGCGCGCAAGGACGACGCGGCCTAGCGGTTCGGCTACGTCCACTTCGACACGCTACGACAGCTGTCCAAAGGGGGCATGGCATGCGGGCTTCCGGTGATCGACCACGTCGGCCAATTCTACGACACGTGTATCATGACCAGCATCGTCGAGCCCCGTTCCTGTCCACGGCCAAGTTCCGTGCGCAGGAGGCGCTGGAGCTAGTCCACGGCGATCTCTGCGATCCCGTGACCCCGGCAACTCTCGGCGGCAGGCACTACTTCCTGCTGCTGGTCGACGACGCCACGCGGTACATGTGGGTCGCTCTGCTCACCACCAAGGATGCTGCTGAGGACACCATCAAGCATCTCCAAGCTGCCGCAGAGAAGAGGAGGGGGAAGAAGATGCTGACGCTCTGCACCGACAATGGGAGTTCACTGTCGCCGAGTTCGCGGCATACTGCGCTGATGAAGGCATCGAGCGCCACTACAGCGCCCCCTACACGCCGTAGCAGAACGGGGTGGTGGAGAGGAGGAACCAGACCGTCGTCGCCATGGCACGCGCGCTGCTGAAGCAGAGGAACCTGCCGGCGCGCTTCTGGGGTGAGACGGTGGTGACTGCCGTTCATCTCTTGAATAGGTCACCCACCAAGGCGCTGTAGGGCAAGACGCCATACGAGGCCTGGCATTGCAAGGTGCCGACGGTGGGCTACCTGCGCACATTCGGCTGCGTGGCCTTCGTCAAGGACCTGTCGCAGAAGATGGACGATCGCAGCCGCCCCGACATCTTCATCAGCTACGCTGATGGTGCCAAGGCGTACCAGGTGCTGGACCCGGCAACCTAGCGCGTGCGCGTCTCGCGGGGCGTTGTCTTCGACGAGAGCCGCAGCTAGGATTGGATCAAGGAGGGAGACGGGCTAGCTCCGGCGGACGAGGAGTTCGTCGTCGAGCATCTCTGGGAGAACAGATCAGGGGGAGCGAGCACGGCGTCGCCTTCGTCCCCTGCTCCGAGCCAGGTCTCTGCTCCAGCCACGCCACGCGCACAGACTCCAGCTCCGAGGGAGCAGAGGAGCCCAGAGCAGAGCAGGGCGGGACTCCCTTGTCCCACGCGACTCCGACCCCAGGCGCGGTGGATGCCACGTCGGTTGCGGCCACGTCTACGACCGCGCCCGCCATCCAGCTGGCCACGCCTTTGGAGGGTGATGAGGAACGGTTGGACGCGTACTACGACGACGAGCAGCTCCGCTACCGCACGGTGACGAACATCATCGGCGGCGGGATGCCACTAGGTCTGGCGCCACGGCTGTTCGCCCAGCTCCATCTCACACATGTTGGTGAGCCGATCAACCACGCGGAAGACAAGGGTGATCTAGCGTGGGAGGCGGCCAGGAGGCAGGAGCTCGAGGTAGTGGAAAAGAATGGCACGTGGGAGCTCGTGGACTTGCCCGCCGCCCACCGACCCATCTCACTCAAATGGGTCTACAAGATCAAGAAGGACAAGAAGGGGATGGTGACCAAGCATAAGGCGAGGCTCGTGGCGTGCGGTTTCATGCAGCAGGAGGGCATCGACTTTGATGCCTTCGCGCCGGTGGTGAGGATGGAATCCGTGCGGATGCTCCTTGCACGGGCGGCGTAGGAAGGGTGGAAGGTGCACCACATGGACGTGAAGTCCGCCTTCCTCAACGGCGATCTCAAGGAGGAGGTGTACGTGCAGCAGCCGCCCGGTTTCGCCGTCGTCGGAGAAGAAGGGAAGGTGTACCGGCTACGCAGGGCCCTCTACGGGCTCAGGCGCAACGCAAAGCTGGACCGCACCCTGAAGGAGATGGGGTTCAAGCAGAGCGAGCATGAGGCGGCGGTGTACCGGCGGGGCGAGGATCGCTCCGTTCTGCTGATTGGCATCTACGTCGACGACCTTGTCATCACCGGCGCCAACTGGAAGGAGGTGGAAGAGTTCAAGCAGGAGGAAGAAGAGGTTCGAGATGAGCGACCTCGGCCTGCTCTCCTTCTACGTCGGCATGGAGTTTCACCAGGATGCCAAGGGCATCATGCTGCGGCAGGCGCACTACGCCTAGCGGATCCTCGAGCTTAGGGGGGCTGGTAGACTGCAATCCGGCGATTACGCCCATGGAGGAGAAGCTCAAGCTCAGCCGCGAGAGCGAGGCGGAGGAGGTGGATCCCACCCAGTACCGGCGCCTCATCGGCAGCTTGCGGTACTTGGTGCACACCAGGCCGGACTTAGCGTTCGCCGTCGGCTACCTCAACCGCTTCATGGAGCGGCCGACGATCGAGCACCAACAGGCCATCAAGCGCGTGCTCCGCTACGTGGCTGGGACCCTGGACTACGGTCTCCACTACAAGAGGGCTCCCAGCACGGCGCGCTTCATCGGCTACTGCGACAGCGACCTCGCCGGCGACATCGACACAAGCAAGAGCACTAGTGGAGTCATGCTCTTCCTGGGCAACTGCATGGTCAGCTGGTAGTCGATCAAGCAGAAGGTGGCGGCATTGTCCAGCTGTGAGGCAGAGTACATCGCCACAGCCTCTGCAACAACTCAAGCCCTTGGGCTGTCCAGGTTGCTCGGGGAGCTTCTGGGCAAGAAGGTGGAAGTGGTGGAGCTCAGGGTGGACATCAAGTCTGCCTTGGCACTGGCCAAGAACCCTGTCTTCCATGATACGAGCAAGCACATCAGGACTAAGTTCCACTTCATCAGGGACTGTCTTGAAGATGGAAGCATCAAGGCTAGCTACATTCCCACCAATGATCAGTTGGCTGATATGCTCACCAAGTCCTTGGGGAAGACCAAGTTCCAGGAGATGAGGGGAAGAATTGGCTTGAAGAGGATGGAGTAGTGTTAGGCTTAAGGGGGAGATTGATGGAATTAAGCCTACACTTGTATCTTACTTTACTGCATTTACCTTTATGCTTTGGAGTTTGCCTTGGCTCTCAAGTTGATCATGAGATGCCTTGGTTGTTAAGGTGTTTAGGAGCATCTTGCTTTATGCAAGAATATGCTTAGAGTAGTTGGTAGTGGCTCATATCTATATAAGCTGCAGCACCCCCCTCTTGTAACAAAGCTTTTTGCAACTTTCCAATTCAATAACAAGCCATAGGAGGCAAACTGACCTCTGTCAGTTTGCTTTACCTTTGCTGAATTCTATCATAGATGTTAGATGTGGGCCTGTTTGTGCAGACACTTCCATTTTCTGCCAAGTAACATTGGGTTTAAGATTTGTCTACAATAGATAGTTGATATTGCTTATGTTGGAGCTGCTAGGATTGCGAAGGTAGTAATCGTGGAATGTGGGTGGATGGGGTTTGGGTTCCCGACAGCGGCGAGGCTGGGACGCCGTCCTGTTGGCTGGCGTTGAGGACAGAGAACAGAGGACAGTAAGAGCGCTAAAACGCCAGGGTGCGAGAGAGATATTCTCAATCTCTGGCTGATCGTATTATTTCCCAAGTGATGAATACATATAGCTGAAATGATTAACTCTCAACCACTAACACTTAACTTACACAAGATAAACATAGAAAGGCTATTCCTGCGAGTGATCCCTGGTGCCCATGCACGGCGAGTTCCTTGCTGGCTTCGTCCCAGCTGATCGCTGGAGCTGGCATGCGCACAGGTTGGCATGCAGCTGTGGGCTTAGACATGAGTGCGCTTCCTGCTTTCGTAGACTTGACCCACCATAACAGCTTATTAGATGCATCTGTTCTCTGTGTACTTTTCCATTGTACAAGGGGTTTGCACATATTTGCTAATACTTGCACATGTATATATTTGTCCCTGGAGTCCTCATAATGAATACAAGTACTATTCATAACATTGCTTTCCTGGATTGATCATACTGTGTATATAAAAAATAACCATTGTGGTAACTGGACTTGTGTTGGCACACATGATATTCCCATGGTGAAATGCATTAAATAATTCATTTCTGTGCATAGTTCTCTGTCTTTGCTAGTTGTTCAAATACTATTTGTCAATTAGAAATTTGTTTGTGACACATTTCAAGAAATTTTGATAGGTTACACTTCTGATATGTGAAACTGAAACATGATATATTGCTTTGTAATTCATCTTATGTGAGCTTATTTAATGCATAGTATACGAAAACTTGAAAAATACGTTTTTATGCTCCTTTAAAAAATGTACAGATTTTGAACGTGGCCCTGGAGTCGTCAGCCTATGCCTGCAGTGCCACCACCACTGCTCACTGCTGGCTTGCCGCGCTCTTTGGCTCCTTGGCCTGTTTCATAATTCAAATATAATACTTTTTCATCTGCTGTTATACAACGATCAATTGTTCCTTATTTTCAATTTATTTTCCTCATTGACTTTTTGTTGATTCTTTTGATATGGGAAATCGAGAAGATCTGATTTTACTGCGTGATTAAGGGGAATCAGGTATCTGGAAAATGAAAACAATCAAATATTGGTTCACCAAACAAATTACTATAATTTGCTGCAATGCCAAACAGAGCCTTAATTGGAATTAGTAGTTTCTTAAGCTTGGCCATTTACACTGACCTACAAACACGTTTTGTTAGTTTTGTTCTTAACTTCTTGTTTCAATGTTGATTGCATTTCCCTTTTTTTATCACCAGAACCGGTGGGGAATTATCTACAAGAGATTTACAAAAAATGGTTCAGGCTCTTCCACAGTACAGTGATCAAATTGATAAGCTGTCCTTGCATGTTGAGGTTGGTTTTATATTGTCTGTGACAAACTTTAAGTTCTTCACTGTTGCTCATAAGTAAAACATGGTAAAGATCCTTTTTTTTTCGCTATTCCAATACTATGGCCATCTTTTCAAATGCTGTGTTCTTTGTTCTGAGTAAAAAGTTTTTGATTTTTTCTGTCTCCTGTTTTCTGTTTCCTGCCATGAAAATAAGTTCATCTAAAAGAACGTGGGTATATAATAGACATCCATTTCAAAATGTGATGGGGCTTAGAGAAGTGATACAAAGCAAGAGAGAGTTTCATTTCGAGAATTTTTGGCCTAAACTTGATGGGTTTCATGAAACTGTGCAAAACTCGTGGTCGGCACCGGTGCAAGCCACCTGTCTGCTCGAGCGCATATCGGTCAAGCACAAAAGACTAGCACTGGCGCTCCAGTCTTGGAGCCACATGTGGGTCGGCGATATCAACTCTCAGCTTGGAATCGCCCGGGAAATTGTACACCTATTAGAGATTGCACAAGATCATCGTTCCCTTAATCAGGAGAAAGATTGGTTGAGGCGCGGAGCCAAGCGGCACTGCTTGGTCCTTGCTTCTCTTGAGCGAACGGTTGCACGCCTACGCTCGCGAATCAGGTTCCTTAAAGATGGTGATGCTAACACAGCATTATTCCATAGACAGGCTGGGTTTAGGAAACACAAGAATTTTATACCTAAACTAATGAATGGTGATCAGGTTGTGACAAGTCAAAAGGAAGAATTATTTTTCAATTACTTTCATGGGCTCCTCGGTACTGCCCTGCTGCGTACAACCACTCTTGATCTTTTTTTCTTCCATAGACAAGGCCTATCACAGAAGAAGAGGTATGGGACACCATCAAAGCTTTGCTGGCAGATCGTGCACCTGGTCCGGACGGGTTTACAGGCAGGTTTTACAAAGAATGTTGGCAGATCATCAAAACAGACTTCATGGCCACCATCATCACATTGCAGCAGGGAGATGATAGAAAATTATGGCTACTTAGCTTATCTCACCTTAATTGCAAAGGAGGAGGCCCTCATAGCCAAGGACTTCTGGCCAATCAGTTTGGTCCATAGCTTTGCTAAGCTAGCGATAAAGATAATGGCTAACCGGTTGGCTCCTTTTCTTGCTTTGGTGTCTACCAATCAGAGCATTTTTGTCCAAGGTCGCTGCATTCATGACAACTTCATTCTAGTGCAACAAACCATCAAGCTGCTCCATGAACAAAAGGTACCAAGTCTATTTTTGAAGCTCGACATATCGAAAGCATTCGACTCGGTATCGTGGGCGTTTTTGATGGAGGTTCTTTTTTCAAGATCGGGTCTTTTACCTGTTTTTCATCAAGAGGAAGGGCCAAAAGAAAGGCCGGAACACAAATACAACCGATACAAAGATACAAAGGACTCAACGAAATCCCCAAGACACAAACATACAACAAGAAAACACGAAAGGGGAGGGGTGGGGGCACCTCCACCTCCCTACACCAACCAACTACACTATGCCGATACATCAACACTATGGTCGCCATTCGAGGGGGTCCAGCCATGGTGGAAAAGCATACACCAGATCCGCAAGCGACCAGGCAGTAAATGGAGGTTCTTGCACACTTGGGTTTCGGTCCAATATGGCGAAATCGCATCTCTAATCTGCTGTGCACTGCATCCACACAGATTTTAGTAAATGTTCAACCTGGGAAGGAAATAAGGCACCAACGTGGGCTAAGACAAGGGGATCCCCTTTCTCCCATGCTTTTTATATTGGTTATGGATGTCTTGAATTCCTTGTTTACCAAGGCAGGAGAAATTGGATTGCTGCAGCCGCTTGCTCGACGCAATGCGAGCCAACACATCTCATTGTATGCTGACGATGTGGCGCGTTTCATCAAACAAACAGAAGATGAAATGAGTTTGACTATGGAGTTACTTAACAAATTTGGGGAAGCTTCAGGTCTCCAAACTAATCTTTAGAAAAGTTGTGCCATTCCCATTAGATGCGAGCAGCTGGTAGTGGACAACATCAGTACAATTATGTCTTGCACACCAGCTCAGTTCCCTTGTACATACATGGGTCTGCCAATTTCGGACAGGAAGCTGAGAAAGACTGAATGGCTTCCTTGGATAGAGAAGATTGGGGATAGGTTGCCAGGATGGCAAGCACAACTCATGAACACAGCTGGTAGGATTACTTGGGTTCGATTTTTGCTATCTGCAATGTAGAAGAGTAGGATAACACCTCACACCCACTAGGGAGGGGTGGATCTCATATATATAGCCAACATACAATATAAGATGACTTGTACATATCTCTAATACCCGCCTGCAATCACAGCGGGAGGGAACTGCCTTAGTCATTATGTCCGCGAATTGATGAGCTGAGGGTACATGTAGCACTCTGATCTGTTCCAAAGCCACCTTCTCGCGAACAAAGTGAATGTCAATCTCAAGAACATTGTTGAGGGAAAAGGAAGCGACTGCTGTGGGAAGAATGGAGCTGCCACGACTAAGGACGGGCATGGAGTGACCATTGGCCACAGAGATAGATGAAGAGAAGGGAGGAAAACAAGTGAGTAAGATACTATCCGTGGAGGACGTGTGATGTAGCTCCAGTATCGAGCACCCAAGTGTGGGTACCCGGAGAGACCCGGAAAGGTCCCTGGTGGCGAGAGGCCAACTGGCAGCTGGGCATGCAGCGGATGAGGGGACTGCGCAGGCGCGAAGGCCGCACGAGTCTGAGGACCTGGCTCAATAATGCCCTGTCCACGACATGCTGTCTGTGGTAGTTGTCGAGGTAGAGGACCAACACAGAAGGCAGAGGAATTGAACGGCATCTAGGTAGTGGAGACCGCAAGCAGAGGAGGCACGCGGAGTAGAGGAGACCACGACCTCGGGTCATCGGGAGCAGAGAGCAGAGGAGACCACGAATCGCTGGACCAAGGGACTGAGACCGTGGACTGGAGGAGACAAGGACCGACGACCTGGGGTCGTCACGAGCAGGGGAAGACGAGACGACGACCTGGAGTCATCGAGCGCAGGAGGCCGGGCGCGCGGAGGCAGAGCAGGGGAGACTACGACTATTGGGGGTAGGGGAGGGAAGACCGCGACCCACGACTGGGAGTCGTCGCGATGCGTGGTCTCGTGGGACCGGGGGAGGAGGAGCGCGCTGGCAGGGGATGCGCGCTGGCAGGGGATGCGCACAACCGCGGAACAGGGGAAGCTGCCCGCGGCTGGTTGCTCGCGCGCGGGTGGAGCGTGCGGGCGAGGGAGCTGGCCGCGTGGGAGGCGCAGGCGCGAGCGAGGGGGGTCGCAGGATCGCGCTACGCGCGATGAAGGCCCGCGGGTAAGGGAACAAAGGAGAGATTAGAAAGAGAGGAGAGATTAAAAACAGAGGAGAGGGGAAGAGGCCTGATACCATGTAGAAGAGTAGGATAACACCTCACACCCATTAGGGAGGGGTGGGTCTCATATATATATAGCCAACATACAATACAACATGACTTGACTTATACATATCTCTAATATGCAATTCCTATCTATGTGCTCATTGCCATCAAAGTGCCCAAATGGTTTATCAAGGCAGTGTACAAGCTACGAAGAGCATCTTATGGAAGGGATGTAAGCAAATCAATGGTGGAAGTTGTTTGGTAGCTTGGGAAAAGGTGCAGGGACCACTTGATCTTGGCGGACTGGGTGTGCTTAATCTTGAATACATGAGCTAGGCACTACAAATGTGATGGCTGTGGTTCGCACGGACAAACAGTAACAAAGCCTGGGTGGGACTCGAAATCCCGGTTCATCCCAATGTGGCGGCACTCTTTTCTATTGGCTTGGTCTCTCATGTGGGCAATGGAAACAATACATTTTTCTGGACAGATAGGTGGCTTTTTGGATGCTATATCAAAGGATATTGCTCCTAATGTGTTCTCTGCAGTGCCTCGGAAATCTTCGAAACGGTCGGTAGTTGAAGCTTTTCAGGAGCAACGTTGGCCAAGGGATATTGGAGGTCTGTTGATGATTGGAATGTTTGAGTATTTTCAGTTGTGGGACATCATACAAGATTTCTTGTCGTCCACAACCGAAGACCTACATAGTTGAGGTTTGAGAGCTCTGGACTTTTCTCATCCGGATCAGCGTATCGGGCTTTCTTTAATGGGTTGACCACTTTTGAGCCATGGCAGCGCATTGGAAATCTTGGGCCCTGGCAAAGTGTAAAGTTTTTCTTTGGTTGGTTGTTCGAAACAGATGTTGGACAGACGATCGATTGGCCAAACGAAATTTGCCGCATCCATGTCTTTGCCTGTTGTGTGATCAAGCAGAAGAAACCATTCAGCACCTTTTAACCTCTTGTGTCTTTGCACGTGAGTTCTGGTTCAAAATTTTGTCACCAGTAGGTTTCCAAAGGTGCGTGCCAGACAACAGGAACCAAGAGTTTGCAGGTTGGTGGAGAAAAGCTGCTAAGCAGGTACCCAAAGAAAAGAAGAAAGGTTTCAACACTTTGATCATCCTGGGTGCATGGGTGCATGGCTTATCTGGAAACATAGGAATGCTTGTGTATTCAAAGGAGCCACAGCCCGAGCATTATTGTTTTGCTTCGCTCCTTAGATGAGCACCATCTTTGGCGCCTCGCAGGAGCACGCAAGCTTGGCGCTTTAGGTCAAGAGGTGGCGACAACCTAGCTAACTGTTGTCAATAGTTCATGTGTTCTGGGTCAGGTCCTACTCCGTGTTTGGGTTTAACTAGGCCTTGTTGTATCTTAGCATCCCCACAGCTCGGGCCGGAGTGGGGTAGGCTTCTTGTATGGGTCCATTTTTTCATCTCTTAATGCAATGATATGCAGCCCTCCTGCGTATTCAAGAAAAAATGCTCTTTCTTCTTTGGGGACACAATATCTTTCTAAAAAGAACCAGGATTTCTTTTTTCTCAAATATAGGTCCAATATATTCTTTTGTTTGATGTTTTTCACAAAGAAATTTAACTTATTACTTTTAACTTACTATTATTTTGGTTAAAAATGCTATGCTTTTCTTCCATATCATTCCTAAACTCTTATTTGCCTTTAGAGTAAAAAAAATGTACCAGAAGTCCATGAACTTGTGATGGGGTTTCATCCAGGTCCATCAAGTTAATAGACCTCTGATTTGTTTCACTCTTTGCTTAATAAGTGTACTACATATGTATATTTTTGTTTATTATTACATGAAGCATCTATAGAACGATTCCATGTTATATTTCTGTCACTTAATTTTATACAGATTGCAGGAAAACTCAATAACATAATACGGGAACAATGTCTTCGGGATGTTGGACAACTAGAGCAAGATCTCGTGTTTGGCGATGCTGGAACAAAAGAACTAATTAACTTTTTGAGAACACAATTGGTAAATTTATATTTGAACTACATTAGTTGACATATTGGACTTCTCGAAATATTATATTCAGATCTGCTGACTCAATGCAGGTTGTAGGTCGTGAAAATAAGTTACGCTTGCTGATGATTTATGCAGCACTTAACCCGGAGAAGTTTGAAAGCAACAAAGGTGCAAAATTAATGCAGGTAATTCTTAAGCCCAAAATTTTATTTGACAACATCAAGGCTTTTCAAATTTTATTTTAACATGTGTGAACTTTAGTTGTTAATTCAATTCTGGTTTTGCATCTGGGATGGAACATTTCGAAACAGGATCATTTCAGTTTACCATTATGTATACAGAATAGGAAAAAAGTGAATGAGAAAAAATAGAATGGGATGGGTGATTCGGCTTTGTCAGACTATCCAGCCCAAAATACTACCTTTGTAGAGAGAGATTCACCACCAGAAAAGGTGAATCAGATTCACCGTAGATTAGCTCCACCGTGGATTTACTATTGAACTGTTCGGCAAACAACAGCTCCAGATCCACGAAACTGAGGTTTTGGTGCGAATAGCTTGTTTTGCCCTTGGGGTGGACCCCATGCGTCATTGCTCTAACAAAAGAAAGCAATTCCCGTGGTAGTCACTGTTCATCTTCCTCGGCGGTCTTTTGCCGGCCTTGGCCGTGCTCTGCAGGCTGTAGCAGCCCGGCATCGTAGGCGCACCACACTGCCAGCCCCTTCCTTCTCGCGATCCCGATTAGGGGTGCCGCGTCGATGCTCACGTGGGTGCTCTCCCGTGTGTGGGGGTCGACGAGCTCAGTTGCCGCGAGCTGCAGCTCGGTGAGATCCAGCCGCTGCGGGCGCCCTACGCGCATGAGCTCACCATCGCTCCTGAGGGTCGACGATCCGGGGACAAGGCTGTCGCGAGCTCGGCCTTCCTCTCTAGTGAGTTGTAGCCCGGTGAGATCCGGCCAGCCTGGCGAGCTCCAGCCACCGCACACGTCCTCCCCACAGGCCCGTGTGCGTTGCGGTGGTGCTTGGGCTCTCGTGCAGCGTGCCTGGCTGGAACAAGGCGGGTGACGTCCATCATGGGAAGGAAGCGGGCAACTGGCGGACACGTCCCTTGCCATGATGCTAGGAGGAGCGCCGGCCTGGGGATGCTCACCGCACCTTCGGAGCTGGGCTGCGTTGCAGAAGAGGGTCATCTTCGCACGAGTTCTGTCGAAGCAGTTGAAGGAAGGCCATGGCTGGGTGGAGGCCTCCCGTGGATGCTGCTGCGTCAGCTAGGGCGGATTGGAGGTCGCCCGCGGGGCTCTTTGTCCATGGGCAGCTCGCCTGAGAGGAAGAATGGAGGGAGGTGGTGGGCGGTGCAGCCTGCCTGGCCACTGATGGGAGGAAGGAGTCGGATAGGGGAAGAAACGGAATAGGAAACAATAACGAAATGGTATGGATGGATTGTGTAACCAGTGGCAAAGGTGGGCAATGTCCACCCAATTCCATGCCCCCATTCGTGGAGCACCTCTTGAGGAGCTCCACCAAAATGTTGAATTTGGCTTCTGGATCTACCACTTTGGTGAATCTGGATTTGGTGGATCTAGACTCTTTGGCAATTTTTCTGTGGAGTGAAGCTAAAAATGGTGAATTTGGAGCTGCTGAATCCCTGATAAACAGGCCCTAAGAGAGGAGAAAACCGGCCCCTTACAAAGATCACCACCTCACTCCGAACGAAGCCATGAGGGGTGAGAAAGTTAAGAAGACTAACTAGAGAAGAGGGAACACTCTGAGCCTAGACTGAACAGGACTGTTAGACTCATGGATTTGGTAGAACTGCCAGAGGGCAGATTGGCTGCTATGCCTCTTTGATTGAATTGGGAAATAAAGCACAAGTCTTCTCGTTACAAAGAGAGCCCCAACCTCTTCCTATTATAGACAGAGGCCACCACTAGGGCATATGCTAACTGCTCTAAAGCAGATTCTTTGATTCCTCTACTCTACTTGGTTGCCAAGGGAACCATGATCAACTTGGCTGCCAAGGCACCCTTCCTGAACTACTCTTAGAGCTAAAACAAAAGGTAAACAACAGCTAAAGCAAAAGTAAACAACATTAACACTAGGCTAACTCTATGAGTTCTCCCCTTTAGCCTTGTGTCTCTTGGAGGCGATCTGCTTCAGATCTATTCTTCCTCTTCATCTCTTCAAGTTTGGCCCTGCTTAAGAGACTTGGTTAAGATGTCTGCGAGCTGATTAGTGGTAGAAATGTGCTCAGCCTTGCTTCCATCTTCCAAGCAGTTGCGGATGAGGTGATACTTGATCCTTTTGCTGCGCTCATGGAAGACATGATTCTTAGCTAGAGAGCCAGAGCTGATTTGCTGTCTACCTTCAACTCAGCCACTTCCACATGCCTGCCAAAGTAGTTCATGTAGTCGACTTCATGCTTCACTGACTGCCAGCTTACTAGACAGTTGCTTCCCTGACTGCCAGCTTACTAGACAGTTGCTGAGGAAAAACAGAGTGCCACTAGTGCTCTTGCTGGTGTCAATGTCCCCAACCAGATCGTAGCCAATGAACCGAGCCCTGGTAGGAGCCTTGGTGAAGTGCAAACCATACTCTAGTGTGCCTGCGATGTAGCGAAGGATGCGCTTGACCGCTGTTTGATGCTCTGTAGTTGGCCGCTCCATGAATTGACTAACATAGACGACAACGAAGGCCAAATTAGGTCGGGTATGCACCAGATAGCGAAGGTTGCCAATCAGTAGTGAGTAGGGTCGACTTTTGCAGCCGTGCTGTGCCTGCCTGCTCATCCTCAGCCGCTCTGTTGGAGTGTGGGCGGGATTGCATGCCGCCATTCCTCCCAGCTCGTGGATCCTCTTGGCATAATGAGTTTGCGGCATAGTGATCCCAGCTTCATCTTGATGCACTTCAACTCCTAGGTAGAAGCTCAACAAGCCGAGGTCGCTCATGTCGAAGACCTTTTTCATTTGAGCTTTGAACATCTCTATTGCCTGTATGTCGGCGCCGGTGATGATATCATCCACGTAGACGTGGATGAGTAGGACATCATCCCTTGCTCCCCGCCGGTACATCGCTGCTTCATGGCGCTTTGCTGGAAGCCCATCTCCTTGAGGGTGGCGTCCATCTTGGCCTCCAAGCGCACGTGGCCTGCCGCACAAAGACGGTAAATCTTGCTTTCTTCACCGGGGACGGTGAAGCCCAGCGGCTGCTTCATGCATACCTCCTTGAGGTTGCCGTTGAGAAAGGCAGACTTGACGTCCATGTGGTGAACGCGCCATCCCTACTGAGCCACCAGTGCGAGGACTCAGACAAACTCCATGCACGCCACCTGATCGTAGGTGTCGTTTTAGTCGACTTAGTCGACCCCCTCCTGCTGGATGAAGCCACGCGCCACCAGACGCGCCTTGTACTTGGTCACCACGCCCTGCTCATCTTTCTTGAGCTTGTAGACAAATTTAAGAGTGATGGCCCGGTGACCAGGTGGGAGCGGCACCGGCTCCCAAGTGCGGTTCTGCTCGACCGCCTTGAGCTCCTGCTCCATTGCCGCACGCTAGGCGGGATCGTCCTTGGCCTCGGCAAATTTGGCTCACTCGTTGGCATGTGTGAGATGGAGCTTAGCGAAGAGGCGCGGTGGTGCAGGTGGTGTTGGCATGGCGTCGATGATGTTCGGCATGGTACGGTATTGCAATAGATTGGTGTCGTAGAAGGCGCCGAGGGGGTCGTCATTGTCTTCAAGCGAAGTGGCGAATTCCGCGGGGTGCACGGGCTTGACATCCAATGCTGGCGGAGTAGGGGATGGAGGTGTGTTGATGCTATGGGCTGAATCACTGGAGCGGACGATGTGGCTGCCACGGTTCCGCCAGTCTCCCCAGTGCGCGACGAACTTGATGCTGCTGCGCCTTGGCTCCAGAGGCTTCATCCGGCGACCTAAACTCAATGTCGAAGTCGCTGGAGGCAGAGAATGAGGTGTCGGCGCCCGGAGTAGACCAATTCTAGCCGCGGCCTTCGTTGAAGACGACATCATGGCTCTCCTTCATGCGCTCGTTTGCTGGATCAAGGGCACACTATGCCTTGGCGCCCTCCGCATAGTCGATGAAGACGCTGGCCTTGCCACGGTCATCCAACTTGCGAAGTTGGCTGAAGTCCTTGGTGTAGGCGACGCGGCTGAAGACGCGGAGGTGGCTCACTAACGACGCGTACCCATGCCAGGCCTTGTAGGGGGTCTTGCCCAGCAAGCCCTTCGTTAATGAGCGGTTGAGCAGATGAACTGCTGTAATCACCGCCTCTCCCCAGAACCTCACTAGCATGTTCCTCGGCTTCAACAGCGCACGCGCGGTCACCACAACCGTCCGATTGCGGCACTCCACCACGCTGTTTTGCTGCGGCGTAGAGAAGTGCTACTTGACCCCTTCCTCTGCTAAGTACTCGGCTAGCTTGGAGACGGTGAACTCGCCGCCGTTGCCGGTGCACAACACTTTGAGCTTGTGGCCGCTTTGCTTCTCTGCTTCGGCCTTCACCTTCTTCATAGCCTCCGCGGCAGTGTCCTTGGGATGGGAGAAACACGGTGCTTCGGCCTTCACCTTCGTAGCGGTGTCCTTGGGATGGGACCAGCACGACCCACATGAAGTGGGTGGTGTCGTCGACCGTCAACAAGAAGTAGCGACGGCCGCCTAGTGTCGCTAGCATCACGGGCCCGCTAAGGTCCCCATGGATGAGCCCTAGGGGCACCTGCGTGCGGTATTGTTCCCGCTTGCGGGAAGGGTCTGGTTGCTTGATCACCAGTACACTCTGCGCCATGGACTCCTTGCCGAATAGGTGGAGAGCCTCGAAGTTGAGGTGGTCGTAGCGTTCGTGCCAAAGCCACACATCGTCGCCCTTCCTGATGGTGAGATAGAGTGACTCCGCGGCCTCAAGGTGAAGTATGTAGAGACGATTGGGCCTGCGGTTTACCTTGGCGAGAAGACGGCCGCGCCGGTCCCATATGTGGAGCACGCCGTGGTCGATCTTGTCCCTCGACCTTCATCAAGCTGCCGAGAGACATGGAGTTCCGAAGCACTAGAATGAAGACGACGCAGTGGAGGACGCAGTGCTCGCCGTTCTTGGCCTAGAACATGCAGTCGAGGTCGGAGAAGATCTCATGGCAGCCGGTCATGTGGTGGGTGGCACCACTGTCGAGGTACCAGCCATCAAGCTGCTTCTAGCCGACGCCAGTGTTGAGGAACGCACGTGTACGACGTTCATCGATGTCGAGGCAGGCGGCGGCCTTGGAGCAGATGTCGGTCGTCTTCTCTTCTAGCTCGATGAAGTTGTGGGCGTTTCGTGCCCTCCTCGTCACCCACTTCCGCGACATGTGCCACGGCGGCGCTCCTGCCTCCACATCCTCCTCCTTGATCGCCACGCTAGCCTCCGTAGTTGCAAACGGTTGCCAGCACGATCGTGGCGTGGTAGAAGACAGTCGTGCGCCTAATGGCCCGTACGCTTGCGGTTGAGGCAGGTTTCACCCCACGTCGCCTTGCGATCATCGTCGGCGGCACCTCCCCTACGCTGCTTCTTTACTCCACGCGGGCGACGTCGCGGCTCCGTGGTTCCGCTCTATGAAGCAGAGTCGTGGCCACCCTTCTTCTCCTTCTAGCAGGTGATCCACCGATCCTCTGTGAGCAGAAGCTTGCCGGCGACCGTCATGTACTCCGCCGTAGGCTCCTCGAGGTCGTCCACCGTCTTCAAGTGCCCAGAGACCTCCTCGATGGTGAGGTCCTGGAAGTCGAGAAGCGTCTCAATGGTGATTGAGAGCTGCCCGTACTTTGGCGCCACGACGCGTTGGAGCCTCTCACCGCGCACTCCTCGTCGATGTCTGTGTCGCCGTGGAGGGCCAGCTGCTGCTTCAACACGGTTAGCCGGAGAGCGAAATCCTCGATTTGCTCCCCAGGGCGGAAGGCGAGCAGCTCCCACTATTGGCGCAGACGCTATAGCGTGGTGCGGCGGACGCGGTCGATGCCGATGAGCGCCGCGGTGATAGGGTCACAAGCTTCCTTCGCCGACGGCTTGTTTGACACCGGCGCCTGCTTCAGCTTCATCACGGAGCTCCACTCGTAGTAGTTTTTCTTGGTCAACATCGGCCATGGAGATCCCGATTCGGTATCCTTGAACACCGTTTGGACCACTGGCAACCCTTGACTGCCCCGGCGTCTACGGCGGCGCTCCGGTGACCGTGACAGAGCCCGGTGCATGTGCTTTGGGCTCCTCGACTGGTCTTAGGACGGCTCCTCCATCTCCCGGTGTAGCACGATGGTCGTGGCGGCCGCGGCTTGAGCTGCTGCTGCCTGCTGCGCCGCTTGGAGCGCTTGTGCGGCTGCGGCCTCTGTAGTGGCCAGATGCCGTGCTCGATCGTTGCCTGCGGAGGTGGCCATGGCTTCTGCTTTCTCTCAACCAGGCTCTTGATGCCAATTGTTAGACTCATGGACTTGGTAGAACTGCTAAAGGACAGATTGGCTGCTATGCCTCTTTTGATTGAATTGGAAAATAAGGCACATGCCTTGAGTTAAGCAGGCCAGACTCATTTTAATAAACAGACCTATAGATTTGCCAAAAAAAATAACATATACCTGCTATTGGAGTAGTGTACGTGAGCTTGGCCCCCCATAGTTATAGGATAAGATCGTAAGATAGCATTCGTGATTAGGTTCGCCAACCCGATAGACGAGAGCATATTCTGAGAGAACAAATCAAGAAAAAGAAGATATGCTCTCTCTCTCAAGAGTAAGACGAAATGAACTAAGGCTGGCAGCCAAATTCATGTCTCCTGTATGATTATACCATTTTCGTTTTGTTCTTGTAGAGTTCTAAAAGAATACTGAAATAATCTCTTACAATCATAAGGCGAATTTGAGAGATATTCTTCTGAATCATCTGGTTCTAATTTCACTATGCTCACTACAAGCTAGGAGGGCATTCTCTTATCTATGATGAAAGGAATCATTCAAACGCAAGCATGATCCTGCAGATGCAGACATCTTAAGAAATACAAGGCGATGTCCTATATATCTATTACACAAGTTATCCAAAATGATATGACAAAGTACTACAAAATCTCAAAATGCAACATGTGAAGCCAATGATGTATAATAACAATTTGAAGAAAAAGGAGCAACACACGCTGATCACATGATGCGCCAATACGAATCATGTAAACAGAAAAAGAACACTGATCAATCAACAAGACCAAATCCTCATCGGCCTTCGCTTTGGACGATGGGAAAAGGGACTAAAGCCCCATGTGTTAAAATAGAACCAAAAGCTTTGTTTCAACCTCTCAAATTAATCTCAGTAGCAAAAACTTCGGTTGACCTAAATAGTTCAGTCAACCACTATATTTTGTTTTAGTGGTGTTGATCACTGCAATTGTAATAATAAACTAAGACCGGAAGCTTTCCGACTGAATCAAAGACGACGACGACGCAGCCGCGAAACAAGTAGAGAGAGGTCTTACTCTTACACTCAGCTAGCTAGCACTTACTTACTAGCAGTGGAGGCCGACTGGCCGAAGAAGCTTCCACCAGCGAGTGCGCGGTGCGTCTGTGCCTGCTGTCCGAGCGGGTTATCACGCGGGGTTTTATAGGGGAAACCCACTCCTCCTGGGACGCATCATGCATGGACAATACTTGTGCGTGCCAGGGGCAGCAAAGATATGAGGGAATTTGGAACTGGTGCCAAAGGAAGCACAAAGGCTGCTGCTCCGGCCGCCCGGCAGATATGGGGAGGAGAAGTAATTGGGCGATGACACCAGGAGCTTTGCAATTGGCAGAAATGGATCCACCTGGGATTCCAATTCCAACTGCTTTGGGGCTGGGTTGGGTGCATGCGTGTCTCTCATTCCATTTCCATTTCTCTCTTCGATCTGATGATGATGGTGGTGATGAAGAGAGGGCCGCCACACGCGTTGTTTCCTCTACCGTTTGTTGATGATCCGACGTCTGCGTTTTTTTAAGGCCCATCTACGATGAGGCTCTATATACAGTTAGTCCATAACAGCAAATTATGTCTTACAATTCTTCCCCTAATATTGCTGCCCTCACTTGACCTCAGCCATGCCAATCATGCCCCTAAGATCCATGAACCTGAGACGCTCGAGTGACTTGGTGAGGATGTCAGCGAGCTGTCGCCCAGTCTCGACGAACTCGATGACGAGATGCCCTCCATTGACGCAATCACGAAGGAAGTGGAACTTCACATCGATATGCTTGCTCCGGTCATGGAGGACAGGATTTTTAGCCAACGCGATGGCCGGCTGGTTGTCCACTTTGAGCGCCCACCGGAGCCACACCACCTGGCATGCTGCAGTCGCCGCCGCGACATACTCCGCCTCACAAGTGGACAAGGCCACCATCTTCTGCTTCAGTGATTGCCAAGCAACCGGCGCAGCTCCTAGGAAGACGAGCACGCCGGAAATGCTCCGCCGCCCGTCCACATCGTCTGCCATGTCTGCATCACTGAACGCCACCAGCCCTAGCTCCCCGTCCTTGGGCAGGGCCTCGCCGAAGCCCGCCGCGCTTGGGGAAGGCCCATCTCCGCCGAGCCCTGGACGTAGCGCAGCAGGTGCTTAACCGCCGCCCAATGATCTTCCCGCGGATCTTCCATGAACCGGCTCACATAGCCGACCGCGAACATGCTCCGGTACAGGGTGGCATCCACCTTTGCCGCCGTGCTCTGCTTCAAGAGCTTGACCCGCTCCTCCATCGGCATAGCCACAGCCTTGTAGCCCGCCATGCCTGCCCTCTCCAGCAGCTTCAGCGCGTAGGTGCGCTGCCCGAGCTTGATGGAATCCGCCCCCTGCTTCACCTCGATGCCGAGGTAGTAAGACAGTGAGCCCAGGTCGCTCTTCCGGAACCTGGTGGCCATCTCTTCCTTGAACCTGGCGATGTCCTGAGCGCGCGCGCCAGTTGATGAGATCATCAACGTACACAACGACGACGAGCTGCTCCTTCCTCCGTCGCCGGGTGTACAGAGCGTGCTCGGAGGCGCACTGCCCGAACCCATGCTCCGCCATGGTGGCGTCGAGCTTGGCGTTCCACGCCCTTGGAAGCTGGCGCAACCCATACAAAGCCTTCCGCAGCTGCAACACCTTGTGCTTGGCTCCCTTGATGATGAAGCCCGGCGCCTGCTTCACGTAGACGGTCTCTGCCAGGTTGCCGTTCAAGAAAGCCAATTTGACATCAAGGTGATGAACTTGCAGCTCCTTGTTCGCCAGGAGTAGTCGCACTGACTCCATCCGCGCCACCGGCGTGAATACTTCCTCAAAGTCCACACCCTCACGCTGCACGAAACCGCGGGCGACGAGCCGTGCCTTGTGCTTCACGGCACCGCGCTCGTCACGCTTCACCTTGAACACCCATTTGAGCCCGATCGGCCGGCATCCCGCCGGCGGATCGACCAGCTCCCAGGTGTGGTTGTCCTCGATGGACTTCATCTCCTCGAGCATCGTCCTTCGCCACGCCGCATCGCGCTCCGCAACGGCAAACGTGGCCGGCTCCTCTGCACTCATAAGAAGCAGAGTGTGATCAGCGCCATCAAGTACCCGCGCCGCCAGCCCTGGCACCTCCGCCTCGCCGATCACGTGGTCCACCCGGCGGAACCAGACGTCCTCCCCTTCATGAAATGCATCCACAAAGTCAGAGATGTTGGACGGTGGTGACGCATACTCAATGGTGGCCGCCGCCGGCGTCCTCTTCTCGAGCGAAACAGGGGGATTGCCCCCCAATTGGCCCAGGCAAGCCCAAGTGGCCTGCCCCGCTCGGGCTAGGTGGTTCCTCCACCTCTACGGCAACAGGCTACTCTGATCTGCCACCGCAGGTTCTCGTGCCTGCCCTTCCCCGGCCACTGGCGGCTCCACCGCCTCGCCATGGCCATGGATCACCATGTGCTCTACGACGAACGTGGCTGAGCCCGCCCCCGCCTTGAGCTTCCTCGGCTTCCTGCTCTTCCCACTTCCACGACGCTGCCTCGTCAAAGATGATGTCATGGGAGACCGCCACCCTTCCACTGATCGGATCGTATTGACGATACGCCTTCGACACGTCCTCGTAGCCAAGGAACACCATGCGGGTGCTCCGATCCTCCAGCTTGCCGAGGCCCGGCTTGGTGGTCTTCACATGCCCGACGCAGTCGAACGTGCGCAGGTACGAGACGTTGGGCTTGCGCCCGTGCCACGCCTCGTACGGGGTCATCCCCTTCAGGGCCTTCGTCAGCGATCGGTTGAGGATGAAGACGGCCGTGGTGACCGCCTCGCCCGAGAATTCCACCGTCATCTGCTTGGCCTTCATCATCGATTGGGCCATGCCCACGATCGTTTGATTCCGGCGCTCTACCACGCCATTTTGCTGCGGCGAGTAGGGGGTGGTGAGATGGCGCTTCACACCTTCACCGGCACAGTACTCGGCGAACTCCACCGCCGTGAACTCGCCGCCACGGTCCGTCTGCAACACCCTGAGTCGCTTTCCCGACTCTGCCTTCGCCTTCGCCTTGAACGCCTTGATGGCGCCTGCAGCCTCATCCTTGCTCTTCAGGAGCCGTAGCCACATGAAGCAGTTGCTGTCATCCACGAGCAGCAGGAAGTAGCGCTGTCCGCCGTGTGTCGCCGGCATGATGGGCCCGCAAAGGTCCCCATGGACCAGCTCGAGCCGCTCCGCCGCGCGATACTTGGCCGCCTTGGGGAAAGGCAGCCTCCTCTACTTTCCGGTGAGGCAGCTGTCGCAGAGCTCCCCCGCGTGCTCGATGCGCGGCATGCCTGTCACCATCTTCCCCATCCGGCCCAGAGCATCGAAGCTCTGGTGTCCGAACTGGCCATGCCACAGCCAGGGCTGCTCCACACACACCGCCGCCAAGCACACCGGCTGCTCAATCTTCAAATCAAGAAAAGTGTCCTTGCGATGTCATTAAAAAGTGTGTCGGTGATGCGCCTCACCTAAATTTCTGTTCGAGCTTCGCCATGTATCCATTTAACACAAGTGCAACTTTCATGATATGAGTTATGTTCCCACTATCATCTTTTTCTTCGAAAAAAATGGAGTGAGTGTTGAGCATCAAGTAGCACCAGCACGGCATCCATAAGAGGCCAAGACCAGGGCACAATTGAAGAGGTCTTTCGCACAGGCTAAATAGTTATGCTTGATTTCATCACCAGGGAGAAGTCCAATGTTTACATAAACATTTTTATCAACGTGATGTTTTTTGTAATGATAAATAAAGGTGAATGTCACCTGAGATGCATCTTGTCCTATCATTGGTAGCCAATCACAATTTTGATCTATGAGGAATTGATAAACTGCTGCAGTGGTATGAACTGGACGAAAGAAATGTCTTAAGTTTATATTATATCAAAATATTAATAATGTGGAACTCCTACAACAACAACAACAACAACCAAGCCTGTCAGTCCCAAGCAAGTTAGGGTAGGCTAGATTTGAGACTCAATAAACCACCCTCGGTCACGGTTCAGGCACGTCGATAGCCAATTT
>CM041637.1:30923812-31126054 GCA_023333625.1 Bothriochloa decipiens | reverse complement strand
CCATACCCGGGATCCGGCATGGCGCGTCGCTAAGAGGGTTACGCCCCGACGGGAGTCTATTTGGTCTCATCTCCATCATTTCATTCAGTGGATCTCATGCTAATTCTCGTCAACCTGAGATGTTGTTTACAGTTGGCAGGATTATCTGCTGATGACATGATTGCTGTAAATAATATGCGTTGCTTATGTGGGCCTGATCCCAAAAAATCTTCAGTAGGGGGTTTTACACTGAAATTTGATGTTCATAAGGTAAAATATTCTAGGTTATTTGCTGGTTTTATTATATGCGTAATCTAGATCACAAAACACATTTTTCCTCCTGTTGATAACAGAAGAAGCACGCACATCGAAAAGAGCGAACAGGGGAAGAATCAGCATGGACACTATCCCGATTTTATCCTATTTTGGAGGTATGAATCATTGTTTTCTCTAGATTAGTTTAAATATTTGATGCTACTAACAAATCATCCAAAAGTTGCCAGTTTAGGTTCTTCACATGGACTTCGTTTTAAATTCTGTTTTCCATGTCGCACATTAACTTAATGTTTTTACAATGCACGCTAGAAATATAAGTTGCCCACTTTATGTACTTTATTGACTTTTGTCTGTTTTATTTTGTCAAAGTACCCATATACAAAGTAGTATTTATATTTAGAAAGATTTATATAAAAAGTTCTGAAGTCATAAGAATTTCTTATAAAATATCCTTTTAGTTGTAGGGTTGATTTTCAAAGGGTTGATTTTCAAAGGCGGTCAAAGGACTTCTAGGAAGTCAATGTTAATTTAATCACGACAAAAAAAAAATGACAATCACTCTGTCCCCAAATATAAGGACTTCTTGGAATTTTAGAACAATTAGGAAGAGAAAAGTCCATACTCATTAGACAGCTGGGACCACTACTGAGTCCTGATTGACTTCGTTTGTGGCAGGCTGTTGTGGGTAAATCATAATTACCTTAGTTTTAGGGGCTGGACCTGTTGACTTCCCAGATGTCCTTATATTCTGGAATACGTAGTATTTAAGCACCAGAACTCATGTTTTTGGACAGAGGGTACTGAACATGCGAGTCCCATTGTGAAAAGCCAAATGCCCAAAATCTGATATCCAGTGTAGAAGAAACATTACTATCCAGGATATCAGAATGATCAAATCTCATCCCATTAAGCCATGGAGAATACAGGGCCTATGTGTACTAAATGGCTGAGCACTACTCTAGTCTGCAGGGCTGCCAGTTGCACAGGCAAAAAATCCTTCCATCAGAAACACAATGAAATAATTGTATTTTTCTCTAAAATTATGTGAATACCACCATATAATTCCCTTATGCCTTGATTTTACCAGTTTTTGTTTATATTGATAATTTGGTGTAATGATGTGAGTGAGGGTCTTACCTGTCCTGCAGGAATTGATTGAAAAGCTTAGCAAAGGTGAGCTTCCAAAAGATGAATATAACTGTATGAACGACCCTAGTCCTAGTGCTCATGGACTGCCAACCAGTAGCTCTACCCGAACAAGTCCTGCTCACTCTATGCGATCCAGACGAACTGGTGGCACATGGGCCAGACCTCGTGGCTCTGATGATGGATATTCAAGGTGAGTGGTGGATACTCATTTCTTGGTTCATGTTAAGTATGAGCTGAAATCATCTTGGTTAGCAAGAGAGGTTAGGAAGAGCTGTTGTTTCAATGTAGTGTCTTATTAGATAATTAGTGGGACAGGGGCAGCATGATTTCCATCCATGGATGGTATTTTATTTTCCAACCAATCGTGTCCCACGATGCAGTCATAACTCATAAGCATCCATATCCAGCACCCGCATGGCTGTTTCAAATATGTATCTGTTGGATCACCACTACAATGCTGGGATCATTGAGTTACTTGCCAGCTGGCCAGTGGGTAACTTAACTTGTTTTGGAGGAGCAGACACTGCAGTTGCAATTTCTGCACAAATGTGGAACTGGCAAAGGAGTGTATGTTGCCACTTTGCACAAAAGAGGAGCATGATCAACAGGAGCTCTCACTTTCATAGCATTTCCTGCATCAGTGCCTGACTCGGCATTTTAAGGATAGCTGACCAAAACTATAGGCTAAAGAATCTTCAATTGCCAGTTGAGCTAACGCTTAATTGATCTCCAATTCGTTGAGGGCTAGTGCACTCAGGCCTTTGCTCGTTTTGTGCAGATTTCATTATGGGTTGGATCATAATTGTCCCACGATAGTAGCTCAAACTATTTGCTTGAGGATAGTCGCTTAGCTGTTTCACCTTTCTAGAGTGGAGTCCCTTTTGGACTCAGGCTTGTAAGGAAACTGAGCTGGAGATTTGAAAGGAGTATGCTGCCTTGTTTATTGAATTTGGTAAGTCTTACATGCATTGTTGTAGTTTGGCCTACATCATTGGCCAGAGCCTCCCTATATCGAGACCAAATTGCATTTGCACTGCACTGACAACAATTTCCTAGGAACCCAACTTGTTCTGCTTGTACATCTGCAACCATCCTGCTGCATTGCCTTCAAAGTGCAGAGCAACTACAGCTAACCACATGGAATCTTCAATAGTTCATCAGAAAAATGATCTAGTTGAGTTGTGCTACAGCCTGACCCGTTGCTTCCGCTTGTTTGGATAAGAACTGCTCCACCTTTCCATACTGAGCCAGCTAAGTTTGTATTTGCTGCTGCTGGGAGCCAATATCACCTACACGGCCACACGGGTGAACAGGAGATCCATCATCACTTGGTCCCAACGTTCAGCATTTGTTTGTTCAACTTTGACATGGCAACAAAAGTTGTCTGTGGAGAAGCTGGGTAATTTCTTGCAAACTGATCAGAAGGTGGATAGGAATTACTGCACAGTGCACACAACTAGATAGCGATGGAACTAGTAGCACTATCCTAAGTTCGATTCCTTGTGGGAGCGAATTTCAGTCTGGGGTTAAAAAAAAAATCCCCTCGTCTGTCCCACGCCAAAGCACAGGTCTAACGCCTTGCCCTGATCGTGGTATTTTTCACATGGGCTACGGTGTCGCTGGGGCAGGGGGTTTTCTTGACTTGTGTGAGAAGGTCTTCTTAATGCAATGCCCATGGGCTCTCTCTCTCCACGTTCAGGTTCAATTTTGTTTAACTACTTATCTAGGCCCATGTAATGCAAACTGGGTCTGATTGGTTATATGCATAAGACCTTATGCAGGCTGACACTCTCTTCAAAGCAGCTCAAGCCTGCATCGCACTGTTCACTCAAATCTAGCATATATCCAGCAATATGTAAACTTGCATCCACTTTGCAGCCAACTGCCTAGTCCTTGCACCCGTTCTGCAGTGGATGTGCCCGCTCTGCACTGCTGCCCTCTTGATTCCTTCCCCGCCGGTGGACTTGATAACGATGCACACCTTGGGGACAAGCTTGTGGCAGACGGAGATGGCGAGGCTGAAGCGCTTGGACATGAGGGGCGGATTGGCTTCCCCATGGCGAGGCCCTAGATGCTGACATAAACATGCTGTCGAACGGGAATGGCCGTGTGGAGCACGGTGTCCTCCTTGGCCAACGAGTTCAAGCTCAGGCGGGAAGTCGCATTTGCTGGCAAGGGTGCTGAGATGCATTGCCACGTCATGAAGCTGGGATGTGTGCCGGATTGCTGTATCGGTATGCGATACATGCTTGTGTCTATGTACGACAAATTCAGGCATTTGGGGGAGGAGAGGAAGGTGTTCAATGAAATGGCAGAATGCAATTGCCGTGCCAAATGTGATGCAATCTCTTGTACTTCATGCATGCTTAACTATAGTTGGATTATTCTTTGTGGTCTAGCAAAATTTATGTAATAGTTTTTTGTCGTAAAAATGTGCTCAATAGTTTAGTGAAGTGAGCTCACCAGCAAAATTTCTCTCGACCTTTTTTACGGGAGACCAGAGTAGAGGGGTATGATATACCTGGGTAGCACAGCCAACCAAACACACCTCCTGTATTCTCCTATGCAGGGTTAACCTGGCATAATACTAACTTCCTATCCAGTTATACCAAACAACAACGAATTGTATTGTCTTATTCAGGTTAAGGATATGCTGCATGTATATGCTATGCAATATAGTGGAAGCTGTTAGCCCTGCAATCTCAGCCAAGGTGAACAACCTGCTCACCTTCCCTCTTCCTCTCCCCTGAACCAAGGAAGAAGATGAGCCTTGAGCTCAAGAACACACACACACTCTCCCTTCTCTGTTCCAGCGCTGCCCGAAACCCTGAACACTGAATATGGTAGCAGATGAGCTGCCTTTTCCATTGCATTGCATACCTACTTATACAATCTAGGTACCAACTACAACTACAAGATACAAGTTATGGCTGAGTACAGCCCCTCCATACCTAAGGTACTATGCTTAGATCATCCTTCTAGAAGGGGATGTACTTCTACCAACTACTACTAGCATTGGCCTATTGCCATACATGTTGCAGTGTCCAGGACATGGACAGCAAGAGCTGACCTACTACCTGCCCCTTGACTGCATTAGGGAGAGAAATGATGGGTTTGCAGCAGATTATGTTCAACAGAACCACTCAGAGGCAATCATTTTCTCTGACCAAAGTTTTTGGAATACTGCAACCACATGGGAGTTGGTCCACAACCAGATGAACACGCAGAGAATGTGTCTCCGTGATTAGATGCGTTATCATCAGAGAAGATAAATTCCAGCACTACCATAAACTAGAGTTCTTGCGGAACAGAAATCCTGGCACCTGATAGATGAATCACTTCCGCCTTCAATCGCCACCGCCAGATGCTGGAATTTCACCTTATAGATGGATCACTACCGCCTGCACAGCTGCAACTCAACTTGTCACTTGTCACTACCACAAAGAGAAAAATGTGGTTGGTGCAGAAATATTTCCATGTTACCAGCAGGGAAAAAAATTAGATCTACTTCTGTTCCTTGCTATGCCTTTGGAGGATCTTAATAATGTACAAAAAAGTAATTGATGGTATCCAGGCACCACATTAATCCTAAATTGAGGAAATTCAAAATAATAACTTGAAAAATCTCATTAACTGAGGAAAATAGGAAAAATATTTGGTATACTTGTTTTTGGGGCTCCGGAGTCTGTAGCATGTGGAGTCAGATGTATATATCAATGATACAACTATTTTGTCTGCAATATATACGAATCATAACCGAAGTTCAACTCCTTTATATCTAAACTATGAAACTTCATGTAACAGTATAAATGTGATGACTACAATTATATTCTAAAATGTAGCCATGATGTTATGCTGTTGTTTGGACAATTTTGCTAGTTTTGTATAACAAGCAAAAGAAATGTTGAAAGGGCCATTTTACCTTCATTTAAATCCGTTGTTAATGGAGGTAGTATGTAGGATAAGATAAAAGAAATCGCAAAATTAAATGGTCTGCATTAGAAATCTGGGAGGACCTTTTTGATGATTGAGTATATATTATTAGAATGTTATCATGTGCGCTAGAAGCTGGTTTAGATAATTGCTATTGTGAATATCTGGGATTTATTGCAAGTAGCATGAATCTTTGTTTGCCCACTCATGTAACAGATTTTTATGCATTGCATTAACAAATTTGTGCAAATATAAGTTACAAATCTGTTATATAACTTTCAGCAACGTCTTCTAACGGCTTTGACATTTTCCAGTGATTCTGTGTTGAAGCATGCCTCAAGTGACTTCAGGAAACTTCAGCGTATATTTGTTTTTGTAGTAGGCGGTGCTACTCGATCAGAGGTATCTCTAGTACATTGCTTAGTTGTATTTGCATGTTACATTTTCTGTAGAGGATGAGTTAAGTATGTGATGCATTAGTATTCTAAGAACCATCATTTGTGTAAGTATTTTCATGCTGCATGCTGTAACCAGTGTTGGAAATTTTGCAGTTACGTGCTGCACACAAGCTTTCATCCAAGCTGAAACGAGACATCATCCTTGGTTCATCTAGCCTTGACGATCCTCCCCAGTTCATCACAGTAAGTAGTTTGTCCTATTAGTAGTCGACTCTGTGATGGCTTGGCAAAACTGAATTGGATTACTATCATTGCAGAAATTAAAGTTGATGTCAGCAGAAGAATTGACACTTGATGATCTTCAGCTGTAAATGGCGTCATCCGTCCACTTTGGAATGGTTTAGTTCAACGTGAACTTCCGCCATAAGTTTATGTAACATTTTTATTTTCATTATAATTTTCTGTCCGCTCTTGTTTGTCGGGGTAGTATCATATTCATTCGGTGAAATGTATTCTTAAAACCACTTTTACTGTTGAATTGTATATAAATAGTGGCCAACATAACTATTCGGACGCAGCTCAAAAACATAACTATTTGGATCAATTTTTTAGATTGGGCCAATGGTTTGTTGGTTTCATTCTCTACGAACTTCTGTATCCACATGTGATGAGGCAGGTTTTACTTTTCAATGGATTTCCCTCCGTGTTCAAATACTGGATGTCATATTTTTTTAGAAAGTCCTTAGCTGCAAAACCTAACATATAACTTATATTCGAACGATAAAATTTATTAATCAGAAATAACCCATATAAATGTTTAGATAAAATTTGTTAATGAATATTTATTTCATGAGGATATAACATTTTTGGACCGTGCAACCGCCTGCACGTGCAGGATTTACAATGTCTGACTGCACACTATTTTAGGCAAGGAAACAAATATGGTGGAACTGCACAATCTATTTTCGGAAAGGAAACAAAAACGCCGGCCGCGGGAGGGACTCGCGGTGCGCGCCTTTTCTCTTCGGTGCGCGCCTTCCCTCTCCGTGCACCAGACGAGCACATCAATAAATTTGACCCACCCTTCAAAAAGCAGATCCCAGCATCTTACAGCAATTTTGGGGTCCGAGCGCTCGGACCCGATGCGTCATGCGAGCGTCCTTCATGCCCATGTGCGCGCGCCTCTCCCGCCCACGCCTACACTGTTTCTCTTCCTCCCGCCTCCTCACGCTTGCAGCCCACGACGTGGCCCATGCAACCAGCCCACGACGTGGCTCATGCGACCAGCCCACCTGAACTCACTAGCCGGTGATGAGCTAGGGTTCTGGCGAGCGACGCCCCTGTCTTCCCCATCTCCGGTGAGTATAGATTGTCGGCCGGCCAGGGGAGGGGGTAGAAAGGGTAGACAGGCGGTGGGGATGGTCATCGGGCGGCTTAGCAAGCCCTGGCGGCCGGGCCAGGTTTGGGGCGGGGCGCCATAGCTAGACTTCGCCGGGGCTCACCGGAGTTCGCCATGGCTGGTTTGCGGGACGGGACAGGGGGAAAGGGGAAGAAGGTGGTCGCCGCCAGCGGTAGGGTCTCGCCGGAGCTTCCGCAAGACGGGGGCGGCGCTCTACGAGGCGGCGTGGGGAAGAAAGCCTCGTGCGCATGGGGGAGGCAGGAAAAGTGGGCGGGATTCCATCGGCATGAGGTTCCTGACCGAATGCCCGGACTCCAAGACCCCCCAGCTTCTTATACTTCAAGCAATATTTCCCCCACTGTACCCAGACACGAGATTGGATCTCGACATATCAACTTTCACATGCATTTTTTCCCACTGAAAATAGTAAATACTCAGGAAATCACAAAACCGTGGAAAATCACCCATGTAATCACAAGACATGAAGAATATCACATACATCAAAGAGCGGAGCATTCATATTGTGGCAAAATTATCAACAAGAACAATTATTTAAAGTTAGATTAACATGATTTACGTTTCCTCAATTCATATCTCCTCCCAAGGTTCTTCCCTTTTCAATTCTAACTCCTTTTCTTCCTCGAAGGTTTTTACCTTTTCAATTCTTACTAATTTTCTTCCTTCATATCTCGTGATAGGTATTTTCTACACATTTAGAAAGTCACAGATTGGTAGTTGACTGCATATCTTCTCAGATTGCTAGGAAGTCACATATTTGCAAGAAATTCACGAATCGAAGGCTGTCTAATCAGGAAATATGGCTGCGGAATCAACTAAAAAGACACTCACTGGCCCTGTCCTCCCTGCAGCGCACAATTGCACGTAGTCGTTCCCGCCTCTCTTGGCTCAACGAAGGGCTTTTGCTAGACACCGCAAACGGAAGAATTTCATACGTAAGCTCACCTCAGATGATGGACAAGTACTTACCAGGCACGAGGAGAAGAAGGAGAATATTTTTGAGTTCTATAATAGCCTCCTGGGGGAAGCTCCAGATCAAGAAATAACCATCAATCTGGAGGCATTGGATATTCCTCAGCATGATCTGTCAGAGTTGGAGGCTCCATTTTCTGAGGAGGAAGTATGGTAGCCAATCTGCTCGCTCCCTCCTGACAAAGCACCAGGGCCGGATGGATTTACTGGCAAATTTTACAAGGCATGTTGGCCTGTAATTAAAGTGGAGGTCATGGCAGCAGTTTCAGCTATTTGGTGCAGAAAATTTGGCAATTTTGAGCAACTGAACTCGGCTTATATCACACTTCTCCCGAAGAAAGCTGAGGCCTTGAATATTAAAGATTTTAGGGCTATCATCTGGTTCACTCCTTTGCCAAGTTATCACGGCTAGACGACTTAATGAATTGGTCTCTCCGGTTCAGAGTGCATTTATCAAGGGTCGTTTCATTCAGGATAACTTCATGATGGTTCAGCAAACAACTCGCTACCTCCATCAGCAAAAGCGAGCCAGGATTCTGCTGAAATTATATATCACAAAGGCCTTTGATTCCGTCTCATGGCTGTTCTTGCTGGAAGTTCTGAGAAACTTGGGTTTTGGACAGATATGGTGTGATCTTGTTAGTGGTCTCCTCGCTTCTTCCACACAGGTGATGCCCAATGGCTGCCCAGGGGAAAAATAAAATACAAAAGGGGTTTGAGGCAAGGTGATCCATTATCACCAATGTTATTTATATTAGTCATGGATGTATTGGGTTTCATGATAAAAAAGGCAGTGAAAGAGGAACTGTTGCAGCCACTGGCTACAAGGCCACTGCAGCACCGGATTTCTATTTATGCAGATGATGTGGTAATCTTCCTAAGGCCTTCTAATGATGACATCGACATTATATTGGACATGTTACACTTGTTCAGAAGGGCTAGTGGGTTAGAAACCAATATGGAGAAGAGTAGCGTGATGCCCATCCAGTGTCACGAGGAGGATAGACAACTACTACAAGCTCACCTTCCCTGTCAAATGCTTGAATTCCCCTGTAAGTATCTTGGAGTGCCTCTATCTCTCAAAAGGCTAACCAGGGCCCAAATCCAACCAATAATAGACAAAATAGCTGATCAACTACCTGGATGGAAGGCTGATTTGTTAACAAGAGCAGGGAGGAAAGTGTTGGTCCAGTTTGTGCTTACATCCATGCTGATTTACCTATCTATGGCCATGGATCTCCCACCATGGGCCATCAAGGCCATCGATAAGATCAGAAGAGGCTTCCTCTAGAAAGGTAGAAGAGATGTGAAGGTTGGACATTGCTTGGTGGCTTGGCCCAAGGTTACTCGACCACCCGAGTTGGGGGGCCTTGGAATATCACAATTGCAACAATTAGGATGGGCCCTCAGATTGAGATGGCTTTGGTTATAGAAAACTAAGCCAGAAAAGTCATCGGCCTTTTTTCCCATCCAGGTGCATCATTCGGTCAAAGCCTTTTTCTCAGTAGCCATAGTCTCTGAAGTCGCAATGGAAGGAACACCCTCTTTTGGACTGACAGTTGGCTACATGGACAGTCTTGATAAACTTGTGCCACATCTTTTGACTGAATATTTCAATCTGTGGGAGCTATTAGCTGAGGTGGTGTTGCAACCTGATGTGGAAGACTCTCACATCTGGCAATTTGCATCTACAGGAAAATATTCACTAACTCAGCTTATGAGGCAATGTTTATTGGTGCCATCCAATTCAAGTCTTGGGACAAAATATGGAAAAGTTGGGCACCTGGTCAGTGTCAATTCTTCATGTGGCTGGTGGCACACAATAAGTGTTGGACAGCGATAGGCTTGCAAAGAAGGGCCTGCCGCATCCTGAGCACTGTCTTCTATGTGACCAAGAGGAGGAGACGATTAACCACCTGCTGGTATCCTGCGTCTTCTCACGCCAAGTTTGGTTCTATGTCCTGCAACGACTCGGCTTGCAAGGCTTAGCCCCATAGTCAAATGATCTTTCCTTTGATGACTGGTAGGATCAGGTGACCACAAGGGTGGCTGATCATGCAAAGCAGGGCCTGAATTCTGTTATAATCCTAGTGGCTTGGTCTCTCTGGAAGCACAGAAATCGCTGCGTTTTTTATGGACGTCAGCCTGATCTAAATGGGCTTCTCTCCTCCATTAGGGATGATATGTTTACGTGGGAATTGGTTGGGGCTCGAGGAATCTCTCATCTTCTTGCCCTGTAGCCCTCCAGTTAGGCTGTTATGTCTCCATGGTATTGGGTTGTTTTCTCTATGTATCAGGCGATTTTGTGTGTGCGTATGTGCATGGGGATATATAAAACCCCCTTTTGTATTCTTGACTGGGTGCTACACCCATTTTTCTTCTTCTTAATATATTGATACACAGCCCTCCTGTGTGTTCGAGAAAAAAATTCTAAAAAGTCATGGATTGCTAGATATTCATAGATTGCTAGTACATGTCTTAATATCTTTAGATCTGCTACTGCCTTCTCATTGTTGTTCAACATGTAGGAAAAAAGAGCATTACTCTGTATTGGAGCTATGATGGTTAAAAGGAACAAGCAATGTGCATATTAGAGACATGTGCGAGCACTAGACACACGAACATGTACAAGAGGGGACTTCCTAGCCTCGGATTGACCGACGAGGACGTCGGTGTCTTAAGGGGTGAGGATGTAGCATCCCGGTCTACGGCTTAATAGGATTAATAGGATACTCATACCGACAAGTTGTAACATCTTTTTCGAAAGCCCATCTCCAAAGAACTCGGAGATTAAGTGTACTTGGCCTAGAGCGATGGGTGACCGATCGGGAAGTTCTTCTCTAGCTAGTACACATGAGTGAGGACAAAAGTGTACAGAAAAAACCTGATGTTATGTAAGCGGGCCCGAGGATATTACATGCGGTCAAAAAAGCTGTCAGATGTAAGCGGGCCCTGTCACAAAACCAACCAAATTATTAGAGCACAAGTACTAAATTCGCCATTTGACTAGCAAACTTTCATACTTGAGACCTATTAAACCTGGTAGTCACCCAGAAATCTCGAAGGATTTCAAACATTTTCATTACAGCCAAGATCGTAATAAGTTCAGCAATCACCATTCACAAATTACATAAATTTCGCAAATAGTTTAACACATCGGAGTTCAAATAGAGTTATTACAAATCAAGTTCAAATTCGAAATAACGGAAGAAAATTTAGTTCAAATATCCACACACACACATTTAGTTTGAAATACAGTGCCAGGTCCATGGTCAAGTCCAACAAAAGCATAGTGATAAGATAATATGGAGCAACTGTGCCCAAGCTCTAGTCATCACCCATAGCGGGTAGAAACAGTTCTGACAATAGACATAGTACATCTCACCATCTACAACAACATAAGAAATAAAACCCTGAGTACGAGAAGGTACTCAGCTAGACTTATCTGTCATAAACAAAAAATAAATTGACTCTAAGGATTATGGAAAGTTGTATAAGTGGGCTAGCTGACTCATTTGTTTGCAGAAAAAGCTTGAGAGTATGAAGATAAACAGTTAAACCTTCTAGCTTTGCATTTTAAGTCATTAACCTTATCATGCTACATTAGCACCTGAACTAAACAAGCATGGTATAAATTATTTAGCAACAATAGTAACCATTTCAGGTTGAGCATCTTTCAGCATCAATATCATAACCATCTCAGCTCTTTGTTCAAGTTTTTACTACGATGCCGCTGCTCAAGTCAAGTGTTCACTGTTCAGGAATGATGGCAATTTGAATCGATTACTAACCAGCTGGCGGGTATTCCTCACACAAACCACACTCACCCGCTAAAGTGAGCTACAGGTCACCAACCGTCCATTCGGGTAAAGTCATGAGTTCAACAAGAACCATCGTACCCGGGGACCGTTCGGCTACCAGCAGGGCGCACCATACTATATTCAGGCCTTACCACTGTGCCCCCGTGGCCCCCATCATCTCCAATATTATGCGTATAACCGGTCGATTCCCGGCCCAAACTAACTTATGGCTTCGCAGTCGGAATGACTTATCCTTACAGCTAAATGTGGGGCATGCGTTCAATATCACTCGAGGACGTACGACGGACAGGGTCCTAGTTCGACACAGACAGGATAAAATAACATAGAACCTCCAATTCTGTCCACAACACCAATCCCACCCAGTCTCGATTTATTATCTCCACATGGTTATTCATGATAACAAAATAACCAACCGCAGGGAGAAATGCTCCGGGGCTTGCCTTTTAGGAACGAGCTAGGCTGGTGGTCAGAACACTTCGGTAGATCAGCTTCTGGCTCCTCTCGCCCGAGTGCCTCCTGCACCAGGGCTTCCTGCTGGTTGTCCTCTGCTTGCTCTCCGGAAACTACTGGCGTCACGTTTTCCAGCAATCCTATATGATGCATTGGTGCGTATGAATATAAGGAATGCATGTGAAATACAAATAACAGGTGATGATGATGAATGAGTGTACATATTAAAATCAGTAACATCATCCAAAAACATTTATCATAAGCATATGTCATCTACTGCATCCTCTTCTATAAATACCCTATACAAGCATCACAATAAACAATGACTTGCACACTTTTAAAAGGAACTATAGAAGAACATACATTCTGCACATAGAACTAAATAGAACCAAAAACACTAATAGATTACATATGTTACTAGAACAAAAAGAGGCACTTTTGATAGCATGAAATGATAGAGCAAGGCATTAACAAGTATATAAATAAATAAGGACAGAACTGCATCAGGTATTTAGACTATACAGAAAATTCTACAAAAATTATGGAAGCTTAAGCATGCATAACATAGCCTACCATAAAATTTTCAGGTTAAAACAGCAAGTACTTTAGTCTACACAAAAATGATAAGGCAACATAATAAATAGGCCTAAAACACTTTACACAGAGAAAAGTGTGAAACAATAGATCTCAAAATATAACTAGCTACTAATTAGCATAAGAACAGCCTATAAAAATTATCATACACAAATTCCTTATATATTATTTATTATGCATTTCTAAACATGCAAGGTAAATAGCACAATAAATAAACATAGGAATAATTACACATGACATGGCAAGTAAACATTTTTCGCAGATTACTCATGTCATAAGAAGACTAATAAAACTAGAATCATATTTTTCTCAGCAACACAGAATTACTTATGCATTTCTAAATATAACAGCATTTAAAAGGAATAAATAAAGCTATACGAAAAAGTATCATAAATAATACATCTCATATTTTTCTCATACAGATCCAATCATAAGAAAAATACTAGAACTTGAACCAACTCATTTGGACAAATAATGATTGAGATATGTAAATAACAAGATATGCAAGCATTTCTGAAAAAGGATTTTGAAAATCATTTTAAACTGAAAATGATACGCGCACCCGGATCTAAACCTAGGAACCAAACACAGCTAGGTGCACCCGGTGCTTCGAACCCAGATCCGCTGACGACTGGGACCCGTGAGGTCAACCCGGGCCCACATGTCAGCCGGCCGGAAACAGAGGACGGCGGCTGACCGTCGGAAACTCGCCGGCGGCGAGATCTCCGGTGATGAGCCCTACACCAAAAGACTCAGCGCGACGACGCGAGCGCAGCGGTGCTAGGAGTGCAAGCTACGGTGACCAGAATCAAGGGCGGCCACGTGCGCCGGCGAACGATGACGGCGGTCGGCGGTGAGCCGGCCAAACCAGGCCACGGCGAGGCACAAGGAGGTGCGCACGAGCTTCGTATGGGCACGGCGGTGCGGTTACACACGAAAAAAGAAACCAGCGGTCAAACAGTCGATTGGGCGAGCGGCCGGCGAGCGGCGGCGAGCGCCGCTCCAGCGAGCACAACGCGACTCGCGTCGATTCGTCCTACACGAAGCATCTACACCTCGAGACGAACACGGTGTGCATAAAAGAATGGGGAGAACGACTTGAGGGGTGCTAGCCACGGCGAGCCACGCGGCGGCCATGGCGGCCGTGACCGGCGAGGAGGAAGAAGGGGTCGATTGGCCAGCACCTTAGGTCGATTCGAGCTGCGGTTGGCACGAGAAGGTGGAGTGGAGCGAGGCGAAGCGATTGGCACGACTAGATTTAGAATGTGGCGACTGGAAAGGCGGCAAAGCGGCAAACTCTGGCGGTGGCAATGAGGTCCTCCTGAGCCCGCTTGAGCTCTGGAGAGGGGAAATGAGGATAGGGAGAGGAGCGGGGCAGGAGTGGGCGCGGCTTAACGTGAGGACAAGGCCGCGAACGCGTCTAGGTTCACACGGTAGGGCGCGGCGGTCGGGCAGTGGCGTCGGAGCCCGACGTCCACGTGGCGCGCAGGCAGGCGGAGGTGGGGCCGGGCCTGGTGAATGGGAGCGGCGCTCCAGGAGTGGCCAATGGCCGCGGCGCACGGTGCTGGGCCTGCCCGATGGAGTGGGAGCATCGCGCCCCGGCGTATGGTCGCCACGTGGCCAGCATCGGCCGCGACACCGTCCCGAGGGAGAAGAAGAGGTGGGAAGGGAGAGGCTGGCAGGTGGTTCCCATCCCCTTTCAAATGAACTGAAAACAATTTTGCGCTGTAGTTCAAAAACTAGGCCAAATTTGGAGAAACTTTCACAAGATGAAATGTTGCTCTCGACGAGTAGAACATTTCACTTTTAAATGTCAAAACCTAATTCAGCCTAGAAATTGAATTACAAAATTTGGAATTAAAACACATTTTTAAATAAAAGGAAAACCCTATTTTATAAACTGTTTTTATAGTTTTTGAACCATTTCCAAGCATTTTCAAGAGATGACATAAAACAAGTTTTGCTCTACATAAAATTATCTACCAACACTATTTAACACTCATCCACAAATAAACAACCTAGCATGCAGTTCTAGTTCAAATAAATAAAGCACCATTTTGACAGTTTCAAATCAAATATGGATTAAAGCCAAATCAAACTACATGACCAACATAGGTATTGATCCAAACAGCATGCTAAACATTTCTATGCATAAATAGAGACTAAAAAATTCCATTGCAATCATGACCAAAATAATCTAGCATAAAGACAACTATTTTAAACAAACAAGCAAGTTGCACACTATCATTTCATGTTAAGTAAATGACCATGCAAATGAGATGATAATGCTCATGATATGCAATGTAATGTAAGCTTAACACCATGGGTGTTACAGTCCTTCTCTCCTTATAGAAATCTCATCCCGAGATTTGAGTAGACTAACCATTGTTTATGAAAATCGGGATATACTTCTTTAAGATAGGCCTTGGTTTCCCAAGTGGCATCTCTGTCATCATGATTACTCCAAGACACCTTGTATTGCTTGACCATACGATTCCTAGTCACTCTCTCTTTGACATCTAGGACTCTCTGGGTTTCTCCTCATATGTTAAATCCGAACTTATCTTGATGTCTCTGGTTTTAACTCTTTCTTCTGTTGGGACACGCAAGCATTTCTTAAGTTGTGACACATGGAACACAGGAGAAACTACGCTCATCTCTTCAGGCAACCTTAACTTGTAGGCCCATAATCCTTTCCTCTCAACTATCTGGTATGGACTTACATAGCGAGGAGCTAACTTTCTTTTTACACCAAAGCGTTGTACTCTCTTCATGGGGGAGACTTTCAGATACACATGGTCACCAACCTTTAACACTAACGGTCTTCTTCTTTTATCAGCATAGCTCTTTTGATGGGACTGTGCAGCTACAATGTGTTGCTGAATCGTTCGAACATGTTCTTCAGCTTCTTTAACAAAGTCAATACCATAATATCTTCTTTCTCTAGGTCCAACCCAATTCAAAGGTGTTCTACACTTTCTGCCATACAGTGCCTCAAACGGAGACGTCTGAATACTCTCTTGGTAACTATTGTTGTAAGAGAATTCTGCCAACGGTAACCATTTTTCCCATGAACCCTTGGATGACAAAACACAAGCTCTTAAGATATCTTCTAAAATCTGGTTCACTCCTTTCGTCTGGCCTGAAGTCTGCGGATGATAGGCTGTACTATGAAACAACTCAGTCCCCAAACCTTTCTGCAAGTGATCCCAAAAATGAGCGGTGAACTGAGACCCTTGATCGGATACAATGGTTTTAGGCACTCCATGTAACCGTATAATCTCTTTAAGGTATATGTTGGCATATTGAGGTGGACGATACTCTGTATGAACTGGGATGAAGTGTGCACACTTGGTGAGTCGATCCACAATTACCCAAATAGAATCATGGCCCTTGTGTGTGGTGGGAAGCCCTGTGATAAAATCTATACTTATATCTTTCCACTTCCATTCAGGAATAGATAAAGGTTGAAGCAAACTAGCAGGTTTCAAGTGAACAGCCTTCACACGATAGCAAATGTCACATCTAGCAACATAGGTTGCAATCTCTTTTCTCATCTTTGTCCACCAAAAATGAGATTTTAGGTCATGAAACATTTTGCTACTGCCAGGATGGATGGATAATTTAGATAAGTGAGCTTCATCCATGATTTGATTTCTGAGCTCTCTATCCTTAGGTACTACCAATCGATCATCAAACCACAAAATTCCTTTATCATCCAATTTGAAATGCTTGGTGGGTTGTTTCAACATCTTCTCTTTGATATGACCTATACCCTTATCAGTTTTCTGGCCCTCAATGATTTTGCTTTCAAGCGAGCAACTAATTTGAATGTTGCGTAGCACTACAGGATGCATAAGATCGAAACCATCTGCTTGAAGGGTTATGAGGGTGCTACGCTAGCCAGAAAACAAAACTTTTCTGCCTCATAAACCAGGATCTACTGCTAGTTACAGGTCATGGGATTACCACTAGATGCGCGGATGCAGCGGAAGACGACTCGATGTAGTCGTACGCGTCGCAGCAGGCAGTGCAGTTGCGTGGTCGTCCGTCACGTCAATCCCCTTGCGCGGTTCATCCCAGTGCTCTAGATGCAGCACCTCCGAGGTATCCCACACGTACAGGGAAGAAGCGATGCGCCTTCGGACTGCTAGGTCCGCAAGGAGCAGAAGGCGCGAGCGTGGGAAGGGCGACGACGGCTGTCCAAGGCGTGTAACCCTCACCGCGCGCCCTACCCCTTGCTTATATAGGCATCCCCAATGAGCTCACGAGTTGGAGGCCCATTAGTAACCCTAAGCCTTGTCTAATTTGGGTCCAACCCGAATTAGGCTTCCAGCCCCTTAAGCGTGCGACCCTATGGGTTCACGCACACATTGACATGGGCCAAGTACTCCTACTCGCCCAATAGTTGACAGCGGCCTCTAGCAAGGCGTGATAACTCCTACGTGCATGCAAAGATCATATCAGATGAACCACTACGACCATATATAAGTTATTCCCTTTGCCACTCGATATATGGTTCAACTCGTGGGTTAACACTTAATCCAAGCACGGCCATGCATTTGTTGATCCAATCACTTGAGTGATCCAGTGATATCTCTCTCGAGTAGAGAGGGGCAAATTCCATCTTGATTGTCTATGTCTCATAGCATGCTTTCCGACCACCCGAAGACCAACTTTATAACTACCCAGTTACGGAGTAGCATTTGACAGTCCCTAAGTAGGCCGTTTCACATCTTGAGTACATACCACAATCTCAGGTCTAAGGACATAATGTATATAATGTGAATAGAGACTTTCTCAGTCAGGTCAGTCCAGCCTACATGTCTCACATGTGCCCACATTATTAGTTTGATATCTCCATGTCCATGACTTGTAAAACATAGCCATCAACTAATACATGTGCTGGTCTAATATTCAAGTGTGTTCTCACAAGAACGCCGACCAGGGACAACTTTAGAATAACCATTCTAGTAATTGAGTTCCATAAATAATTCACATAATTGCCAATCAATACAAGTTATCTATAATGGATATTCAATGAACACTTTATTAATCATGGATGCAATCAAAATATCATCATCTCATGATTAGCTCTAGGGCATATTCCCATCAGTCTCCCACTTGCACTAGAGTTAATCTCTTAGATGTCTAATCCCCATAGACCTCATGTGCGCCTCATGCTTAGGCTGTGGAAGAGCCTTTGTCAAAGGATATGCTATATTCAAATCCATACGTATTTTGCACAGTTTGATCTCTTCTCGTTTCACAAACTCTCGAATGAGATGAAACTTCTGGAATACATGTTTATTCTTCTGGTAATCCCTAGGCTGCTTAGCCTGTGCAATTGCCCCATTGTTATCACAATGTAAATTCAATAGGCCCAACGCATTCGGAAACACACCAAGATCAATGAGGAACCTCCTCAACCAGACACCTTCCTTTGCAGCGCCAGAAGCTGCAATGTACTCGGCTTCTATTGTAGAATCAGACACCGTCTCCTGCTTGGAACTTTTCCAGCTAACTGCGCCACCATTTATTATGAACACAAAGCCTGATTGAGAAAGTGAATCATCCCCGTCGGTTTGGAAGCTAGCATCGGTGTAACCGTTTACAACGAGCTCCTCCTCACCTCCATAGATTAGAAACACATCCTTAGTCCTTCGTAAGTACTTAAGAATGTTTTTAACCAACGTCCCGTGACTCTCACCAGGATTGGCTTGATACCTGCTCGCAACACTTAGAGCATAGGCTACATCTGGACGAGTACATATCATGGCATACATGATGGAACCAACTGCTGAAGCGTATGGAACCTTACTCATGCGGTTGCTCTCAGCATCAGTGGAAGGACACTGCTTATCACTGTAGCGCACACCATGTGACACAGGCAAGAACCCTTTCTTGGACTGTTCCATGTTGAACCTCTTCAACATCTTATCAATGTAAGTACCCTGGCTTAATCCTATCAGCCTTCTTGACCTATCTCTATAGATCTTAATGCCCAAGATGTATGTTGCTTCTCCTAAATTCTTCATAGCAAAACTATTATTCAGTGAAGTCTTTACAGATTACAACATAGGAATATCATTCCCAATCAATAGTATGTCATCCACATACAAGATCAAAAACACAACAGCGCTCCCACTTTCCTTCTTGTAAACACAAGGTTCTTCTTCATTCTGACGGAAGCCAAACCCTTTGATGACCTCATCAAAATGAAGATTCCAACTCCGAGATGCTTGCTTTAACCCATAAATAGATTTCTTAAGCTTGCATATCTTTCCAGCATTATTAGGATCAATAAAACCTTTGTGCTGTATCATATACACGTCCTCTTCTAAATACCCATTTAGAAAGGCTGTTTTAACATGCATCTGTCATATCTCATAATCGAAATATGCAGCAATTGCTAGAATGATCCGGATAGATTTAAGCATCGCTACCGGCGAGAATGTCTCATCGTAGTCAACCCCTTGAACTTGCCGAAAACCCTTTGCGACAAGGCGAGCATTATATACGTGAACATTTCCGTCCATATCCTTCTTCTTCTTGAAGATCCATTTGCACTCAATGGGTCTAACCCCTTCAGGCGGGTCAACCAAGTTCCAAACTTGATTGTCTCCCATGGAATCTATCTCGGATCTCATGACACTTTGCCATTTCTCGAAATCTGGATCCATCATAGCTTCCGCATAATTCACGGGTTCGTCATCGTCTAACAATAACAAATCCTCATGCAATGCGCAAAGTCTTGCTGATCTTCATGGTTGTGGCGGTGTCTCCACTGCCATAGGTGTCACAACTTGCTCTGCTACAATAGCATCACTCATAGAGTCAGTCCCTACTGGCTCATCTTGAACTTCTTCAAGATACACCTTTTGTCCATTCTTTAATGTTTTGAGAAACTCTTTCTCTAAGAAAACATCGTTTCGATAACAAACACTTTGCCCTCTGTCCGGTTATAGACATAATACCCTAAAGTTTCCTTTGGATATCCCACGAAAAAGCACTTGTCCAATTTGTGTGTTAGTTTATCTGATATAAGTCGTTTGACATAAACTTCACAACCCAGGACTCTTACTAGTCCACATCTCATATGGTGTCTTAACTACGGACTTAGATGGTACCCTATTCAATGTGAAAGCGGCTGTTTCTAGAGCGTATCCCCAAAACGATAAAGGTAGGTCCGACTGGCTCATCATAGACCGAACCATGTCCAACAAGGTCCGATTATGTCGCTCAGACACACCGTTTCTCTGAGGAGTTCTAGGTGGCGTAAGCTGTGGAACAATTCCACAATTCTTAAGATGATTACTAAACTTGTGACTTAGATATTCACCTCCACGATCAGATCGCAAGGCCTTGATCTTCTTGCCACGTTGATTCTCTACTTTATTCTGAAATTCTTTGAACTGTTCAAATGTTTTAGACTTATGATTCATTAGGTAGACATATCCATATCTACTAAAGTCATCAGTAAAATTTATGAAGTATTGAAATCCTCCTCTAGCTATCGTGCTCATTGGTCCACATACATCAGTATGTACAAGTTCCAACAAGTCAGACGCCCTCTCAGGAAATCCTTTGAATGGCGCCTTGGTCATCTTGCCTAGCAGGCAAGCCTCACATGTCTTGTATGATTCAAAATCAAACGAAGTTAGAAGACCATCATCATGGAGCCTCTTCATGCGATTCTCACTTATATGACCCAAGCGACAATGCCACATATAGGTAGGACTTAACTCATTAAGCCGAGGCCATTTAGTAGTAACATTACAGACAGGTGCATCATTAAGATTTAAAATAAATAATCCATTCATAATGGATACAAAAGACACAAACATGTCATTCTTGGAGATCACACAACCATTGTCTTTACTCGCAAAAGAATAACCATCCTTCATCAAACATGAAGGTAATATAATGTTTTGACTCAAGCTAGGAACAAAATAACAATTATTCAATTCCATGATAAATCCTGATGGCAGGTGAAGTTGCATCGTCCCGACGGTCAACGCAGCAACTCTTGCATTGTTGCCCACACGGAAGTCAACCTCTCCCTTTTCCACGCTTCTACTTCTTATCATTCCCTGCATCGTATTGCAAATATGAGCAACCAATCCGGTATCAAATACCCAGGAATAGATATATGAATTAGCGAGAAAAATGTCCGTAACATGAACGACAAGGGTACAAGTAGCAGTAATACCTTTACCGCCGCCATCCTTCTCTAAGGACGCCAAGTACTCCTTGCAATTCCTTTTTCAGTGACCTTTCCCCTTGCAATAAAAGCAGTCTGAATTTGTAGATGGTCCATCCTTAGCGGTAGATGGGTTTGGCTTAGAGATCTCATCTCTAGCCTTGCCCTTCTTCTTGCCCCACCTCTTAAACCGAGGTCTGTTCTAGACCGCCAACACTTGGCTACTGCTGGCACCTTTCTTGATGTCAGCTTCTGCTGTTTTCAGCATACCACATAGTTCACTCAAGCCTCTCTCCGCTCCATGCATATGGTAGTTCGAGATGAAGCTTCCATAGCTAGGCGGAAGAGACGAGAGAATAAAATCAGTGGCCAACTCTTGGCCGATTAGTAAGCCTAGCTTCTCCAACCTTTGAGTGTAACCAACCATCTTGATTACGTGTGGTCCAACTACTGCGCCCTCTACAAGCTTGGTTTCTACAAGCGCCTTAGAGACATTGAACCTTTTAGTCCTGACCTGTGTGCGGAATATCTCCTCAAGCGCCACGATCATATCGTTCACTGAGTGATTGTTATCGAAATGCATCTGCAGATCAGGTTCCATACAAGCAAGCATAAGGAAACTCACTTCAAGATCAACATCGCATGCTTTCTTGTAAGCGGCTCTTTCAGCAGTAGGTGCATTTTCACCAGGCTCATCTGGTAATGGGGTGTCTAGAATATCTTCCTTTTTCTCAGCCCTGAGAACAATTCTCAGGTTGCGGATCCAATTCGCGTAATTTGTTCCATTCAACTTATCTTTCTCAAGAATTGTACGTAAAGACAATGGTTGATTGCAAACGTCCATCTACAACAAAAGTAATGCAAAATACTAAGACAATGTATCCATGAAGGAGTAAATTATATCAAATAGAATATACTCCCACTAAAATCAATATCCCTCAATTGATACTTAGTGATTCAAGACCCACAACTAACATCCCGACCAGTGAGCTTTAGCATCACCGCTGGTCGGTATGGTAGATCGGTAAGCAACACCTTGCTAATCATATCTCATATGACTCTTGTTGTTGGGCTAGCATCCGAGCACTCAACCTTTTCATGCTTCAAGATCCCTAACCGTTAGTATGACCTTGTTCAAGTAACCAAACCTTCTTGCAGTAAGTATCCGATACGAACCTGCCTAGTCGAGGAAAACCAGTGGCACCCTAATTTCATAGACCCACCACCGATTGTACAAGACTTATGACAGTGCAAGGTTTGGGAAAGCATTCAACTTAAATATTGCTGAGGGATCGTTCTACTTCACTATCGCACTCATGTAGACAAAACATAATAGCATGTGAAAGTAGAACAAATAATGAGAATCACATTCACACATAGTGACATGGTATGGCCCTTTAATGAATGGTGATCCCCATCTCCATCATCTTGCCCATCATGGTGATCTCCATCTCCATGATCCATGTGCGTCATCCTTCTTGTGATAAGTCCTCCAAGAACTATCTTATCGCAGGCTATACTAATTACATAGTTGCGTAATCACAAGATGTGCGCAGGCCAATACATCAAATGGCAACACATATGGCTCCAGCCGTGTTGCTTACATGACACGCAGGCCATGAAAGAATTACACACATACACATGAGTCATACCAATTCACAACATACCCTGCAAAAACAAGTTAGGCGTAGAACGACTCTATGCGCTACGATAGATAGCAACGGCGGTCCCGCTAACCGGTCAGCGGGCGGGGGGTCGAGGGGCGACGCCCCCTGCGGGTTTCAGGGCAGCGCCCTGAAAACCAAACCGGATTACATAGATCACATCTATGAAATCGCTATGAAAATCTCATCAGATTGATCTCATCAACCTGAATCTGAACCATTCGGAGTCCCTCTATTTTCACTAGATCAATCTCATTGATCTATGCCCAACATGTATGATCTTACGTATATCACTTAACTCAGATGGCGGATTAAACCGACCGGTATGAGTAGATCGTTACATGGCCACGCATCAAGAGCATGAAAACAGATTGAGTTTCCATCTACCACCCCATTTCACAATTGATCTAATCAAACTGTGCAACCAAGACTAGCAGATCGCATCTACTATCTCTGCATATCATCTATATGCCATCAACCGAACCTATAACGAGCAGCTACGGCTCCAATACCATTGAAGGGTTATGAGGGTGCTACGCTAGCCAGAAAACAAAAACTTTTCTGCCTCATAAACCAGGATCTACTACTAGTTACAGGTCACGGGATTACCACTAGACGCGTGGATGCAGCGGAAGACGACTCGATGTAGTCGTACGCGTTGTAGCAGGCAGTGCAGTTGCATGGGCATCTGTCACGTCAATCCCCTCGCGCAGTTCATCCCAGTGCTCCAGATGCAGCACCTTCGAGGTATCCCACATGTACAGGGGAGAAGCGATGCCCCTCCGGACTGCTAGGTCTGTGAGGAGCAGAAGGCGCGAGCGTGGGGAGGACGACGACGGCTGTCCAAGGCATGTAACCCTCACCATGCGCCCTACCCCTTGCTTATATAGGCATCCCCAATGAGCTCACGAGTTGGAGGCCCATTAGTAACCCTAAGCCTTGTCTAATTTGGGTCCAACCCGAATTAGGCTTCCAGCCCCTTAAGCGTGCGACCCTATGGGTTCACGCACACATTGACATGGGCCGAGTACTCCTACTCGCCCAATAGTTGACAACGGCCTCTAGCAAGGCATGACAACTCCTACGTGCACGCAAAGATCATATTAAACGAACCACTATGACCATATACAAGTTATTCCCTTTGCCACTCGATATATGGTTCAACTCATGGGTTAACACTTAACCCAAGCACGGCCATGCATTTGTTGATCCAATCACTTGAGTGATCCAGTGATATCTCTCTCGAGTAGAGAGGGGCAAATTCCATCTTGATTGTCTATGTCTCATAGCTTGCTTCGCGACCACCCGAAGATCAACTTTATAACTACCCAGTTACGGAGTAGCGTTTGACAGTCCCTAAGTAGGCCGTTTTACATCTTGAGTACATACCACAATCTCAGGTCTAAGGACATAACGTATATGACGTGAATAGAGACTTTCTCATGTCGGGTCAGTCCAGCCTACATGTCTCATATGTGCCCACATTATTAGTTTGACATCTCTATGTCCATGACTTGTGAAATATAGCCATCAACTAATACATGTGCTGGTCTAATATTCAAGTGTGTTCTCACAAGAACGCCGACCAGGGACAACTTTAGAATAACCATTCAATTAATTAAGTTCCATAAATAATTCACATAACTGCCAATCAATACAAGTTGTCTATAATGGATATTCAATGAATACTTTATTAATCATAGATACAATTGGAATATCATCATCTCATGATTAGCTCTAGGGCATATTCCCAACACTGCTAACAAAGGTTGTACAACATTGCAATGTGATTTCCAACTCAAAGCATCTGCCACTACATTAGCTTTGCTTGGATGATACAATATTTCCACATGGTAGTCCTTGATGAACTCCATCCATCTACGTTGCCTCATATTCAGCTCGGGTTGAGTGAAGATATACTTCAGACTCTTGTGGTCAGTGTAGACATTGCAGAAATTACCAAGTAGGTAATGTCTCCAGATCTTTAGAGCATGAACCACAGCCGCAAGTTCTAAATCATGTGTTGGATAATTCACTTCATGCTTTTTCAACTGACGTGAGGCATAAGCTATGACTCTTCCTTCTTGCATAAGCACACATCCTAAACCCGTTTTTGATGCATCACAATACACATCAAATGGTTTTTCTATATCTGGCTGTGCTAGAATAGGAGCAGTAGTCAACAACTCCCGCAAGGTACGAAAAGCTGCTTCACACTCCGCTGTCCAAGCGAACTTCTGCTCTTTCTGCAACAATTTGTCATTGATTTGGCAATCTTAGAGAAATCTAGGATGAAACATCTGTAGTAACCAGCTAGACTGAGAAAACTCTGAACTTCATGAACAGAATTTGGCGCTTTCCAATCCATAACCTCTTGCACCTTATTAGGATCCACTGAAATCCCTTCATCAGACAAAACATGAAAAAGGAAAGGAACCTTCCTAAGCCAAAATTCACACTTGGAAAACTTTGCATACAGCTTGTGTTCCCTAAGCCTTTCCAAAACAATCCTCAAGTGTTTGGCATGATCTTCTTCATTTTCTGAATACACTAAGATGTCATTAATGAAAACCACCACAAACTTGTCCAATTCAGGCATGAAAACCGAATTCATCAGATACATGAAATAAGCAGGAGCATTCGTTAAGCCAAAGGACATAACAAGATGCTCATACAAGCCATATCTGGTAGAAAAAGAGGTCTTAGGTACGTCTTCAGGTCTAATCTTGATTTGATGGTAACCTGACCTAAGATCTATCTTGGAGAACACTTTGGCCTTGGACAACTGATCAAATAGGATGTCTATACGAGGCAAGGGATATTTGTTCTTAACGGTCACAACATTAAGAGGACGGTAGTCCATGCACATCCGTAAAGATTTATCCTTCTTCACAAAGATGGCGGGACAACCCCATTCAGACGCGCTAGGGTGAATAAGACCCTTATCCAGCAACTCTTTCAACTGTGTTTTTAACTCCATCAACTCATTTGGTGGCATCCGATATGGCTTCCTAGAAATTGGGGCTGTGCTGGGCACCAACTCAATGCGAAACTCCACATCCTTGTTGGGTGGAAGACCTGGGAGTTCTTCAGGAAAAACATCCAAAAACTCACACACCACGGGAATGTCAGGAAGAGGAATCACACGAGTGGTGTAAGATACGCTCTCCAGCTTAAAAGTTCGGGGTAATGGTACTTGAAAAGTACCCTCCCCAAGTGGATTTCTGATCGACAACATCCTATTCCCTGTATCAATCACAGCACCCCAAAACTTCATCCAACTCATTCCCACTATCACATCCACACCTAAACCTGGTAGAACTATCAAGTTCAGCCGAAACCTCCATTTGTCGAAATCCAAAGTTACACCCTGTACCAACTGCCTAGTGGTTACATCAGCCCCAGCTGAGCTAACCTTGAACTCAATACTCAACTCAAGTATCTTTTGATCATGCTTCTGTGCAAATGCTTTACTCATGAAAGAATGCGATGATCCAGAATCGAACAAAACTACAACAGGGATTTGATTCACAAGAAATGTACCTGCAGTCACTGGCTCTCCTGCAAGAATATCCTCAATAGAGGCGTTGTGCACACGAGCAGGGTAAGTATTCTGATGCTTCTTAGGAAATGGACAGTTTCTTGCTAGGTGACCCTTCTGATTATAATTGAAGCACGGCCCAAACACAAGTGCTCCAGCACCTGCAGAACTGCCCTGTCCTGCTTCCCCTGTGGAGCAGGAACTTTGAATGCCTTCTGATACTTCTGCTGATTCTGAGCTGGGTAGTTGGTGTTTTTCTTCTGTGGTGGCCTGAACCTCGCCCAGACACAGGTGGGCAATAAGGAGCACAATAAGCAAGTGGGGCCCTTGCTTGAGAAGAACCACCTTCATTGGCCCTCTTGCGACTCTTAACTGCAGCATGAATAATGTTACTGTTCTCTTGCATCAGGCAGTCATTGAGGAAGTCATTGAAGGTAGTGCAAGTAGAAGTGCTCATAGTCTTCATCAGCTTAGAACTAAGACCCCTTTTGAAACTAGCAATTTTGTTTTCATCAATGTTAACAAATTCAGGAGCATAGCGACCCAGATATTCCTTCACTGTACGAGTACCCATGGTGAGTGCCAGAAACTCTGCCTTTTTCATTGTCATAAAACTTGGGGCAATAAAATTCCCACGAAACGCACGAGTGAAACGATCCCAAGAGATAGGAATGCCGTGCGAGAAAGTAGTGCGATGCTGCTTCCACCATATCCCCAGGGTCCCTCAAGCCGATGGCAAGCATACTCAGCCTTTAATTCTTCTGTTAGCCTCAGGAGATGAAACTTGTCCTCCATGGTGTTGAGCCACTCATCTGCCATGAGAGGTTCGGGAGCATCCCTGAAGATAGGAGGCTTGGTGTCCTGAAAGTCCTTGAAGTTGCTGTACTGATTAGGCTGTGGACCCTGATGAATGTCACGGCCCAAGTTGTCACGCAGAAGCTGCTCAATATTGCGCTGACTTCTCAGGAACTGTGCAAACAGCTGCTTAGCATTGGTAAGAGGCGAAGGTGGTTCACCAAGAGCAGCAAATCTGATTCTATAGGCAGCTAAAATCTATGGCACGGGAATGCTTTACCATCTAGGTAGGTTTACCTTGATTCAAATCAAACAAGTACTATATTCAAATAATCAACCTTCAATTTGTAATAGATTTTAATTTTTGACCCTAATAAAGCTATAAAAGCGGGTACTTGACAAATTAGGTCCTCGTTTCAAAGGTGGTTTCCTATTTTCTAAAATGATAAAAACTATTTATATCTTTAAAAATGCATAACTTATTTATTTAAATAAAAAATGTGAAACTAATTCCATTTTTTTTAAAGAAAATACTCACTGCTGCCGAAGGTAGTTTTCTATTTTCTAAAACTAGTATAATGCCCGTGCTAATGCTACGGCTTTAACTTAGGAATGCTCATAAAAACAACCATTTTTACGTAGTTTAACGGTTACACAAATGTATTTGAACCTATATATAATTTGGAAACATTTTTACATCTAGAAAAATTGTGCAACACGAAGCCATGATTAAACTAATTAAACTATCTCCATAACATTAGACAAAATCAGTTTCATAAACAGTACTCATTAATAAGGATAATGTTGAAGAATACATCATCAGGTTAAAAAAAAACCGTCTCAACGGTGGAGGAGTTCTAGGCCTCAGAATAAACCCAAAGCTGGTAACGTGATCCCTACATCAGCACCATTACCAAAAAAGGGTAAACAGACACATACAATCAAATAGCTACCCACCAGGACTCAGCTGCCTCGAGCAGCACTCTTATCAGTTTTTTCTTCACGCCATGAAGCACATCAAACTGTTGTTAACACCTTCGATCAGGACTCAGCTGCTCCGATCTTGTCAAGATCTCCAAGAAGGAATATCGCATAGTCCATGAGACCTTGCTTAACAATACTTGGATCCAGGACTTCAATCTAAGTGCATTTTGAATAGGTCACAATTGTTGGAGTAAGGAGTGTGTTCAAAATTCTAGTTATATTATTGCCGCTACGGTGGCATCTAGAAAAACAAATCATAAAACTAAAATAAATATAGTCAAGGCATAGTGAAGAAATCTACACAAGGCTTGAAACCACAAATCTATAGAGAGGGCATGAAACCACAAATGTAATGGTATTCTCGATTGCATAATTAGTTATGCCTTCATTAACTATGTTTCACAATCCCCATATAGCTTGTTTATAGTTTTTAAGTGCTACTACTTAAGATTAATTATTTCTGCTATGTATAATTTGAGCCTATATATAATTATTTCAGGTACAGTTGCCATAGCGCATTTTCATATTCTTCCATCAGTGTATACCTTGTCAGCAAGTTCAAGTAGCCCCTTGGCTGTCCCAACATCCGCCACAACACACAAGTTGCTCTGCTTCGCCTCCCTCGCCTAGTAACCTCGAACAACATCCGCCGGAACAAACTGACTTGTACATAGATGTCTCCAATCCATCGCTCGAAGCTTTGGGAAGAAGTTCACTCATGCCATAGGAGCCAGATAGGTTGCTTCACAGGAAGCTGAGCATGCAAAGTTCATTGTCAAGAAAGCTGAGCAAGATAAGAAAAGTGCAATTATTAGAGCCCAGGTAAGTAACCAATTCATTCAGCATGAGAGTATTACAATTATTTTACAGATCAGAGCCTTAGGTAATACAAATAAAACAAGAGAAGTATATAACTATATGTATTTTGTTGTTGCCCTCAGGTTTAGACCAAGCTCCAGCAGTCTCAAACATCAGCTCACAGTGCCCCAAATTGTGAAATATTGCCCAAGAAAACAAGTTAACTGCATAAGTAAAACAGAAAGCGGCAAAAAAAAAAAACAATGGAACCAGCTAAAGTGACAAAAAAAACATAGCAGAATTTCTCTATTTCATTACGAAGTCACATTTATTGTCCATCTTCAGAAGGCAAAACACGATGACTCTTTTCTCTATGACTACAACGTTCAAGGAGAATTCTAGAGCATTAATGACGATTCAAGGAGAAATTTGACGAACCGTGAAAGCTCTAAGAACTGCAGAAATATGTCATGTCTTCTTAATATGAACCAGACCTATTCTCCAATTAAAATATTTATAAAAAATTAACAATGCTTTATTTTTACATCCTAAATTAGTTATTTATTTTGGTATTGACTACTTTTCCACCGTGCATGCGTTTGTTCTTGCGCACGCACGCTTTGCTCGCCGTCCATTCTTCATCCACGGTCAGCTGTTGTCCCGGCTCCCCCGCACCCATCCTGGCTTCCTGGTGGGACTCGCGCTTTCTCTCTCTTCCATTATTCTCGCTCGCCTTGTCTCCCTCCGACACGATGCCCTCCGCGGCGACGAACAACAATTCCGGCGATGATTCAGTGTCCCCCGGCGGTGGCGCCTTGTCTAGCTGCGAACCGGATCGAGGGCGAGCACGGTGTTCATCGGGTAGGTTGGATCTGCTTCCGACGCGCCTTTTCGGATTTTGCTTTTGTTTGCGGATCGAACACGAAGCGTCTTCCATGTCTGGGTGGTTTTGAGCACAGAAGTCGCCGGATCCCGTCTCCTTCCTTCTGGATCCGCTCATCCTCTTCTGATTCGCGCCGGTTTTCGATGGATTTTTGATATATTTTTTGTGCTGCAGACAAGGTGTTGCGAGGAATCGAGCTTCTGGAGTCGACCATGGCGTGGCGGTGTGCGGCTGAACCCTAGCACGCCGGCCGAGTTCACGGTGCGGTCGCGCTCATCACCGCGCGGCCTACCGCCCTCCTGCGGCTTTTGCTCTCCCGCGGCTGTTTTTCGGCGAGGTCGTCTCGTCTGCGGACCGCAGGGTACGAGCCGCGTCTTCTTCGTACCAGTAGCGTCCAGGACCAAGGGGCTCCGCCTGCGCGCGGCCAACAACTCCGTCACGCCTATAGCCAAGTATGAAACCTCCTTTCGCTAACCAGAAATTGTTTTGATTCAGTGGTGATCGACTGTTGGTATGCGCTTAATTAGTTCCTGGAATGATGTGAGGGGTGGCACTGGATCTGGATGACTTTGTGCTTTGTGCATGTAGATTTTTGTTCGTGTTGGTTCTCGGCTGGGGATTTTATAATAAACTTTGAACGTATTAAATAGGAAAGGCAATGCACATTAGCATGATAGTAAATTTAACCTGTATGTGCCCAGGAATCTTTTTGTAGCCGCTGTCTGAATGTGATTAGAGCTTTTTTGGAGTGTGTTTTTATATCTGGGTTGTTTCAGATTTAGTTAACATTCTAGTTTGCTATGTTTTGGGGGTTTGATGTATCGTGGGAAGTTTGTGAAAATCTGGAAATGCTGCTTTGGGTAGAGTGATTGGACTATACCGTGGTTGGATTGTATGGAATTTAGCAGTTCAGTTGTTAATTTGTTAAAGCGAGGATGCGACTTCTTCTAAAGCAAGTATCTCTTACCATATCTTGTAGATTTTTGTATCTAAACTTTGGAGAGCATATAGTATGTGTGACTGCCTTTTCAATTCTTATTACTAGTTGCTATATATTATACGTAAGAGATATTTAGTAGATCACACTGACAAACTACAGTTTCAATGCTACTATGTAATAGTAGCTTTCTTTTCTTGCGTTGCTTAGCTCATATTTTGTTACCTCTCCTATACAATTCATGTTGCCTATTTTGTAATAGTCACTTGGAGTCAAATATATAAATTGTATACCTATAAGAACCTGTTACTTGTACTCTGAATGGCAGGCTACTGAACTGCTTTTTCGGAAATACTGAATTGATTTGATAAATATATTTAATTGGCTATCTGAAATTATTGAATTGCCTATTTTCATCTAATGAATGGACAACAATGAATGTCTATGACAGACATTTCTTCTGTATGTCTATGACCTGTACCTTTAGGGGTTTTTAAGGTATTTCCAGTCAATCTCTCAGCTAATGAATGGACAGAATGTAACCTGCCTCTTTGCTGCTATTGTTTCTGGTGCCATGCCAATGTCATTTGCCAACACCTTTAGTGAACTTTTTTGTATTGAAATACTTTCCGATATTAATGAACATTTTGATAACTGAACTGTATGTTCATTTCAGAAATTATTGCACTGAACTACTTTTTATTGTTAGTAAAGTTTCAATTTAGTTTCAGTTGCAAAACTGAGTGTTTATATCACATCTTCCTTGCTGATCATGTACTTTATATCATAAAACAAATGTCAACACATCTTTGTAACTTTTTGTATCCAAACTGTGGAGAGCATATAGTATGCATGACTGCCTTCTTTTAGTCCTAAATTAGTTAGGTTTTGGTAACTCAGATATTATACACATTGAGCATGCATATTGTTTTGTGAAAGTTTACTGATCATCATGGCTTGACTGGGCATTGAGCATGCAAACTTTTATGTTCGCATTTTTAGCCTGCATATTTCTGATGTAGTTAACTACTTTTCTGATATCATTGAAATGCTTTCCCAACTCTGTTTAGTTGATTTTCAAAAAGTATTGAATTGCTTTCTCTGAATTTTTGTGCTTTTTAGGTGTTGCTTTTGTTTTGGGCAATAGATAGAGGGCCGCAACATGGTGCTTCTTCGTCTTCAGCTGTCCCTAAGATATTTTATTTAGTAATCTACTAAGCATTTTAATATCATTCAATCATGCAATTTATTTGAAATCCGGTAGCAACTTAATATCATTGGTCAGGCAACTTTATCAGCAGTGCGCTGGTAGAATTGAACTTAATAGCATTGCTACTAAGAGGAGGAAGCAGCTTGCCCTTCTACTGAGAAGCATAGCAGCAGCATACACTAGTGTTTAAGCCACACCTGCAGTGCCTAGTACCAATACTGCAGCTCTGTTTTGTTTTGATGCTCCATCTTTCTCTCTTTTTAAATTCCAACAGCCACGACTGCGGGTTTGACATGCTCGTGCATGCTGAGTATTGGGATGGAAGTTTAATGGATTACTTCAGCGAGCAAGATATTCCCAACATAAGCAAGATCCTGCTACATAAGTGGGTAACTCACAAGGATAATGACACAAATTGGAGACAGAAGTTGAATTTTGAATAGGTAAAGTCATTCCTTTATTTGTTTAAAGCTCTTATATTTTACTGTTTCCCTGCAATCTTCTACTCCCTCTGTCCTAGAAAACATGCAATTGTGGGAAGCGTGCTGGTCAAACTGTGTCAACTTTGACCAAGTTTATAGCAAAAAATATTAACATTTATGTCTCAAAATAAATTTATTAAAAAACTAGATTTAAAGATCTTTTCGATGATACTAGTTACTTAGCATAAATATTTATATATTTTAATATATAATTGCCGGCAGTTTAAAAACGTTGATTCCTCGGGAAACGAGAATTGCATGTTTTCTGGGACGGAGGGAGTACTACAAAACATGTCAAAAGGACCCGTCAGCCGCCCATGGTGAAGCCGCTCGGCAGATATACCGCGGTAACTCCTATTTGTGCCGACATGTGGGCCATCCACCCAGGCCCACATCGCCCCTCCCCGGTCCTCAGCATTCGTCGCCGTCGCCGCCCACCTTTGCCTCGCGCTTGACCGTCATGCCGCCGCACCACCTGGCCACCATTGCGTCCGCCCCCACCCTTCCTGGCCTCCGCTCCCCTCCCCGTATCGCCCGGCCACCGACGACGCCTTGTCCACCGTCTGCGCGGACGGACCAACGGCAAAGACCTCAGCTCCTCACCAACCCAAATCACCTTGGCTCCAATGCGTCGTAGAGAAGGATCCAGCGCCGCCGTCCACCATATCTAGTTGGTTGGAGAGAGAGTTCGCCCATGATCCAGAGACAGACGACCTCCAGCCGTGGCCATCGCAGATTGAGGGATGTTTGTGCGGCGGCTTCTCCGATTCCATCGAGATCCGGAGACAGGCATCCAGTTCCTGGGTGGCCGCCCATGACCCCTTCTCGTCCATCTCCACCAAGGTGACGGCCGATTAACTAGCCTTTGCTCTTCGTCTACGCGCCGCCGTTTGCTGCCTTGCCCTTGCGCCATCATACCAGCACGCGCGCTGCCGCACTCGTCTATGCATGCCACCACCGCCGCGCCTTGGTACCAGCACGCTGTCGCCTGGACAGCCGTGAGGCCCACCCGCCCAAACGACACCTGCGACCCTGCCCTCGCTGTCAACCAGCAGCGCCGGAGGAGCAGCACAATTGCTCTGCAGGCATGATCGTGTCCATAATGTCTGATGCTTGGGACATTTGATCGAATGAAGAAGGGGTTGTTTTGTTCCTTCAGTTTACTGGCAGCAAACTTTGGTTCAGGTTCATAGTTGTTTCTGTAATTCCGAATGACGTGAAAGTGCCCTGAAAAGCCTGAAAGTAAATTTTCTTGCTTAAGAAAAGCTGAAGGCTTCACGATTCTTTAGGCACTCCAAATGACAATTTAGTACTGCTTATTACATGAAGAGTTTTAAATTCTTAACGAATTGCACAGGCCACTAGCATATAGTTTGGTACTTTGGGTGTGTTTATCAATCTTCATGGGTTTTAAATTCTCAGGGATTTTTTTTTTGCCTAAATCACCAACCATGTTCGGTACTCAAATCAAAAAACCAATCATACTCATAGTTTGTCTAAGATGAAATCTGGCAACAGGTATGTAAATCTATCATTTCATGACCCAATCCATTGATGAGTCAGTTTTTGCTACTATGTGCAACTACCCATTGTCAGCCACTAAACTGCTTTTTTTCAAATCACTGAATTGATTTTCTGAACCTATTGAATGGCCTATCTGAAAATATTGAATTGCTTGTTTCATCTTAAATAAGCCAGTAAATATGCAAAAATAAGCCTCTACCAGCATAGAAGTTTCAGTTTTGTTTGTGCAGTTCAAAATTTTTCACCCTTTATCCTTCTACTTCTATTTTCACAGGAGTGAGGCCATCGAGCAACAAAAAATGAACTTATCACGACATCAACAAGGTGTAACTATGTGGAGCAGCTGACTCAAGAACAACTTAAAACTTGCTGGATGAAAATCTGCTTTTCCCTTTGTACAGTATGCAGCAGGAACTTTGCAGAACCATTTGCCTCTACAAGCATAAACCAGGATATTTTGCTTACTAGCAAGAACTGAATTGTTTTTTTGTGTCAGATCTGCTTTTCTATAGCAACAGATTTTTACCGTGGATGCTATTATTCTGCCTCACTGCTCGGATTATAAACTTGTGGTGATTTCTACCGTGGATGATAGCTTTGTGTACGTACCTGTTGTTTATTTTTCTGGTTGAATCTGCTGAAATTACCAGGTCGCCAGATGGTGGCGGCGGCGGCCTGAGAGTGGAAACGCCCTCTGCGGTCGCGTGCTGGTAGAAGCAAAACAGGGTTTTGCCTTTTCTTCTCTGGGTTGGGAGCGTCCTGGGCCTGGTGGGCCTCTGAATTTGCCCAGGTAAAAACACGCGTTTTTGCTCCTTCTCCCGCGCGTTTTCTCCCCCGCGCGCGAAATGGACAGCTTCGGATCGGCACAGTACACGCCCAGGATGGAATTTGGTATTTTGGGAACGTTTTGCTATATTTGGTACTGTGCGTGCAAACAGCCAAACGCACGCACACGCGTGCAATAGCCACGTCCATTTATTTTATAACAAATCTAAGTCCTTAAAAGCTTATACTTCAAACTGGTTCATTGCTTCACACTCTATCAGTTCTAATTTAAATAATTATTGATGCTTAGCTACATTAAATTGTGAATACTATCATCGCTTCACAGCATAGCAGCTCAGCCAAGAATTTAATGTAGATGAAAGCTAATATTCAGTCAACAAGAATACATATATTGGATGCTGCGGCAAGAGCAGCAGCCAACTCAGCCACCAATTTGATTTTGATCTTGTAATCATCCTTCTGGCTCAGCATAGGAGTCCCGTAAAACACGGATACTTGGGAAAAACAGCCGTATCGCATGTCTGATACGTTTCGGATACAGATACGCATCCGATACGCAGCCGATACGTATTCACGGAATATCAGAATTTTTATTATTTTTATAAAATTCGGATACGGATAGCTAATACGTATCAGCCAGGCGATACACGTATCGGCATTTGTGGATACGGCCCACAACAAAAGCCCAACAAGGAGTGCATATTCCTCTGTCCCCGGTCGCCCTAGCCTCATCCCATCGCAATCGCCTCAGGCGGCCGGTCGCATCGTGTCGCATCCCGTCTCCCCGCGCGCCACATCTCGTCTCCGCAACTGCGACGCCGGCTCGCCGCCCGCCGGCCACCGGCGACGAGCCTCCGCTCACCGGCGACGAGCATCCGTCCGGGTCCGGCCGTCCCTGCTCGTCACTCGCCAGCTCGCCACTCGTCGCTGGATCGAGCTCGGTGAGTTAAATCCCCTTCCCATTCTCGATCTCACCTTCGTCTTCAATTCATAGCCGGTAGCTGCTTGATTTCTTTGCTTCCCACTTCGTCTACCTCTCCCCAATCAAGATCAGTTCATACTCAGTGCAGTTAGTGAGTTCTTGTTGCTTTGCTTGTATGCAGTAGATGGCTTCTCCAAATTTGAGCAGTGCTGCTAGTGGAAGTGCAAGTGCTAGCGTAGGATCTACAGCCACAAACACAACAAACATCAAGGCTCCACTTTGGGATCATGTCACCATTTTAGAGAAGCCTAAATCTAGTGGAGGAAATGCTCAATGGCGCTGCAAGTACTGTGCAATGGAAAAACTGAGTAGTACTCTAGAGTTGAAGCTCGTTTGCTGCAGATTAGGAATAAGGGAATAGGTAAATGTCTTAATGTTACATATGAAATGCTTACTGCAATGAGGAAGAAAATTGAAAGGTGCAAGAATCTAGTGGAAAGATCCAAGCCAAAAAAATGTTTCTCTACCTACTGTTCCTTCGTCGAGCAATACTAAACCAACAAGAGGACCAAGAGGGGGGCAGTTTCTGCATTGGAAAAGGCTTGGAGAATGGATGACCGTAACCACTTGGATGCTTTAATCAATAGAGCAATATATTCTAGAGGGATAACATTCAACTTTTTGAGAAATCCATATCTTCGAGAAGCCTTTAGCTTTGCTTGCAGCCACAACATGCAGGGTTATATGATTTCTGGTTACGATAGAGTTAGAGAAGGACTTGTGAAGCAAGAAAGGAGGCACATAGAGCGTTTGTTGGAGAGCACAAAGAGCACATGGGCAGAGAAGGGAGTCTCAATCTGCATAAATGGTTGGTCAGATCCTCAGAGGCGACCCATCATCAATTTTGTTGCTGTTTGTGACAAGTCACCTATGTTCTTGAGGGCTGATAATTGTGAAGGTGAGATCAAAAGCAAAGAATACATTGCTGAAAATTTGAGGGGTATAATTGAAGAAGTAGGTCGAGATAATATGGTACAAATCATTACAGACAATGCTGCAAATCGCAAAGGGGCTGGTCTAATAATTGAGGCTGAGTATAAAAACATATTTTGGACACCATGTGTAGTGCATACCCTCAACCTTGCTTTGAAAAATATATGTGAACCTAAAATAGGAAACAATCCTTCTGGTGATGAGGTATTTGTTTGGCAGCAACTTGAATTTATGCATGATGTCAAAACTGAGGCTACCATGATAAAGAATTTCATAATGAATCATGGCATGAGGCTTTCTATGTTCAATGAGTTCAGCCATCTGAAGTTACTTTCTATTGCTGAAACAAGATTTGCCTCTGTTGTATGTATGTTGAAGAGGTTTGTTGAGGTAAAATCAACCCTCCAACAAATGGTGATTAGTGATAAATGGAGCATCTACAAAGAAGTCAGAGATGATTCTCCAACTCCAACGGCCCATATTATCAAGAACTTAATACTTAGTGATGCATGGTCGGACAAGGTGGACTATGTTCTTAAGATTACCACTCCTATATATGAAATGATTCGTGTGACAGATACCAACACACCATGTCTTCACTTAGTTTATGAGATGTGGGATTCAATGATAGAGAAAGTGAAGAAAGTCATATATCGACACGAGGGCGAGGAAGAAGATGAGGATTCAGATTTGTACTCTGTTATTTATGACATACTGATCGCTAGGTGTACAAAAGGAAACAATCCACTTCATTGTTTAGCTCATTCTCTTAATCCAAGGTACAAATTGCCATTCAAATTTGTTTCATTTAGTTCACATTCACAATCACCTGTGTCATTCATATTTTTTTCCGTTCACTAAATCATAGAGCCAAATTGACAATTACAGATATTATAGCAAAAAGTGGATTGAACAAGGTGCTGGCCGTGAACCACCCCACAAGGATATGAGGCGTCTAAAATGAGAATGACTCGCTTCAAGAGATTCTTTCCCAATCCAGAAGACTTAGCAAAAGAAGAGTACGCAAGGTTCTCTAGTTGTTTAGAAGAATTTAATGATCCTGACTCAATCCATGATAGATTTGCTGTTTCCCCCATGACTTGGTGGACAAATCATGGACAATCTGCCCCCTTGTTGATGAGTTTGGCCATGAAATTTCTTAGCCAACCGGTCTCATCTTCTTGCTGTGAAATAAACTAGAGCACCTATAGCTTTATCAATAGTATGAAGAGAAATGCCTTAACTCCAGAGCGTGCTAAAGATCTGGTCTTTGTGCACACAAATCTGAAAGAAGTGAATCGTATAAGACATGAGAGACAAGGATGTGGGATGTAGGAGGGGATTCTTTTGATTCACTTGGTGGTATTGGCATTCTTGAAGTGGCTGACCTGTCCCCGGATGAACCTAAAGTGCAAGCTATTACTTTTGGTTTGGATGTTCAGGAGCCGGAGGTTGATGTTGTGGAGGACAATGAGCCAAATGAGGAATAGGAATTTGCTGGTTGTTGGCCTGCTGCTGCATGAATTGCAAGCCCGAATACCTTTTATTACTTTCCTAAATTTGAGACTACTATACATATATATTTGAGACCTTCAGACTTGTTGTTCTATAATAATAGCACACTTAAGTAGTTATTTATGATGTTTTATCGTTATCAGTTTTATATTTAGATGTGTATTATTACTATTATTTTTATTTTTTATATTATTTTTATTTTTTAAAAATATTAAACGTATCCGTGTATCGGGTTTTTTGGAAAATTGGCATATCCATATCCGATACCGATACATGTATTCGTATCTGTGCAATTTAGTAGGAGTCAAATGTCCAATGGCAAGCAACATGTTGGTGGACATTTTTGTTCTGGTACCTGTCTAAGCAGACTAAAGGCTGGGAATCAAAATCAACAGCTATGTTATCAATCAGTCGAGTTGTTAACATGATAAAAGGTGCAGAAGGACACTGATGTAATATAGGGCCTCTTTCCAAAGTATAAACTCCATAATGCAATTTCACCTTGCAGTGAAAGAGTCATGAATAGCTGGGAAGAGCATAACCGCAGCCGCAATCCAGCCATTGGATATGGTACAAAAATACTGGAGCCAGGGAGCTAAACAACTGCCTCATCCAGAAAGGATTTCCTTGAGTTCAAAGCATCATGTGCAAAGAAAGGCAAGACAATGGGAGATTAATATATGACGCACCTGATGCCTCTCAAGTAACCACTTAATGGCACTGAAAACTGCCACCAAAAAAGCATTACAGAATTCATTACTATCAGAAAGAAACCGACGCTAGTACCCAACTACATTTACTATTCATACTAGTATAATGTCCGTGCTAACGCCACTGTTTTACTTTAGGGGAGCACATAAAGCAAATGATAATTTTTTTTGTTGAGTATAATGCCTGTGCTAACGCCAACTCTTTTTTGTCCATAGTTCAACTCTTACCCAATTGTAGTTGGAGCATTTATACGATCCGGGAAATACTGTTGCATAAGAAGGCATAATAAAGTTACTTGTCACGTTAAAGATCTAATTTACATTATGCCTATGTCCTTAAGCATGCCTTTGAGATCTTCAGGTAAGCTTTCAAAACATTCATTTGCATGTTAAAAACTAAGTTAAATTATTAATTCCCTATACAGTGCACGGAATATTGCTCATGCTAATGTTACAGTAAAATACAAAACACGATAATTTGCAAAAAAGAAAAAAAAAGCATCTTAGCCTCCGTTTCATCCTGAAACTGTTGAGGCACGCCACTGGCATTCTGTTGTGCACTGAGGCGGCGGCTCCGGAGATCCTTCAGGAACTTTTATGTTCTCCATGAACCCGTCTGTTGGATCTCAATCTTCTTTCCATCCGCTCCTTGCCACTAAAAAAATGCATAAACACACCTTATTGCAATAAGCTACCATCTTAAATATAGGCAAATTAACGTTAAACAAAGATTAAAAGAATTCAGATAACTTATTGCACCTAGCTATCTATATTTGACTTCAGATAACATTAACGAAAATCAATTATGCAGCTGAGCAACATTGGACTCATAGATGAGTCAGAAAGACAACCTCTCAACAGGGAGATTTCATCATGCACAAACAAATGTTCCAAGACACAACATGGGGCATTGTGTGGCTACAAGACAACTAAGTCATAGTTGGGACTCTATGATACCAGAAATTCAACAGAATTATACTCACATGATTGGTAATATTCTTAGTTTTGATTTAACTCCAGAACTAAAACATCAGCTTCCAAATGTCATTATTTCACATTCTTTGAAGGAAATCATTGTATTAGTGTCTTACTGATGCGGATAGTTTCCATCACTTGATATGCAAAAGATAAGAGCTCAATCTCTACTAACCTTGACAAAGAAAGAGTCTACTTTGCTGCCAACATGAACACTAACAGAGCCCTTGTTCATATGGAGAGCCCTGACGAATAGATTTTGAAAGGGCATCCAAAGTAAAAACCAAAATTCACCATTGACAGTACTGTCTGATGGCAAGATCTGATTGTACCTGTTGTCCATATATGACACCAATATTCACCGAGACCACCAACTTGTCATTGAATAACACATAACCAAACACTAAGTTCAGTCTATAAGAAACTGAAGAATCAGCAAACTAAAACATTTTTATGCACAAAATTGGCTGCAGTCTACATTAAGTTTGAAAGCAACTAAATTCTCATTTATACAATTCATGTAATGGATTCTTGTGTAGGCAACCATAAAGACCAGTAAAGAAAATATATGACATATTTTGTACAACTGTTTAAGGAATAAGGTGCATTCGTGGAAAATAATTTCCCAAACTCTCAGAAACATATCAAACAAATGGAGTACGGATTAGAATTGATCCATTTGAAATAATAGAATATCTTGCTGGAATGTACATATAAATTACTTGGGAAGCCTAAGTTCTTTTTTTCATTTAGAAAAAATTATGGACGGGCATAATGTTAGATTAATATATTCTCTCATCAATGTTGTTGTGAATAGTCAATAGTGAACTTGTATCTAAATAAATGCCACAAGAAGATGGACCGGATGCTACATACTTGAATTTAAAATCAACCTAGCTGTAGGTACCACATCTGCATATACGCCTGACGCTATCATCGTGCAAGTCCATTACAAATCCATAAATATGGATAGAGTTTGGGAAGGGCAGGGGAGGAAAACGCGGACAACAGATTCAAGAAAGAATGTGTACCAGTCAAACACGAACCGCAGGGTCTTCAATACCGAGGACGCAAGGAAGCGGCACGATCTGGAACAGACGTGCTTGCTTTAGGAGGCGGCTTCTAGAGTGCCTTGACGCGTTGGACTACTGCCAGCAGTCTTGCCACCGTCGATGTGGATGCGCGGATCCCAGATCCCGCCTCCACCATCGACAAATCCTCCTCACTGGGCCGCGACATCTACGGGCCACCATCAGCCGCCGGGGCTCGAACCACCGATCCACGTGCCGCCTTTGGCCGAGGCCGGCGACGACCCGGCCATCTCCGCCTCAGCGCCGGCACGGAGAGGTCCCCAACTGACACGCACGAGACTTGCGACACAAAGACTGCACGGGCGGAGGAGCGGCGCGACGTCTGGGCCGCCGGAACGGGGAGACACGGGGAGCCGGATTTCAGGACATGAAAACAAAAATGGATCGGAGCAGGTTGGCAGGATCATGGGCGGCGGCGGCAGCGAGTAGGGGTGAGTCGTCGAATAGATCGGAGCCAGCAAGAAGCAAAAGGGACGTATCTATTTAAGGGCCGCGAGCGTGAGGGTGCGTGAGCGGTTTATTTTGGACTGTTTCAGTTGCGCGAGCGGACAACAGGTGCATGCGGCCCCGGCGAGGGCGCCGCTGCGCGGCATGGGGCGGGCCAACTGGCGATCACAACACCCGCGCGATATGGGGACCGCGGCATGCGAACGTGCGGTGCCTCACCGTGGAGATCGCGAGAATCGGACGTGCGGCGCCTCGCCGAGGACATCGCGGCCGCGCCACGGGGAAGTGCGGCGCTTCACCGAGGAGATCGCGGCACGCGGGCGGACGTAGAGATGATCGGCCGCGCATATGACGGACGTGCGGCGCCTCGCCTAGGAGGTCGCGGCACACGGGCTGACGGACGTGGGTTTCAAATTTGAATTCTGTAGGACCGTGATGGAGATGTTTCCTTGCGTGCTTGATGGACTGATTTCGTTCCGTGATTCCAGGATGTTTCCTTGCGGGCATTGGAGGGTGAGGATGGACGACGAGCGTGGGGGTGTGGGAGCGGGTGAGAAGCATGGACAAACATCGTACATCGGTCGTTGGATTTAAGATTGATGTTACGTGAGCTTTTGATTTGAAGAGACGGAGCTGAAGGGCAGAAATTTTCAATTATATAGAGATGATAAAAAATTAATTCCATTTTTTAAAAAAAAATAGCATTGGAGCCGGGATGAAAATAAACAGAAACGAGTGTGAAAATCATTCTCCTTTTTTAGCATGCGTTTGCACGGTGGTTGATGTGGATCGGGTTCGGACCCAGTTTTGCATGTGTTTAGTTAGGAGAATAGAGGGATGGATCGATAGATGTGAGTCGATCTCGTTTCTCCAATTGGACATGGTCGAACCCACTTCCTGCTCGCGACGACGCCGCACGGATGAAGGGGAACGATGGTCGTGCGGTGCCTTGGAGCAGCAGCAGCGGGCCGCGGGGGCGCAGAGTCGCGGCTGCGCGCATACGTCGGAGCGACGGTGGTGGGTGCAGCGACAAAGGCCAAGCAATTGGTGCGGCTTCCTGAAGGACGAGCGCCGAGCGGCGCATGGCCTCCCGCAGTGAGAGGCCATCCGGAGCGGAGCGGCGAGGCAAGCCGCCTCGCGAAGCGGCGCATGGCGTCCCAGCGAGAGTAGGAGCCACGATGGCGATGGCGGCCTGACGCGGGAGCAGAATCGCAGAGGTTGTGACGAGGACATCAATACATCCACACTTCATAATTTTAGAATTCAGGGTCCAATTACTTGTGCCCATTCATGAAAACTCATTTAAGCGGTGAGTTCATTCTTGAATTCTTTGTTTGTCTTATGACCATGGAAACCTGTGCACCTTTGTTTTGCTCAGGATTAATGAAGAGGAGCGTATTTGTAAGGAGTAAATTCGGACTACAGTCCCAACGTGCAATAGCCACTACGGCTTCATAGCACTCTATAAAAGCTTATCAAGTCTATTTTGGTAGGGATCCAGTGTCACGTCTGTATCTGCACCGAGGCGGCCGCAATTGTCGATTTGTTCCACAGACTTTCTATGGACACCAACTTTTGACGGCTACCATGACTGCATACGAACTCCGTTTTAGGCATTCAAGTATTTGGTGGAAAGCTTATCAAGTCTATTCTCATATGCATCCACTCTCATGTCCATAGCTTCAAAATGGTGGCCGCAAATTATCGACTTACTCCAGAGACCTTTTTGGGACAGTTTCATTCAATAAGAAAGCTCCATGCAACCATGCAGTGAATGTTATTTTTTTTTTGTTTTCACTGAGTCGAAAGATTAGCATCCTACTCTCTGGTTGCTTTCTCATGTATATAAGGCTCCTACAACCACCCTCGCACTCTAATAGCAGACAACATAAACACAATAAATTTCAAAACCATATAAAATACACCCTTAACCATTTGGAAGTGGCTTCTTGAGTGGTTTTGCTGATATGGCCATATGGCTTACATGTCAGGTGGTCTCTCTTTTTCTCTTAACAAAAATAGTAACTTTTTTTCATATAAAGTCAGATGAATACAATTTTGTATCAAAATTATAGAGCTCGATATGATCTACAATTTTGTATCAAATATCCGTTTTAAGTTTTAAATTTTGAAATTCTTTTTTTCCAAACATCCTAGGATATTGATATGGTCCACACCGAAGTTGTAGCTCTAATGTGATCTATAATTTTGTAGTTGCTAAGATTTTATCTGATATCATTTAGATGCCCTAATATTCATATTTAATTGCAATATATAACATTTTAGTTCAACACTTATCTATTCAACATCATTTTTTTTTTCCTAAAGAAGACCTATTTGACACCATTTAGAGGCTCAAATATGTCTTTGTTCTCTGATTATAAAATTCATGTTTTAAATTTTTCGCACAACCTCGTATGGAGACAATGTGTACTAAATTTGAAGTGCTTGAAGAGATTAGTTTTTTTCCGTTTGAGATTATATATAAGCCTAAATATTCAATAAAAGATTGTATAACTAAAACAACAGAAGATAGCTCGGTTGGCAAGCTCGTAGTGGAACGAGTGGCCGGTCCTGTGTTCGATTCGCAGAATCAGCGCAGGGGGGCCTCACCCTGCGGATTTATTTCGTGGTTTTATTTGCAGCCTCTCTCACGTGTACATACAAAGGGATTGCGACGTACTCGTCGCCTACAGGGCCACGATGGTCCCGGTGATGGGATTGCGACGTACCCGTCGCCTACAGGGCCACGATGGTCCCGGTGATCTTCAGGAAGAACTTGGTCTTATGATCTTTGTGTAATTGTAGATATAATTGTACACGCGTGGTGTGAGTGGGTTGTGTGTGGCGTGAGGTGTGTGTTCGTGTACGAACAAAATACTACAACTGTACTTTAATGAGAGACTTAAAAAAAGACTTTAGGACCCATATGCCACTATAAACTATTTTAAATCTTGTTCAGATACACATTTTTTTGCATCAATCCACATGTATTGAAGTAGATTGGAGTAAAAAACTAATTTCCACTCCAATCCTCTTCATCCAATCAAGGCCTCATTGCCTCAAGGGAAGTATTTTATGGGTTTTTAAATTCAGCCACAACTTCAGAGGGATATGCAAAATTTATAATGCACACGGCTAGCTCTTTTACATTTTATTTATCAGCATACAATGGGCCATCTCCACGAGTGCTTATAAGTCAGCACAACAAAAGATCTCTCAATGCAACAGAAAATACATCTTAGCTAGTACGACCACTAGACGTGGAACTAACTGAATATTATTGAACAGAAATAGTAGCAGCAGCTGGCTGCACTCAGGAACCCTGCATCATTTAGGACCGCATAGTACAAAAAACATTAGCCATCCATCTCCATTGTCTGCCCTTGCTCATCTCGGCAACTTCCAACCTTTGCCGTTATGTTCGCCTTGTGGTACTTCTGATTATAGCGTAGTATTACAAGTGAAACAAAGGCTGGACAAAAGATATACATCCATGTTAAATTATTATTAATAGAACAAACTAAGTGTACATTGAATTGCTGGGCATATTACATATGATTCTTTTTCCTTGAGTGCAAGAAAACAGAATGGCAACAATTGCTCCCATACTAAAAAACAAACCATACATTATTTAGGACAAAGAATTGAAACAGATTTTAGTTGCACATGTTGTCAAGTTAAATAGCGTTTATGTAGTAAACAGTGCTACATCATTAACATTTCAGTCGTGCAATTCTGAAATGACACACTGACAACAAAAAAACTGGCAGATTGCTGAATTTGGCATTGCAGTGCATATGTTGAGGAAACTGTTCTAGTGAAGTGGCAAGGGCCTACAGTCATCAGTCTTTATCACAATTGATTTGTGAGTCAGTAATATGATTCCTACATACCGAAATGACACAATGTTCCCTATTTCCACTTGGAACCACAAGTGGACTGTTGTAAATTGTAATGTATACATATTGACACTGCTGATCTAAGTAGACCATCATCATAATCATCATAACTAAAGGGTAGTTCAAATGCCTTTTGAAACAGGCAAATTATCTTATTTAACAATTTTAAGCATCAATACTTTTATACCCACACATTAACCTGAATTAAGCAGGAATCAGTTTCTTACGGAGTTGCAAACTTTAATATTTTGCATGATATAACTCAATAATTGCACTGTTGAATATTGTATCATCTAACAGCATGTAAATAATAAAGGATATGTTTCATGGAAACTGCATCAGTTGACGACATTAACAGAACAAAATGTGTCAACAGTGCCAGCCATATTAGTTAGAGATACCTGCCATGACGCGTGTCTTCACACTAAACATGTTCCAGCACATTGTCACTACCATAGCTGCAACAAGTTTTTTGCGTGGGCAAGACTTCCATGCTTCTAGAGCCTGATCTCTCAAAATCTCAACTGACGTAACAGAAAAAAGAGTATTCAGTCTTATGTTGAGAAGGAAGGGCGGCCCTGGTGCAAGCGGTAGAACTTTACCGCTTGTGACCAAGAGGTCCAGGGTTCAAGCCCCAGCCTCTGCACATTTGTGCAGGGATGGCTGCTGGCTATTTTCCCTTCCCCAGACCCCGCAGTGCGGGAGCCTACGGCACTGGGTACGCCCTTTTTAGTTTTATGCTGAGAAGGATTGCTAGAAAAAACAAATAATGTGTCACTAGTGCTAAGTGAATCACACCTCTTTTATGAATTTGACTTGAATAACAGTTATATAGCTTTGGGACTGTAAAACTGGTGAAAAACCCTGTAATTTGCAGCAAACACAACATTATATTACAACAGTCATGCCAAGACTTGCTGCTTGTACCTTGAGCATTCGACTATACCTGCAGCTACAAGCCTCCACACTGTAACAAGGCCCCCATATTTAGCACCGAACAGAAGGACAGGCAGTACCTGAAATTCCAGCAAACACAGGCTCCTAAAATTATTAAGGCGAAAAAATGTCTTTTGCCATACTGCCAGATCATGAACCAAATTTGAGGCTTACTTTGAGAGTCATTGAGGGTTCACCAGAGAAGATCACTTGGGCCATGGATATCATGGAGTTTGCAATCGGAAGCACAGCTTGAGAAGCACGAAGCACGTCTTCTTGAGTTAACTGGAAGCTTCTCTTATTCTCCACCTGCGGCCTTCCCAATTGCAAACACATATTACCTCTAGTTCGAAAAAAAATCAAATCTGACCAAATCATACCTCTGAGGAACAGAATCCTTCAAGAAAGCCAAGCCTAAGATCATAACTCCGAGGTGACAGAGAGCTGAGATTGGGCTGCAAATCATCACCCAAAGCCATGTACAAGATTATGACGAAGAAACGTAAATCAGTAATTTTCAGGTAAATGAATATCACATGCCTGAAGGTGACGTCTCTTGAAAATGAGCATGAGAAGAAGAACATAGATCCAGATCCGAACCAGAGTGCCGATTTAGCCACATTCCTCCACATCACCAACTCAACGATCCTTTCCCACAGACCTTCCAACTCAGATTGTTCCACGAAGTCAGTTCCTATGTGTCAAAAGAGGAAAAATCATAGTGGAACGCTTAGCAAAATTCAAGCAGACATCCAATAGGCTGTAATCATCAACACCAGGAGAACATTTAGAACAAAAGACAAGGCGACAGCTATCCTGTATGCGAATAGAAGGGGCTAAGAGACCATTGCTCACCGCAAGCCGGGACCAAAGCCAAGGTTGTATCGTCCTCGTTCAGCACCGCCGCTGCCTTGTCCGCGGCCGCTGCAGCTTTCGGCGCAGCCCTTGTGGACTTCCTGCGGGCCCTCTTGGCGGCTTCCTCCTCCGCCTCGACGTCCTTCTCCAGCCTCCGCCTCGCCCGTCGTGGGTTCCTCGGAGACGCCAGAGCGGGCGCCACGCACTGCTCCGCGCCCCCGCGCCGCCTCCGCCTTGGCGGCGTGGGCGTCCCCACCACCGCAACGATCTCCAGGCACTCGTCCACGCTCGTCCCGGCGGCCCCACGCGTCCTCGACCGGTGGCGCCGAGAGCTTGGGGGTGGCGGGGACAGCAGCAGCAGATCCTGCAGAGAGTACCCGGACACCTCAACGGACGGCGACGGCGAGGGGGTCCTCAGTCCCGGCCCGGCAGTTGGTTGCGTCGGCTTCGGCTTCGGCGGCGGCGTTGCTACCTCATCAGCTGGAGCTGGGTAGTGGTGGTACGGCGGAGCAGGGAGATTCGCCGGGGAGGACGGTTCCGCGGGCATGGCTTCCATGTGCTCGACGATTTGCCTCGCTCGGTTGGTTTGTTTTGGATCGGGACACCTCTGGGACTTCCCTTTTATTTTGGGATCGGAATGCGAGTGGGGGCCCACGTGTCAGTGGTGCTCGTGCGAAATATAACCGTTGGAGGCCTACGGCTACGTGGCTTGTTGCGGGGATGAAAGTGGGGTCCGCATGCAGTGGGTTTTTTTTTTTTTGTTTTGATAACGCGCATGCAGTGGGTTAGAGTTTGAATTCGATTGCGTGTGTTTTTTTTTCACGAACGGAAATGGAAATCCATTACTTATCTCACTAACACGAATACTAGTCTTTTACGTGTACTAGTATAATGATCGTGTATTACTGTAGTTTCATTTAAGGAGTGCATTTAAAAGCAATCACACATAAGGTTTTTTTTTATAGTTTTTGTCTTACTAGGTGAGTGTCCGTGCGTTGCGAAAGGAGAAAATACTAATCCTAAGTATGTATGAGTAATATGTTAAGTGATGCTATAAAGAACCAAACTCAACCACATGTATTTTTTTTATTTTACAAATGTCACAGGCCATCAAGTCCCATATTGTCTACCACCTATGAGACCAAGACTTCAATCGGCAAAATAGCGACCACATGACCGAGATCATTTTTTGATTTGTCTTCTCTTTCACAGGACAACAATACATCACTGGCAATATGTTCCTACTACTAAGAACAGATATCTGTAGCAACAAAAGCTCCCTAGTATGCAATTTCACTAAATTGAACCCGTGTAACAATGTAGCTTCAGAACTGAGCTTGTTCAGCTTTTCAAAATGGTCTTGTGGTTCGAGCATAAAACGAAAAATAGCACATTCCGATCACTCGTTATCTATGCCTGCATTTCGAGAACACCATTCAGGGTTCAGTAACGTGACATGAGAACGCCATCCTGAAAAAGAAGAGTGGACAAGGAAGTCACTTGACGCGCAGGAAGGACACGGGCTGCTCCAACCAACCGATGGGACCGTGAGCAGCAGCGTAGGGCTCAGACTGACTTGGCATGTCGACCGACGCGCACATAGGTTGCCCTTGCAGCGATAGCATGATGTTGTGGCCGCGCTGCTACCGGCCACCGATATCTATTGTTGCATGGCGACATTGCGCCAGCCCGAGCTTCTGGAGTTTGAGGAAGTATTTATGGATGAGATACTGAATCCCTAAACACAGTAACCCCTAAACACGAGTAACAAGAAATCAGATTAGTTTTCTTGGTGCTGACATGCTCCTCGACATTCTTCTAGTCATCGCGTCCAAACCTGGGAAAACAAATTCATGACCTCAAGTCCAGTCATCGCGTCCAAACCTGGAAAACCAAATTCATGATCATCAAGTCCATTTCTTCATGCTCATCACTGAAAAGCGGCAGGAAAACACAATTCAGAACACTCCTAGTTGTCTGTCTCACATGAGCAGCGCGTCAACGAAGCAGCTGCGCTCCTTGGCGCTTGGTGATGGTGACATTTGCACTTTGTGAAGTCATGGAAGATTTAACCATTTAATAATTTCTGCTATTCAATTTTTAATCTACTTCATGGTATTCAAACTCCAAAAGTATACCATTGCACAACTCTTGGACTGCAGCTCCTTTCAGTTTGGTAGGAACCAGATTCTATCTCCTATTTACCTCTGACCCTACAAGCAACCTAAATGTTCTAATAGCAAAATAACATTTACCCCTGTTTTGATTGGAATTGCATAGCATGTGTTTTACACTAAACAAAAACTCAACATAAAACACAATAATCAGATTAGAGGAATTTCAAAACTTGGTGGCTACCTTATTTAGAAATGTAAAGCAAGGTTAGCTGGACTTGATTTTTTATCAATTAACTGGCCAACAATGTCCTAGCCAACAACATTATTTTTGTTTTGATACAGAGAAGGGCAGTTGTGTGCCTCAGTACTGATTACAATTTTGAATCAGAAATGACATGGCATCCATGTAGAAATTGAAAGTAGCATGATGTATAAAGCAGACCATTTCCAAATGAAAAGCCTCTTGACTAAATGGTGGGCGGAAACATGTTTGTCTGACAAATTCAGATGACAGAACCAGATGCGGAGGATTATGACAATGTACGTGTACTTCAGATCAAATTTGCTTTCAATGGCCTGATCACAGTTCATGCCGATGACAGAGCAACACTCCAGTAGACCCCAAAACTAAGTATGGACGAATTGCTTAGGGTGCTCCTGCAACAATACAGGAAACCCTCACTGATGACAACACAAGAAAACCTCAATTCCTTCCAACTTATTGCAGAGTATGGTTCTGTGATTAATCGGTTGCTATGTCAGTGCATATATAGTGAGAACCCATAAAGCCGTTCTTTCAATAAGTTGGAGGGAAAAAAGCATAAGTAGAAAATTGGAAGCCAGCAGAAAGCAAAAATAACGGATCCCCGTCAACGTAGAAAAGATCTTCAAATAAAGAAACATGAAAGCATAAGTAAGTTGAAATGATCTACAAGTAAAATGACAATTATTTCTTAGTACATTAGTATAGTATGGCTTGTACCGCTCCAAAGATGCCATCTTAAATAAAAAAACAAAGGATATGGGGAGTAGAAAGCTAGTGATGCATACCACTTCTTATCGTTATTCAAGGGCAGTGATTTCAGCTGAGCATTTGGATCTGGTAGTTCATTCCTAAATCTGTGTCAACCAAAAAGAAAAGGTAAAACAGGATCATTGAAGTGTATATCTACAGAATAGACATAGATCACCAAGATTTAAATATTTGATAGAAAATAGTACTTGGTTAAGGCTCCATAAAATGGTACCCATCCAGAAGCTTAATTTAAATATACAGGCAACAGTAAAGTCACATAGCAACACCTAAAAGGCAGCCAATGCTCCATACATTTTGAGGCATTAAACGAACAGGTTCATAGATGTGAAAGAAAAACAAGCGAAATGAATTTGTGTCAGTTTTGCTAGTATTCCGAGAAAACCAAATGGTCTGTGATTAAACATGGTCAAGTTCTTCTATACTATGTATATAACTATCAAATTACAGCAGCTGTCGGTAAGGCTGGCTCAAAATTACTTTGCCTGGGAGCATTTCGACAGTGCATACACACTTGAACGAACTAAATAAGAAAGGATAAGAACTATGCTTACCTATGAACAAAGCTCGCATCAACATGTTTCTCTAGAATATAAACAACATCATGTTCCATTAATGGTGCCACAAATATGCAATCTTATTGACATAATGTCGACGCCGAATGTGGTCAGTACCAACACACCACTAGGGCTTTGACGGCCCGGGCCGTCACGAGCCGAAGAACACAACGAGATAATCACCCTTACGCGATGAGGACGGAGAGGTTTCCAAGCAAACCATCAAAGGATAACCAACGCGCTTTCGGGATGAAGAACCGGCTAGTTTTCAGGCAAACTAGCAAAGGAACTGGTGAAGCTCTCGCCTGGGAGGGCCCTTTCAGGGCAAGGACGTCGCCGGGTTGCCCTAGGTCGGCCGGCAAGCCTAGGACGCCATTCTTGGTCGCCTGGATCAAGAGATGAACAACATGGGGTTGAAAAAGAGAGCAATGGAAGGAGATAGATTGATATTTGTGTCGACTGTGTTTTGGATTGGCGCCTCAATCGGCAGTGGACCTCATATATATGAGATGAGGGTGGTCTTATCTCTAAAGAAATCAAAACCCCTCCAAAACACGTCAAAATGCAGCAAATCTGTCCTGGACCCGTCAAAATCAGCTAAGCCGACCCCTAGGTCAGCTAGGCCGGCCTGGAGGCCTGTTGTCGGCCCAAAAATTGTGAAAGTCGGCTTAGCCGACTGGGAGACTCGGCTAAGCCGATTGGCAGATGAAAATTCTGAGTGAAATCTTTCAAAAATCACAATTAATTTATCAGGACTCCAAACGGGGCAAACCATATATGTTTTTTGATCAGCTAGACTAAAGGAACCCAATTGTGATGTCAATTCTTGCATTTGAAGAAATTGTTCAAGTCGGCTTAGACGACTTAGGGACCCGACTAAGCCAACTCTGGCTGATCCAGTACCTGAAAAGTGGTTTTCCTTGCCCAAGCACCAAATGCAATGATCCGAGGGTGCTTTCTGGTCTTCATGATGATAGAAACATGATGATAATGTCCATGATGCCCTCTGGACAATTTTGGATGTCAACATATGCACTTCCTGCTTTTTAGTAATGCTTGCATACTAAAAAGCATCATTCAAGGCCAAAATTGTCTCATTGATGCTGTTTTATGCAGGAGATTCATCAATGCATGCTGTTTTTTGTCTTGAACTTATCCAGAATATCATCTTAGGCTTTTCGGGTGAATGATGCTTCTTAAGGCATACTGAGCAGCAACGATACCCATCACATTGGTTGTTCAGTGGCTAAGGGCGATGTATACATCGGCCATTGCTTGGTGAGCACCTAGGTGTCTTGCCAAACACTTGGAAAATACTTCTTAAGCACTTCCCGTTAATTGCTCTTGGGAGACTGTCAACTTGCATCGCCTCCAGCAAATTTGATTTTTCAACATCACTTTGATCACTTTATAAGGATTTTAGGATATCCTCAATTTCATTCTGATGAGCTTGATCAAAGTCCATAGATTTCCCATAATCTTCCTTGCTTTATCAAATTCCAAACACAACAGTGATAAGTCTTCGATAATTCTTCAGTATAGCTCATGGTGCAAAACTTGACTGTAGATTGCCAAATACTTTTCACCATCTTTGTGTTTGGATCATGTTCAAACTGCAATGTGGGAATCCTTCAAACATTCAAATCGGCCTCAAAATCACTGAAATCAAATTCAGCCGATTTGAGAGCCACTTGTGTGAAGTGACTATGCTGACCACTAGGGGTTGGCTAGGCCAACTGTAGTAGTCGGCTAAGCCGACTGGAGGCTGGCTGAGCCGGCTGGGTGCTGTAGGGTGGCTTAGCCAAGTGTAACAGTCGGCTGAGTCAGTTTGTCTATACCTACTCTGAAAATTCAAATTTTCATGCATCGGCTATTCTCATATATGAAAGTTACGCCCACCGACGTCATAGCCAAATGTGTGTTGAGCTAACATGTTGGCCTTCAAATTCTCATGCCTTATAATATGCCAAATTCAAAACTTGACAAATGCATCAATGTCAAGACCAATATCATAATGAATATCAAATGGTGAAATCTTTCAAATATTGAATCTTGCCATCACTTGTTGTACCATCAGCAACAAATCACCATTGGCCTTAACATGTTTTACCTGCATGGAGTTCAATATTCTCAATCCGAATAAAAAGATTTCCTATTCGGTTTGGATATTTGACAAATATAGCTCTAATTGGCTTGATATCTCAAATAGCACACCATTATGAGAAATAATGACTATGCCAACACCTTGGCCTTCTTTGCAAGCCGATTAACTGAAATAAAACCTCCATGGGTGACGAACAAGCAATTGATCTCATATCCTAAATCAATTCCTTGCTCAACAACAAAATCAGCAATAACTTGACTTTTTAAATGTTCTCAATGGTTCAACAAGTCAAGCCATATTCAGCAAAGGAGTATGTCCACTTGCCTTGTCTTGGTATCGAGAAGACACTAATCAATGATGAAACATCCTTTCCTTTTGTCTTCTTGAATCAATGCAACACTAATGCACCTTCTTCGGCAAGAACATATAAGGTAGATGGAGCTTCACCCCTAGATGCACAAAGATCCAGTGGTGTTGATAGAGAATCCATGAGAAGCTCAATTAACTGAATTTATAATCGGCTTCTAAGTCATGTCCTTTGCCCAAATAAGATTTATACTGCATGATGATATGGAGCTGATCGTCGATCGGCTTGAGAGACATAATAACAAGGCCTCATTTATTGTCTCAAAAACAACAAAGTCTTCCTGACAAGAACATCATATCATCATGCCCCTAAGAAAAAGAGGCATCAGCCATGGCATAGGCCAATGAGTCTGTCTAGATAATCTGGCTTTTGGACAATAGCACTCTGAGGTGTAAAGTCATCTTATTTTCTAGAAATCTCCCCAACATCAATATTGGTACCTCTAATGAGGCCAAATCAATTGGAGACACCCCAGAGGCACCCTGGACATGAGAAATTCGGTGTAGCCGACTATAGAGTCGGCTTAGCCGACTTGAGGTCAGGTAATCCTACAAGAACAGTGTGAGTCGGCTTGGCCGACTTGAGAGTCAGCTTAGCCGATTAGTGAGTCAGCTCAACTGTCTTGAGCAGGTAGCTGGCTCTCTCATAACACGATGGTTGTAATCATTCATCGACTATGTTACATGCTAAGGGCGATAGCGAATCATCGGCCATATGAATTCATCCACATGAATATGCATAGCCGAAATAAAATATTTTGGCTTTTGATCATTAGTAAGCATAATAATATGGCAACCCTTCATAACATAAAGACCCCCACCAAGGATCAAAATAAGGATCTGAGGGTTGACTATGCATACCATGAGATGAATTCCACATAAGCATAGCCAGAGAAGACGGATGATGTGAAAACCATGGATTTTGGTGATTTGGTGCAAATCTCCAACTTGGCAATTGCTTCTTGAATCTTGTTCTCTCTTTCATCTTTGTTGCACCACTTACTTGAGCATCATCCTCATTTTATACTATCAACAAATACCTAAATTGGTCAAATAAGTGACATAAACCATAGTCATAGGGTTTATTTCTAACCATTTTCACTAGTTGTGATGACTATGTGAGTGTAGGGACAAGGTGGCCAAATTCATGGTAAAGTGACATAATCAAATGCATATTTTGACTAGATCATGTTGAAGAGCTCATCGAGATGCATGAAATAGTGTTTTGGTTCGTCCAATTCGGAGTCCAGACGATAAAGTTATGCCTTCCGGAAGATTGTAAATGGATTCTAGAAGCAGTCCGGAGTAAATCGGCCATAGTTATGCCTCATCCAAACTCCGTTTTGGGTGATCCAGGCGGCCATGCGAAGCTAACGAGGAGGGCTACCTATTTGGGCCAAGTACCATGGTTCTTGCCCTAGTGCCAGGGCGCCTGCCCCCGTGGTAACGGTGCCCGACCCTAGAACCAACTCTGCCACATCACTGATCCGTGTGACCAACTCCCTACGACTTTCACACTGTCCAACAAGGTCGGTTTGATCCGATGGTGGTCGATGGATGTCACATGGATCCTTGGGGCCACCGTCATACACTCGGAGTACCAAAGTCGGTGAAACCGACACCAAAACCGACTTATCTCGCATGCAACCGACTTGGAAGAGTGAGCCATCACCGTTGGATCGAAAGGCGGTGCGAGTGGATAGTATGTCTAGGGCGCCCACCGTGGACAGGGCGCCCGCCCCCACGGTCACAACTACTAACCTCCGGAGGACTATAAATAGGTCCCTAATCCTTCATTTGTAACACACACACTAAAGGAGCTCTCTCTTTACCCTTCAATATGTAATTATAGTAGTAGTCTTAGCGGGAGCTCTGCTCGAAGTCAGGAGGAAGTCTTCAGGAGTCTGATATAGCTAAGTACCGCTCTGGTAACACTTTCCCTATTGCAATAAAGATACTACTTTCTCTGCAAGTACTTTTCCAAGTCTTTACTTCAAGTTATAGTCTTGTCCTTTATCTATGCTCCAATAATGGCCTTGTTTAGTGTGGTTTATCCTATGCAGGTTCTACATTGCTAGTCGGTGCTCTAGTCTTAGCCAGATTAGAGTAGTAGCTTGTAGTGTAAGCGAGGTGCTTAGATTATACGTTGCCTCAGAATGGTGGCTAGTCCTCTGGAGGTGGTAGCAATAGGTGGTACAGCGTTGTTTTCCTGTGTAGTCCACTATGCTTGGATTAGTTTCTTAAATCACTAGGGCTCTAGGTGCTTTGTGTTGGAACCATTTACTGCGGTGAGTTCTGAGGTGCGCTCCGAAGTGCATGATAAACCCCTCTATTTCTTGGTACATCTACATAGCTAGAATTTTTCTTAATTAGAGGTAATGTAAGATTCCCGTGCTCTCCCTCTTCACTACTCGATCATTTACTTATCTATGAGTAGAACCTCTTGGGTGTCATCCTATCTTGAACATCGCATGACTCACTTTAGTCTAGTTGGTATACTAGTTAGTGGATACATGATGGCTCACTATCATTATCTTCAACCATTGCTTCCCTGTGGATAAATATGATACCCTGGAATACTCTTGGGTGAAATGCTATAACGATATTCTGTGTGCTTGCAGAATCTTCTCCAAGAGTCATAAGAAATATCAACAAGCTTGAATTCTTCTCTTTGGAATCCACGCTAAGACTCTTCCTTTTAGCTTCTCTGCACTAAGCTTTTGCAACTTCTTTTCTTGTCACTTTGGTAAACCGATTGAGCATCTCGATTTTGTTTCAGTTTTGGACAGCGGCAATTTTTTCTTGATTTTAGGCACTTTCATCTTCTTTTGTTCAGATTTGGCACCTACAACATTAATAGATGATATTCCTACTTCTTTGCAATCAATAGCCAGATTTTTCAGCAATGTAATTGGCTTTTGAATAATTGCATTCAGATCTTAACTCTTCTTCTTTTGGTCATCATATTTCACGCGGTAAACTTGTTTTACCCCTTTCTTCTTTGGTTGAGCTCTAGAACGATTTTGATCAAATCAGTCATTATAATAAGATGGTTTCTCTGAATATCTTGGAGCTGCATATTCTACATAATGTGGTCTGAAATATGGTGGAACATGTGCCTCTTCATCAAACCAGCCCCAAGATGACTAAGGACGAAAATATGCGGGCTATGATCCATAAGACATGGGTATTGGTTGCTCAAAAGGAGAGTATGTTGCTACTGCATGAGATCTATTCCCTTGCCAATTCCTTTCTTGTGACTTGCATTTTGGAGGCAATTTTGATGGCTGAACTTTCTTTGATCGGTTGGCGATATATGCTTCACCTATCTTCTTATATTTGGCTAGAAGCTCTTCGAAGCTAAGCTTTGGTCTTCTATCCTTTTGCCTGTCATGAGCTTTGCCTCCATTAGCATTGTGAGTATTCTTCTTATTTTCTCCATCTTCATAGACTTGCTTCAAAGAAGGATCTTTAACCGATTCTCTTTGCTCAATGGGATCAATCGGCTTTGGCTCTAATTGGAGAGATTTCACTTGCTCCCCAGGGTCTTTTGAAATTATTGTAACATTGCTATCCTCTAAAACATCTTCAATTTGCAATTCTTGGACAACAACCTTGTCTTCATTTGAGGGCTCTACATCTCTCTCTTGGACACTTGAGCCTTGTGCTTTGAGTGAATTAGCTAATGCAAGCCGATTTGGAACCTGTTTGCCATCAAGACCAATTGAATCCAATTGGTGTATTTGTTGAGTTTCAAAAAATCTCAATTGGTCTTTATCAATGGCCGATTGGATCACACGATGAAACACATTGCAATTACACGTATTATGATCATAGGAGTTATGCCACTTGCAATATGTAAGCTCTTCTATATTTTGAATTGATGGCAAACATTGTGATCAATGATTCTAATAAAATTATTTTTTAGCAAGATATGAAACACATGATCACAAAAGGTAAAGTCAAAGCTATATTTTGATTTCTTGAGCCGATTCTTTTGTGGAGTCGGCTTCAAGGCTAGGCAAACGAAAGGATCAGATTTGTCATTAATCCATTCGGCCACACCTTTGCAACTACTTTTAGAAAGCTTTAACTTTGATAGATTAGCACTATCGGCCTTGTCATATGGAATAATCTGTTGGCCTATAGAATCTAAATTTTTTTTATCTTCAACAAATGTAATGTTATTCCTAATCAGTCTTTCACAACTATTTACAAGGATAAAATGAGCGGTTTCCAATTGCCGTCAAATTTTGTTGAAGATCCTGAGCAATTGTTGAGGAGAACTAGACGCCGTCAACATCCACCTCAGAGGTTCATCTTGAACCTAAATCCGCCAGAGGAAGGAAGTCCTGCACCAATCATTAAGGAAGCTATGGCCGCCTAGAAGACCATCTCTGAGTACTTTGCGTCGTCGGCTAACTATGTCGCCATGGGTCCGCAGCTTAACTTGGGGGATGCGACCTTTGAGCTTAAGCCTATGCTCATCAATATGTTGCAAGCCAATTCGTTCTATGGGAAGTCACAAGAGGATGCCAATGCCCACCTCCAACACTTCTTCGAGGTGTGTGGTACCTTCACCATAAAAAATGTCTCTGCAGACGCCATCTATCTTCGTCTTTTCCCATTCTTGTTATTGGGGAAGGCGAAGCAATGGTTCTACGCCAACAAGAATGAAGTCACCACCTAGGAGAAGTGTGCCAATGCATTTCTCAAGAAGTTCTTCCCGATGGGCAAAACCAGCGCCCTTCGTGGAAAGATTTCTAGCTTCCAACAGCAAGCTGATGAGATGATTCTCGAAGCATGGGAACATCTCTAGGATTACATTTGCACCTGTCCTTATCATGGAATAGAAGAATGGCTCCTCATTCAAGGTTTCTACCATGGCCTGATCGGTTTGTCTCGTAGTCACCTTGATGCTGCCGCTGGAGGAGCATTCTTGCAACAAAATGGCAAGGATGCCAAGGACATCATAGAGAAGATGGTCATGAACCAAGGATGGAATGGGGGACACCTTTAGCCTATGAAGAGAGGTGTCCACACCCTCAATGTGGTGGACATGATCTCCGCTAAAATAGACCTCTTGAAAGAAGATGGAAGAAGGTTCTAAGATGGAACAAGAGGCTATTCAACCTTACGCTGCCGCACGAGCCGTCAAAGCCAATCCATGGTGCGAGGTGTGCAGAGGAGATGATCATTTGGGAAACAATTGTCCCAAAATGAAGGAGGAAGTGAGCTTCATCATCATCAACAACAACAACAATGGGTACCGGCCCCAAAAACAAGAACAAGGATGGAACTCACGCCCCTTCTACCAAGAAAACTAAGGTAACAGTTACAATAATAATTTCAATAATTCTTTTGATAACCAACCTTCTTTAAAAGATCTTGTCTTAGGCCAAACTAAAATAAATGATAGTATTAACAAGAAAATGATGGCTAATGATAAGATCCTTGAAAATATAAGTGAGAAAATGGATAGCTTTACTTCTGTTATGAAAAATCAATGAGCTTTAATAAAATACTATAAACACAATTAGCTCAGTTAGCAGCAGCTTTCCCATCCTTCGAGCAAGGTAAGATCCTAGGGAAACATGAGGACCCAATTGAGGGTGTTAAATTGGTCCACGAGGTTCGGTAAACCTCCGGTGCGCTCCAACTGGAGCTATCTGCTTGATCCACTCTTCATCGCCAAGAAGGACGATCCGGGCCTACCGACCATCACCTGCGAGATTGGACCGCAAATCTTCCACAACATCTTCTGCGACCTTGGATCGGGTGTCAACATCATGGCCAAGGTAACATATGATAATTTGCTAGGGGGCCTTTGCGCCCCACATTTATTCGTTTACAGATGGCAGATCAAACAATTCGGTTCCCTGAGGACTGGCAAGGGATGTACTAGTCAAAGTGCAACACAAATACGTCCCTGCCGACTTCATCATATTGGACATGTGTGCCAACAATGAAGTCTCCGTCATCCTAGGAAGGCCATTCCTCAACACGGTTAACACCGCCATCTATGTGGGATCCGGCCAAATTCATTTCTAATTCCTAGGAAAGAAGGTAAAGTGTCCATTCAACGGTTATAAAGCTATCATGCAGGTGAAGGACAAAGAACCATAGAACAAACCTCGCTACTACCCCGACAAAGGAACATAAGAAAGGTGAGTCGACCAAAAAGGCTGAAGTAAAGAAGGAAGAACCCGCTGAACCACAAGCCAAAAACAAGCAAGTGTGGTGGGAGAAAGAGGTGCAATCACGGTCCCCATCTCCAGGACCCACCGAAGCACCCAAAGAATGAACAAGATGGAGAGGTCCTGCTCTACGGACCTAAAACATGGAGCCCTTGCTGGTAAGTTAAATCAGTATTTATCCCATATTTATTTTCTGCATTTCAATTCTTGCATTTCATTTCAAATTGCATTCTTAGTTTTTAATTCTGCATATTTACTTTCGACAATGCACTTACAAATAATACATAAAACCTTGGGAATAATTTGCAACAAACTTTTGAGCTATTGGGTCACCAAAGGTGGGGTCGGTCGACCCCATCAATGGGCCCACATGCCCTTCTTTCACTTTGGCTAGATGCTCTGCTCCACGAGTAGCACTTGGATGCCCTTGGGGCATTAAAGTGGGGGTCGATCAATGGGCCCACATGCCCTTCTTTCACTTTGGCTAGATGCTCTGCTCCACGAGTAGCACTTGGATGCCCTTGGGGCATTAAAGTGGGGGTCGGCTGACCCCCACCTTGGCCCCTTTGGTAGCCTGCTGTATCCCATTTGCCTCACTTTGGAATCCTATGCACGCCACTCTAGCCAAAGCCTAAAAAGAAATGGTCTGTGGCTTTATCTCTTTAAGCATAAGATGCTCTTTTTCATGTTGGATGCTTTTGGGACCATGCCACCAGCTCAAATTCTACAAAGTGGTCACCTAGGCATGCTTTAGTGTCCCTGTGGTCCATGCGAATCTCTTTAGACATGTCTCCACTTTTGTCATTCATCTTTTCTCTTTCGCAAAGCACTAGGCAAGGGAATCTTTGAACAATTCATCACTTTTGGTCCACACATAGCCTTTACTTTACCATACACTTCATGACACAATGTCTAAAGTGCTGAGTGGCCTAGGAAGGAGGTTGGCCAACCCCCACTTTCGGCAACCTCTGAAAAAGCTTTCATGCATGTTGCAAGATTCCCTGCCTAGATTCAAAATAAAGTTTCATGTGCTTTGAGGGGGTCGGACGATGCCCACTTTGGGTTTCCTCCACTTGCCCTTCTCCCCCTATAAATACCCCTGCATTATGTGCTCAACTCCACATCCATAACCATCACAATCATCTCGAGCTCACAATCTCTCTTCTTCTCTCCTTTGTTGCAAGTTCTTTCTCAAGTTTAGTTTAGTAGTAGTCTTCCCAAAAACAAAAAAAAAATATTTTTCTGCATAGTAGTTGTTGTAGAAAGAGCTTGGTTGTCTCGTGCATCTAGATGAAGAAAGTACTCTTCTCCTGGCTCAAGAAGTCCAAGAAGGGTGAGAGTTCTTCCCAGGGCTCTCACTACACCGAAGATGGAATCCATGGGAGAAGAGAGAAGGAAGAGAGCTACCACCCGATGGTAGTCTATGAGCCTCCCACAAGAGTAATAGAGCCCAAGAGCAGCCCCATGCTGAGCCAAGAAGAGCTGCAAAAGTTCAACATCCTTCAAGAAAGCAACTTCCATCACACGGGCATCCTCGACCCGTTCCTCTTGGACCACATAGGTATGAGTGTTGAGTTTAATGTTGTTTTTAACATGATTAGTTGGGGAGGATTTTGGCAAGTTCATGAATTTGGTATAAAAGTGCTTACCCAAAAGTTTTCATGCACCTTATAATTAACAAATGATGGGGTAGCCTTTCACATGTGTGGGAAAGAGTATATTTTAACTTGGTCGCCTTAGGTCATCTTGGTCTATTTGATTAGAGCCACGGGATCAATAGGAACCATCGTACCCAGGGGCCGCCTGACCGCCAATAGGTCAGTGCTCCATCAAATGATACGCCCCATCTTAAGGTCTCACTCTCCAAGCCCCTGTGGTCACACCACCTTCTCCAATACGATGCGTTCAGGTCGAAGCCCGGCCCAAACAGAACTCAAGGCTTCTCAGTCGGATGATCGCACCCTTCCAGCTATCTATGGGGCATACGTGCAACATGACAAGAGGATTGAGACATCGGACGGGGCCCTAGTTTGACACAGATGGGACAAAACATCACATAACCTCTAGTTCTATCCACAACACCAATCCCGCCTAGTCTCAATTTATTACTCCTCATGGTTATTCCAAGAAATCAATATAGCTCACCATTATGAGTCACCACCTATAACTCACGAATGACAGGAAATCACCCGACTTCTACCGATCTAATTAGGCAAGCCTAAGCATATAAGCAAACCTATACTTAATAGGGTGTTTGGGTAACTTAGGTGGACAAGGATAATCATAATGCATCAACGGTATCGATCAAAGCCTATAAATTTAATGCATCATAAACAGTAAATGACACAAAATAAGTTATTTGTAAATCAGTAGGGAGGAATGCTCCGGGGCTTGCCTTCCTCTGACGAGTGAGGTTAAAGCTCCAAGCACTCGATCACTCCACATCTGGATCCACATTTCACATTACGTTCTATTCTCCTAGCGATCCTGTATGATGCATATGCATGTATGAATACGAGGGATGCACATAGTATGTAAATGTGATATGATGATGATGAATGCTTGCTTATCCTTTCTACAAGGTAGTCACCATCATCCAAGAACATGTACCATAAGCACATGTCATCTACTACATTCCCTAATTCAAACAATACAAGCCTATTGATGAAACCTTTGGGTGCGAGTGCGAGGGCGGCAACGATGCAATGGGAAATCATGGCGGCCAGGCGAGGCATGCGCGTTTGAGCGCCCCGGTGCGTCAAGTAGCGCTTGGCGGCCAGCGGCAGGCGATGCAGGCAGGGGCAGCAGTGGCGCAGTGACGCCATTGCTGCAGTTGGCTCAGCGACGATAAACAGGGGAAAGGGAAAAGTTAAGGGGAGGGGATGACAGTGGATCTAGGTGGGTCCCACCACTTTTTAATTAGAATTGAAAGTTTGACTAGCTATAGTTTTTAAACAAACAATATTTTGAAAAAATTTGAATATGAAAGTTGCTCCATTCAACGAATAGAACATTTCATACATAGGAAGTTTTTGCTAACTTGGCCTAGATTTGAAAATATGAATTTGGGTCAAAATCCATTTTAAAATAATAATTTATATATATATGTGCAACTGTTTTTGGCATTTTTGAAGACCTTAAAGCATTTTCATGAGATGCACATTAAACAACTTTTGTTCCTCACAAAAATTTCTACAAACCATATCAAAGGTCTAACTTGAGATAAGCAATGTAAATAGCACTTTTGAAGAGGGATTGAATCACACTTTAGGGAGAATTAATTTGATTTGAAACTAAATCTTTTTGGGTCAAATGACCAACACATGAATTGATCCTAGCAACATTATAAACATATTTCAAATCAATCCAAGCATCAATTACATAGCAAACCACAACCTAGCACTCAAATATTCTATTTGAAATATAAACAAGCAAGCATCAAACATCATGGCCTAATTATGTGATCACCATGCAAATGCTATGATTATGCTCATGATATGCAGTGCAAAGATGTGGTTGACACCAGGGGTGTTAAAGCCTACCCCCCTTAAAGAAATCTTGTCTCAAGATTTGAAGCAAAAAGTGGGGAAAGAGGAGAAACATCATTTTCATTTCACAGATTTGGAAATTACATCAAGGATTACACGACTTCGATTACCAAGCCATTCGGGATTTTGGAAAGAACATGGCTATGAGCAATGCATAATAACCATTGACTTAATCCAGATATTAACTGAGGCAGGGATAGTGGAGGAACAACAAGAAAATGATGATCCATAACATGAAAAATGTCCATAGGATCCAGAAAACAGCGAGTGTTAACTCGATCATCGTGAACCCGACCACCAAGATCAATCCAAAGCAAATTAGAACTTCTTCCATGAAATACATATTCTCCTTCTCTTTGAGATGGCAATACTAGATCCATGAGCAATCACCAGATCTTACAACCTTGCTCCTAATTGTTCTATCTTTCTAACTGGATTGCTCCTCAGGTTTCTCTTCTCTGAGCACTGCTTCAGATTTCTAGGAGGGGAAGAAGAGGAGATGCACAAAACAGCATCCACAGTGGAGTGGCAGAGGTGGTGATGCAGTACACCAGAAGTGAAGGCAAGTGGAAGAGGATCAACGTTGAATCACTTAGCAGGCAGAAGGCAGGCTTTGGCACGCTTCTTATTCTCGAGCTGGGGCGTGGGGAAGATAAAGGAGGGGATGGATTCGCTCGGTGGGGAAGCATGTGAGTGACTAGGTCTGTAGCTGAGAAGAAGAAAGAGGAGGCCCGATACGGGGATGAGGACAAGGCACGAGGGCCAACAGGGCTGCAGAGAAAGGAGGAGGGCCACACTGTGCAGGTGCTGCAAGTGCAGCACCACGGTCACACGGGAACAATGCATAGGTGGGTCCCCCAGGGATGCAGCAGTCCTCACCTAGGTTGACTTGATGCAACCATTTGAGCTTTAGTAGGATTTTACAATGCTGAGTAAGCAAGACGATTGGCTTTCAAACCCGATTTGTCGATCGACACTTGAAATGCTTAATTGCCTATATAATCACTTTTCCTCCTTACATGTCCATCCAAAGATATTTTTCAACTTATACCCATACTTCCAAGGCGATGTCAAATCCTTTTCATCAATCTAAAGTATGAAGATGATAAGAATAGTATGATATACACTTGCATTAAACCCGAAACTTCAACTCACTAGGGCTGGTTATCGTGAAATAGGATCGATAACTACCCTTTTGGAGGTGTCGAAGGGTTGAATGTGATGAAATCTGCTATTCACATCATCAAACACATCAAAAGGCACTTCAAAATCCTAAAGGATTTATCACTAAGATGCAAGGAAAGAAGAGGTTTGAAAACCCACCAAAATAAATCCAAATCAAGTTTGCTGTCATTAAGGATAGCACCCGCAATACTTTCTACAATACCACCTAGAACCTATGTGAAAGAAGACAATGTGAAATGTGTGGCAACATAGGATTCCTTGAAGCGAGTTCAACACTGGCGTAGCCCTTCATAGGAACACTGGCTGATAAAATGCCGATATGAGCAAGTGGGACGAAGAGAGTCCAGACTTTTACATGTAGAAGTCAAAGTTCTTAGGTCAATGACTCTCTAATTTAGTAGAAACCTCCAATTTTCTCTTTCCACTCAGTAGAAGGGCTAACCGAGTAGACACTTTGAGAAGGGCTTACGATTACCAATCTAGCATAAGACCTATATTCTTGTAATATGGTCTTGCTAACTTTTGTTATCCAATACTTTTCCAAAAATAATCATGCTAATCTCTCGTTCCAAAGGTATCTCTACTAAACCAAATTCCTCACGTTCAAAGGATGGTTGCTTGACACTTGAAACCAAGCACTTTGGTAAACTCATGGTTATATCAAATCGTGCAAACAATGCGTACCCAACGCACAATCAAAATTGGCATATGGGTGATTTGATACAATCTAGGTACAATCCCAATAGTGCTGCCAACCTCTAGCCCATATAGAAGACCTAGTGCCTTGGAAGCAAGATACGTTAGATTCTCGTATAGGGTCAGGAGTAACGGTCGAAGACTACTAAGTTGTAAGCATAAGGTCATGACATGAGTTAGGACAATTCTCAAGAATATCTAAGTAAAGGTTTTTGTCTAAAGAACTCCCTTCATTGATTCCCATAAAGCATGGATACTCCACAAGGCATTAGAAGATCTAACGGTTGTAGGGAAGTTCTAAGTTCTTTCAAAGAAGCACCATGGAACATGGAATCATTCCACTGATCAGACAAAACCCATAATCTAATTAACACTGATTTAAATGCTCCAAAGACTTCAGCGTTCATACTGATAAAGCGCTTCAGAGACGAGTAAATAGAACGACCAGACAGCAATGAGAATTCAACCAGTCTTATTCATATCCCAGTCCAAAGGCTCTCACTTAGCTCGATGTTCATCCGAGACTCATCCAACACAAATAGGGTGTATCTCTAGTCAAACCATAGAGAAAGACACACATTCTACAAGAGATAGTGTGACTCCAGGAGAAACACTTGGTAGAGTCCTTTGTCTACCATCTCTCATAGTCTGGGTAATGTCAATGTTAGTGGTCAGCTCCACTAAAGTCATCTTTCGTTATACTTCATGAGAAAAAAATTCATTATCGACAAGCCATCAAAAAATAGTTAACGAATATTGAAGATAATCAAGGTAGGGTCACGCAAAATAGTACCTCGAGGAAATTTCCTTAGTAGGTCGAGAATAATAACAGTGATAACTGCGCGTGCCGAGCAACGCAACCATGTGTCGGTCGCCCATAGGAGGCTCTCGGATTCGTCGTTGCACCTTCAGTTATTAATCAAGATACCACTATAGATCCTACTTTTGAGACACTATTTCACATGATACTGGGGGTTCTTTCACGAATAGGCATTACGTGCAAGAGAGAGGTGAAGAAGACAAAGATAGTTGTAAGGCCACAAGATAGCAAGGAAGGGTCAACTGGATGGATTTGGCATAACGTATATGCAAACACGTCTCAAACATACCGTATCCATCCCTCGATGCGAGGCTTATCGAGAAAACTTGACATAGTTAGGTGTAAACCTCCCAAAACCGAAGTCGGTCGATGTCACATGGACTAGTTGAACAATGGTTGGAAATCTACAATGAAGAGTTAAGCTATTATCAGCATCTTGCCTTACGCTTGAATAATATTAAAGGAAACTACCTTGGCGACCAACTGATAGTCACCATCGAGGGAGCATCTCTCTATTAGCATATGTCATCTAATTCGAGGAGTTTGAGGGGGCAACATTTTATTCACCAAGGGTGACGAAGGATCACCACCAACAAATGTACTATCGTCATATCCTTGATAACGTGATGTGAGTGCTGGTGGATTGGATTCAGAGGATCTGTATATGCTAACACTCAAGGGAGGTTGCATAACAATGTTGTTGCATTGGTGTAGCCGAGGCAATGGGTTACGATCAATAATTACAATACCAGCGTGTCCCCTAGCAATCCATCTAGGTGCGTCCACCAAAATGGTCTAGGTTCCTGTCGCGACACTGTAAATTGTTAATCGAGACGACATTACCACCACCATGGCCAATAGAATAGTTCGCCAGAAATCGAACTATATAAGGATACCTTGTGTGGCTAAGCTTCACGCACGAGACAAGGTAAAGGAATTACCAGGGATTTCAAAATTGAGGATAGCAAGGGGTATTTTTGGAATGATCATGGAAATTACCACATATCCTATCGTCAAGTCATTCACCAAGGTCAATCAAAAGCAATCTTCGCTTAAAAATTCGGTCTAGGCATGTGACAACATGGCAATGTTGACATATCATCATAGACCGAGAGGAATAGAAGCGAATTGGCAGGGACAAAGATTGAACCAAGTTGGAGCATGAAGTAGTTCTAGTTCACAATATTAGAGGCACAGAGTATGTGTTCTTGCAAGCGACCCTAGACAGATACATCATTGAAGCACTCTACATCATACACGTTCACTGACCCTCATACCATTGTGCTAACTGCTTAGTATTACAGGCCATTACATGAAGGTCCAACCAAATAAGGCATCAATCCTATAGAGATGCATCATCAGGCCTACTCCTCATGGTCGTGGTCCATGTTCTCAACACCACCTGCAGTTCCAGCATTAGCACCATCAATGTCAGGCATTACTTGAGGTCCTTCCTCAGCAGCTCCAGGAGGATTGTGGTGAAGCTGACTGTAGACCCACTGCAGTTCTCCTTGTAGAGCACCATTGATGACTCCTAGTGCGATCACCTGATCGCTCAAGTGGTATTCCTCGTTCCAGGCTTCATTCCGTTGCCGCACAACTGTATCAAAGGCCTGCCGCCATAGGTCGAGTAGGGCAAGCAATTCCAAGAACTGACTTTGCGCTACAAGGTCTCGTGGACAACAGCATTTTCTCTCTGAATATCCTGATCCTTGGAAAACGTCATCTGCTCAAGCATCATAGTCACCCTGTCTACTTCCTCCTCATAAACTTTCTTTATCTCACGCTTCTCAGAGGTGACATAGATGAAGTCACGATTAAGGGACTCAAATGCATTCTCCAGGAAAGAGTAGCTCTTCATCATAGCAAACATGGCACTACTAGTAGAGTCACTGCTATTCTCAGTCTCATCTTTACCATGAACAAGTGCAGTCTCACTAAGCTGATGCCACCAAACATGGTATGGGTCACCCTTACGAAATACACCGGTAGTGGCGCGAGCAACCTCGCCTGGACATCTTCTAAGAAAATCCCTTAGGGCCTTGTAAGCAACCACATTCATACATTCTTGAGGGTTCCTACCTCGAATGATGAACTGACGTCCACAACAGAGTGTCGCATCTTCACTCTTGGCGGGAATCACTACTTCAACGGGGAGCAAACTCAGGCGCTGGCTCTCCAGTTCCTTACCCCACTGGTAGCGAGGTTCTTTACCCGTGGGATAGCCCACAGAGTGCAGAATTTGCCACAGTAAAGAAGGCATTCCACATTCCTTTAGAAACTTTTTGGTACCACGTGGCTTGCGGGTGGCAAGCTGTTAATGTAAAACCTTTCCTTTGGTTGCCTTGGATTTGATGCGTTTCAATCGTGACATATGTACAACCAAATTACATCCCTCATGAGATAGAGATTAGGTTGGTGATTTTTTTATCAAAAGAGAAATATTCTTTTATAAGGAAAGAAGTGATGCAGTGACATGAGATGAGGATATGCCATGATGCATGCACGTTCCGTACGTCCTCACAAACCTAGAATTTAACTTATGCTAGCATTATAGATGGTGGCATACCTACGTGCTCTCATATAGCGATAACTAGTCAAGCTACACGATCTTGTGTAGTTAGTATACCTGCAGAAAATTCCATTTTAGCCCAAACCCCCAATGAATGCAAGCGACAAAAAATCCACGCACCTTTCGAACAAGGTGAAAACACCGATTACTCACATGCATTCCCATGGATGCATACTACCCAACAGCAAGTCGCCAGAAGATGACACTCACACATGGGGTACCTTCATATAAACATGTGTAAACATGTATATAATTCAGCACATGGGGTACCTTCATATAAACATGTGTAAACATGTATATAATTTAGCACCATATAAGAATTCCCCTAGATCGCCAGTGTATCCGATCATGCTCTCACAACTCACACTTACCTTAGCGTCGAACCAACCTTACCTTGGTGTAGAGGAAAAATGATCCATACATGACCATTCAAGTGAATGGCCCCCATACATATCCGTCATGTATGAGTGCGACAAACAGAAAATATGATGCAATCCCCAAGTTAATACTTAAATAAGCCACCTGGAGTCCTTAACTGGGCATAAAGGATATGACCACTAGCACAGTCTTAGGTTCAAACTCATAGTTTTCAAACACCTATATAACTATAAGTTGGCAAATAGTTTTGTAAAAACAAATTCTTTGTTTTGTAAATACCTAAATGAATAGTAATAGCTGAACCATGGCTCTGATGCCAGCTGTAACAGAACTGCCAAATTAATATAAACCCAAGGTACTAAGTAAACCACCGAGGCAATTTAGTTAGCACATTGTGCTCATATTAACCCGGTAGTCCGTGAAATCTCGAAGGATTTCAAACTTTTCCAATGATACACCCAGATCACACAGTTGAGCAGTTACCATTCACCTGTTCTTACTTTTTGCACATAGCATAATTACACATTTCATAATTACATCATAGGAATTTTTATATAAACCCTTTTTGAACCAAAGTTGCAAATAGATAGCGGAAGTACATAAATTTTTGACATATACTCACACCTATGTTTTAGATATATTGCTAGTTCAGGGTCGACATCCAACAACAGCAATTAGACGAGATATAAGAGATGACCTTGCCCAAGGTCTAATCCTCTCGTAGTAGGATACAAGTCCATCTTGTCGCCACAGCAAAAGTCTTATGATCTGCAACAAGTGGGAATAAAACCCTAAGTACGAGAATATACTCAGCTAGACTTACCTGTCATAAACCAAAAACAAAGTGACTCCAAGGAGTCTGCAAGGCTTTATAAGGAGGCTGACTGACTCATTTCTTTGCATAAAATGCTTGAGCTTATTAAGAATAATTATCATAACCCTCTAGCTTTGCATTTTTAAGTCATTATCCTGATCGTACTAGATTAGCACCTGATCTAAATAGTCATGGTGTCATTATCAACCAAGAATAGTAAGCAATTTTGGTTGAGTATCTTTCAGCATCAACATCATAACCATCTCATCTCTTTGTTTAAGTTTTTACTATGATGCCGGTGCTCAAGTCAGTGTTCACTATCCAGGAATGATGGAAATTATAATCGATTGCAAACCAGCTCACGAGGTATTCCCCACACAAACCTAGACAACCTGTTCCTTGGTTGCCTCAGGTCACCTTGGTCTATTCGGGTAGAGTTGCGGGATCAACAGGAACCATCGCACCCGGGGGCCGCCCGACTGCCAACAGGTCAGCGCTCCATCAAATGATATGCCCCATCTTAAGGTCTCACTCTCCGCGCCCCTGTGGTCACACCACCTTCTCAATACGATGTGTTCAGGTCGAAGCCCGGCCCAAACAGAACTCGAGGGTTCACGGTCGGATGATAATACACTTCTAGCTATCTGTGAGGCATGCGTTCAACATGACAAGAGGGCCGAGACATCGGACGGGGCCCTAGTTTGACACAGATGGAATAAAACATCACATAAGCTCCAGTTCTGTCCACAGCACCAATCTCGCCAGGTCTCAATTTATTACTCATGGCTATTCCAAGAAATCAGTATAGCTCACCATTATGAGTCACCACCTATAATTCGCAGATGACAGGAAATCACCTGACTTCTACCGATCTAATTAGGCAAGGCTAAGCATATAAGCGAACCATAATGCATCAACAGTATCGATCAACGCCTATAAACTTAATGCATCATAAACAGTAAAGGACACAAAATAAGTTATTTGTAAATCACTAGGGAGGAATGCTCTGGGGCTTGCCTTCCTCTGACGAGTGAGGTTGAAGCTCCAAGCACTCGATCACTCCACGTCTGGATCCACGTTTCACGTTACGTTCCATTCTCCTAGCGATCCTGTATGATGCATACGCATGTATGAATATGAGGAATGCACATAGTATGTAAATGTGATATTATGATGATGAATGCTTGCTTATCCTTTCTACAAGGTAGTCACCATCATCAAAAACATGTACCATAAGCACATATCATCTACTACATTCCCTAATACAAACAATACAAGCCTATTGATGAAACCTTCTTTCTACTTATCGCCAGTAAACAAGTCAGTAAAGCAACTAGCCATCTTACTATCACTAGCAAACAAGCCAGTAAAGTCAAAGAGTTATACTAAGCATAACCATCTTGACACATTTAGATTTTCATAAAACAACCATAGGCTTACCCCATCCTACAAGGGTCTAGCTGGTACTAACCATCCAATGGATTAGACACCTCATAAATGCATAGGAAAGCATCATTTAGGGCATGACATCACAAAACAAGGTTTAAATAAGGCAGTTGTAGTCATAGGGTATAACTGCAACACCTAATTGTACTTAACAGAAAAATCTACAAAAATCACAGTAGATAAAAATTGGGTATTTTAGCTTACCATCCAAATTTCACCTCATTTAGGTGTGCCTACTATCCTACATAATAACAATCAAGGCAGCACAAAAAAGGGACCTAAATATACTTGGTACTATGAAAGTATGCCAAACCTCATGTTTCACTACATCAAGAGCTACCTTATGGCATATAAGTAGCCTACAAAAATTATCAACCCCAAACTATGCCTATATATCCTTTTTATGATTTTCCTCAAAACTAGGTAATTTATGACACTTGAACTCCAACTTCATATTATTACACAGAAAGCCTTTATGATATATTTTTATGAGCTCTTTATAATTAGTTACGCATTTTCCAAGATATCAAGAATTAAAGCATATAAATAAATCTGAATAGAAAAGTCCTATAAAAGCATCATATAATATTTTTCATGCATAGATCTACTCATAAGAAAAATATTTCAACTTGAATCACTCGATTTGGACCATTAACCATCAAGTTATGAATTAAACAAGCATTGATAGATAATCTGGAAATCTATTTGTTAAAAAAGCCAAAATAGACACTTTACATCGGGATCCCTATACTTTCCAAAAATCAACGAAACCCAGATCTGAAGTTCTTTCTCTCAGGCAACTTTGCAGATCGAACCCTGCACTTTATCCTATTACTGCGCGAGGTCCTTGGGCAAGATGGAAACAGGGGAGGCGCCAGAGCTTGCCGTTCCCAGCCGGTAGGGGCAGCGCTGGCGGTGAGGGAGAGGCAGCGGAGCTGCTGGGGTTCACAGCACACCCGCTGGTGACCCCAGCACGGACTGAGGTGGCGCGAGGTGGCCCGGCCACGGGAGCCCTGAGCTTCGGGCGGAGCGGCGTGACAGCAACGGCGCTACCAACCGATTCAGGCCCGTGGCTGGCCGATAAGGTGGCAGCGGAGCGCTAGGAGGTCGAGGCGAGGCTCGGAGATGGCTTGGCATGAAAAATGGTGTGGGAATGGGGTAAATCACGACGGCGATGGTAGAGCTCGGAGCGGCGGCTGTTTCGTCCCGTGCGTAAAGAAAAGGGAGGGAGCAGGGAGAATGGGAGAGGGAAAATGAGGAGTAGGAGGCCGGGCGTCCACTGTTTGAGGTAGGAGCCGTGGGCGGGCTCGGTGTCGGTGGCCAGGCCATCGAGTGCGAGCGCGTGGGCGGCAGCGGTGCAACGGGCAATCATGGCGGCCAGGTGAGGCATGTGTGTTTGAGCGCCTCGGCATGTCGAGTAGCGCTTGGCGGCCAGCGACAGGCGAGGCAGGCAGGGGCAGCAGCGGCGCAGCGACGCCATTGCTGCAGTTGGCTCAGCGACGATAAACAGGGGAAAGGGAAAAGTGAGGGGAAGGGGATGACAGTGGATCCAGGTGGGTCCCACCACTTTTTAATAAAAATTTGAATATGAAAGTTGCTCCATTCAATGAATAGAATGTTTCATACATAGGAAGTTTTTGCTAACTTGGCCTAGATTTGAAAATATGAATTTGGGTCAAAATCCATTTTAAAATAATAATTTATATATATATGCAACTGTTTTTGGCATTTTTGAAGACCTTAAAGCATTTTCATGAGATGCACATTAAACAACTTTTGTTCCTCACAAAAATTTCTACAAACCATATCAAAGGTCCAACTTGAGATAAGCAATGTAAATAGCACTTTTGAAGAGGGATTGAAATCACACTTTAGGGAGAATTAATTGATTTGAAACTAAATCTTTTTGGGTCAAATGACCAACACATGAATTGATCCTAGCAACATTATAAACGTATTTCAAATAAATCCAAGCATCAATTACATAGCAAACCACAACCTAGCACTCAAATATTCTATTTGAAATATAAACAAGCAAGCATCAAACATCATGGCCTAATTATGTGATCACCATGCAAATGCTATGATTATGCTCATGATATGCAGTGCAAAGATGTGGTTAACATCAAGGGTGTTACAATAATCTTGAATTTCTTTCATGATTATTCGTGTTTGGTCTTGTCCTGAAACCTTTGCCTATTCCCTCTCTATCCTTGGAAGGTTTGTTGACCTTGGTTCTATGATGTCGCTTCGCTCAGCTAAATTTCTAAATGGCTTTATATTAGGTAATCACCTTGGTGGGCACGAGATGTATTCATTTCGTCTTGTGCCATGTTTCGTTCTACTATCCCCTCCTTGATATCCCTTGACCTTGCGATCACCATTATTTGATTAACTTTTATCTTGCACGCGATGCTTATTCATGCAAGATCTGCTTGTGTCATGTGGGGTTTCATGTTGGTTGTAAGTTCTGTAATGGTGTCTTGATTAATAATTGATAGTGTCGTGATGAAACCAAGAGCTTTCTATGATGCGTGACACATGGTTGTGCTGCTCGGCATGCGCTGGTATCGTGGTTTTAGTTATGATCCATTATAGAAACTACACCAATGCGTTATCATCTCATGAACTCTTCCTTGGTTATCCCTCTATATCCTATTAATAGATCCTTATCGAACATTTGTAATGAAGCTTTCTTCTGAAGTTGCAAAGAAGATGATCCTTGGAAAAATAGGTCACTAACATAAACATTAACAAACTACAAGAGATAGTAGACAAGTGACTCTACTAGCCATTTCCATGAGTGATGTACCTTCTGTTGGATATGTGACGCCCCTATTGGAGCAAAAGAGGACACACAACACTCAAAGTTGGACAAGTCAATTAGATGCATGAGGATCATGGGAGATCTATGTTTTCAATAGGCTATCCCTTATTCTCATGATCATGCACTCAGTTCTAAATCTTTGCATGTTTGGTGATCATTCAAACAAGTTAGCCCTTTAAGGTGTGACTCCTTTCAGTTGTCTCTGAGAATGGTCATCTACATTGAAAATAATTACAATTATTGGTTGCAAAAGCTGAAGCCTTGGAGATTTTAGTGTTGAAAAACACAACTAAGTAGATACCTATAAGAAGACTATATGAAGTGGCTCAAACATTTTTGGAATGGTGCCAAACTTTGTGAACTCACTCCTTCTTTTGAGTACTTCAAAATATCTAGTTGATTAGAGGATTTCTAAAGTGAAGTGTTGGTTATGAGAAGAATTGGTCCATGAAGGTTGCTTAAAAATCCAGAACAAAGCAGTTTTGGTACATGTATTGTTTAAGCACCTCAAAAGATGTCTGTTTGAGCTAAAATTTGGTCAGTAATAAGAGGACTTATGGATTTACTTATCCACCAACTTTTAGATATAACGGAGCTTCCGTTTGAGAATAAAGAGTAGTTTCTCAAGAGGGATAAAATCTGTGGTATTACTATTGTTCCTCATGTTGGTTGTTGTGTATGTACCAGTGTAAGGATGGATGAGTATGACATAAATTGCCTCTGGTACATCCTTATATGTAAATGAAGAGACTTCTTACTCCCATGATGCATTACAAAAGCTTCTTAGATTACGTCCTTGGTTTTGGGGACACGCAGCTTTTATAAGGAGGAAAGCCTCAATGCCAAAGCTAATCCAACAAAGCTAGTTTTGCTTCATGAGGATTGACTTAACCCTTGTGGAATTATATCATACAGAAACTATACACGATCAGAGTAGTAGTGTATGGTTGTACTAATTGATGTCTTTACCCAAGAGGTTGCATCAGATTCAATTAAGATGATTATCGATGCTTGATCAATATTATTAAGAGTAACGGTTCAGCGAAGCTAAGTAGCAAAGTCATCATATATTCAATGGGATCAGATAGTGTAGTATTGTCATCCAAGAAGCAGAGCTGCACACATGGAGTCATGTGTAGCTAGCCATTGGTTGGAACCTAAATTTGTGTTTGTATAAGCGATGACAAACATATGCATCACTTGTGAATTGGTCTGATTCTCACTACCTTAGCGGATATTTATCATGTTCAAGATTTCAATTGGATTATAAAGTGAGACCTATTGTGGCCTACATACGATGGAGTTAGTATGTTGTGCTCCAAGCAAACCTCCCTTATCACCAGAACAAGTACTTGGGAGACCGATTCCTTGTATTACTCCCAAAATAATAAGGTTTCCTGGGAGTCAATGAAGGAAATTCTTTGGACAAAAAACTTTCTAAAGAGCTCCGACATTAGAAAGATTGTTTTAACCAACTAACTTCCTTGATGGTTGGATTCATGTAGCCTTGGTTATCGCTCCACGTGATGTGCGAGGTTATAAAAATGTCTCCTAGCAAATTGTAGATTTTCTTTTCAATAAGAGACTTGGAAATTTGCTATGGTGCTAATTCTAGGGTGGTACTAATTTAATGAAGGTTGTATTGGACACCACCCAATGAGTCTATATGTTTTAAGGTGTGAATTGGATGAGAATCTTATCTGACTAAATTTGTTTCGACAGAAAGGTGTGAAGTAACTTTCCATACCTTACAAAAGTTGCTAACCACTACTTTTGTCTCATGCAATTAGATATGAAGGAACCTTTTGATGTGTTATATAGTGCATCCAAGGTTAGTTTTGGATATGTCCTTATACATGATGGATGGGTAATTGCTTGTGTCTCACGCTAGTTGAGAATGCATGAGGCCCATTACCCAATATATGACTTGGAATTAATAGCCGTTGTACATGCATTGAAGGTAAAGAGACACCACTTGCTTGGAAACATGTACATCGTCTATGAGGATCGTAAGCATCTCAAGTATATTTTCACCGAACCAAAGTTGAATATGAGGCAACAAAGATGGTTCGAGTCAAACAAGGACTATAACATGAAAGTGCACTATAATGCAGACAAGGCAAAAGTGAGGGTAGATACCTAGAATCAGAAGCTGCGTTGTCATATTCTGCAACTGTATTTGAGGATAGTTTCCTTGAACGCATCCCGAAGTGTTGTAGAATATTAAGATCATTTTATCTTGAAAATAAGAGCATGGAAGTTCAAAAGGATGAAAAAGGATTGTTCTTACAACAAAAGAAAGTGCCTATGGAGCCAACAAGCATTTTTGTGGTTAGCAAACAAGCTATGTTATGGGTGTCAATCGCCTTACCATGTCCGCTCACTTCCTACCTGTGAAAGCTAATAAGATCGACCATTGCAACATGATGAATGGTACATAGAGAAGATCGGTGGAATGGTATTTCGAAGACTGTTGTGTCTGCCCAAGGACCACCGTTACAACTCAAGTTTTGAAACATCTGTAATAGAGTGTACAACGGTTTAGTGAAGAGAAAGTTCACACCAAAAAGGTATGATTGAACCCTGCCAAATCCTGCAAAGAGAGTGGTTTACAAATTGCAGCTACCTTCAGAAGCGAGTACAACATTTCTTTTCATGTCTCATATGTTCTAGCTAAGGAATGTTACCTCTCCTGATAGAAAGGATCAAGTCATGTGGACCCGATATCGGATCAGCCATTGAATATATACCAAGAGAAAAAAACCATTTTGGATTTTGGATAACAAGACAGAGTGACTTGGAATAGTCTAAAAGTGGGACAAAGTGTTGAGAACCATCATGAAGGAAGAGATGCCATTTGCGAGATGGATAACGTACATATGTGAGGAATCACTTTTTGAAAACAAAAGCTAATAACTCAAATATCGAGATGAGACTTTTATAAGGAGGGAAGGGCTGTAACACCCATGGTGTTAAGCTTACATTTGCATTACACATCATGAGCATAATCATCTCATTTGCATAGTCATTTATTTAACATGAAATGATAAGTGTGCTACTTGCTTGTTTTGATTCAAAATAATTGCCTTATGTTAAATATGTAGTCCATGTGTGCTTCTGTATTTTTTTCTCTAATTAGGTCTAAAAATATTTAGGATGCAATCTGGACCAAAAATGGCATTTGTCATTTGGCCTAGATATGCTTTTATTTATTTATTGATCAATGGTGCTTGTTTGATTTGAATTGGAACGACATGCTAGGTTGCTTTTCTGTGAGTAAGTCCTTAACAAGGTTTGTTTTTATGTAAATTCTTGAAAATGCATGGAAAAGGTTCAAAATGGGAAAACAGTTTCAAAAGAATTCAAAATCAGCATTTTCCTTTTTATTTTAAAAAGGGGGTTTTATTGCAAAATTTAACTTAAAATCTATGCAGAACTTGGTTATAAACCCAAAAAGTGAAATGTTCTACTCATCAGCGCAACATTTCATCTTTTGAAAGTTTCCCAAATTCTGCATGATTTTTTATGTACACATCAAAATAGTTTTGTTCAAATTAAAAATCAATGTGGGGCCCACTTGTCGGCCTCGCCCTCCTCTCCTTCTTCTACCTCGGGACACGCTGTCTAGGCCGACGTCGTCCACATGGCGTTCGTACACCAACGCCCATCTATGTTTGTTGTGCGCCAAGCCCAAAATAATAGCCAGCGGCACGCCTGTACCCAAGCACCACACGGCCAACGGGTTCCGACGCCGCTGCCCAACTGCCGCGCCTACCCACGTGAACCGGGACGCATTTTCGTCTTTGTCTGCGCGTTAAGACCGCCCAACACCCACCCACTCACCGCCAGCTCACGTGGACGTCTGTCTAACCGCATTTTCTTTTCTTTTTTAGCGTATCCATGTCGCCGTGACCTCACAAAGCTAGTGCGCTAGTCCTTGTGCCTCGTCGTGGCCAGATGTGGCCAATGCACCACCAATTGCCGCCGCTGTCCACCGTAATAGCTTGCACTTTTGGCACCGTTAGGTTTGCGTCATCATCCTGAGTTCGTAGGTACCGGCCTTGTCGCTTGAGATGCTCACCGTCGGTGAGGAGCCGCCGGCCAGCGGCCATCCCCTGCTCCGTCCCGTGTGTAGGAAGCAGGAGAGGACCAAAACGTAATTTTATTACTCTTTCTGGATATATATGGATGATAGCCAAAGAGAAGGATTTTCAGATCTGGGCTTAGTTGATTTCAGGGAAGTTCGGGGGTCCTGATGTAAAGTGTCTAGTTCAAAAATGATTTCCTTGATCTTGTTATTTTCATATCTGATTAATTATTTGTCCAAATGAGTTGTTTCATGTTCCAGTATTTTTGTTACGATGAGATCTACCTGTTAAAAATATGAGATGTATTATTTGTGATGCTTTTTTGAATTTCTTTATTTATTGCTAATAAATGCTTTTATCTCTAGAAATGCATAAGTAATTCTAGAATGGTCAGAAAAATATGATTCCAGCTTTGTTACTCTTGTTATGACATGCTTAGCCTTTAAAAAAGTTTAATGGTCATGTCATGTGTAATTATTGCTCTGTTTATTTATTGTGCTCTTTTCTCTAATATGCTTAGAAATTTATAACAAATAAAATATGAGGAATTTATGCATGATAATTTTTCTAGGCTATTCTTATGCTTATAAGTAGCTAATTATATTCTGAGATCTATTTCGTCACACTTTTTTCTATACAAAGTATTTTATGCCTATTGAAATGTGTTGTCTTGTCATTTTTGTGTAGGGTATGATACTTACTGTTTTACCTTGACATGTTTATGGTAGGCTACGTTATCATGCTTAAGCTTTTGTAGTTTTTATAGAATTTTCTGTGTAATTGAAATAGATGGTGCAGTTCTGTCCTTATTTATTTATATACTTATTATGCCTTGCTCTATCATTTCATGCTATGAAGAATGTCTCTTTTTGTTCTTGTAAAATGTATAATTTGTTAGTGCTTATGGTTTAGTTCAATTAGTGTACAGAATGCATTGCCTTATATAAGTTCTATTTAAACTGTGGAAGTCAAAGTTTCTTGTAATGCTTGGGTAGGGTTAGTTGTAGAAGAGAATGCAATAGATGATATGTGCTTATGATAGATGTTCTTGGATGATATTGATTACCTTGTATTACTATTTCATATTCAAGCATCCATCATCATCATACACTAGTCTCATCCCATGTTCATTCCTCGTATTCATACGTGCATACACATCATACAGGACCGCACGAGAGAACACCCGTCATGAAGCCAAGGAGCCAGAAGGAGAAGTAGGTTATCAAGAACTAGGAGCAAGACCAGGAGTTTCCCGAGTGCCCGGAGATTTAGCCTCACTCTTCTGAAGGGAAGCCCCGGAGCATTTCTCCATGTGGTTTGCAAATATCTAACTTGTGTCCTTTTACTTGTTTGATGCATTAAATTATAGGAGTTGCTTGAAACCGTTGATGCATTACTTATATTCCTTTCCTACCTCGATATACTTTATATCTTGTTAGGTTCGAGATCGATTTATCTGCTTAGACTTGCTTAAATTAGATCGATAGAAGTCGGGTGATTTCCTGTCATCCACGAGTTATAGGTGGTGACTTAGAATGGCGAGATACATTGTTATCTTGAATAACCATGCGGAGATAATAAATCAAGACCGGGCAGGATTGGTACTGTGGACAGAACTAGAGGTTCTGTGTGATGAACTTAAACTGCTCTATGCCATGGTACACAAAATTAAAGTCTCACCTGTCAAACTGCTAGTGAACTTTTGGCTTAATTGCTTTGAGAATGAAAACTCCATCTATTACACATCATTCATCGCTTAGCCAATACATAGATTTTGACAAACTTACATAATTTTGAGTACATTGCCTCTGCTAGAGATGTTATAGATGAGTATGTTTTCATTAATTCTAATGTGCTCAAAAGAGGTTAAAGAGGTAGACTCAAAATGATTTATCCTAGCCATACAGTCGAAGTCCCTCTCCGTTGTGACAAACATCAACTGTATGTGCTTTGTACACGAACCATCAAATTGGATCGAGAGGCACGAGGCCGAAATATTGCAGGAACAGATAGAGTGACAAGAGGAATGTCACGAGCTGCCCAAATGAAGCAAGCTGGACCCTCACACCTTGCAGAAGAAGAAGTTGAAGAAGGCGATGAGGCAAGCTCCATGGACATCTTAGGGTCCATGGGAAGGCCTCCATGTCCACACTGCACTCCTTGCCCACGGGGTAGGGAGAGGCGCCACCAAAGGACAAATGTGGACGACCTCATCAACAACATGGGTGCAATGCACATTGAACAAGAGGCAACATTGCAATTATCGCCACAAAATGCCCAATATCTGCAAGCAATGCAAGATGAGGAAGCACAACGTTGGGCCGGATGGTTCCAACACTATCCGCCACAAAAGTGAGCAAGAGCCAAGCTTGGGGAGATCCTCTCCCCCACTAAGGTAAGTATTCTATCTTAGCATTTGCATTCTAGTTGTTATTTTTATTGCATATAAAAAATGAAAAGTTCAAAAATACCAAAAATATTTGTTTACTTTCTTTAACACTATGCTTCATGTATGCTCTTTCTCCTTATGGAAATGATGACTAGTTGCTTTGCCAATGTTTCTCTAGTGCCTAGTTTACAACTTAGTGCTTCTCTAAGTATGGATTACTTAGCTCTCTTAAACCATCATGAACCTAAAAACTTTGTGGATTGCGAGTGCTAGAACTAAGTCTAAGTTGTTGGGAGATATGGGATAGTGAGACAAAAGCTGCTATAATATTATTCTAAGCATGATTGATTACCGGAGAATTTATTCATAAAATGATCAAAACCTTAATTGTTCCTCAATGGTGATAAATTCCTACCACAGTCATATATGCTTTACATGTTCAAAACCTTCCACATAAGCTATTTGCTTTGTGTTGAGTGTTGTCAAGTCTTGTTGATCCCTGTTAAGAGACTTTTCATGCCTTTAAGATCAAGATCAAATGCACGCCACATACATATATACTGCTTCTACACTGGAAGTACGCAAAAACATGCATTCCACTTCCACTAAATAGGTTGCTCCATGCTTTAAGTGTTAGAATACCTCTCTAAATATTGTTAGTAGATGAGGTGCTCAGAATTAGTCTTACCTTCAATTGTTGCTGGTCTGCATGGACAGTTCGTGAGCACACTCCCAAGAGGTGTCAGGTCTTGGGCGGCATTAGGGTTTCTCACCACGTTCGGACTAGTTCTTAAAAGGTAGGGCATCCATAAGCCAATAGTCGCTTTAGTAGAGGTTCTGTCTTCCACTGTCTCGTCTATCCACACCACAAAAGTAGTAAGACACTAGTCTAGTTCAGTCATCTATCTGTTAGGATTAAGTGCATAGAAGTAAAGTTAGATAATAGGAGTCCTTTACTCACTCGTTGTCCACGCACCTAGCTAACACTCTACCAGTCATCTTTAGATTAGGATCTTTGCTATTTTACTTACCTATCCTATCTTTGATCCATTTACCCCCTTCTACACTAGTTGATACTAGATTGTAGTAGACACAAGGATCTCTTTCCCCTGTTTATTAAATATTCCTAGCTACTGCTTTCCCCAGGGATAAAATAAATAACGATACCTTGGAATACTCATCCTCAGTGATACATCGGTATATTCTATGCATTTGTGAAATAATCTCATAGACATAAGACATACTCCACAGGCTTATAGTGCTACTGCTAATCATTGGTAGTAACACTAAGAATTACCAAGAGGCATTTCTAGCGCCATTACCAGGAACTAACTATTTTTGGTAATTGCGTTAAGATTTGTCAACATCGTCTCTCAAGGATGGCCCAGCAACGCCGATAATCCTTCATGGCCTATGCATGTTCAGGACTTTGGGATCACCTAGCGATCGCGTCATTTCTTTCAATTGCTATGCAAGTACTTAAGACACTCAAGCTGCCACTTATTTGGTGGGTTCTACTTGGATTATTCTATTGAGAATAGTTTTGCCATTTATCGATCTGTAAGATCCCACTTTTGATCTTAATTATATTTTTGTAGTTTGTCCCAATATCTGAGCTGTGGACTTTCGAGTTCTTGCTTGTGTTCTTTGATTCATAGGCAGAGATTAGCCCTCGTGGCAATGTCAACCAATTGGCGACACTAATGATAACCAGAGGAGACGTGGTGCTAAAGTTGAAGGGTTTGGGTCTTTGTGATCTGGAGCTAGATCGGTGTGTCACTCTCCACCAAATCGATAGTTATCTTGAACCTGACGGAAGATCGGGAGGAGGCATGGTGCTATGGTTGTATGGTTCAGATCTTTGTGATTTGAAGCCGGATTGACTCTCCACCAAATCAATAGTTATTTTCCCGATGGTAAGATCAGGAACCCCATCCTCGTCACCTCTTCTCCCTGTGGGCGACCTGTTCCTTTCGCTTACCCACATGCTGTGTCCATCGCCGTGCAGGCTTTCCTACACCGTCTCTCATCCATCAGGGGCACGCGCGCGTCTTTGTCTTGTCGCTGCTGCCACTCGCCTACTTCTTGCCACAGCCGCAAGCACAGAACTGCCGCCCACCTTCCTCCAAAATGGCAACCACGTAATCCAATCCTTGAAAAAGACGAAGGAAAAGCGGAGTGTGCTGTTGTGCCTGCTTGATTGGATTTGATTCCGAATTCAATGTCTCCATCCTAGGTATTCAAATCTGGGAATCCATTTGGTCTATTGCATATTGCTTCAGTTTCTGATTCCTTTGGTGAGTATGCTGCATTTGTGGTCAAGAAGCAATGTACATAATTTTGGATAAATTGGATTGGAGATTGAACTAGGGGCCCCGGTCAGGGGTGTTGTGCGTGCATGCTGGACATGTCCAATATGCCTACCAGACATTGTCCGGTAAAAGCCAACAGAAGTAGAATTTCTGCACCCTTTGTTCAAACTTTTCAAAGTTTGCATGTTATGGATGAGAGAATTTGTTCCTACGAAGTTGCAAACATAGTGACATATGTACTGTATAGGTGCTTGCAAAACTTTGTACAAATAATCTTGTCTATAATTACAACAAGGTATACTATTGAACATGCTTCTAAGGTCTGTGTGTGATATTATTTGGATACAAGGCAGCAGCCATGAACGAGAGTAGATCAAAATTTATCCATGATCCTATCACTGGTGAGAGGAGAAAGAAAGCAAGGTATGGACAACAATATGTTAGGAGATCCAATAGAAATACTTCCAAAGCAGCTCTTCAGTATGTAGAGGCTTCAGGAAACTCATCTCTAAAAATGTGTCCGAATCAAGAAGTGCTGATAGAGAGTTAGATAGTGAGTATGATGATCAGGAGTAGGAAGAAGACGAAATATAAGAGGAGATATAGGAGGAACAATCACCTCAAGTGTTCCAGCCATCTCAGCCAGAGCAGCCAGTACCTCCTAGGCATTTTGGGCCTCGCAAGAATTGACCTCCCAATCTATTGCCAGAAGATATTCCTAGAGTGCATCATCATCATGGTAAGGGCGCAGCCAAAAGGTCCAAGACTGCAAGGGAAGTGGATCCTAGGCGTCTGGATAAAATCCCATATGACTACATATTTCATACTATGTTTCACATTGATTTGTACAACAGTGTGATCTTGTCCAGGACTTTAGTTGTTACTCCTAATCAGTGGATTGATTGGTAGTATGTTAGAGACTTACAAAAATCATCCATCCAAAGTGCCATAGAAGCTTGTGAGCGCACAGGAGCTTATAACATTATGCAATTTTAGCATATATGGTGCAACGAAATCATAGCTCAATTCTATGCCACCTTGTACGTTGAAGAGAATGTGAAACGAATGCATTGGATGACAGAGGGCTTCTGGCATAGTGTTGACTACAGGACATTTGCAAAACATCTTGGTTTTGAAGAAAGACAAGATCCCTGATGAGCATATCTTACCCGCACAACAGCTTGGTTGCATGTACCCAACTAGGGATAAAGGAGTAGTTGTTGGAAAGGTTTCTGGCATTCACGCTACCTATGCTTACCTGAATAGGATGTTTAGGGTGACTATTGATTTGCAGGAAAAGTGATAGAACAATGATTTCATATTACTCTAGAAATTTGCTTAATAGGATGGCGCTAGATGCTCAGCCTTTCAGCATCTGGCATGAGATCAAGAGTGTTGGAGAGAGACCTCTCAAGGGATGTGGATATGCTCCTTATATCATGCATATGACTGAGCAGGTGACTGGACACACATTCACAAATGAACACTCACATAGGGCACTAAGGATTCAGGCAGACTTGTCAGAGGTAGCCGGTCTAGTTCCTTCAGCTTCAGCAGTAGTTGATGCACCTTCTGGTGATGTAGCAGTGGGAGTAGCTTCTCCTTCACCACGTGCTCCTTCGCCTTCTACTTCACACCGTGGTAGTCCTCCTTCCCTTTCTAAGCTTTGTAGTTGCATATCTGGTATGTGCAAGAATATGTATGCAATCAAGACCAGCTTGCACCATGAGAGGAAGGCTAGAAGAAAGGATTCCAGGACTCTCAAGCAGAGATCACTTCAAATTTCATCCGCCGAGGTCTCCACTTTCTGAGGGCACAACTAGTGAGCTAGAGACTTTGAGCAGCAGTAGTTCAGATATGATAGAGAGTATGCTGAGTTCCTTCAAAGACATATCAGTGAGGATAGAGGCCATGAAGATGATGGTAATGAGTGATTGTTGCTTTCAGATGCAGCTTGCAAACCTTTATGCTTTGTTGATACCCTTTTATGGAGATAGATGACAAAGGGGGAGAGATATAATTAAAGCTTCAGAATGTTTCTTTTATGATGATATTGTGTATCTAGAGATATGTACTGCCATTGTAGTTTTTGAGTTTGATCTTTATTTCATATCATGTGAGAGATGAGGTCCTATGCTTGATGGATGTATCTTTTGAGATTCATGAGACATGATGTTTGTCTTCGTAATATATGGGCTTGAGAAAACTTTGTGATGGGTGCTATGTGTGTGATCTATATGATGTATTTCTTTTCATAAGGATTGTGCATGTTTTAGAGTGAAAATGTATGATGTGACGCTTTTATATTTATCCTTGTGTGATATATTATGTCATGCATCACCGATTTATTTGTAGCACACACATGCACCTGACGAATGCAATGATATAGGGGGAGGCTTTCCATTTGTGTTAATTTATGCAACTTGGCATTTGAAGCCATTTATATGACTTTCACTCATATGCATAAATTGAGGGGGAGCTCTATCTATATCATTGGATTCAAAATGATTAATGTTATATGTTTTTGTAAGCTTTAATTGGGTTGTCATCAATCACCAAAAAGTGGGAGATTGAAAGTGCATCTAGCCCTTTAGTGGGTTTTGGATGATTGAATGACAATGTGATTAAAGCTCTAATGAGTTTGCTAAGTGTTAACAGGAAATTGATCATCTCACATGTACTTGGATAAATTGGATAAAGCCAAAATGATGTGTTGTTGTATAATGAATCTAGTTCAAGCACAATACAACAATGCAAATAAAATTCATGCAAAGGCTTTTCTATTGTGTGATTTCTATGATCAATGTGAAAGCAAGCACCATGAGAATTAATAAGGCATGAGGAATTGCATATGGAATGTCTCATATTTGAAGCTTGAAAATAAGTTAAAATGAATAAGACAACAATGCAAATGAATAGATAATTCAACATAAGACGTGACTTGATGGCTTGAGATAATGAAGATAGCAATGAAAGTACTAAGCAGGTGTGAAGGGCAAGCGATGGTTTGGAGGCTGAAGAACCTAGCTGAAGTGAAGAAGAAAGTATTTGCATTTAGTCAAGGTACCAATCAAGCTATGAAGGTTATATTAGTGTGGAGGATCAAATCACTATTGGAGTGTTTGATGGAAAGTTACTTGGTACATTTGGAATTATCTATATTTGGTGAATGGATGAAGTCACATGCTCGACATGGCTATGCTCAAGTGTAAAGATCAAAGTTGGCATGTTGGCGCCCTCACTTGATAAAGATTGAGAGAAATAGCATTGGTTTAAAGAAGATCAACTCAAGTGGTCCAATCTCATTTTTCATCTTGAGTAAATAGGTAATGTCGTACTATTAAGAGGGATGCATCATGTTAATAGATAATGATTCATAAGTGCTCAAGCCAACCCATGAGAGAACAAAGTAAAGAGTGCCCTAAGAAATAATTTGTGTTTGTTGTGGTCAGTCCTGCCAGACATGTCCAGAAGGCCTACAAGAAATTTTAGGTACTCTTGGTCACAAAACTTTTTCTCTTTTCTCAAGTTGTGTTTGTCGGAAGTTCTAACAAACATCAGAAGTTTGGGTCAGAAGTTCTGACAAGCATCAGAAGTTTTGATGCCTTGCATGCTTTTAAAATCCTATGCGGGTCATTAGATTAGGATCATAACAGAGATGTCCAAGAGGCCTACCAGACACGTCTGGGATGCACGTTCAGAACCCCAACGGCTAGAAAACGACTATTTTTTCAAAGGGGGCTATAAATACCCCAATCCTCCACCTTTGGATGCTACTGATTTTGCTAACATTCATACATGTTTTTGAGCCTTTGGAACACTCTCCAACCCTCTCTTAGTGAGTGTGTGATGTAATTTGCAAAATCCATTAGTGGGTTGAGATAATTCAAAATTGAGAGCAAGCCACCTCTTGAGCACTTGTGCATATTATCAATCTCGTGATTCGCATTTGTCACTCTTGGACTCTTCGGTCCTAGATGGTTAGGCATCACTAGAGAACACCTGGTAGATTGTGCTGTGCCTCAGATTGTTTATAATGGTTTGATTTCACCATTGAAAGGGAAGAAATCAAGAAATCATCTAGTGAAGGAGGAAAAGGAGTTGGAATACACTCCGGCTAGAATGACCTTCATGGTATCCTCAAGGGGGGACCTAAAAGTAAAGGAGTTGGAAAAGACTCCCACTAGAGGGACCTTTGTGGTATCCTCTAGATTCACTCTTTGGGTCTCCCATAGCTCCCTCAATAGAGAGTAGGTCTTGATGGAGACCAAACTTCAGCAAAACAAATATCATGTCTCCTCTTGCCTTCATTTTGATATTTATGATTCTCTTGTGGCATTTGAGCTCATGTGTAGGTGTATTGTGTGAGATACAACTCTTATTAGGTCCCTGTAGCTTGGAGTAAAAGACTGGATTACGAGTTAGCAAGTTTGGAGTTGTGGTGCTGAACCTATGAATCCCGGACATGCCCGGGTGACCTACTAGACATGTCCGGTATTTACCAACTATGCTTCATTTATTTTTTCTTCATTATAATCTCTTTGTTGTAGGGATGTGACCCCTAGGTTCATTAGTACTTGCTATATTCTCTATGGTTTACTCATGAGGAATTATATTTCTCTGATTTAGAGCTTTCAAGTAATTGGAAGCTAGCAAACAATTTATTTTCAGATTTCAAGGTGTTAATCTTTAGAAACGCCTATTCACCCCCTCTAGGCGACATCCTCTTCCTTACACCATCCCCAATTGGTATTTCTAGTGCTATAACATAGGAGGAGTGTCCTATTCATATTGACACATGGTATTCATGCAACTACATGTGGTATTTGCAAGTGGTGTCCCTCCATCATATGGTGGTGTCCATCAAAAATAAAGAGTCAAGACTCAACCATCTACTCAAGTCCAACTATTTGCATCAAAGGACAAACCCTACATATGGTACAGGAGGTTCATCTTCACATAGTATCACATTTACATGGTATCAAAAGACACACCTTCATGTGGTATCTGCATATTGTATGGGGCTACACACCTTTGATGGTGATTGATGACAAAGGGGGAGAGAAAAGTACAAAGATATGTGAGAAGCATATTCTAAAGAAATTGGACAAAGATGGGAGAAGACATGGACATGGATCAAGAGGGAGCAACATTGAAGAATGGAGGTGGATCAAATTCTTGGACAAGAGAAGCACACAAGTAGGGGGAGCAAGCTCATGAACTTGGTTGATTGCATTTGAAATGTGCATATTCCTGTGCTTGCTTGCATTTGTATAAGTTTTTAAATTCAATATGCAATGCTTATGTGGTGTATGCTAGTCACAGAACTTGATTGATGATTTGATATCTAGCATGCATAGGATGGTTTAGCTAGACTCATGTGTTCTTTCATGTGGTACTAGAACCTTGCTTATAATGTTGATCTCATGTGGTATCTAGTGCTTTTAATGTATCTAGCTAACCATGATGGTGCTAAGGTTATCCTATATACCATAGCATCACTTAGTAGTGCTAACTCTCCCAAAATTTCCATATTTATGCATGTGTGCAAGCTTGATATCAAACCAATTGAGCACACATGTAGGGGGAGCTATCACTACAAAGTTGACTTTGTGGTACTTATCCAATTCATAACATTCAGCTTAAATGTTGGATAGTGGCATAAAGTCCAAACATTCTTAAATTCCATATCTTTGTAGAGTTGTTATGAATTACCAAAAAGAGGGAGATTGAAAGGTCCCTTGATTGGTTTTGATAATTGAGTGACAACTTTAGGTTGGACAAATGTGTTTATGTTGAGATACATAGGGATTAATCCATAGACATATGTTGTGAGCAACATATGCCATGGTGGTGGAAATGACTTGGAGATCTTGCAAGGCTCATACATGTGATGATGATGGGGCTCATTGCATATGAGACATGACATGGAATCATGTGATCAAGATGGTGAAGATCAAGATGAGGCCTGGATCGATGGACCGGTTGCAAGTGTGAAGGGAAAGTCAAGGCTTTGAAGCGATGGACCATGCGATGGTGAAGATAGGGCAAGACTTGGCGATGGCCGACACAACAGAGAAGAGCAAGTGAGGTCAAGATTGATGGACCAAGACAGTCATGCGATGATATAAAGTGAATCATATCTATCGATTATGTAATAGAACAACCCAATTTATATAAGTCTAAGTCCAAATTAACGTGCTGAGACAGCTTAAGTTGCACCTAAGCCCATATAACCCGGTAGTCCATGAAATCATGAAGGATTTCAAACCAACTTACAACCAAGATCGCAGAGATTCAGTAACCATAGTCCACATGTTACATAAAGTTCATAATTACATATAGTTTACAAATATTATTACAACACCTTTGAATAAAGAATAGCGGATGCAAATTACTTTGAAACACTCGCACTGACATTTTGTTTTAATACAGTGCCAGCTCATAGTCAATCCAACAAAAGCATCTGAGATAAGATATAAAGAATGACCTTGCCCATGGTCTACTCCTCCCGTAGTGGTATACAACTCCACCTTGTCAGCACAACAAAAACAATATTATGATCTGCATAAGTGGGATAAAACCCTGAGTATGAGAATGTACTCATCTAGACCTACCATCATAAACCAAAACTAAATAGACACCAAGGATTATGCAAGGCCTTTGTAGTGGGTTGGCTAGACTCATTTGCAGAAAAGCATAGATTATCGGATTATATACCTCTTAAGATAAATCATTTTTAAACTCTTAGCAACAGATTATAAGTGTAGCCTATTTAAACTAGATTAGCACCTATACTAGCAGTAACCATTAGGTTATTAAACAATCAATAGTATATGTAACCATCTCAAGTTTGGCAATTCTTTCAACATCATCATATAACCATTCCCATGTTCCACAAGAGAATAACTACGAAACCGCTACACAAGTCAAGTGTTCACTATCCAGGAATGATGGTGATTCGAATCGATTACTAACTAGATCACGAGGTATTCCCCACACAAACCACACTCATCAGCCAAAGTGAACTATAGGTCACCATTGGTACTGTTTGGGTAAAGTTGCGGGACCGCTATGGACCATTCTACACCCAGAGGTTATCCGGTGCCAGGTCGCTCAAGACATGTCTGCCCACGGTACGTCGGGGTAATTCAAAGCATGCTTGCCCACAGTCAACCCGGGCCTCTGACCACCCCACCTCCATTTCGTGTTATGGTTACATTTCGGTCACCGGCCCAAACAGAGCTACTAGGCTTCGCGGTTGGAACAATTTATCCTTCCAGTTAAATGTGGGGCATGCATTCAACATGACTTGAGGACGTACAATGGGTCCCTAATCCATTTATCTAACACTTTTGTTATTTTTCCATGATCATCAGTACCTTGCAAAATTTCCTTTATTTACCTAAGGTGTAGGTTAATCAGAAATCACCCACTTCTAACAGTCTAATTTAGCATGGCTAAGCATTTGTATCTATTCTACACCTAATAGGGTATAAAGTATATCAAGGTGGGCAAGGAATATAAGTAATGTATCAATGATTGCAAGCAACTCCTAAACTTAATGCATCAAACATATATAAAAGGACTCAACTGAGATTTTTGTAAACCACAGGGAGAGAATGCTTCGGGGCTTGCAATCTCTCGACGAGTTAGTTCGACGATCGGGATCTTCAGGCAAATCCACGTCTGGCTCCTCGTCTCTTGGCACTTCCTATGCGAAGACCTCATATTGGAATCCCCTCTTGCACTACTTGAGTTCCGCCTCATGTGCTTCCTTCTATCCTGTATGATGCATATGTGTATGTAAACATAACAAATGCATGTGGAGATGGGCATATATGATGATTCATGAATGCTTTCCATGAGTGAATATGCTGCACATGATGGATTAAAACATGTTACTTATTTTACCGAGTATGTGCATATCCATATTCTATAGAACTAACCATCATCAAGCAAAGCATGCAATCACACATAGAAGCAATATGAATATACATACACTAATAATTAGGTGCTACATAAACACATTTCAAAATTAAACTACAACAAGCACACCAGCAGATTACATGCTAAAAAACATAGAAAAGCATATTAGCTAGCATGGAATGATAACACAAATCATTAATAAACACATATTGAATTAAGGATATAACAACATCACATATTTATACTGCACAGAAAATTCCACAAAAATAATAGAAGCTTAAGCATGACTAAAGTAGTCTACCATAAAAATTTTAGATCAAAACAGTAAGTATTTAAGCCTACCCAAAAAAGGCAAGACAACACATTTAAATGGGCCTAAAATACTTTATACACGAAAAGGTGTGAAACAACAGATCTCAAAACATATGTAATTACTTCTAAGAAATATTAGTCTACAAAAATTATCAAGCATTTATTCCACATATATTATTTACTATGAATTTCTAAACACATACCCATAAATAGAGCTATAACTAAACAGAGCAATATTTACACATGACATAGCTAGTAAGTATTTTTGCAGATTAAGCATATCATCAGAAGACTAACAAAACTAGAACCATATTTTTTTGACAAACAAAGAATTAATTATGCATTTCTAAAGATAAAAGCATTTACTAGGAAAAAATAAATCTATATAGAAAAGTATCAAAAAATTACATATCATATTTTACATTCATAGATCTGATCAATAAAAGAATACTGCAATTTGAACCATCTCATTTGGACCCAAAACGTGCACGATATGATTTTCACAAGATCTACTAGAATTTCAAGAAATCATTTTTGAAAATCAATTAAACCAAAAATGCTATGTGCACCCAAATCTGTACACGGGGACATCTAAAAATATTGGGTGCACCCGGTGCTTTGCACCCAGGCCTGCTAGCAGCTAGGACCCGCGGGGTCTTCCTAGCCCCACCGATCAGTGGGACCAATACAGGGGTATAAGAAGTGCAGGATGATGTGACCTCAGGGGTATAAGAAGTGCAGGATTCGGTGGCCAAACTCACCAGTGGCCATGTCCGGCGGCGGATGGTAGCGGAGGTCGGCCGTGCGCCGGCCAACTCTGGCCACGGCGAGGTGTACGGAGAAGCGCAATGGCTATGCAAGGATGAGGCGATGGCGATTCGCAAGAAAAAAGCAAAGAAAACGCTGCCGCACCGATGACAACGAGGGTCGCCGGTGTGTGGCGGCGCGGTTGGCTGCGTTCGGCCGAATTTGGCAACGACGAGACAAAACGACGATGGATACAATTCCTATGTGCCTAGGAGACGCACATTTCACAAAAAGAAGAATAAAATGGCGGCCAGAATGATGGCAAGCAAGCACGCGGTCATGGCGACGGTTGTCGGTCATGTGGGAGAAAATGGCCCGATTGGCCTATACCTTGGGTCGACGACAGCGGCGAGCATGCTCAAGAGATGGCTGGGCTCATTGCAAATCCGTGCACGTAATCTGGGGAAAAAGTGACGTGACGGTGAGGCACGACCATGGAGTGAGCTCACGGCGGCGGCTATGGCATTGTTGTTTTTGCTAGGGAAAAGGAGAGGAGAGTGGGATCTGGTGGAGCGGTTGGGTGTCTTAACGCGAGAAAGGAGGCCTAAAACACGTCCAGGTTCGCTCAGGCAGGCGCCGCGGCCGGGTAGCAGTTGCCAATGGCGTCGGAGCCTGACGGCCACGCGGCGCAAAGGCTTGGGCGCTAGGGCCGGGCCTGTCCGGAGTGGGAGCGGCGCGCGCGGAGTGGGCGAGCCCGGCTGCAGTTGACGGTGGATATGCCATAAAAATCCACATCAAAACACCATCAATAGTCTTGGAAATAGGGGAAGAATAACTTGACATAGACATATTTTTTTCAATAATTGGTTCCATTATCAATAATTGGTTCCATTTCTACTCATAGTATTTGGATGCAGGGATGATCAATTTCAAAGGAAAATGGGCACCTGGACCCACCATAGGGGGGTCGTCCAACCCCACCAATGGGAGGCCCAGGGCCCTATGACGTGGCATGATCCATGAGAAGCCTCGAGAGACATTCTCCACCCTCAGATCCCAATTGTGTTTTCGTTCAAGGGTGAGAGATGAAAGAACATAGATTACCAAAATGATCCAATACATGAGACTTGCTTATGAAGTGTGGGGACACCAGACGAAGCAAGCCAGTGGGCCCACCCTGCCAGAGAGGGGTAGGCCGACGCCCTCCTTGTGGGCCCTGACCTCCAGCAGCACTCCACCGCCTTCGTGCATGCCGCCATGCATTACTCGTGATCTTGGACGTCAGTTTAAGGTGGTTCATATGGCGGTTTATCCGAGGGTGGAGAGATGGGGAGCACACGGATCGCTGACATGGCTCCCCCTCTACTCCCCCTATAAATTGAGGCTGCATCCACCCTCTCAAGACATGATTCAACTCATGATTCATTCATGATCTAGTGAGATACAAGTGATTAGTCCTCTAGTTGTAGTTAGTCTAGTGTGGGAGTTAGAGTTGAGTCGAGTGAAGCTCGGGGTCTCCAGAGTCGTCTTCTGGAGAGTCTGGTATTGCTCTTCTATCTTTCTCTTGTAAGAATTTCTTTATTTAATATAGTATTCTTCTTCTACTTTTCTAAGTATTTACTTTGTGCAACATTATTCTTGCAATAGTACTGTAGTGCTCTAGTTTGTCTTATAGTAGTTACACACTAGATTGTGATCCTATAAACAACTCCTTGGTTGTTTACCATCGCCTGTAACAAGGTGCTAAAGTTGAGTCGTATATTTGGCCAGAGTAATGAGAGTTAGTGTAAGTGTGGTGCTTAGGCTAAGTCTTACCTTTGGTTGTCACTGGTCCGCATGGACAGTTAGTGGGCGCACTCCTAAGAGGTTATAGGTCTTGGGCGGCATTAGGGTATTGTCACCACATTCGGGCTAGTTCTTAAAAGGCAAAGGCATTTACTAAGAGTATAGTCGCTTTAGTAGGGGTTCTGTCTCCTGCTGTCTCGTCTATCCCTAGCAGCCAAGTAGTAAGGTAGCAATCCTAGTTGTCTCTACTATTTTATTAGATTAGAACACAGAAGTAGAATTAGAACCATAGGAACCTTTCTCACTCATTGTCCTCCCACTTAGCTATGCTACACTAGTTATCTTTTGGTTATCTCAGTTAGTTATCTTGAATCATCACATTCCTTTTACCTCTACACTTGTTGTTACTAAATTGAGATAAGGACCTATTAGTATTTCTAGCTATCGCTTTCCCTTGGGATAAATATCAATACGATACCTTGGAATGCTCTCGGGTTAAGTGCTACAGCGGTATATTCTGTGCGCTTGCGGAATCATCCGACGGACATAAGAAATACCCCACCGGCCTTTCTTGCATCATCACCAATCTTTGGTGGTTGCGTTAAGAATTGAAAACAAGCATTTCTTGCGCCGTTGCCAGGGAAAGCATAGCCTAGAAATTGAATAAGATCGAATTCAGAAATATATCATCAATTTAGTACCAATTAGCTATAGGGGGGTTTACCCTTTGCCTTTGTTTCTCTTTGTTATGAAGCAAGGCTGTGTATGAGTGAGTTCCAATTCAAGGCAACCATATTAGAAAATCCTGAGACATCCTGAAGGAGCCTTAGACGCCGTCTAGTGTCCCACCGGAGATCTAGCTCACACTTGAATTCACTCAAGGAAGGAGGCTCAGCACCAACGCTTGAACAATCAATGGCTACATCATCAATCTCTGACTTCTCAGCTCCCTCAGTTACTCATGTTACCATGGGACCAAGAGTGGAGGTAGGAGAAGTCGACTTTGAGATTAAGCCATTGCTTATCACCATGGTGCAAGCCAGTACATTTTGTGGGAAGCCACATGAAGATGCAAATGCACATCTCCAGCACTTTCTGGAGGTGCGTAGAACTATTTTCATCAAAGGGGTCACAGCTGATGCCATCCGACTTCGCTTATTCCCATTCTCTCTGCTTGGAAAAGTGAAGCAATGGTTCTACACTGAGCCCGATGATGTCAATACCTAAAGTGGGTGTGCCAATGCATTTCTCAAGAAATTCTTCCCTATGGTCAAGACCTGCTCTGAGGGCCAAGATTTCAAGCTTCCAATAACAGGCAAATGAGACTATTCCCGAAGCATGGGAATGACTCCAGGAGTACACTCGAGAGTGTCCACACCATGGAATTAAGGAATGACTCCTGATTCAAGGTTTCTATTATGGGCTAGCTCTAGCAGCACATAGTCACCTTGATGCCGCTGCAAAAGGAGCATTCACATCCCTCAATGTCACATAAGCTAAGAACCTCATTGAGAACATAGTGACAAACCAAGGATGGAGTGATAAATGTCCTCATCCCAAGAAGAGAGGCATGAAAAACATTGAAGAGGTAGATGTCATCTCTCAAAAGATGGAGCTCTTGATGAACAAATTAGACGAAAAAGCCAAATTCAAGAAAGATCGAGAGGCCATCCAACAACACGCCTCTACACGTGCAATCAACACAATTCAATGGTATGAGGTGCAAGATTCAAGCCATGAAGTCATAGGCGCCATTAACAACGTGCGACCTCAGCAAGGACAAATGGCTTCGCGCTTCAAAGGCTAAGAATGCAAGAAAGGACAAGGAAGATGATGATGAAGAAGAAGAACCTCCATCCACAGAAGAAAATGCCAAGTTCCATGGAAAGACAGCCCCACACAAGTTCTATGACACCAACATGTTGCTGCCTTTCCTAAGGACGAGGAAACAAACAATCAATGAACAATTCAGAAAATTCATTGAGGTAATTCATCAACTATATATAAATATTCCACTACTTGATGCAATGCAGGTTCCAACCTATGCCAAGTACCTGAGAGACATCCTCAACCACAAACACCTACTGCCCACAACAGATGTAATTAAACTAACCAAAGAATGCAGCGCGGCTATACTAAACCAACTGCCAAAAAGAAGAAGGATCCTGGGTGAACCACCATCGACTGCTCCATTGGGACACAGCACTTTGAGCTTGCACTGTGCGACTTGGGAGCAAGCGTCAGTGTCATGCCAAAGGTAGTTTTCGATCAACTAAACCATGTTGTTTTGTCCCCTACATCATACTTGCAGCTTGTGGACCAGTCAATTCGCCATCCAGCTAGGGTAGCTAAAAACATCCCCGTAAAGATACGCGAATTCTTCGTCACCGTGGATTTCGTGGTACTTGATATGGAAGTAGACAAGAAGATTCCACTCATCCTTAGGAGACCGTTTCTCAGCACCGCCAATGCACATATTGATGTTGGAGCCAGAGAAATTCAATTCACCATCAATGGGACCCAAGAAAAATTCCCCTTCAAACCCAAGGTAGCACAATGCTCATTGATCATGGCAATGAATTTGGCAACTGTGACTCTCGTAGCCAAAACCAACAAGAAGCCTAATCCAAGACCATGATTGAAAAGCAAGCAAATATGAAAGAGGAAGGTGATCCAACTGGTGAAACTTCCAAAGAAATTCCTACACTGGTCCAAGGAGAAGGATTTGCTGCAAGGACTTAAAGGAATAATTCTTCCATCAAGATAAGTACACTAACACTTAATTAAGCATTTACTTTATATCATTTATTTTACTTCATTTATTTGTTTCACTTAGCATTTATTTCCAAATCCTTTTTGTTGTCGGCTTTTATTAAGTTTAAAACTAATATAATTAATTAATAAATAATCTAAGCAAATTGGACACCAGGTAGGGCCCATGGGGGGTCGGCGGACCCCTCCCTGGTGTCTCTCACCTGCCACTTCTTGTCCATTGCAAAAACATGCCATGCCATGATGTTTCCACCCACGACAGGACCTTTTCACTAGCATTTGTTGCTACATAGTCCTGCTTGAGCATCTCGATGACCCATGCATGGCAACCTTTTAGCTTTTTCAGTCATCTTCCTGTGCATACACATGTTCTCGTGCTAGTGTAGACTGACCAGAACCTCATGGGGGATAGTGAAGGGATCTGCCGACCCCTTGGTGGGCCCCATCTCCTCTCATCCTCTTGCATGAGCTGTTTTACAATTATTGCCAGAATGTTGGTTGTCGACATGCTATTCTAGGACCTAGAACTTCTCTCTCTTATCTCTTGCTTTAATAAAAATACAAGAAGAGATGTGTACGACAAACATGGGTAGGCCTAGGAAGTGGAGTGAATCCTTCATGACAAAAAAAATCCAGCTCCTCTTCCTAAGCCCATTCATGCAACCTTTGATCAAATCACATCTTGCTAATAATGAGAAAGATGCATGTTTAAACTTTTAAGAAAATCCCACTTAGTGAAGGCATCTCTCTGAGAAATCCATGAGCAAAATGCCACCTACCCTAGTCATATCTTTCCTCCCTCTTTTGTTCCTTTCTTCCCTCCATCATGCATTGATTCCTTGAGAAAGCATCCAAAAGAGAGGAAAGTGGGCAACCAGACATGGGGGTGCAATCAATTCGCTCATACGACAAAGTTTGTGAAATTTGGAGGCATGACGGGGGGTCGGCCGACGCCACATGGCGTACCCAGCACCTGCCCTCTCTCTCTCGTCTTATTCTCTCACTCAGGAACACGTTGCTCCATTCAAACCACCAGCAAACACTTCGACATTCTCATTCACTCTCCCTCTCCCTCTCGAGTGCTACATTCATCACTAAAGGAGACAAGAAGAGGTAAACACCGGTAAGGAGATCGCTTAACACTAACCTCTCTTGTCCAAGTGGTGTTCGTGTTTCTTCCTTAGCAGGCATGAGTAACCCTCTCAAAACTGCGGCAAGGAAGGTACGCGCAGCTTTCAGTGGGAGCTCATCATGGCATTCACGCTAGTCCATCAGCTCGGGAGGTGAACTATCCTTCCACAACACCGAGAAGCAAGCATACGAGGAGCACATGCAGCAAGATGAAGAACTAAATGAAGAAGCATAGCCCCTGAGGACACAAGACCAGGAAACCGGCCTATGGCTAACTGCTCAAGAAATGGTCACCCTAAACAAAATCCACCACCGCGAATTCGAACACACCAAGGTATTTGACCCTAAATTCCTCCACCACACAGGTATGGATGGGGAATTCTTTGATGTTTTCAGTGCAATAGGATGGGGTGAATTTTGGGATTTCTCTTAATATCCGGGTAGTAAGCTTCTTACATTGGAATTCATGAGCACCATAAAAGCAACTAAAGATTCCATTTATTTTCACTTACGTGGTAATGATTTTAATCTTGATTGGAAAAACTTTTTTGCATGTCTTGGTTTTATTAATTGTACAACCAATATTGAGCATGCCATCAAGAACTTTAAAGAGAATTTTGGTATGAGATAACTAGGGAGAACTTTATTGGGAAAGCACAACCACGCACGAGTCATATTTGCAATCCCACCTTACGATTCATGCACAAATAGATGGGTGTCACTTTCTTCCCTAGAGATGACATAAGAGTTGTTAGGGAAATTGATAGTATAATACTCTATGCCATGGTTCATAAAATTCGTATATCACCTATGAAAGCCATGGTGGAACATTGGATATCTACACCAAAAAGGATAGGCTCATCTGATTTCACCTCTATAATTACAAAGTTTTACACCACTCTTGGTATACTTGATGATTTCAATGACTACATAACCGCTCCTAGAATTATCTTGAAGAAAGAACATTTTGTTCAAGTGATTGTTATTGTAGGTGGCCCTAACGATACAATCGAATTTAAATTCCAAAAAACACAAGCAAGACTCACTTTGTCATGTCCAGAACTAAAATTGTATGGGGGCCACCCATTAATTCCTAACCTTCCTAGAGTTGGAGAACGTGCCAGTTTTTTAGGTCTATTCACACGAGGAAAGGCACGAGCTACACAACATGATGATTCGGACGACGACAACGACTATGCAGGCACTTCAAATGCCATGCATACCTCCCGTTCTGGAGGGAGACACAGGTCTGGGGCACGAGTTACCCGAGTTTCTCTTTCCTCTTCGCAGGAAATCGGATCTCGCAGCGAGCGTCATGACACAGAGCTGCTGAACAAACAATTTGCTTCACTGCATACTAGCCATGAAGCCATCCACAATGCCACAGTGCAAATGCAGCAGCAGCTCCAGAATTATCGGGAAACAAATGGTAGAAATTGGGCCAATCTTTATGCACACCACAACATGCCAATACCACCATATATTCCCCAGTATCCACAGCAGCAGCCACATCCATACCCACCTCCGTAGTATCCTCCACGATATCCACCTCACTATCCACCGTACCCATATCCACCTCAGTAAGTGAGACGTCATGGAAAGGACAAGCTTGGGAGATTCTCTCCCCCACTAAGGTAAGTATGCTTACTTTTAATCATGCAAGTTTAATTTTTGTTAAAAAATTATATATATTAATTTCAAAAATTATAAAAATACAAAATAAATTTTCTATATTTATTTTTACTTTATATAATAACTAGGTGAGTGTCCGTACGTTGCAACGGGAATAATAAACTTGTATTCAAACATTTCTACATGAGCGACTTAAGAACTTAAAAATCATGCCAATTTCAGACTTGTCATACCACATTGTTGTCATCGTGACAAGCAAAACATCTAATAATGCACACATGCTTCAACAATATTTTTTTTTTAAAAAAAGCAAAGATATACTGTGATATACATTCAACTTTATTAAAAAATAGGATTATGTTAGCCTATGTGAACGACCTTGATGTCAACGTACTAATTTCAGCTAAAAACGATAAAAGATTTCAGATTACATTCCATCTATCAGAGCTAACTAAACACAAACAAATTGACAATTTTTTCACACGATTTGCTAACACGAATCATTTTTCATACTCCAATGATAAATCCATTAATCTTCTACACATGGGAGCTACCCTTGCAGCTTCTCACAACGCAGATGCCCTCTGAACATCATGAGTTGGTAAACACATGAAAGAAAAGAAGAAAAAGAAGTTAGGCTGAACTGCTGAAGCAGGTTAAGGAGGCTTTGATCTATCCTTTCAGTTGAATTTGGGAGCCAACTGTCCATCCTTGCAGCTTGTAGAAAGGCAAGAGAAGATGCATTGGTGGTAATCTGTCTACACAAGTGTCATTGGTTCTACTCATGGCCGTAAAATTTCATAGCAACAAATTGTCGGATTTGTTTAAGGGAAAAGAGTGGGAACTCACCTTCTATTCTTTTGTTGAAGCATAACAGTTCTTCGATTGAACCCCTCCTGAAAATAATTTGTGGTGATCCCCCAAAATGGAGATGGTTATGCAACGTCTGCAGAACAAAAGAACATACTGTCAGCCTGTACTTTGCAATCAGAAGACTATATCATAAGGGAAAGAATATTACCCCACTGAAGATGTATAAAATGTAAAATTAATTACGAAAACAGCAAAATGGGCTGTCCAGATAGATTGGTGTGATGGCTGTATTCCTAATGTCAAGCTGCTACTATTTATCAGGCTAAAAATTCACAGTTAGAACTACAATGATATTATTTAGCTCTTCTATACATGTCTTATATAATCAAAAACTCTTGGCCTTTTAAGTTCATTGTGTTAAACATGGAATTAAGTGAGCAGCCACTACCTGGCGTTTTAAGGGTATGCTGCAGATCAAATCAAGTATACCTAAGGTCTCAATCAACTTCTTTGTTGCTTATCGTTCTTCACTTCTTGTTTCTCTGCAAAGAAACACACCGCCATCAGTCCACCAGCGCCAAAAGAAAAGATACTGCAAGATTTCTTATGAAATGTGAACCTACAATTGCAATTCAAGACTTATAATAATGTTTAACTGCTCAAACGTGGCATAAAGATTCCAATGTTCCAAGGGAGTATATTTTTGAATGCCATGTTTACACGCATGACTTAATTCAGTGCCTAAAAAAGACATTACTAATGACCATATCAAGAGAAAAGAATAATCAAATATTAAATTGGTGTAGATAGTAAATTTCGCTCACCTATTGACCACTACGGTCACTGCAATCCCAATGTATTGATGTCTTTGTTGTTATTCTCTTTTAGCAACATGAGAATGTTTGCCAAAGTAAAGCATTTGTTTAAATGAGGAGCTGAATATAGAGTTTCAGAGGTGATCAGGTAAGATTTTGGCATGACTCATGGTTAGACTTCACCAAAGAGGATATATTCAGCTGGGCTATTGATAGATCTCATAAGTTCACTACCAAGTCAATATATTGGCTACTGGTAGTAGAAATAAAATAAGGACACAATAAGGCAAAATCAGTAAGAAAAGCCAAAATAACATTGGCATCACCATCCTCCCGTACTATTTCTTTTATTTGTCCATGCAAGTTCAAGTTGTCAATGGGTAAAATACAACTTATATTTGCTGAGGTCCTTATCAATGTAATGGGATGCTGCTTGCAGCTCAGTTTTTTTATGTTGTGATAACACATCATGCTAGGTACAATGAAGCGAAATCAAGCACAAAGTTGCAACACAGAAGAATAAAGAAGATGGGCATGATTTTTAGAATCATGGCATCAGTATAGCTGATGAAAACATTGATAACTACCTTCCACATATGCATAGTTGTTTCCCCATTGACAAGATTTAACTTGTGTGCATTTTTTATTCCCCTCAATCACAGAGAAATTACTTAAGCCACATGATCCAAGTAGCTGAACACATGAAGCCATTAGACTGACTAAGAAGTAAGATCTCACAAAGCATGATTCTGGGTCCTCCATAGGTCGCGGAGAGGCCTTCAGTTATGAAAGAGAGTCATCACCTGGCTGTCGCGGAATGGATGAGATGCCCTTGTGATTGTACTAACAGATCTTAAGATATTTTGGAACTGTATGAAGATCAGTTTCATCAGACTGAATCACGGAACTCGCTGATATGTGAAACTGAGCTCATTCCTCGCTGTCATTCCAAAGCCCGCAGAAGCGTTGGCGCAAGATACGAAAGAGAAAGGGGTGGGCATACCTGCTGGGTGCCCGACGAAGTTGACGAAGGAAACGACGAAGACGCGAGCACCTTGCGTGCGGCGGTGGAGACCTCAGAGACTGGCCAGGGGGCGGTCCGAAGGAAGCGTGCGGGAGGGCGTCCTGGCGTCGGCTTCGTCGGCGAGCTCCTGGCTGGCGTCGACGGCGGAGGCGGAGACCTGGGCATCGGGTAGCGGCGGCGGGATGCCGGTAGGTGCGACGCAGTGGGGCACGCGCTGTGTCTGCCGGGGGAGAGAGAGAGGACGGCTGCCGGTGGAGGCCGGCGGCGGGGGTGGAGGCGGCATCGCGGCGGCGGCGTCCAGGTGCGCCGGATTTAGGGGATCGGAGGGAGCAGGGAGTGGGGACTGGGCAGCGGGGGCCAGAGGGAGGTTGAGGCTGGAGGGAGCTCGCGGTTGGAGGCGCGGGCGACTCCGTGGGGCGTGGGTGGGCGGGTAGTTGCGTGATTGGAACATGCGAGCGTTGCTCTTTTCAGGAGCAAGGTATATGTCATTGTTTATCTTTTTCTCAGAAACGACGAATAGTTGCTCTATTAATATTTCTTTACTACCTAATATATAACTTGATATTTTCTTAAGTATGGATCACTTGGCTCACACAAACCACCATAAGCTTAAATACTTTTGTAGGATGTAAGTACTAAAACTAAGTCTAAGTTATCGTGAGATATGAGATAGTGAGACAAGAACTGCTATGATTTTATTCTAAGCATGCATGAACCAGAGATTTATTTTTAAAATGATCAAAACCTTAATTGTTCTTCAATGATGATAGATTCCTACCACGGCCACACATGCTCTATAATTTACAAACCTTCCACATAGGCTATTTGCTTTGTGTTGAGTATTATCAAGTCTTGTTGATCCCTGTTAAGAGACTTTTCATGCTCCTAAGATCAAGGTTGCATGCACGCCATATATATACATGCTGCTTCTACACTAGAAGTACGTAAAAGCATGCTTTTCATTTTTCACAAAGTAAATTGCTCCATGGTCTAAATTGTTAGTATCTCTCTCTAGTATGATTTATTAGATGAGACACAAAAATGCTAGGCAAAATAAATATATAGATGGACACATGAAAGTCAAAAATGCTAACCGTGTCTCAATAGAAATAGAGAGAGAAATCTTATCAAATAAAGGAGCAACCTAGTCCACCATAATACCACACACTTACACATCTTGATCTAGGAGTATGACACTTCTCTTCAAGGATCCGAGCTTTAACTTCGCAACAAATGCAAGGTAAGTATGCTATTCCTTGTCATCTCTACCTTGAGGTCCACATAGGCCTTTTTAGAATTAGGATGGAATAGGAAAAGGCAATCCCACTATATGACTTGGTGAGGAATCATACACCATTTGAGTGACATGAGAGTATCATATAAGGGAAAAATATTGCAAAACCTCCGGTATAAAACTTGCAAAGAATGAGAAAGTAGTGCTCAAGTTTAACTGTTCTATCTCTCAACTGCCCAAGACAAAGGAAAGACCATAAGCCCCATGAAGGACTAAGGTAATATGGGTGATTTTTTAGAGCTAAATTTTTGATTCTAAGTGAAATATATTGTTACATATATGATACTCTTGAAACGTGAACACTGTAGCAACTCCTGATCCACCGAGACTAAGTTTAATTATTTGCTCGGGACGAGCAAAGGTTAAGCTTGGGGGATCTTGTTGACGCTGGATATGCCATAAAAATCCATATCAAAACACCGTCAATAGTCTTGAAAACAGAGGAAGAATAACATGACATATACATATTTTTATCAATAATTGGTTCCACTTGTACTCTTAGTATTTGGATGCAGGGACAATCAATTTCGAAGGAAAATGGGCACCTAGACCCCACCATAGGGGGGTCGTCCGACCCCACCAATGGGAGGCTCAGGGCCCTGTGACATGGCATGATCCATGAGAAGCCTCGAAGAGTCATTCTCCACACTCAAATCCCAATTGTGTTTTCGTTCAAGGGTCAGAGATGAAAGTACATGGATTCATGGGCCCACAATGAAAGAACTGAAATGATCCAACACATGAGACTTGCAAAATGATGTGCAGGGACACCAGATGAAGCAAGCCAGTGGGTCCACCCTGCGAGAGAGGGGTCGGTCGATGCCCTCCTTGTGGGCCCTGACCACTAGCAGCACTCCACCGCCTTCCTGCATGCCGCCATGCATTGCTCCTGATCTTGGACGTCGGTTTAAGGTGGTTCGTATGACATTTTATCCAAGGGTGGAGAGATGGGGAGCACATGGATCGCTGACGTGGCACCCCCTCTACTTCCCCTATAAATTGAGGCTGCATTCACCCTCTTAAGACATGATTCAACTCATGATTCATTCATGATCTAGTGAGATACAAGTGATTAGTCCTCTAGTTGTAGGTAGTCTAGTGTGGGAGTTAGAGTTGAGTCGAGCGAAGCTTGGAGTCTCCGGAGTCATCTTCTGGAGAGTCTGGTATTGCTCTTGTATCTTTCTCTTGTAAGACTTTCTTTATTTAATATAGTATTCTTCTTCTACTTTTCTGAGTATTTACTATGTGCAATATTATTCTTGCAATAGTATTATAGTGCTCTAGTTTGTCTTATAGTAGTTACACACTAGATTGTGATCCTGTAAACAACTCCTTGGTTATTTACCATCGCCTGTAACAAGGTACTCTAGTTAAGGTGTATATTCGGCTAGAGTAGTGAGAGTTAGTGTAAACGTGGTGCTTAGGCTAAGTCTTACCTTTTGATTGTCGTTGGTCCGCACGGACAGTTCGTGGGCGCACTCCCAAGAGGTTACAGGTCTTGGGCGGCATCAGGGTTTTCTCACCACGTTCGGGCTAGTTCTTAAAAGGCAAGGCGTTTACTAAGAGTATAGTCACTTTAGTAGGGTTTCTATCTCCTGCTGTCTCGTCTATCCCTAGCAGCCAAGTAGTAAGGTAGCAATTCTAGTTGTCTCTACTATTTGATTAGATTAGAACACGGAAGTAGAATTAGAACTACAAGAATCTTTCTCACTCGTTGTCCTCCTACCAAGCTATACTACACTATTTATCTCAGTTAGTTATCTTGAATCATCACCTTCCTTTTATCTTTCGCTTACCCCCTCTACACTAGTTGTTACTAAATTGAGATAAGGACCTATTAATGTTTCTAACTACCGCTTTCCCTTGGAATAAATATAAATATAATACATTGGAATACTTCCGGGTGAAGTGCTACAGCAGTATATTCTGTGCGCTTGCGAAATCATCCAATAGACAATAGAAATACCCCACAGGCCTTTCTTGCGTCATCACCAATCTTTGGTGATTGCGTTAAGAATTGCCAACAGCTGCCTACTGTGCGGCACTGACGGCCGAGCAGTGAACAGCTGGAATCACCGGTGGCCGGTCGTCACGCGGTTGACGCTGGCCAAGACACAGCGTCTGGGGCTAGAAGAAGGTGGGGATGGGAGGCCGACAGGTGGGTCCCACCCTGATTCAAATTGGACTGAAATTGATTTTGCTCCGTAGATCAAAAACTAAGCTGAATTAGGAAACACTTTCTAAATATGAAATGTAGCTCTAAATGAGTATAACATTTCATATTTAGAGGTCAAAACCTGAGTTTGCCAAGAAATTGAAATACAAATTTTGGGAATCAAAAGCATTTTTGAATAAAAGAAAAAATCCTAATTTTTAAATAGTTTCTGCACTATTTGAACTATTTCCATGAATTTTCAAGAGATGATATAAAAACAAGATTTGTTCCAAATAAAATTATCCACAAATTCTATTAAGCACTTACTCACAGAAAAACAACCTAGCAAGCACTTCTATTACATAAGATGATCACACATTTAGCATTTAGAGCAATCATTTTAAATAAAAACAAGCAAGTAGCACACTTATCATTTCGTATTAAATGGATGACTATGAAAATGAGATGATTATGCTCATAATGTGCAATGCAAGTGCAAGCTTAACACTTGGGGTGTTACAACCCTTCCCCCTTAAGAAAATCTCGTCCCGAGATTTGAATGAGTTAGTTACCATTGTTTATGAAAATCGGAATAAACCTCACGAGGATAAGACTTGATTTCCCAAGTTTCATCACTAGCAGCATGATATCCCATAGCACTTTGTAGAGCTTCACCGTTTGATCCCGAGTCACTCGATCTTTACTATCCAAGATTAAAACTGGCTTCTCTTTATATGTCAAGTCAGATTCCAGGTTGATATCTTGTGCCTCAACCTTTTCTTCAGGGACATGCAAGCACTCCTTATGTTGTGACATGTGGAAAACTGGAAAAATCGTACTCATTTCTGGAGGTAATTGCAATTCATAAACCATATCACTTCTCCTTTCTAATATTCTATATGGTCCAATATATCTTGGTGGGAGTTTTCTCTTTACTCTAAACTCTTGGGCACCTTTCATTGGCAAAACCTTTAGATGAACCTCATCACCTACTTGAAACTCAACTGGTTTTCTTCTTTTGTTAGCATAACTTTTCTGATGTGATTGTGCAGTCTTCAGGTGTCCTTGAATACTACAAACTTGTTCTTCGGCTTCAGTGACAAAGTCAATGCCATAATATCTTCTTTCCCTAGATTCTATCTAGTTCAAAGGAGTTCTGCACTTTCTGCCGTACAAGGCTTCAAATGGAGCCTTCTTGATACCTTCTTGATAACTGTTGTTATAAGAAAACTCTGCCAAGGGTAGCCACTTTTCCCATGAACCTTTGGAAGATAAAACACAAGCTCTTAACATGTTTTCCAAAACCTAGTTGACTTTCTTAATTTGACTTGGAGGTGGAGGATGATAAGCAGTACTATGAACTAATTCAGTACCTAAACCTTCTTGAAGATGTTGCCAAAAATGAGCCATAAATTGATGTTCTCTATCAGTTGCAATGGTTTTTGGAACTCCATGTAGTCAAACAATCCAAGCAATGTACAAACCAGCATAATGATGTGGTCTATACTCAGTCTTGATAGGTATAAAGTGCACTGACTTAGTCAGATGATCAACAATTACCCAGATTGAGTCATTTCCTTTCTGAGTTGTAGGGAGTCCTATGATAAGAATCATGCTTATGTCCCCCCATTTCCAATCTGGGATAGGTAAAGATTGCAGCATTCCTGTCGGCTTCATATGAATAGCTTTGACTCAACAACAGGTATCACATCGAGCAACATAAGTTGCGATTTCCTTCTTCATTTTGTCCACCAAAAAGAGAGGTCTCAGTCATGGTACATTTGACTACTTCCTGGGTGAACAGAGAATGTGGAGTGATGAACTTGATCCATGATCTAGTTTCTAAGTGCCTTGTCATTGGGTACCACAAGACGATCATCAAACCATAGCACATCTTGCTCATCTAGATGGAAATGCGAAATTGGTGCTTCTTCCATTCTTTGCTTCAAATAGAATATTCCTTTATCAGATTGTTGGCCTTCAATGATTTGACTTTCAAGTGTATAGCCAATATGAATGTGGTACAACATTTTAGGATGCATTAAGGTCAACTCATCTTCAAATAATGGGGGTACAACATTGCAATGTGACTTTTGACTTAAGGCATTCGTCACAATGTGTGCCTTGCTCGGATGATCATGCACTTGTAAGTTATAATCCTTAATCAACTCCAACCATCTTCTTTGTCTCGGATTCAACTCGGTTCATGTGATGATGTACTTAAGACTCATGTGATCTGTATAAAGGTTGCATACTTTTCCTAGCAGATAATGCCTCCAGATCTTCAAAGCATGCACAACAAATCAAGCTCTAAATCATGTGTTGGGTAGTTCACCTCATGCTTCCTCAATTAGCATGAGGCATAAGCAATAACTCATCCTTCTTGCATGAGAACACAACCCTAACCAATTTTTGATGAATCACAAAACACATCAAAAGGTTTTTTGATATCAGGTTGCACTAAAACTGGAGCAGTGGTTAGCAAGTTTCTCAAGGTACAGAAGATTCTTTACACTCTTTAGTCCAAATGAACTGATGATCTTTCTATAGTAAACTGGTCATAGGCCTGGCAATCTTGGAGAAATCTGGAATGAAATGACGGTAATATCCAACCAAACCGAGAAAACTACGAACTTCCTTGACAGAGGTCGGGGCTTTCCAATCCATAACTTCTTGAACCTTGGTGGGATATCCATAACTTCTTGAACCTTGGTGGGATCTACCGATATTCCCTCTTCCGACAAGATATGACCAAGAAAAGGAATTTTCTTGAGCCAAAACTCACATTTACTAAACTTAGCATACAATTTGTGTTCTCTCAATCTAGTCAAAACAATTCTTTAGATGTTCTGCATGATCTGCTTCATTCTTTGAATAGACTAGAATATCATCAATGAAGACGACCACAAACTTGTCCAGTTCTGGCATGAATACTAAGTTCATAAAATACATAAAGTGTGCAGGAGCATTTGTCAAGCCGAACGACATAACAAGATACTTCTACAACTCGTATTTGGTAGAAAAAGCAGTCTTTGGAATATCTTGCGGCCTAATTTTAATCTGGTGATAACCAAATCTATCTTTGAATACACCTTGGCCTTTGATACTTGTTTTTAACAATCACTGCATTGAGTGGCCTATAGTCCACGCACATTTGTAGGGTTTGATCCTTTTTCTTTACGAATATTACAGGGCAACCCCACTCAGAAGAACTTGGTTGAATGAGAACCTTGTCAAAAGTTTCGTCAGCTAAGTCCTTAGCTCGGCTAACTTATTAGGTGACACTCGGTATGGTCTTCTTGAAATTGGTGTGGTTTCAGTATTAGTTCAATTTTAATCTCTACATCTCTATCTGGTGGAAGACCTGGTAGTTCATCAGGAAATACATCTAAAAACTCACATGCTACAAGAATCTTGGAGAGTTCAACAACTTGAGTAGAACAAGACATGTTAACCAGATAAGCACTTTGGGGTAGATGTACTTGGAACCTACCACCATTCCTGGGATGTGCCAACGAAAGAGTTCTACTACCGGTATCCAACACCGCTTTCCATAACTTCATCCAATTCATTCCTAGAACCACATCTAAGGTCAAACCTGGTAACACTACAAGACTTGCCAGAATCTTTCGATTTCTAATCTTGGCATTGACGTTGCGTACCATCCATCTAGAAGATACATCAGATCCTGCTAAACTGATGTGGAGTACATAATCCAATTCCATTGTACCAGCATTGGCGTTGCGTACCAGCTCATGAAGGAGTGAGATGATCCAGAATCAAACAAGACAATGGGGGATGCTGATTAACAAGAAACCTACCAGCCATTATAGATTCTCCTTCAGGAACTTTGCAGTTTACTTCAAATGACCTATACGTGTGGTCTGTTTCTTCTTCTTGGATTATGAGCGCTACTTAACTCCCATTGATCTTTCTGGTTCATGTCTCTTCGAGTGTACAATAGGCTTAGCCTTTTGGTACTTCTTCTGAGGTGGTCGAAGCCTTGTACCAAGTGTAGGCAGATGATACTAAGGAGGAATTGCAACATGAGCAATTACTGGCAAACGTCCTGACTCGAGAGCTCTCTTGCGGCTCTTGTATGCAGCATAAACATTATTGTTATTCTCTTGAGCCAAACACTGATCGACAAAATGATTGAATGTGGTGTGAGAGGAAGTGCCCACATACTTTGTCATCTTGGGCTGAAGACCTTTCTTGAAGCTTTTAATCTTTTTCTCATATGTGATGACCAATTATGGAGCATAGCAAGAGAGATTATTGAAGGCGTGCAGATATTCAGTTATGTTCTTGGTGCCTTGAGTAAGCTTCATGAATTCAATCCTCTTGATTTTCATTAGTGCTGGTGGAATGTGCTTCGCACGAAAAGCAGTAGTAAACTGCTCCCAGGTAACAGAGACATCAGCACCCAAGGTGGTACAATAATTAATCCACCAATTTCTGGCTGGTCCTTCCAGCTGATGAGCAGCGTTTTCTGCCTTAAGCTCTTTGGTCAGCCTTAATAGACGGAGCTTGTCTTCCATAGTGTTTATCCAATCATTAGCTTCCAATGGCTCTAAGGCTTCCTTGAACACCGGAGGTTGAGTATCCAAAAAGTCCTTAAAAGTGTTGTGCTGATCCACTTCATTGCTGCCTTGGCGGTATTGTCAGCAATGTTGCGCATGGTCTCTTCCATACAGTGTCACAGACCCTCCATATTCAGTTGGCTTCCCAAAAACGGAGCCAAGGACTACTCCATTATGGGTAAAGAGGAAAGAGGAGGTGGGTGAGCGTGGTCGATGTTAGCATCACATCTACCACCACCACTCTTACCACGAGCAGCGCTACGGCGAGTATCCACCATCTGCATATTTCAGCAACAAGTAATTATTAGATAATTTTGTACTAGCAGTGGAAAAATGTATAATTATACCAAACCAAATTTATTGCGGAAATTAAATTCAGACAATAAAGCAGAGGCACAATAATCCATCTCCACAACCCAACATTACTAATTATATTACTTTAAGGACATCGCCTAGCGTTCACATAAGAACCAACATTTTGCCAAAATACATAATATCCAAGGTTCCAAATCCTTCCAAGGAGACACTCCATCTAGCGCAAAAAGTCTCAGTAGACCATTTCAGATATTCCTTACAAGGTGGAATGGTCATTTCCACTATCGTTCTGCTTCAAGGAAACATCAGGAAAGCAATTGTTCTATATGTAGCTTGATCTCAACTCTCATAAAATGGATATTAAGTTGGTCAATTTTATCAAAAAGAGATAAGTTCCTTTTCATAAGGGGAGAGAAAATGCAATGCCATGATATGAACCTTTAACATGATGCATACACGTACTTACGTCCTCACGACCTAATAATTCTATCATTCTATGCGGTGGCATACAAATGTGCTCTCATATATATACGCAACTAAACTCGTTCGACATGTTTACATTGTTAGTGTACTTGTAGAAAATTTATATCAGCCCAAACTCACAACATGAGTGCAATTCATCACAAAAATTCCACGCACCTTCCGAACAAGGTGAAAACACTGATCACTCACACCCCCGCCATCTATATATATCCCCAAATATACATACATGTAGGTGCACACTACCTGAATCATCATTAGAAGATGGCATCATCAGAAGACGAAAACCCACACAAGGGACACTTTCATATAAACATGTGTGTGACATGTAAATATTCCTATGTCATATAAGCACTCTCCTAGATTGACAGCGTATCCAATCATGCTCTCACAACTCACACTTACCTGGGGCACAGAGGCAAAATGATCCATACATTACCATTCAAGAGAATGACACCCATACGAATCTGCCATTTTATGGGCAACGATAAAAGAAAATGTGATGCAACCCCCAAGTCAGTACTTATCTAAGCCACATGGAGTCCTATTTGGGCATAAAGGATATGACAACTGGCGCACTCTTAAGTTTAAATCATAGATTTAAATACCTATATATAGCTATAAGTTGGCAATTAGTTATGTAAAACAAAACCCTTTTATTTAAAATACACATATGAACAGTAATATATTGAACCTTGCTTCAATGCCAGTAGTAACATAACCACCCAATTTATATAAGCTTAAGTCCAAATTAACCTGTCGAGATAGCTTAAGTCGCACCTAAGCCCATATAAACTAGGTAGTCCGTGAAATCACGAAGGATTTCAAACCAACTTACAACCAAGATCGCAGAGATTCAGTAACCATAGTCCACATGTTACATAAAGTTCATAATTACATCAGAGTTTACAATATTATTACAACACCTTTGAATAAAGAATAGCAAAAGAAAATTACTTTGAAACACTCAGAATCACATTTTGTTTCAATACGGTGCCAGCTCATAGTCAATCCAGCAAAAGAATCTAAGATAAGATATAAAGAATGACCTTGCCCATGTTCTACTCCTCCCGTAGTGGGATACAAGTCCACCTTGTCTCCATAGAAAAACAATCTTATCATCTACAACAAGTGGGAATAAAACCCTGAGTACAAGAATGTACTCAGCTAGACTTACCCGTCATTCACCAAAAATAAATAGACACCAAGGAGTATGCAAGGCCTTCATAGTGGGTTGGCTTGACTCATTTGCAGAAAAGCATAGGTTATCAGATTATATACCTCTTAAGATAAATCACTTTTAAACTCCTAGCAACAGATTATAAGTGAAACATCTTCAATTTTCCATGAAGGAAAAATATATAGAATGGTGAATAATATAATAGTTCGAAGCTCAAACCATCACATTATCCAGCAACAATTGATTTAGAAATCCATACATCATACAAAAGAGTACAAACAGAGGGGGTTAGATTAGTACATCGCCACACTGGAAGAATGATCAGAGTAGCAGCATCTGAAACAGCTGCGGTAGGCGGAAGCAACAACAAATCTCCAAAAGAAGCCTGAGCATAGGAACGAGACGCCTAGTCCTCGAGCCCATCGTCATAGTCGTAGTTAGGCTCACCTGCCAAATAACTTTAGTACGGTTTGTACTGTCCACTGTTTCCCACCCTATGCTTTGCTTTTGCTCTGTGTTATTTGGTGGATGCAAAGGATATAATCAAAGAGACCTATTATTTGGCTGTGGTTTCCTATGCAAGTAGTATCCAATATTATAAAAGTAATTCATCAAGTTTTAACCCATCTCATCCACACATCTTTCCCATCCCATCACCACACACATCTCACCCTTTCACACTTAGTCGATAGGTCCACCTCCCTCTCGGAGCCTGTCTCAGCGGCCCATGGCTGGAAGGGTAATCACCATGGGGAAGAAGAGAAGGACTCATTTCACTACTCCTGAGAAGCGTAAGTTGAGGGAAAGGCCAAACCGAGGCCGCGGACTATATGTAGATTCAAAACTCTGCAGAGCGTGTACTCTAGTAACCACAATATCATCATCATCGACGATGGCCTGCCTAGGCCGATTCCGGCTGCCTTCTAACCGGTGCGATGCCACCCTATCACTCAGTTCTGGGACACCCCGGAGTCCACCGGCATACTGAGACTGTGAGACATAGTACCGGCCCCCAAGGTCACTATGTTGTCTAAGGAGGGTGTGGGTCCTGATGCCCATGCCTCCCGACACTACCTACTAAGAACCTAGTAGTAGTGGCACCCTCCTAGCTAGTCGATCATCCGTCTACCGCCCATACAGGAGAGAATGGTGAGAACGTAGGTTCCAAGGTTCCAGTCCTCAAGAGATATCAAGTCCTAGGGGGATTAGACAGGATTATCTTCTCATTGGGGTTTCACCAACACCCCGTGCCTCAATGGCACCTCCTACCCGAGGCTTCGCTCCACAAAGGCTCTCATCCCCGGGCCACCATGTACCTCACCATGTACTCGCCATAGGTACCTCTCATAGGGATGCCTAGATCACACACCCCAGCAAGACTGACCCCGGGCTCATCGTAGAATCCTGTCCGATCGACTCAAACCTCACCACCCACCCAAGACAGACGCAACACTCTCCCCGAGTAATAGCCATATAACCATCCTCCACCACGCATCACATCACAGATATAAGCGTCCTAGAAGTAAAGCAATATAAGTAAATAACCATGTGTCTAGCCTATCAGCGGGTGTGCAGGAGTAAGGTTGCAACAAGGTAAAGGCTCATCAAGCAATTCTACCATGCAACCTATCACAGGTCATATTGCATAAAATAAAGCACTAACAACTAATAATTATGCCATGTGTAATAGGATCTACAAGGTTGGGTGGGACATGGCACCTGCGAAGTCGTCATCGAGCTCCTCCTCATAGTCATAGTCTTCCTCCTCAAACTGCTCCTCCTTTGAAATAAAATGTGATAGTCGCATTAGGACAAAGAACTAAATGAAATTCAATAACTCCAAATGAAATCATACATAATCCTATGATGTAGAGCTCATTTTTATGAAAATTTGGACACTTGGTTCATATTTTTCGGAGTTCATATGAAGAAGATATGATTTTTTGAATTTTAAACTATATATAAAAAGAAAAAGAGCAGTTAAATCCTAGCGTGACACGTGGCAAGCTTTGATTGGCCAGAGGTGGGTCACTAGATGACAGGTGGGACCCAGGGTCAACGGTCAACGCCGACCGGGACCAGACTGAGGGCCAGTCTCGGGCCGGGTTGGGCCGGCCTAGCACGGACACGTGTCAAGCATCTAGGTGTCCACATGGTGGTCTGGGTCCTAACTAGGCCGAGTCTACAGCTTTGGTCTGGCTGGGCTTGGCTCATGGTGCACCGAGGGCAGAGAGGCTAGTTGGCACCCACTAGTTGGTCCAGCGTGGCTAAGGTGGACTGGGTCTATGGGAGCAGGGGAAACTTCCCCATCTTCTAACCCGCGCGGCCAGGCACGGCGTGTCTGCTAGCGGCGAGCAGGAGAACGGCGGTAGCGGCTGGCCTTCCTGTACAAGGCCTGCAGCTACAACATCACAGGGCTGCAGTGAAGGCGGTTGTGGGATCCACGTGAGCTCACGGTGTGAGGGCTCGCTGGCATGTCCACGACGGCAGAGGCGGGTGGCATGACCATGGCTGCAGGGTGCTACGGTGCGCGAGAGGCTTCTTTGACTTATGCACTAGCTTCGTGAGTCTGAGACGAGCGAGGCATGGTACTTGAATCGAACCGAAGGGCCCTAGAACGGCAGCGAGGATGCGACGGCGATGAATTCTGGCCGATTCTCCTCCTTGGGCACCATCTTCACCTCCGTCTTTCGATTGGAGTAGCTCGGAACTCCAAGACCTAGCTAATGTGACTAATCGGGGCACGGCGGGCCACGCGCTGCCACGAAGCCCACAACAGCGCACCGGCGGTCGGAGTCCGAGGAGATCGAGCGGTGGGCAAAGTGCGTCCACCCTCACTAGGGTCTATGTCGGCTCCACAACCTTTCCATTTAGGCATTCTAGGACACGGTGAAGATGATGGGGAAGTTAAAGAAGTGAACGGTGCAGCGGACGAAGTGAACGGTGAGCTGGCCGGTGGCCATGGCAAAGGCAAGGGTGTGCTCACCTTTACGGCAGCGGCTGGCGTCAGGGACTCGGTGAAGTGGAAGCAGAGCAGCATCACGGTGAAGAGGAAGCAGAGAAGAGACATTGTGGTGGTCGAGTAGGGCTACCCGGTGTTCCTCCGACGAGCGCGGACAGCAGCGACGCCCAGGTCTGACTTCTCTGCTCCTGCTCCGGCGTCGGTGTTCTCCTCCCCGCCTCCAAGTTCCCCTTCCTTCCCAACTTCTCCTCTGGCTTAAGCAGACGAGTGTGTATGCTCAAGGGCCACCCAGAATGGTGGCTGGCTACTGGAAACCCTAAGGGGCAGGGTGGTGTCCTTTTATAGCTGACGGCGCGGCCATGGCGGGCTGGCAAGGCCGTGGACGGCTGAGGATGGGGAATGGCGATCGTGTAGTTGGGGCACCCTTGGGTTAGGGTTTGGAGGTCACGAGCATGTTTGTGATGCTATAAGCTCCTTCGTTTGGCTGGTAGTGCGGTCAAAAGGAGCTTTGGCCATGGCATCATGGCCGGCCCCTCTGCTCACGTTGGGCTGTGGGGGCAGGGGCAGGAATAGGGAGCCGTTAGGGCTCGTGGTTGGGCGCGGTGCCGCGTGGGGGCGCGAGCTATCTCGGCGCGGGGCCAAGCACGGGCGACAGTGCCGTCATGCTATTTTGAGTGAGCGCATGCCCCTCCATCTGGCATGAAGTAGAGACAGGGTGCATGGAAAGGGAATGTGGAAGTGCTGACAAGTGGGGCCAGTATGTCAGACGGCGGAGGAAAAAGTCACCGGTGGCCTGGCAACCAGGCACATGCGGTGGCCTTGCTGGTCAGTTGGGCCAGCCTGGAGAGCCGAGCAGGCTGAGGCCGACTTGGGCCGGTGGGCGCGGGGAGAGGCAGTAGGCCGGGATGGGCTGCATTGCTCCAAGGGCTGACTGCTTCTTTCCCTTTTCTATTTTTCTTCCTCTTATCTAATTTTTTCTAAGTCATGCCATGATCTTGTTAGTGCATAGGAGTTAGTGACCATGGCACATACACTATACTAGGTCCACTAGGGTCTCATGGGTAAGATGGGTACCATGTCCAAGTTTAGTCACACATATATATATACATATGATATAAAGATATTATTGATTTTATTAACAATACATAAAATCAATAAGAAGCAAATCAAACTCTGGGAATTAAATATGATGCTTCAACTATCATTAGGTGCTAGTTGTGCAACTACTAGTGGGGTTCCTACATGACACTCACCAACCATAGGTTATTTTAGAAAAAATTTTGTTGGTTTTGAATTTTGGTGTTTGGGATTTTTAGAGTTGTTACAATAAGTATAGCCTATTTAAACTAGATTAGCACCTATACTAGTAGCAACCATTAGGTTATTAAACAATCAATAGTATATGTAACCATCTCAAGTTTGGAAATTCATTCAACATCATCATATAACCATTCCTGTGTTCCACAAGAGAATTACTACGAAGCCACTGCTCAAGTCAAGTGTTCACTATCCAGGAACGATGACGATTCAAATCGATTACTAACTAGTTGGTGATGTATTCCCCATGCAAACCACACTCACCGGCCATAGTGAGCTACAGGTCACTGTTGGTACTGTTTGGGTAAAGTCGTGGGACGCCATGGACCATTCTACACCCAGAGGTTATCTAGTGCCAGGTCGCTCAAGACATGTCTGCCCATGGTACGTCGGGGTAACTCAGAGCATGCTTGCCCACAGTCAACCCGGGCCTCTGACCACCCCGCGTCCATTTGATGTTATGGTTACATTTCGGTCACTGGCCCAAACAGAGCTACTAGGCTTCACGGTTGGAACGACTTATCCTTCCAGCTAAATGTGGGGCATGTGTTCAACATGACTTGAGGACGTACAATGGGTCCCTAATCCATTTATCCAACACTTTTTTTATTTTTCCATGATCATCATTACCTTGCAAAATTTTCGTTATTAACCTAAGGTGTAGGTTAACCAAAAATCATCCACTTCTACCGGTCTAATTAAGCATGGCTAAGCATTTGTATTGACCCTGCACCTAATAGGGTATAAAGTATATCTAGGTGGGCAAGGAATATAAGTAATGCATCAACGGTTGCAAGAAACTCCTAAACTTAATGCATCAAACATATATAAAAGGAATCAAGTGAGATTTTTGCAAACCACACGGAGAGAATGCTTCAGGGCTTGCCTTTCTCTTGACGAGTTAGTTCAATGATCGGAATCTTTAGGTAGATCCACATCTGGCTCCTCGTCTCTTGGCACTTCCTATGTGGACAAATCCTACTAGAATCCCCTTTCGCACTCCTTGAGTTCTGCCTCTTGTGCTTCCTTCTACGATCCTGTAGGATGCATATGTGTATGTAAACATAACGAATGCATATGGAGATGGGCACATTGATGACTCATGAATGCTTTCCATGAATGAATATGCTGCACATGATGGATGAAAACATGTTACTTTATTTTACTGAGTTGGTGCATATCCCTATCCTATACAACTAACCATCATCAAGCAAAGCATGCAATCACACATAGAAGCAATATGAATACACATACACTAATAATTAGGTGCTACATAAACACATTTCAAAACTAAACTACAGCAAGCACACCAACAGATTACATACTAAAAAAACATAGAAAAGCATATTAGCTAGAATGGAATGATAACACAAAGCATTAATAAATACATATTGAATTAAGGATAGAACTGCATCACATATTTATACTATACAGAAAATTCTATAAAAATTAAAGAAGCTTAAGCATGACTAAAGTAGTCTACTATAAAAATTTTAGATCAAAATACTAAGTATTTAAGCCTACACAAAAAAGACAAGACAACACATTTAAATAGGCCTAAAGTACTTTGTACATGAAAAGATGTGAAAAAACATATCTCAGAACATATTTAGTTACTTTTAAGCACAATATCAGTATACAAAAATTATCAAGCATTTATTCCACATAGATTATTCATGATGAATTTCTAAACACATACCCGTAAATAGAGCCATAACTAAAGAGAGCAATATTTACACATGACTGTTGGCGGTGCTTATCAATGAATTTATACCGCCAATATAGAACCAAAAAGGAAAGAATTATATATTTTTACACACATATACCTTTACTACTAATGGAATTCCACTTGTATTTGAAGTTATGGCACGTTGCAGGAAATATACCAAGTACAAGGAATATGTACTCTAAAAAGGCGCTTTCCAAAAGACGTAATTGCCAACCCATAGGAAGTCAGCCCAACCGAAGCATGCTCGGGCCAAATCAACCATGCCACAATAGTTCAGGCCCGAGCTAGAGCCCACCGGCCAAGGTCGGTCGTGAACCGACCCAGGGGTGGGTCGACTGGACCACCTGGGCCGGCCGGCGCACCAGTGAGGCAGTTCAGACCCGGCTGACTCATGTCGGTACAATCAATGGAGGGGTGGGCGGTGCGCTGCTTGGTTTTCCCAACCTACCCTCGAACCGCCTTCCACCTGCTACAAAAGGCATTGTTGGCATTGTAATAGCGTTTCTAAGAGTCACCAACAAAGGCATTTCTGGCATGGCCACTAGGGTAGCCATCTTGCCTATTTTGGTGATTGCATTAAGAAATGCCAACAAGCATTTCTGGCGTCATTGCCAGGGAAGGCATTGGTACAAATAACTCTAGCAAGAGAAAATGACAAATATGGCTTCATTAGAAAAGGCCATTGTCTATGCAGGCTAACTTTTATGTTTTCTCCTATTGTGGATGAAAACAGGATAGTGCATGACTGGTTTCTCCTTGCCAAAAAACTTCATCGCTGATCCGGAGGCACTCCTAAGGAAGAACAGGTCTCGTGCCATTTCTTCTGCTACTCCGCCGACAAATGAACCAGTCACCACCGCATCATCTGAACTGAACAACATGGCCCAGAAGTCACTCCGCGAGTTCTCTATTCCCGCTGTTGCCAACGTGCCAACTGGGCCCATTGTCAATGTTGGGGACAGAAACTTTGAACTTAGGACCGGGCTGATCACATGGTGCAAGCGAGTCCATTCTGTGGACTACCCAATGAGGACGCCAACGCCCATCTCTAGCATTTCCTTGAGGTGTGCGACACAATCATCATCACAGACGTCACACCAGACGCTCTCAAGCTCCGTCTGTTTCCTTTCTCCCTTGTGGGGAAAGCGAAGTAGTGGTTCTACAAGGACAAGGAAGCTGTTGACACTGGAGCAAATGCTCCATGGTGTTTCTCGCTAAGTTCTTCCCTATGGGCAAAACCAATGCCCTGAGGGGAAGAATTGCCAATTTACAGCATAACTCAATGGAACCCATTCCAGAGGCATGGGAGAGGCTGCAAGAGTACATACAAGCATGCCCCACCGCGGTATGGAGAACGGCTGGTGCTCCAGAACTTCTACAATGGGTTAACACCCATGTTGAAGGGGCACATTGATGCTACTACTGCTGGCGCCTTTCTATCACTTACTGTTGATAGAGCTACGACGCTAATCAACAAAATTGTAGAAAACCAAGCTTAGGAGAGGAAAGAGCTCCCGCTAAAGCATAAAAAGGAATGCACACCGTGAAGGAGACGGATATGCTTACCGCAAAAATAGATCTACTCCTCAAGAAGCCTAACAAATTTGCCCCTGAAGACACATCCGGCACTGTCAACGCCATGGGCTCTCGCATGGCAATGTTGGACATTCGGGGAATGACTGCCCTAAAACCCGTGATCAAGCATCCTACATCAACAACGGGTTCCGCCAACAACAAGGAGGTAATAACGTCTGGAATAACCAATCTTGTCCACCATTCCAAGGTAATTTGAACTATCACTCTAATTACAATTTGAATCAACTTTGCTTAAGGATCTAGTTTTAGGACAAGCTAAAATAAATGAAAATCTTACCAAAAAGATGCTTAATAATGATAAAATCTTAGAAAACATAAATAGAAAAATAGAGGGTTTATCTTCTGCTGTTAAGCACCAGCTAAGCTTTAACAAGATGATAGGAAACCAGTTAGATCAGATAGCTGTTGTTGTTCCTATTAAACCTAATGTTCAACCTGCAAATACTATTGAAAATGTAAACTCGGTGACCACGAGGGGTGGTAAGTCCACTTGGGATCCACCAAACCCTAACCATGTAGCAGGAAAGCAAAGAGCATGACAGGAAGAGCAAACTTCATCTTCAACAGTAGTACAAGAAAGTGCAGAAAAAAGAACCACGCCATTCGAATTTATAGATACATGCTACCTGCCATTTCCCACAAGAACAAGGAAGCAGGCTGTTGATGAACAATTTGCATGGTTTGTTGAGATGGTAGAAAAGGTACATGTGAGTGTCCCGCTTATGGATGTCTTACACGTACCTTCCTATGCAAAGTACATCAAGGACATCATCAACAACAAACACCCTCTGTCATCCACAGAAGTGGTAAAGTTGACAGAAGAGTGTAGCGAAGCTATACTTAACCGTCTACCTGAGAAGAAGAAAGATCTGGGGTGTCCAACCATCACATGCTCAATTGGAACTCAACAGTTCTACCATGCCCTGTGTGATCTTGGGGCTAGTGTTAGTGTCATGCCCAAGATGGTGTTCAACAAGCTAAACTATACACATTTAGCACCTACGACCATGACACTCCAATTGGCCGACTCTTCCATCCGCTACGAGGAAGGGATTGCTGAAGATATCCCTGTCAAAATTAGAGGATACTTTGTGTCGGTTGACTTTGTGGTGCTTGACATGGAACTCACCAAGGAGGCACAACTCATCCTCGGGTGCCCATTCTTGAGCACTACGGGAGCACAGATTGATGTCGGAGCAGGAGAAATCTGCTTCAACATCAATGGAAAAGAATATATATTCAAATTTAGGCCCCGCAGGCAAGAAGAATGCAACATGATTCGCATCAAGTATGGGCCAAACATTCAAGGCATTACTGAAGTGGAAATACAAACACAAGGCACTAGTTTCACTCCCAAGTTCACAAAAGAAACAAAACAAAAGCCGAAGCAAAAGAAAAAGGCAGCTCCAAGGAAAATCAAGGAGTAAAAGAATAATATAACTCCCACACAAAAGAAAGAGCAGAAGAAGACTTTGTCCTAGAACAAGAAACAAAAAAGCAAAATGAGGCCCCTTCCTAGAATAAGAAGGAGAAGAAGGGCAAAATAGTCCCTCAGAACAAGGGGGCAAAGAAGGAGGAGATCCCCATACCATCAAAGACATCAGTGCAGCAAAACCAAAAACCACCTGCATCACACGCCAATACCGTTCCAAAGGCGAACAAGATGGTATGGAAGCCCAAAAAGGTGCAACCGTCCAAATCTCCCACGACGGATGTATCTTCACCAAGCAAGAATTAAAAGGGAGGAAGTCCCACTCAACGGACTTTAAAAGGTGAGCCCTGACCGATAGGTAAACCAGTAAGTTATCTTCTTTCTTCCTAATATTTTTGATGAATATACCCTGTCTTGTTAAAAATGTTTAGCTTAAGGGAGTGATGATTGATCCATCACAATCTTATAGGCCTTATAACTCAAACATGGTGTTTAGGTTATTTAGCCTGCTATGGTCTAAGCAGAATTTTTCTGGTCTGATCATTGAGCTAAATAGAATAAATAAATAAATAAATAAAAAGAAGTATTTCCTTAAAGATAAATAAAACTTACCAATCTGTCATCTAGTTCTATCATGTCACCTTGTTTATGCTAAATTCATGTTGTTTTGGGATATGACGAGTGTACCATCATGTTTCCATAAGTTAAAAATGCAAGCATGGTGCTTGAATTTTCAGCTTACCTTGGTCAACCCTCTAAAAGTTGACCATTGAAATGACTTGCTAGCATAGACTTGGTATATTTCTATGGACTAACCTTTGTAGAATGAAAATTTGAACATCAGAAGTCCTAGCGATGATGACAACATATGGTAATCCAAAAATGTAGAATAAAGACTCTAGCAATAAGCTTGCTTGGGGAAGGGCCCCGCAAAGGTACATGCATTGCATATTTAATTCTAAGCAATTTTATTTTCTTTTGTTAGCATGTTTAATTTGTTCAGCATTCATGCATTAAAAAATTTGAAAATGCTAAAAAGACCAAAAATATTTACTCCACTCTCTATATATGTGTTGTATAGATATCTAGTTCAACCCTTGTTGAGATGATGAATAGTTGCTCTGTTTTATATTTCCCTTATACCTGCTTTATAGTTGAGCTTTCTCCAAAGTTTGGGTTTATCAGCTAAAAATGTCTCATCCCAAAAACTTGAACTAGTGGGTTGCACATACTCGATCTTGTCTAAATTATTGCCTGATATGATATAGTGCCACAGACTGCGCTATGACTTTGTTCTAAGTGAGACTTGACATCCGGTGTTTTATTTCAAAAAATTTCAAAACAAAAGTTCCTCAATGATTATTAAATACCTACCAAGGCCATATGAAATGTTTTAATTCTACAAACCCTTTAGTCATATGCTTCTTGTGGAACTTTGAGTTGAGTCAAATTGTTCTGACCTTAGTGAGATTATGGTCATATGTCCATGATTGAGATTCACTTGTACCCACCAAATAAAGCCGACTCTCTCCCTGAGAGTTGTGCACAACATGCATTTTCTTACACTGAGAGTTGTGCTTTCCTCCACCAAATAAAAATGCGGACTCTTACCTTGAGAGCTGCGCATTCCTTAACCAGAAAAAAATTAATCCTCGCATTTCCATCATGACATCTCTCCATTCAAAAATCTCTTCATATGCCAAATAAAGGATATGGGCTATGCTAAAAAAACATGCCAAGGGGCATGCGAGATCAATAAACAATATGAAGAAAATACAAATTTCCCGTTCAAAAAAAGGGAAGAGAAAAGAAAAGAAAGTTTATACCTTTATATCCTATATTCCTCCAAGATTATCATCCATCCAATAAAGAGAGTCATGATGCATGGAGTACCAAAAATATTTAGAGTTAGGATCCACCTTCATACTCTACACACTTGCACATATCAATCAAAGTGTATGACTTGTATCTCCTTGTGGTTCTGTTTTTGACTTAGCAATACATGTGATACAAGTATGCCCACTTTCATACCTACCTAGCACTTCACTCAAAAGCTTTAGCAATAGGTTATGAAAGAAAGACAACATTACAATGGGTGAGGTAATCATACACATTGAGCGATCTAGAGAATCATTTGAGAAAGAAAGGCAACATTACAATGGGTGAGGTAATTAGTTCTTTGCAAAAACTTCCAAAAACCTCTGGGAAGATAGTTGATCTTAGGATGAATGATAAGCAATGTCTGTGAATATGTTCTATCTTGTAATTGCCCAAGAATTGAGATACCTAACAAGCCCCATTTTGTTTCAAGATAATAATAAGGTGGATAGTATGCTAATTTATTCAAACTAAGGTAGAAAACTTTGTTATAAATCTTATACACCCGAATATAATCGGCATAGAAGCAACTTCTGATCCAACCAAACCCTAGCTTTGCTTGGGGATGAGCAAAGGGTAAGCTTGGAGGATCTTGTTGGTGGTCCTTAACAACGAATTTATACCACCAATATAGAACCAAAGAGGGCAGAATTATAAATTTTTACACACATACCTCTACTACTAATGGAATTCCACTTGTACTGGAAGTTATGACACGTTGCAGGAAATACACCAAGTACAGGGAATATCTACACTAAAAAGGCGCTTTCTAGAAGACGTAATTGCACCCCAAAGGAAGTCAGCCCAACCGAAGCATGCTCGGGCCAAATCAACCATGACACAGCAGTCCAGGCACGAGCTAGAGCCCACCGGCCAAGGTCGGTCATGAACCAACCCAGGCATGGGCCGGCCAGAGCACCTGGGCCAGCTGACGCACCAGTGAGGTGGTTCAGGCATGGCCGACTCGTGTCATTACAATCAATGCAGGGGAGGGTAGTGCACTGCTCGATTTTCTCAAACTAACCATGAACCGCCTTCCACCTGCGACAAACGAAGAGGAGGAGCATGCCCCACAAGACACACTCATTTGGAGCACTAACTCACTCTCTACACTTGTTCTTTAGGCTTAGCTACTTAGAATTCTTTGAAGCAAGGTTGAGCTACCTAGAGGGCTTGTCTCCTAGGAAGAAGTGCCACTCTCTTGGTAATATACTATGAAGAGTTCTTCCTTATTCAAGTTCCCTATTCTTATTTACATTCTTAAATATGAACTAGAGTATAGTCTTCAGCATGATATATTCGATGAATATGAATTAGACTATAGTCCATATGAGAGTAGTTCATCATTCTCATACATGTTCTTCATTGTTCATATGATTTACAAATTTAGAGAAGATGATAGGAATAGAGTAACTGTTCGTTGTTCCTTCGGGTTTGCTTATATCCTAGCTCGACCATCCGTAGGGTGGGAGTCCTAGGGGGATATAGGTAGTTCCTTAGTATGCGGATGTGGTGTCCGGATGTGAGGGAGCCTTTGGATATGACGGCATGCCATGGTTGAGGGGTAAGCGGCAGGGAGTGACCTAGTCCTGTCCGTCCTTCATGTGTCCACTATATACAAATCATATTGTTTAACCCCTGCATAGCTATGGGTCATATTTCAATGATATAAAGTCATAACATATCTATGCTAGAGGTATTTGTACCCCCGCCTTCCTACGGGAAAATATAAATAACAATACCCTGAATTACTTTTGAGTGAAATGCTACAACAATAGATCCGTGCGCTTGTGGATATTATCTCTAAAAGGTTATGATCTATCACCTTGACACATCTTACGTCGTTGCTAGAGTAACATTCTAGTAATGTTGCTGGTTATCCTAGCCCCATCGGTTAGTGGGACCGAAACAGGGGACCCCGTTTTGAGCGGCGGTAACTCGCTGGCAGCGAGGTCTCCGTCGTCGAGTCTGGCATCTACAGACTCAACACAATGATGCAAACTCAGGGGTATAAGAAGTGTAGGATTCGGTGGCCAAACTCACCGGTGGCCATGTCCGGCGGCGGACGACAGCGGAGGTCGTCCGTGCGCCGGCCATCTCTGGTCACTGCGAGGTGTACGGAGAGGCCCAACGGCTATGTGAGGATGAGGCAATGGCAATTCACAAGAAAAAAGCAAGGAAAATGTTGCCGCACCGACGACAGCAAGGGTCGCCGGCGAGCGGCGGCACGGTCGGCTGCGCTCAGGCTGAAATCGGCAACAGCGAGACAAAACGACGGTGGATCCAATTCCTATGTGTCTAGAAGACACGCATTTCACAAAAAGAAGAAGAAAATGGTGGCCAGAATGATGGCAAGCAAGCACACGGTCATGGCGACGGTTGCCGGCCGTGGAGGAGAAAATGGCCCGATTGGCCTATACCTTGGGTCGACAACAGCGGCGAGCGTGCTCAAGAGACGGCTGGGCTCATTGCAAAGACGTGCACATAATCTGGGGAAAAAGTGACACGACGGTGAGGTGCGGCCGTGGAGTGAGCTCATGGCTGTGGCTATGGCATTGTTGTTTTTGCGAGGGAAAAGGAGAGGAGAGTGGGAATGGGTGAATAGGAGTGGGGAGCGTCTGGTGGAGCGGTTGGCTATCTTAATGCGAGGAAGGAGGCCGAAAACTTGTCTAGGTTCGCTTGGGCAGGCGCCGCGGCTGGGCAGCAGTGGCCAATGGCGTCAGAGCCTGACGGCCATGCTACGCAAAGTCTTGGGTGCTGGGGCCGAGCCTGTCTGGAGTGGGAGCGGCACGTGCGGAGTGGGCGAGCCCGCTGCCTGCTGTGCGGCACAAACGGCCGATCAATGAACAGCTGCAGCCACCAGTGGCTGGCTGCCACGACGCTGGCCAAGACACGGCGTCTGGGGATGGGAGGCCGACAAGTGGGTCCCACCCTGATTCAAATTGGAGTGAAATTGATTTTGCTCTGTAGTTCAAAAACTAAGCCGAATTAGGAAACACTTTCTAAATATGAAATGTAGCTCTCGACAAGTATATCATTTCATATTTAGAGGTCAAAACCTGATTCTGCCTAAAAATTGAAATACAAATTTTGGGAATCTAGAGCATTTTTGAATAAAAGGAAAAATTCTGATTTTCAAACAGTTTCTGCACTATTTGAACTATTTCCATGAATTTTCAAGAGATGACATAAAAACAAGGTTTGTTCCAAATAAAATTATCTACAAACTCTATTAAGCACTTACCCATAGAAAAACAACCTTGCAAGCACTTCTATTGCATAAGATGACCATAGATTTAGCATTTAGAGCAATCATTTTAAATAAAAACAAGCAAGTAGCACACTTATCATTTCATATTATATGGATGACTATGCAAATGAGATGATTATGCTCATGACGTGCAATGCAAGTGCAAGCTTAACACCAGGGGTGTTATAGGGTACCTCAAATAAGGGTACCTAGTATCAAGGATCAGAGCACAGATTAGCTAAAGAAAACCGAGGCTAAAGCACAATCTCTCCCCCACGCTAGACATAGGGCCTTCTCTTGCCCAAACTAAGATAAATGATGTGTGTTCACCTTGCATCACCATTCGGATAGGGACATGTAGCATAAATTTCCTAGTTGGTCAGGGACCTTGGTTCCAAACACCGATAGTTACTGTCAGATACCTCAACTAAGGGTACGTAGGATCAAGGATCAGAGCACAATTAGGTAAAGAAATTTGAGGCTAAAGCACCAAGACATCCCTACACCACCCTCGCTGTCACTCCGATCTGCTCAAGGCCCTCTCGGCAGGTGGCCTCGAGCATGGAGAAACACCGGTTCATAGAGCCCCGCTCAAACATGGATGACCCCCTCGGGTCATCTACCATGACAAAAAAGGATGGGCATTTAATGCACTTAGCAAATTTCACCCGCCGCGATGGCCATAACACCCTCCACATGGTGAAAGTACCAGGGTTAAATCCCACTTTTACGGCCCCATACTAGATCATGTGATGATTACCCATCACTGCTCCATCATACTGGGCACTATTCTAGCCTCAACACCCCCTTGAAACATAATGCGACAACATCCGAACATTGGATTTCCTGGGGCTTGATCATATCCACTACGCTTTAGTCCCATCGCTACGTCCCAACCTGGCCTCTAGCGCCACTAGTCAATGAAAGAACAGGGCTAGCATGCCTTCTACAGGGGTTCACTCACCGTAAATTAGGACAATCATCAACAATCACTCCATCGGTGCCATGCTTGAAGGACGGCGGCCATCCCTGTGAGCACGTCCCCATAGGAGACGTCTACAATGCATGTACCATCTTCTTCTCTAAGACATTACACATAGGGAAACATCCTATAACATGCGTCCCTCCTTGCACCTATAGAAGGAGGGTGCGAGGGCTAGTTTCAGTGGGTAATCATAGGCAGGCACAAGTAGCATCAACACTCAACACACTTGAGATCAACGTCTCAAGCGATCTCTTCACCCTTCGCTCTTGAGACTTGGGACTGTTTCCCTCTCTCATCTGCTTGTAACCCCTACATAAGCACTTCGGTGCAAGAAAATACAATCTCTTACCCCGCTGGACATAGGGCCTTCTCTTGCCCAAACCAAGATAAATTGTGTGTGTTCACCTTGCATCACCATCCGGATAGGGACACATAGCATAAATTTACTAGTTGGTCAGGGACTTTGGGTCCAAACACCGATAGCTAGCGCACCAGGTAGGGGGCGCAACGTGTCATGATCGTCTTCCTGCCATACTTTGGATGGTGGACCACGAGCGTCCGCTCCCATTCACCACGTTGATCTAATTCAGGAGCCTGGAGTTCATGTCCCTTGGCTATGACTATGACATCATTCTGCTCCCACCTAGGCACCCAACTGACCGCGACTACGAACTCCCCAGATAGGGTAGCCATTTGCATGTACCACCATTCTCGGCGCTCTCACATGGCCAGATGGCGGCGCACTCACCGCAACGCTGCCAGTGGCAATGACGTGTCCCATTTTGGCACCTCCAAGTGGGGTGAGGAACTCGGGGTAAAAGCACCTCGGCGCTCGAGTCTCAGAAATAGAAGGGTCATTCCGTAGAGGTTGATACTTCAGAACCTATTGACGTGTGTTTCTACCATGGGATTACAAAGTCCCTAAAACCTAGCTCTGGTGTAGCTATCGGACGGACGCGAAAATGGGGGATGAGTCTTAACGAGATGGATTGGTTCTTTCTTTCATGCACCGTTTGCTATGTTATCTTGTATTCCATTCTAACTCACCATTATTTTTTGTTCTGTTTTGTGTAGGCTGAGGGAAGCAATAGTTCCATGGCCCACCGTTTTGACATCGCTGACCCGGGCTGTGGAGGACTCCCTTTCGGGGTTTTTCGACAGCTCGATTGCTCCTAAATGGTCAAGTGCATTGACCAAAACTGTTAGGGAGGCGAAGAAGGCTAAGCACTTTGCTGAGGTGGCCGTAAAAGTGGCTGCTGCCTCTCCTGTCGTGGCCCTTACTCGGGTATCATCTCGTCATGTTGCAAGCGAAAGTCGTCAGCCAGGTAAGTCCCGGTTCTCGAAAGAGCTGGCGTCTGGAGTATCTTTTGCGGTCACCTTTTCGGCCATGGCAAGCTAGATTTGGCTTCTCATTCACATGATTATAGCAAAATGGTTGTCTATTCTGAGTCCAGCTCCTCTGGCGAACTCGATAGAATGAAAGAACAGCCGTACCAGCTTGCTCGTTCATTTGGGTTTCCAGCTGACTCCCAGCTTGTCGCAAGACTAAAGCACCAGGAAGCTAGACTTGGCTTCTCATTCATGCAATTACACGCCATGCAAGTAGCGGAGGAGTGCTGTGGATCTTTCAGGCTGCCAAAAGTGGAGAAAGACTTGCTAAAACTTTCACGCGAGCAGCTGGCTGATGCCATGAACATTCACCTTGTTTAGGTGATTTCCTTATTATGCATTTCTCTAGTCTCGTTTCTGCTCTGATTGAGGCAGCTTTCGGTGTTTAATGACTTACGGTTGACTTGTTTTGTGTGACATAGGCCCTAGTCCTTGGCCGAACCTTATCGAGATTCGACGAGGCCCAAGCGGAAAGCTTTAAGAAAGAGGTTGTCGACAAAGATTCACGGATTAAGGATCTGGAGCAAGAAGTCAAGGAGCTAAAATCGCTAGTGAGGTGAGGAGAAAGCAAACTCAAAAGTGAGGTTGCTGAGAAGGAGTTGTTTGCTGGTAAGGTGGAAGAGTTGCAGAAGGAGATGGAGGATGCTCGTCGAAAGCAATGGGATTAGGAGCTCGCTCTCATGGCAATGGGTGATAGAGTTTTGAGTGCCTACAAAAACTTGGTAGAAGGCATTGGATCAGTGGTTAATGTCCCCCAAGACCTGCCCTTGAAGGATTTCCTCGCATGGCTGGCGAAAGAGCTTAGAGGATTTGAGAGCTTCCAGAACGTCAGCCATGGCTACGCGTGCCTCGAGGCACTCGGCGCTTTTGCTCAGTGTCTTATTGATGCTAGATGTGGCCACCATGAGGGGCTCTCCATCCCCAAACCTCAGCATTCTTTTTCCCAGTCTACCGACGCAAAAGCTGTGGCTACTCGTTTTTATGACGAGTACTGGATGAAGGGACGCCGGGATCTTGTGCTCATTCATGCTGCTCTTTCGCGTGGAAAGGTGCCTTCTGCAACTATCTTTCATTGTCTTTGTTTGGTTCTCCCTTTTTGTGCAAACAGTGTTTATTGCTTTTCTAGTCGGAAGCTGAGAAAGCTGACATCAAGGTGAAAGTGAAGGATTATATCCGCCGATGAGATGCCCACGAAAGCTATGCCGCCGAGATCTTCGGGGCTGGGATCAAGGGTTCCGCAACCGCTGCTGCGGATGTCGATGCTGCTGCTGCTACTACCGCGGTCCTTTCTCCGGATCATGTCACGCCGCGTCCACCCTAGCCCACTGTTGCAGAGCGCGAGAATGTGGTAGACAACTAGGTTCGTTTGAGGCATTTGTGGAACTTATCTGTTGGCACAAAAGTTGGCGCATGATGTAAACTTTATTTACTATGCTTATTTTCCTGAACTTGTTAAAATAGGTTGGTGATGATGACCTTTGCAACGCAGTTGAACATTACCCGCTTATGATCTCTCGAGATGGCTTCTTTATTTCTAGCAATTCTTGGTATAACTATTGCCTACATAACCAGGGTTGCAGCTTGGAGGGTTTCTTCCAATCTCGGCTTCGACGGAGCTTGAGGAATGTAGAGCGGATTAAGGAGTTTTGGGCTCGGCGCGCGGAAGCCAGGGCTTCCGGGGAAGGGCCATCTAGATCTAGAGTTAGATTCGAGTTGAAAACTCTGAAAGAGGAGTCGGCGGATGAAACACCGGTGTTTGGGGAAATTCGATATAACATCATTTTGAAAGATGCGATGTAATGCTGTGACTAGTTGAATAAAACGTCTGTTAGTTCATGTTTGTTGTCTGGATTGTCGTATCTTCCAAGTTGATTATTCCATTTTTTTCACAGCTTGCCAGTCTTCCGCTGAAAACTATGATTGGCTCAACGAAAGCCTCGTGAGCCCGCTGATCCATTGGGTTAGCAAAGCGCCACCCCCACCTAGATGGAGAGGGTCGGGCAATCATAACGATTTGTTTGTATGCATGGCCTTCTACGTGTATACGCGTCTCCCTATTGAATGCGGGATTGCCGCTTTTGCGAGAGATGGAATGCCGCTTTCCTAAAATATACATTTGTAAGCTCTGACTTACATTGCGGTTATCGTCTTAATACCGGGTATTTCCATAAGCCCCTTAGCCTGGATAACTCTTGAGCACCGTGCCCCCACCTTTTATGGCTGAGGGGATAGAGATGCCTTGGTGCTTGGCTGCAGAAGTTGACATGCTTCTTTCGTCGATTGTTTGGTTTGTTGCCTATATGTATGCCTTGCATCCATAGATGCGTGTTGTGTCTGAACTGCCTGTTGCTTGTGGAATGCTATATCTGCAGAAGCTTATTTGCTCCTTTTCTAAAGTAAACACTACTTGCTTTCGCTTGCGGTAATGAGGTTCTAAAGCAACTGGCGTGTTCTGCGTGGCTGATTCATGGTGAGCTATGGATTCTGAACATATGAAACTACTCTTGTTTCCTGGTTGCCTATCAATCCTATTTGCTTGGACTGCGGTTAATTCCTGATTGCTCCCTGTGAGCAAGTTCTATCTTTTGTTTGAGGAAGGTCCTTTCTATGCTGGGGTAGGCAGTGCCTTGGTCGGTGGAAGGTATGGAGGTTCCTTTCCTTTTATAGACGCGGCATGGGCGTCTAGATCTGACAAAATTGTCAGGTGTTTATTACAATGGGGCCGCTCATTGATTTTCATATCTTCTTTATTGTTGTGAAGTCAGGTTTCCCTGATTTGCGGTAGCGTATCTTCTGTACTTATTGGTGTCCAGGTCTGAAGTCAGTCTAAGGGGTGGCCTATTGAAGTCTGCCTTCTTGCCTTTTCATTTGTTGTTGGCTGAGTGCCGTCCAGCTGTGACTGGCCAACTACCACTTTTATTAGGGGTGGGTCTTGTCCTATAAATACCCTATGGTGAGTTGTCCTTTCCCTCTGAGTTCTGTTTGTAGCATGATTGTTTTGTAGGATGCTTTTGATTCAGAAGAGTGGGTGAGCTGCTTTGCTTCGGGTTTGACTCCAACAACATCTTGCTATCTGGATTTTGCTAGCTTTGGTGCTGGTGGATTTAGGCCTGAAGTGAAGTTGATGTTCATCTGTAGTGTGACGTTAGATTTCATTCGCATTGGAAAAGGTGAGTTGTCTTGCTTCAGGTTCGATTCCAACAACATCTTGCTATTTGGCTTTTGCTAGCTTTGGTGCTGCTGCTGGTGAAGTCGGGCCTAAAGTAAGACTGACCCTCGTATTCCATCGCTTTATGGACTAAATGCCAGCATATGTCGGACTTTTAGTGTTCATTTGGCTTTTGTGGTTCCACATCAATAGAATTCGCGTTTACTGTTTTCTGGTGGTGTGGAGTTCTATTGATGCTGACCCTAAAAGCTGAATGATTGACCGGTTGAGTGCATTTTGAGTGCAGTATTTTGCTTTCTTGCTTCAGCATCATGAAAACTCGGAGGTCTTTGGCTTTTTGCTGTTCTCGAGTTCTGATGGTGTTGTTCTAGAAAGCCAAATGCGGTTGCTGTTGTCGTAGTATTCATGCGTGATTGAGGATGTACTAGGTGTATTATTCTGCTTTCTTGAGTTATGGTCCTTAGAATTCGAGCTAGTGTATTTAATGCTAGTGATGAATTCTAAGGGTTCCGTGTGTCCGGTTAAGTTGTGACCTAATAGACGCTTTTGCTAGCTTTCATAGTTCTGCTTCAATAGAGTTTGTTATTGTAAGGTTACGGATGATGATTGTTTTTGAACCAGATTGTGAAAGCTAGTTGTGAGGCGTCTGGTGTTTGAATCGTCCTCTTTCGGGAACGTTTGTGTCGTTCTTTGTTTGATGCGCGTTCCTTTTAACTCAGGGCTATTTTAGTGTGCCCCTTTGTCGTATTCTGTCTTGTTGCTGCTATGAAATTTCTTCTACCTCGTTCTAAGTTTGTCGTATTCTTCTTATCTTGCTCTAAGCTTTTGACTCGTTATGATATTTTGCCAGATGCAAAGTCTGTTTAGCCTTTGGTGATATTTTGCCAGATACGAAGTTTGTTTAGCCTTTAGGCTTAGCTCACTTTGAGCTTTCAGTTTTCAGCTCACTCTGAGCTTGACTCATTTTGATCTTTTGTCAGATATGAAGTCTGTCTAGCCTTTAGGCTTAGCTCACTCTGAGCTTTTAGTTTTTAGCTCGCTCTGAGCTTTTGACTCGTTCTGATCTTTTTCCAGCTACGAAGTTTTTTGCATTTGGGCTTGCTCGCTCTGAGCTTTTTTTTTTGTTCCGATAGTGTTGAGGTTGCTTGCAACCTTATCCTTAGTGACTTCTGCGCTTGTCGAATATGGAAGGACTCGTTCCTTGTTTTTGACTCTTGAGGGAACTTGCGAGACAGCGGTAGATGGGGAAAATGTAAATTATAAAGGGGATTACAAAGGACTGCCTCATTAAAAAACCTCACTTCTCTTTTGAGGTTCCCCTGTGAGGAAAAAGAGCGCAAGTCCCCTGACAATGTTCAAGCGAATGTAAATAAAACTAAAAATAGAGATGACATCTTTCTTGCTAGATCTATGATTTCTTATGGGTAGAATCTACGGAGGTTATCTGCGTTCTAGGTGTGGGTGCTTTCGATGCCTTCTTCATTGATGAGGCGAAAGACTCCTTCCTTGCTTGTACCTGCAATAATAAAAGGTCCATACCATTGCGATTGAAGTTTACCCTGTTTGCTGGGTTGTCTGACGAGGACCATGTCCCCTGGGTAGATGTCCTTTCGTAGAATCTTCTTGTCTCTCCAGGTCTTGGTTGCTTGATGGTATTTGTCTAGGTTTTCTGTGGCTTCTAGCTTCCGGTGCTCTGCCATTTCTAGTTCAACATATCTTTGGATCAGTGTTGTGGCTATGATTTCTGTGCGAAAAGATCCAAGTTTCATCTCTTTTGGAGTAATTACTTCCTCGCCGTATAGTAGGCGAAATGGGGTGAAGTTTGTCGATCTTGTCTTAGAGATGTTGTGGCCCCATACTGATGTTATCAGTTCCTGAGCCCACTTGCCTTTTTGTCATTCTTGTCTTTTGTTAAAGCTTTTGAGATGGTTGTGAACATCTCTGGATTTGTTCTTTCGACTGCACCATTCGACTGCGGGTGATTCACTGATGCGAAAGCTAATTTGATGTTGAGCTCGGCACAAAAGTTCCTATATTCTGTGGAGTCGAACTGTTTCCCATTGTCTACTGTGATGTACGATGGTACCCCAAACCGACATATAATTCTCTGCCATGTGAAATTGGTGAGGGTTTTTTAAGTGATTTTCGTGAGAGCTTTCGCCTCTATCCATTTTGAAGTACTCTATCGCCACTGCTGCAAATCTTAGGTTGCTTAGAGCCTGTGGAAGTGGACCTACTATGTCAATCCCCCACCTTTGTAGGGACAGGTCGGTACGATAGAACTTGTGGGGTTCGCTGGGGCTGTTTGGTTTTTTGCGAACTTCTAACACCCCTCACACCTCTTCACTATTTCTTTCACGTCTGCTGAAGCTGTAGGCCAAAAGAAACCTTGTCTCATGGCTCTGTGTGCTATTTCATGTGCACTTTTGTGTGCTCCACACATCCCTAAGTGTATCTCTGTTAGCAACTTCTGGCCTTCTTCTCTGCTTATGCACTTGAGTAATGGCGTGACAATGCCTTCTTTGTACAAATGTCCACCGACTATAGAATATTGGCTTGTTCTTGATGCCATTCATTGGAGTTCTTTCCTGTCTTCTGGCATGTAGGTTCCTTTTAAGAATGCGACTATGGGGGTGCGCCAATCTTCACTTGAGATTGCATGTATGGTTTTTGGGTTTTCTTCTTCTTTAATGGCTTTGATTGATAGCAGCTGGTAGAAAACATCTGGTGGCAATGGTATGCCCTGAGCTGCGGCTTTCACTAGCTCGTCTGCTTCGGTGTTTTCTCCTCTTGGTATGTGCTTGAGAGTGAATCCTGTAAAGTGCTTTTCAATTTTCCTCACTGCCTCTAGGTATCTCGATAGTTCTCTTTCTCTTGCTTCATAGTCTTTCTCGATATGTTTGACTACTATCTGTGAGTCAGATTTGACAGTGCATCTGTGCACTCCCAAGGCCCTCCGCTTTCTTAGCCCTAATAACACTGCTTCGTATTCTGCTATGTTGTTCGTTGTCTAAAATTCTAGCCTTGCTACATATCTGACTTTTGGCCTTGCCGAAGGTATTAGGACTGCTGCTATTCTGGCTCCTGAACTGCACCATGCTTCGTCGCAGAAGATAGTCCACAATGGTTCTTTGAATGTGGCGGTCGTGTCATAGGCGGCTGGGGTCCAATCTGCTATGAAATCCACAATAACTTGGGACTTGATTGTGGATCTGTGTGTGAACTCAACCACATATTGATTGAGTTTCGTGGCCCACTTATTGATTCTTTCGATTGCCTCTAGGTTGCGAAATAGCGCTTCCAATAGTTGTGTGGAAGTGACAGCTATGGTGTGTTGCTAAAAATAATGCTTTAGCTTTGTCGATGCCATGACTACAGTGTAGGCTATCTTTTTGAGTTCTGAATAGTTTAGCTTTGCTCCGGATAGGGCTTCTGAAACATAGTAGATTGGAAACTGATGCGTTTGTTCTCTGTTCTCTCTTTCTTCGACTAGAACTACGCTTACTGTTGTGTGAGACACTGCTAAGTATAGTAGTAGCTTGGCTTTTACGGTGGGCTTGTTCAGTGTTGGGAGTTTAGTCAAGTACTCCTTGAGGTTGTCGAAAGCTTGTTGTTGCTCTGGTCCCCACTCAAAACGATCTGCTTGCTTTAGGGTTCTAAAGAATGGCAGTCCTTTCTCTACGGATCATGCGATGAATCTGCTGAGTGCTGCTATTCACCCGGTGAGTTTCTAAGCTTCCTTCTGGGTGGATGGTGGACACATGTTTGCTATTGCCGCTATCTTCTTGGGGTTGGCCTCGATTCCTCTGGCTGATACCATGTAGCCGAGGATTTTCCCTTCTCTGATGCCAAAAACGCACTTCTTCGGGTCTAGTTTCAGGCCACTCCTTTTTAAATTGATGAACGTTTCCTTAAGGTTCTCAACGTGAGTTTCTTTTCTATCGCTCTTGATGATAATGTCGTTAATGTAGTTGACCAGGTTTCGGCCTTTCTGTTCATTGAAGACTTTATCTGCCATTCAGACGAAAGTTGGTCCCACGTTGTGTAAACCTTCTGGCATTCGTCTGAAGCAGTAGGTTCCATAGGGCATGATAAAGCTCGTCTTTTCCTCATCGTCTTTGTTCAGCCATATTTGATGGTATCTAGAGAAACAGTCCAAAAGGCTCATCCTTTTGACCCTACTGTGATGTAAATGAGTTTGTCTATCCTTGGCATGGGGAAAGGGTCTTTTGGGCATGCTTTGTTGAGGTCGATGAAGTCTATGCACATTTGCCATTTCTTGTTTTTCTTCTACACCATGACCACGTTTGCTAACCATTCTCGATATTGTACTTCTCTGATGACTTGTGACTAGAGCAGCTTGTCCACCTCTGCTTTCATTGCCTGTGCTTTCTCATCTGATATCTTTCATAATTTCTGCTTTCTTGGCTTCACTTTGCTGGATACATTTAGGTTGTGTTGTGCCAGCTCTCTGTCTACTCCTTAGAGGTTGCTGGCAGACCATGTGAAAACTTCTCTGTTCTCGCTGAGGAATTCAATGAGCTTGTCTCTTTCGTCATCATCGAGGCCTTTTCCTATGTATACGCACTTGTCTGGGCAATGCGGCAAAAGTGGGACTTTCTCTATTTCTTTGGTGGGCTTTGCTCTTGGTTGGTTTGTTCTTCCACATTCTTCTTCTTCGTTGTCGCTTTTGTCCTCTTTTTCTTTGTTGATCATGTTGTAACCGGATATTGGTTTTCCCTCTATTTTTCTTGCTACCTTCTGATCGCCAAAAATTGTTATTACCCCAAAAGGTGATGGCATTTTCATGCACAGATAGTTCTGCCTTATGACTGCATCAAACTTGTTTATGAATGGTCTCCCTAATATTGCTGTGTAAGGATAATCCATGTCGACTACGTCAAAAGTAATAAGCTCTAATCTGGCTTTCTTGTCTTGTGCAAAAGCAACTTTCAGGGTTCTCTTCCCTATTGTGTTTATGCTGGATCCTCCGAAACCAAACAAGGCGTTCCCTGGTGAGTCAAGCGTTCTTTTGCTTAGACCCATTTGGTCAAAAGCCTTGAAGAAAAGAATGTCTGCTGAACTTCCATTGTTAATGAGGATGTTGTGTAGGGTGAGTCCATTGACATTCGCAGTTGCAACAAAGGTGGTGTGATGTGGATAGCCGCTGACACGGAAGTCGCTTTCGTTGAAAGTGATTCGGTCCAATGACCAAGCTGGTCTATTTAGTGGCGGCCTGGGGGTTACCGTGTGTACTCTCCTTTCAAACTCTTTTCTTGCCCTCTTGTTTTCATGCTCATGGTTAGATCCGCCGATTGTGGCGAAGATGTGGCCATTCGACGGTAGAACTACGTTGATTACATGATTCTCTTATGGGTTCTCCTGTTGTACTTGTGGAAGTGGCACTTGATGGTGGTGCTCTTGTGTTGCTGGGGATGATACTGTTGTTGAATGTGCTTGATTCTGTGGTACCTGAAAGGGCGGGTTATGGCTCTGCTGAGGCCAGCTATATGCTGGCTGATGATACATGATTGGTTGCGGATAATGCTGTAGTGGGGGTTGCTGAGGGTACTAAAATGGGCCTTGATTGTAGCTCGTGTTGCAGTTTGATTCGCGGATCGTGCTATGGAACACATGCTTTTGGTTGTCTCCTGCGGTTGGGGCATCGTCTTTTTCTTTCTACTCTTTCGCCAGCTACGCATATTTGCATTATCTCGAGAAGTGCCCTTTATTCTCACCGCAGATGAAATAGTACGGTGTTCTTGGGTCTATTCCGCGCCCTCTACCTCTCCCGCATGGAGGACGTCCACCTCTGTTTGCCTGACCACCACCTCTGTTGTTTCTAGGTGGTGTCCCATGCATTGTGCGGAAGGGGCATCTTGTGCTGGTTGGTCATGGAGGTTGTTTAGCTGTCAAAAGTTCTGAGTGCCTCATTGATTTGTAGTTTGACTTTGCCTTGGGGTGGTTTGTTTGAGACTACTTTCGGACGCTTTGCGCCTTCGCAGATCTTATTCTGATCTGGCGAACTTGCGCATTTCTTGGAATAGCTCGGTTACTGTTGCTGGTGTCTCTCTTAAAAGGTTTGCTGCACAAGGTCCCATTTGCAGGCCCTGTATCGCTTCTTTGATTACTACATCATCTGATGCGTTTGGTACTTGCACTTGTAACAGTGTTAGTCTATCCAAGTATGATGATAGAGGTTCGCTTTCTTCTTGAGTACAAGTCATGAGGTCTCTGGTTATCTTTTTCTCCATCTGGAATCCTTGGAAAGTTGCTAGCAGGAGCTCTTTCGCTTCTGCCCAATTCCAGATGGACATTGGTTTCAAAGTCATGAACCATTCATAAGACAAGTCCTTGAGTGCCATAATTAGAGATTTTGCTAATGTCATTAGGCCTCCACCTACCAAGTGATATGCTGCTTCATAGCTTCCAATGAATTTCCTGGGATTGGTCTTTCCATCAAAAGTCGGCAGTCTGGGCTTGTAGTTGACTAGCCATGGGCGTCTCTGGAGTTCCGGTGACAATGGTGAAGTTGTGTCTATCAGAATCTGTTCGTGCATTACCAATGGTGCCAGAAATGCTACTTGAGCTGACGGTGCTGGTGCATTGGGAGCCACACCTTGGACTGGCACTTGGGCCAGTATCTACGCTGCTTTCAATTCCTCTACTTTTCTCTGTAATGCCTGTCTTCTGGCTTCTGCTTCTTGTATTGCTTGTTGTGTGGCCACTTCGCGGTTTCTGGTGCTGATTTGCTGTGCAAGCTGATCTCGCTGGCTTTGGAGTGCCGCGATCTCATTTGGATGATCATCGAGACGTTTGAGCAGCCTCGCATGATTGTTGAGTTGATTTTCCTCTGGAAGTAGCTCCACCGCTGCTTCATCACCATCTTGAGGTAGGTCTGCATCTGCGCCATCAGTAGCTTCTGGTGGAGGATCATGCGAAAGCTGGAGTGGGGGATCACGCGGAAGATGAAGCTGAAGGTTCTCTGATTGTCCTGGATTAGCGGTGGATGTTTCGAATGTGGCAGGGGCTGAAACGCACGGTCTTGAAGCTGTTCCTTTCGCCATCTTCCCGCGAGCCATGGAATGTCCGAATGTCAACCACGGACAGCGCCACTGTTGGTGTTCGATCCAACTACCGAACACCCGAGGTAGGACAATTAGCGAAAGGCAAAGGCGAAAGGTGTAACCAAAGCTTACAAGGAGGTCAACGGAGTGAAATTGTCTTTTCCATTAATCTCTTCTTTGGGGGCCTTTTTACAATGCCCCTCAGGGGATATTTATCTAGGTCCGTAAATCTTTACATGACACAAACGCCCTCTACTACCTACCCCCTACTCTTTAGTATCACCTGGGGCGAGAGGTAGAAGCGGTCAATTGCGCCCCATCTCGTCCCCTGGAGGGCCCATGGCCCCGCAGGACGGCCCAAAAGGGCCCATCGCCAATCTCGGCCTCCATTGGCCCACGTCCACCTACACACATGAAGCAGACACGTTAGCGGCAAAAGACACCTGCAGCTACCATACTGCACTCCAACCACGGCTTCTGTCCTTCTTGCTCCCATAAGGTGCCGACGCAACATTCGCAATGCACTGTTCGGCTCTTCCCGTGAAAGACAGCAACCATGACTTTCGCTGTCTGGGCCTCCGCGACATCGTCATTCACGGAAGCCTTCATTGCTGACTCCCGCGGATGACCATAGCCCCAGCTTCTGCAAGGGATTGTAGTCACATCTTCCGCGGCCCACTTTTATATCGCGGTCTTCCGCGGAGCCCCTCGATGCCGGCCTCCGCGGGAGACTATAGTCTCAGCTTCCGCAACTCGTCGTGTCCCAAAAACCCATCGAAAGTGCCGGCGCTGGACAGGGGGTTGTGGTCTTTCGGTGCCACCCAAACAAAGAAGAGCAAACAAAAGATTTAAATAGAGTTAATACATTGGAAACCAGCCAACACACATACACTGAATGGGATGGAAATCTCCATTAAGAAAGTATTGGATGTCCGCAAGCCTTCGTCATTAGACCCAGATATTCCTTGATTAATCCTAGTCGCATCCTCGGAAAAAACTATGAGGCCCCGTTTAAATACTAAGTGGAATCTGGTGGCCCACCACATTCAGTTGTCTCGCTTTTCTTGTCTAAAGCACATGAGCCTTCTCTGACGCACTACGTGAAGTAGGTCTCTGACCCGTCGAAGTTGGTCTCTGTCTGACCGCCGTGGATCCTCTCATATCTTTGCACTAATGGCTGAGTCCGCACCAATACCACCGTCGAGCACCCGATGAGCTCCCAAGCTAGTGAGCCCCCATCCGCGAGCTCCGCACCGGCCACGACATCGACCTTAGCTTGTCGACCAACTCGGTGGCGCTTGTGCTGACATTTAGGCGCATGACATTTGAGGTCCAGTGGTGGATCTAGGAACAAATCAGGGGGGCTGAACAATAGAAGGCTGATATAGCCTCCACCCCATCATTCTCTTGCTCAAAAGGCAGATCCATGGCTGGAATTTGTGGGGAGGGGGGGGGGGGGGGGGGGGGGCGCTCCAAGGGATCAGCCATGATAGGAGGATCTCAAGCCCCCTAGCCCCATGGTAAATCCGCCCCTTGTGGGGTCCCATGACGACTTTGCAAGGCGTATCTTCTTGACATCGATGTCGAGACACATGTAGATCCGAGGGCTATATGACGGTGGCCTGCAGAAGACAACATACAAACGACGAGGGAAGAAAAACTGCAATGTCGATGCACGAGGGAGCGGCGGCGTCCTGTCCCAACTTCATGTTGCCGCTGGCTGTCTTGAGCCTCCACGCCGGTCTCTACAACACGCACACGGAGGTGATCGAGGAGCCAATCAATGATCGGAGGAGGACGTGAACGGGTGGGCAGGGTGGATCCATTTTATAGAAGGCTAGGCTGGACGTTTGATGGCCAGTGCACGGAGCCCGGGAGACAAAAAAAGCATGTCGCACGATCACCAGTGCAGAAGGTGTAGAGGAGATAAGCAAGCAATGCATAGTGGTGTATGAATATATGTTAGTGGGGAGCCTAACAGGCAGGAATGCACGATCGCATGAGGAGACATGCAAGCGACTCATATAGTGGTGTACATGTCGTTGGTGAAAGATGATGACGTGGCTTCAGCAGAAGTTAGGAACATCATATAGTGGGTTCCTCCTATTTAGGTACAGCAGATACCTCTTTCTTTAATTTGTTTTTATAAAATGTTGTAGAAATATTCAAGCCGAGTGCAATTTCTAAGCTGCCTCCAGCGCATTTGAGAAACCAGTTTCTCTGTACTGATTGACAAACTAGCTAGTTTCTTGAACGACGAATGGCAGCATTTGGCGAGGGCAAGGAACAGGAAGTTCATCCAGGTAATGAAGGATTAGTCAAACTATTGGAATCTCCGGTCGCGCCGCAGACTCTTTCTCGGTCTCAGGGAAGGAAGCCAAGATTGTGGACGTACTCATGCTCCAGCAGGCCACATTTTTGGGCGAAAGAAGATAGGTATGCTTGATTTTCTAATTAAAACAACACCCAAAATTATTACAAAGACTTAGGATAGTTAGTAAATTTTGGGGCCAAGATTTTTCAGGGGCTTGTTTAGTACTTGGTAAATCTTGGGGCCCAGGATTTTTGGAGGCCCTGATTAGTCGTACAGCTTGCACGGGCCCATGGATGCCCCTTATCCTAGTACATGAATGAGAGTTCTCACCTCTTCTTGAAATATCCTGTGATTTCGCTCTTTCCAAATATTTTAGGTCATGTACATAAGAATTGCCACTATGTTTCATCATTGATGAGTGGGTGAATGTAACACCCTAAAATTTACATTTCTTCAAATACAATTAAAGTGAATTAATTATGCATTTCTATGCACATTTTAAAACATAGGAAAAATAATTTTTTTTGGAAAATTAAAATCAACTATAAGGTTAGTGGCATGTTGTTGCATTCAAGCTGGTGCATTTTACTTTGTATTGTTTGGATTTGAAGGATTCAAAATTCTATTGAAAAATGCTTTAGGAAATTAGTTTCGGAAAAAGAAAAAAGGAATTTCCTGCTCTCCCTCTCCTTTAGTCCTGCTGGCCCAGCTCCTTCTCTCCCCTTCTCGGCCCATTGGCCAAACTCCACCCGAAGCAGGCCAGGCGGCCTAGCCTCACCCCCTCATGGGCTGGCCCAACAAAAGCCACAGCAAGCCGCCCACGCCTGCTTCTCTAGCCATGCCACTGCCAGCCAGGCCCCACGCCCCATGGCACAGCCAGGTGGACCCCACGTGTCGGCACCTTCCTCTACCTCCGGCTCCCTCCCCCGAGTCTGCCACGACCAAGCAAAAAGCGAGGACCAAGCTCGGTCCGTACCCCTCACGCGTTGGGCGCATCTCGCGGACAAGCCGCCCCAGCCCCGCTCTTCCCTCGCACTCGCTTAACACGCTCCCCACTTGACCCGTGCCTGGTCAAGACCCCGGCCGCCATCGACGGCGCTTGCGCCCGAGCTCTTCATCACCACTCCTCCCACTCTTCCTAATTAGGAGAAGCCTTGAAGTGGCACATGCAAGCCGAAGCCGCTCCCCTTCCCCCAGTCTCTCTTCCCCATCGCAACGCCGCCGCAAGACCTCGCCGCCGCCTTTGTTAAAGCGACCGAGCTCTAGAACTCCAGCCGTTCACCGACCTCACCGGAGCTCCAAGCCGAGAAGCTCGCCTCCGCCGTCTGATTCCCCATTTTCTGTCTGCCTTTCGCAGCGAGAACATCGCCAATCGATCCGCGGTGAGCTCCTCCCCTGATTTCGCCTCTCCTCATCATTTCCCATGGTTGGTAGGCCATTTCCCATCGCACGCCGGCGAGAGTCCGTCCACTACGCCGTCGTCGGCAACTGCGCCGACGAGCTCATCTCCTCGATCCTGTGGATCCAGAACAGAAGATACCCCTTCATGGGTAGTTTTGCTAAAGAGCCCCTGTTGTTTGAGTTAATTGCGTCCGTATCCTTGGCCGATCTATTCTGGTTTATTTTAATTCAGTTAAAGTTCTAATTATTTATAGTTTTGCCACTTCATTCAAATGCTTATAAAATCTCCTTTTTAACTCCGAGTTGGTCCATTCAAATTTTGATAGATTTGTAATTCCATAATCTACGTGTTAGTGGCCACTGATAATACTATTTACAACTTTTAAAATCCCATCTTATATTTAATTCATTATTTTATAACATGAAATCTTTATAAATTCATAACTTCTTCGTTATTACTCCGTTTTTGGTGATTTTTGTGTCTTTGTGTTCATAGCGACGTGTAGAACATTTTTATAGGTTTTTAAACATGTTTTTTATTTATTGGTGTACTGTTCTAATTATAAATTGTTTTCTTCGTGTATGATTTCTTATGGATGATTATATGTTGATATATTACTGAGTATAGACGGTGAGTAGTACCTTGGTGATCAAGGCATGTATAGCTTGGGTTTTACTTTCTATAACCATCATCTCGTGACTTAATTAATGTTAAGCAATAAATGATAAAAATAACTTTTAGCAACTTAAGGATTTATCCATAAGAGAACCTCTGGGATTGATGGTACAACTACGAGGGCTATATGGCTCTGGCTTTAGTCAAGTGTGAGGACCTTTTCTAGCCTGTTAGGTGCAAATGGGGCGTGCCGAGCTGAGTATAGTGCGGCCTCTATCCATGTGAGTATAGGCTGTGTGTCATTGTGCCAATGGAAGAGGTGCTCTATATTCCCTTGCCATGGAAACCTAGAGGCTACTAACTTATTAGCCAAACCTTTGAAAGGCTTCATAGTGAATCCTGCTGACCTTCCTTGGAAGTTGGTCAATAGATTAGCTACCTCGGGTGAAAAGGTAAATCATGACTCACAATGAAAGTGTGCAACTCTGCGCAGAGTTTATTAAACTGGTATACTAGCCTTGCTCAAGGACGTGAGTGGCCTTGGAATCCTTACTAAGATGATGACTTAAATGTTAACATGTTCATTTTTACCATTTTATGCTCTATATTGTTTATGTTACATTGATCATGAGTTTATGGGTTCTATACCTTTGCTATACTTGTTGAGTTCGACCTGGGCTCACGCTTGTTTATTTTTATATATACTTTAAAAAAATTCCAGATGGGTAACAGATCAAGGATGGAATGAGGATTACCGTCCGGAGTATTAGGCTTGTGGTCAACGAGTCGACATCCCTGTGGAGTCAGAGGCTCTCATGAAGAGGAGTTACTGGTTCTTCCGCTTCGATTTTAGACTTGATACATTTGTTTTGAATTATTATTCGATATGTAATAAACACTAGGGATGATACTTTATAATTTGTCAGCTTATGTGTGTGACTGATCTCGGGGCACACGTAAGATTTATGAATCCCATTTTGTCCTTAAAATTGGGGTTGACAAATTGGTATCAAAGTCGTGTTGATTGTAGAATGCAATCCTAGTAGAAACTGGTCGTTATAGGAATTAGAAATTGCCACAAAAATCCTTGTTCCAGAAAACCTTGATATTTTCTTCTATATCTTACCTCACCCTTTCTATTCAGCTCCACCTTGTTTTTATTTTAAATCTTTATCCCATCTTGCCTTAATGTGCTCTTAGGAATCTTTTCTTACCAAATTCTTGCGTCATTAGAATAAGAATTTTAAGGTCTTTACCCTTGATGTGGAGAGAACCGTAGTAAACGCAAATTGAGTCGGTATGATTGAATAGTGCATCATTTATTGCTTGGTTGAATTGTTACTATTAATATTCTTGATTTGCATCTTTGAATGATTGGATCTGTTTCGGTTTATTTTAATTCAGTTAAAGTTCTAGTTATTTATAGTTTTGCCACTTCATTCAAATGCTTATAAAATCTCCTTTCTAACTCTGATTTGATCCATTCAAATTTTGGTAGATTCATAACTCCATAATTTACGTGTTAGTGGGCACTGATAGTACTATTTACAACTTTTAAAATCCCATCTTATATTTAATTCATTATTTTATAATAGGAAATCTTAACAAATTGATAGCTTCTTCGTTATAACTCTGTTTTCAGTGATTATCCCGTCTTTGTGTTCATAGCGAGCATTTTTATAGGTTTTCAAACATGTTTTCTCTTTATTGGTGTACTGTTCTAATTATAAATTGTTCCCTTCGTGCTTGATTGCCTATGGATGATTATATGTCGATGTATTATCGAGTATAGACGGTGAGCAGTTGTTGACGGTAGTTAACATCAATTTTTAACCATCAACATAACTTATATACCTATAAAAATATGATCACCTACATAGGTATAGGGGTTTGAACTAATCAATTCCGTGAGTTTTGGTGCATGTTTTACAGGGGTTAAACAAGAAAAGAGCTAAAGGCAACCAAAATCACTGAACAAAAGTATCTAAAATGATGAATTGGATTTCACGGTTGTGTAAAGCTCGTTGAGATGATCGAAATGCATATATTACTTGCTATATTTAGAGTCCCGGATGAAGAAATATTAATTCGCACCTACGCATACAAAAGATGGTTCTAGAAGACATGAGAAGGCACCGGAACGAATGGGATGGTGAACGGCCACAGAGGTAGGGCACCCGCCCTACCATCTTGGGCACCCTCCCTTGCCAGACAGCCAATCAGGCTCCGTCTCACGGATCGCCCTTTCACCGCCTCTGTGGATCAATAATCACAGTTCATTAAGGTCAGTTTGATCCAAGGGCTACCGTTAAGCTTGACGCGGATCCTTGATGTGGCACCTCCACCCTGGGCTATATAAGGAGGGCGTCCCCTCATGCCAAGGGGCTATATCTCTTCTACAGAACAAAAGCTAGGGTTTCAATTCTTCATCCAAGTAGAAGAGGGTCCCTCTACTTGATCTAGTTCTAGCCCTAGTTCATCTAGTTCTAGTTCTAGTTCTAGCTCATCTAGTTGTATCTAGAAAATTAGGGAGACAGATGAGGAGAGCGGAGGAGGAGCCAGATTCGTCGGATCTTCCTCAACATTGTACTTTTGCAACAACTGGTTCGTCCTTCAGCGTTCTCTAGGTTCTTCAATTCTTAATTCTTGAATTCTTTATTTACTTTTAGTATTTACTTTTAAGTTATTTATTGGATTCCCGCTTGCATAAGTGCTCTAGTTCTTTGATACGCTAGAGTAGTAATTAATAGAGGTGCTTAGCCTTGCGATTACCTGGAATTACACCCAACGGATTGTTGTGGTAGCCCTAGGGTAGTGACAGCCCTGATGGTCGACACATTCCACCTCGTTCGGATTGGTGTTTGTAGGACCATAGTCAGACCTTCCTAGCCCCCTTCTTATCTCTTTCTATGGCTAGTGCTCTGATGTGCCGAAGTATGCAACATTGAAGTAAACTTGATTCTTAGATCAACTAGAGAACTCTTAGGAAACTTCCTCTCTCCCCACCAAAAACATATATAGTTTTCTTTGGGCAATCTTGATCCTCAATTAGTGCACTTCACGTTCCCTGTGGAAAATTGATACCTTGGAATACTTCCGGGTGAAAGCTACATCGGTATCCGTGCACTTGCAGATTTATCTGTGTACGTTTAAAATACCCAACAAGCTTTCTGGCGCCGTTGTCGGGGAATAGTAGTTGTGCTAGTTTGAGTCAAGTTCATCCATTTATCCTTTTTCTTTTACCACCATTTTACCACTACCACCATATCACATGGATTTCACACCGATATATAAATTCTTTGCTCCAAAGGGTGACTTGTTGGAGACACCACCATCATCACACCCCATTCTTACAGATGGCTATGAGCATCGTCCGACTCTTATAGCCATGGTTTAGGGAAAATCCTTCTCTGAGTTAACAGATGAAGATCCATACACTTGCCTTAGGAAATTTGAGCAATTGTGTTCTTGTCGGACTATTGCTGGCTTGACACAAGAGAACATTAAATGGAAATTGTTTCTGTTCTCCCTTTTGGGAAGAGTAAAACAATGGTATGCTCATTCCGTAGGAGGCGTAAATAGAAATTGGGAAGAACTTCGAGAGAAGTTTTGTCTTGCTTTCTTCCTCTTTATAAAATCACTGACCTTAGAATAGATGTTCATAAATTCCAACAAAAAAAGAAGGAGACATTAGGAGTACATTGGGCTAGATTCTCATCTCTTACCAATTCTGGTCCAAATCTTGCCTTGCCTGACCATGTCCTGCAATATCACTTCTATCGTGGTCTTAACAAGGAAGCTGCTCTACATCTCTACATTGCTTCAAGAGTTTCATTCTCACATAAACTCGTTAGTGAAGGGAAAGCCATCCTTGAGAGAATCCTTGAAAACACCCCTTACACTTGCATTTTTGATGAGTTTCCCAAAGAAGAGAAAGAAGTTGAGCCACAAGAGGAGGAACTCACAACTGAATTAGAAATTCCAATTAACTCTTCTAATAATTTGGTTGCTAAAAAACCTCCTAGTGAGGGAAGGCAAAACCAACTAGAGGATGATGAACCATCTCCTTTAGATCTTCCCTTTGAATTCGAGGAAGATCGCTTTGAATATTATGGAAATACCTTGAATTTTCCTGTCCAAGCAAGACCTCAAGCAAAGCCCACTTCATCTAATGCACATGAAGAATCGGTGGCCATAGAAAACACTCAAAGTCTTTTGGCAATCATGAGTTAGGAATGGCTAGCTGAAGCAGAGTTATCTCCTGAGGTAGCTCGAATCACCCGTCCTTCAACCATTCTTCTGTGCATAATTAGAAGGTCTGCTAGAAAGGTCCATTACAATCCATCTGTTGGGATAAATATTATTTCCAAGGCGTTAGCTGACACTCTTTATCCCAATGCGCCCTTAACCCCATCTTAGAAACTTCTACAAGGTCCATCAGGATTTATTCTTGAAAGCCATGGGATATTAAGGGAAATTCCTGTTAGAATCCAGAACTTTGGGATATGTCTAGATTTTCACATTTTTGATATTTTAGAGGTCCATCTCTTGATTAGCAGACCAAAAATGAGACTTCTACAGGGCTAGGAGGTTTTTCACTATTAGGTCACTTAGACTTCAAGGTTGGGAATTCCACTATTGTTGTTCCTCTCGCCCAATCAATTAACGTGATAGTGGAACCCAAACCAGAACCAAACACTATTGAGGAGATCTTAATGGTGTTTCATGAAGAAATGACTCAACCATTCTTCGACGAAGAACACTCAAGAAGAGGAAGAGTTGGCAGAGCCAATTGAGCTAGACAAAAATGAACAACCTTCACCTCCTTCGATAGAGCTAAAACCTTTGCCTCCTGGATTAAAATTTATCTTTCTTCACAACAACCCAGAAACTCCTGTCATTATCAGTGACAAACTTTCCATAGATGAAGCACAACAACTTATCACTGTTCTTGAAAGACATAGATTAGCAATAGGCTACTCACTCAAAGACCACATCATAGGCATTAGTCCTATTCTCTGCACTCATCGTATCCCTACCGATCCCAATTGTCCACCTTCAAGGGAACCTCGACGGAGACTTAACAATGCTATGCGAGAGGTTGTTTATAAAGAGGTCCTTAAACTCCTACATGATGGGGTTATTTATCCCATACCACATAGCGAGTGGTTTAGCCCTATCCATGTTGTGCCAAAGAAAGGAGGAATGACGATCGTTAGGAATGAGAAGAATGAACTCTTCCCTCAACGAACTGTCACTGGGTGGCCTATGTGCATTGACTATCGAAAACTCAACAAGGCTACAAAGAAGGATCACTTTCCATTCCTTCATTGATGAAATGTTGGAACGACTTGCAAATCACTCTTTCTTTTGTTTCCTTGATGGTTATTCTGGATATCATCAAATCCCAATCCACCCTGATGACCAAAGTAAGACTGCATTCACATGCCCGTATGGAACTTATGCGTACCAATGAATGTCGTTCGTATTGTGCACTGCTCCAGCTTCTTTCCAACGGTGCATGATGTCTATTTTCTCTAACATGATAGAGAAAATTATGGAGGTGTTCATGGATGATTTTACCGTCTATGGAAAATCCTTCGATGATTGCTTAGAGAATTTAGATAGAGTCTTACAATGGTGTGAAGAAAAGCACTTAGTCCTGAACTGGGAGAAATGCCATTTTATGGTTCAGGAAGGAATAGTGCTAGGACACAAAGTGTTCGAACATGGTATAGAGGTGGATAGAGCAAAGATTGATGTTATTGAACAACTTCCACCTTCCACAAATTTGAAAGGAATCCATAGCTTCCTGGGACATCGGGGTTCTATAGGCGTTTTATCAAGATTTTTTCTCAAATCACTAGACCCCTATCTAGTCTCCTAGATAAGGATGCACCTTTCATCTTTAGTGAAGAGTGTCATAAATCTTTTCAAATCCTCAAGAAAGTACTCATCTCAGCTCTAATCATCCAACAACCAGATTGGAATCTTCCCTTTGAGATCATGTGTGATGATAGCAACTTTGCGGTTGGTAGGCAAAACTAAGGATAAGAAGCATTATGCCATATCCTATGCTAGCAAAACCTTGTCTAGACCATAGCTCAATTATGCTACAACTAAAAAAGAGCTATTGGTTGTTTCTTTGCTATAGACAAGTTTGGATCTTACTTAGTGGGGGCGAAGGTAATTGTCTATTTAGATCATGCTTCACTTAAGTACCTCCTCACTAAGAAAGATGCTAAACCTTGGCTAATTTGATGGATTCTTCTACTCTAAGAGTTTGACTTAGAAATCCGAGATAGAAAGGGAGTAGAGAATTTTGTAGCCGACCACTTGTCTAGGCTTCAATACAAGGAAACACATGAGCTTCCCATCAATGACTACCTAAGGGAGGACACCCTACTCAAGATATTACACTCTGATCCATGGTTTGCAGACATCGTGAACTTTATAGTGAAAGGCTATATTGACACCAGAAGTGGCAAACAGATATACCGCAAGCTACGGTAGTCAATGTAGCCTTCACTGGGAGTATTCTAGGTATCGTATTTTACACAGGGAACGTGAATTGAACTAACTAGGCTCAAGGTCATCTAGTGACGAAATGAAGGGTCTAGGATAATAGGATAGAGAGGTCTAGCTAGCAAAGATATGTGGTCATGGTATTCTAAGTATAAACAGGTTTTCCACCTCCTCCCTTACTGGGGGCGATAGTCAAAATGGCAACTCGAGTTTAAGAGATTTTCCACCTCCTCCCTCACCGAGGCGGGTACCCTATTCGGCCTCGCTATTATTGGTCAACTTGCCTAACAGCACATACGAGGAACTCTAGGCCTAGCAAGGTCTGTCACCCCTTCGCTAGGTGTCTCGTAGTGCGAAAGAAGGTCACACTGGTAATATATTGTCTAGACATCATGTCTACACTAATGTCACTACTCTAAGCTTATCTAATGCTTCGAGCACTTCAAAAAGTAAAGCAGTATGCCAGTAAAAGACCGTATACTTAAAGTACCAAACCAGAATATCGAATACTAGAAGGACTCAGATGTATTACTTACAAGAAGGTCACCGCTGAGGCATACCTTGGAGAAGACTCCTGACAGGCCAGGACTCCTCCTTGGAGACTCCTCACTCTTCCTCTACTTGCTAGCTAAAGATACTAGATAGTGGCTTTCTCCTAAGTTTCATGCTCTAAAGTAAAGGCCTATGGGGGGTATTTATAGTGGGAGGTGGAGTAGAGGCTACTCCACTGCCATGTCATCAATCCGTGTGCCTCCCATCCTTCACTGTTGGATCAAACTGACCTCCAAACCGCCTTGGATGCAGGGCAGGGATGCATCCTAGCACATGAAGGAATGCACAAGGTCGGTGGGATGATAACCGACCTGGTTGGGCACCAGGAGGGGGTTGGCCGACCCCCCTGTGGCAGGTGGGCCTAGCCAGGGTCTTCTAGAAGGTTGCTCATGACGATGGAGTGAAGCTGAGCTTTAAGGCCCACCAAGTTGGGGTCGACTGACCCCCTCTATGTGAGGTGGGACCAAGGGTGAGTGTTCCCACATGTCATATAGTCCAATCCAGGTGTTGGTTATCTTTTTGTCACGTCGGTTCCTTCGTTGTGGGCCCATGGAACCATGTGACTTTAACTTTACCGTTGAGAGGAAACACACTTGTGATCCAAGGGTGGCACTTGCTTAGGATTGTGTTGGGAGGATCCTGATGGTGTGGTAGAGGCTAGGAAGGTCCCACAAGGGGGTCAGCTGACCCTCCTTTGGTGGAACGAAAGGTCCATCTTCTACAGGTGACTTATAAGTGCAATTCTAAGAATAATGGTGGTGGTGGCTTGCCAAAGGTGGGATTGGCCGACCCCACCATTGTGCCCATCTTTTGCACATTGTCTCCAAAATCTATGATATTGATGAATGTGAAGTTGGTTTGTCATTTGGTCATACTTGGTCGGTTGCCCAACCTTCATATGGAGCTTCCGAACACTGAAAAAGTACCTATTCAGAGTGCTTGCAACCAAATAATGACAAGTACATGGGAACCAAGTTATTTGTACCTAAGTCACTATGTTTTTGGTGGTTTGATTCCAAAATGAATGTCATGTTAACAGTTTTGATGGGGTAAAAACATGGTACTAACGTCAACAAGATCCCCCACACTTAAGTCTTTGCTCATCCTCGAGCAAAGGTTAGAGAGAATGATAGCATATGATTATGACATCTTTAATATATTAGCAAACACAAAGCTTTAGTCCATACAAGTGGGTTATGTGGTACTGTCTAGCATAAATCCTTCAGATGTTGAAAAATGGAACAATTCTCAAAGTAAAGTCATCTTCCCATTTTCATATCCTTAGTACTTAGAGTTTTTGACAATGGTTTAAAAGAAAGCACATAGTTCATTCTTACTCCTCAAATAGCACTCTGAAGTCACTCAGTAAGTATACGATTCCTCACCAAGGCATAGCATAAGATTGCCTTCTTTTGTTTCATCCTACATCTATCAAGCTTATGCGGGGCTCAGGTAGGGATAAACAAAATAGCATACTTGCATTGCGTCTATTGTAAAGTCAAAACAAGGATCCAAGGAGAAGAATGTCATAATCCTAGATCAAGATGTGCAAGTGTATGGAAATATGTGGACTACAATGCTACTTATTTGATAAGATCTCTCTCTACTTTATTTTATTTGAGACATGGCTAGCATTTTTTTATCTTTTTTTTCTTCAAAAGCAATGGAACTTCATGTGTCCAGATTCTTTTTTTTATTTTTTCTTTTGCATAGCCTTTGTGTCTCATCTGCTAAGAAATACTTAGAGAGATATTCTGAAACCCTGGAGATGGATGGCATGTTTTTGCGTACTTCCAGTGTAGAAGAAGCATGTGTATATGTGCGCATGTGTGATCTTAATCTTAGGACTATGATATAATTCTCAACCAGGGTCAGCAAGGTTTGGCCAAACTCAACACAAGTACAAGTAGCGCATATAGAAGGGGTTTTGAACATGGTATGAACATATATGGCTTTGGTAGAATTTTACTATTAAGGAGTAAGCGACACTATGGTTTTATGACATTTTCAAAAAAATAAATCTCTAAGTACTTTGAATAGAAAAGGTATGAATCATGAGCTAAGAACTATATTAGATTTGTCAACAACTAAGTCAATATGATATTCCTATCAAGATATGTGACCCACAAGTATAAGCATATGTAAGAATTAGACTTTATGACACTTTTACCCTTTAAATGTCATAAATCATGTCACTTTTTATTTTCATATGCAAGTGTTCTTGTTTTTATTTTTATTTTATTTCATCTATTTTTCAGATGCAAATCTTCTTGAGGAAAGCAAATAAAAGATAAAAGTAAAAATGAAAGAACAGAAGGGGAGTAGGAGTGGCAAACCAGTCAGGAAGCATGTAGACGATGAATAGATGCTGACTTGTGGGTCCAGGGCTCTAACGTAGGGTTGGCCTACCCCACTTGGGCTTGCCCGTTGCTGCCATTTGAATCCCCTCTTTTGAAAACGTATTTCTGCAAACTTGTGTTCCCGTTTGCTGCCAAAGTGGGGGCCGATCGACCCCCTACTTGGGTCAGATTTCGTCATGCCAACATGTCAGGCCATGTGCTACACCGTGGTATGTTAAGAAAAGTTTAGAGATGTAGTTGGGGGGTTGACCGACCCCCCAACACTTGGGTTCTTGAGCATTCTGAATTGCAAAGACATAGGAAACATCAAGTGCAGGTGTCCTGCTGGTCGCAACACACTAGCACAACGAAATTATGGTTATTTTATTTAATGAATCATAGTCATACGTTACAATGATAAAGATTGAACTTAGCTATGTGCCTAGCATATTTACGAAGAGGTTTGAACTATCTATGGAAAAAAGGTCAAGGGAGGAGGTCCTCGTGCCCCATTGTTGTCTCTAAGTGTGCAAACGATACTAAGGACCTTCTTTATGACTCTCTTCTCAAACAATCATCCTCAAAGAGCTTTGACGGCTCCTTCATCATGGAGGATCAACCTTCCATTCGATGGTACACAATGGCCTCCATGGTGAAGCTACTCTAGGTATCTTAGGCAACATAAAGGATGCTAGAAGGTGTTAAACTTAAGGTGAGAAGAAATGTGATGAAGAAGAAGAGAAGGAGAGGTCGAAGGGTGCTACTGCCAAAGATTACAACCTTTGTTTTCACAAGAGTTGCAACTGGGGATGTCTTGGCAAGGTTTGGGCCCAAGTGGGTACTATGCCCAAGTCACCTGACTACTATTTGGGAGGTTAGGAATGAACAGGTTCTGGATTAGTACTTTCCCACATGTCAGAGATGGTTTGGCCAAACATGGGATTGGTTAGCTACCAAGAGGGGGTCGCCCGACCCACTTATGGAGGTTTCCCAAGACCATTTTTGTCATAGAGACTAGCATAGGTGTGTTCATTCTAATCTAGTGACCAAACCATGCAGAAATGAAAAGAAGTTAAGACATGTAGGTTTGTCTTGTTGAATCATTAGCAAAGATGAGTTCTAGCATGTCAACTTCTTCGATCAAGGTTCATGCTCACGGAAAACTTTAAGAAGGTGGCCACTTACCTTAAAGATGATGACTTGTAGCATTGGTCCTCCTCTATTGCATCGAAATTCTCCTAGTCCAAAAAACTTGATCTTTGACCATGAGGATCTCAATTTGTCTCCATGAATGATCTTATGACTTACCCGTAGAGATGTCGATGTTCTTGCTACAAGGGTTAGCCCAAAAGTGCAACCACATGCAAGTATGTTTGGTCCAATACTCAAGCTTAACACCATGTCAAGTTTGATTAAAGTAGTCTGTTTAACCTAAGCACTATGCTTAATTTAAAAATACTATGAAGGTATGATTAGTACACCCAAACCAAAGCATGCTAACATAGAAAAAGGAAACATGATAGGATAAATAAGATTCATTCTACTAGAGACAAGAGAATGAGTGGTGACAAGAAACATTTTTTATTTTATTTTATAGGGTTGAAGACAAAAGTAAGAGGAATGCACTAAACAAGAGGAGGAAAAGTGACAAACCAGTCAAGAAGTATGGCTCAACATATTGGAGATTAACTGGTGGGCTGAAGGGTCCATGGTGGGGTCAGTCGACCCCACCTTGGAGGCTCCAGCCACCTCAGCTCTTTCCTTGTGCATTCTTACCTCTAATGATGTGTTCTTACACTGATGCTTTTTGCTCGGGATGTCCTTGAACGCACAAATGTGTTCAAAGGGGTCAAATGACCCCCTCCCACACACTTGGTGTAAGGTGTGCCCTGAGTCATGGAAACCAAGACAACATCAAGTGCAGGGGTTCTACTGGTGGCAACACACCAGCAGAACCACAAGTCTTACTATCCTACTCAAGTTAGGCACACAAGCTGCATGATATTAATTTGAAGCCAACTTATGGGGGCCTAACTACAATAACTCATACCACTATGAGATTTGGAGAACTTATGATAAACAAAAGCATCTACAACCTCTACTGCAAAGATTTTGGACACAAGAAGAGTGAAGGAGTTATAGATCTCTTTTTTGGCAGTGGTAGGAAGAAAGATTGAGTTGGGAGATTTCTCAAATGTGCAAGGACTTAATGAGAGGATCAAAGGATAACTTCCATGCTCATTGATGAAATTCTCCATCTCAAGGAGTGGGTGAGCGCTTTCCATTTCATGACATTCCAAATTCCTCCTCAAGACTTGGATATGTCATGGTCGCTTGTGAAATCATCTTAAGCTCACCCCTTGGATCTAGAACAGGATTGAATTCTACCCTTGTGCTAAGAGGTTGGAAAGTCAAAACAGGTAGATATTCTATGCCTATTCTATGACCAAGCTTCTCATTTCCCAAAGCATTCCCCAAGATTCGCTCAATTGGCCTTCTAATAAAAGTGAGATGAAAGGAGGGTCTAGGAAGGTCAAAAATGTGGAAAACTACGAAGGTTTTTAGATCATCAATCACCATAGGTACACCTTGAAGAATGCCTAAACAATAAAGGATTTGACCATTTGGGAGCCTAATACATTTTTGGGATAGGAGTAGGTGTACATGGAAATGAGGAATGATATCCATCCCAAGGCTAGGATCATAGAAAATTTCACTAGAAATTCCCATGACTTGACAAGATATTCTTCTTACTTGAGTAGGAATTTTAGTGATTTCTTTGGAATCTTTGGCCTCACCCAACCATTCTAGACTTACAAGAGTGGATGGATTCTCCAACTGTTGTTGTTTCTCTTCTTGGTTAGTTTTATGGCCTGTGCCTTGGGTGTCTTAATGAATGCCCAGTGTCAATGACTAGATCATCAGAAGACGTGGAAGGAAAAGCACCATTGGGATCATCAGGATCAAGATGAGTTTAGAGATGGGTTCAAAGGATGTGGCAGATTTGGGCATAGAAGGAGAGAGGATATAATTTACTTTAAGGGGCTTTGGTTCTCCTTCTATGGGCACAGTTGGCATTCCCTTTCGAAATTCATCCAAGATCCTAGGTTTTTCCCAATGTGCTACTTGAGAACTCGAGGCATAGAACGGTGTTGATTTGGGAAGTTTCTAAAGAGCTCTCTTCTTGAGAGGGTTTGAACGGTGTTTCTTGGAAGTTCTCTTTTGTATGGCATTTTCCCAAAACTAGCAAGATCATCTAAGAGTTTAGCCTTGAAATCAAAGAAGTGATTTAGAGGATGGATTTCTTCCTCCATCGATATTTGTGGTATTTGTTGTTCAGGATCGATGGCGAAATCTCTGGATGGGATTGATGGTGATTCGGCAAGCAAAATTTGGATTGAAAATTTTCCAATTCTCCATGCGCACTCTCTATGTGTCGAATAGGGAAGAAAGCTAAGCAGAATACCGATGTTTAGCTATCCCCGTCAAAGAAAATGGGAATAGCTTCCATTTCCAGGTATATTATGTCATGTCTTCAATAAGAAGACATGAGCACAATTACTCAAAATCATGTAAGTGAGTATAGGTGTTTTCATCTTCTTCCCTAGCAAAAGATTGTTTTTGAACCATAGCTATGGAACTTGGGCGAAGCTCATAGCTAGGTGAAGGAATAGGATGGAATGATGGCGGTGGCTCATAACTAGTTGAAGGAATAGGTGAAGACATGTTGTGCTTTGGAGTGGCAAGATGAGATATGAGTGTTTGGCTCATGGTGTGGAAAGGATAAAAAGAAAAGAAAGGTAAAAGAAGGATAACTCAGATGACTTGGTTCTAAGTTAGAATAGCTACCATTCCTCGACAACGGCGCAGAAAGCTTGCTGACACTAGAAGTGGCAAATGGATATACCGCAAACGTATGGTAGTCAATGTAGCCTTTATCGGGAGTATTCTAGGTATCGTATTTTTCAAAGCGAACGTGAACTAAACTAACTAGGCTCAAGGTCGTCCAGTGATGAAACGAAGGGTCTAGGATAATAGGATAGAGAGGTCTAGCTAGCAAAGATATCTGGTCATGGTATTCTAAGTATAAACAGGTTTCCACCTCCTCCGATACTAGGGGCGATAGTCGAAACGGCAAGTCGAGTTTAGGAGGTTTTCCACCTCCTCCCTCACCGAGGTGGCTACCCTATTCAGCCCCGCTATTATTGGTCAACTTGCCTAAAAACACATACGAGGAACTCTAGCCCTAGCAAGGTCTATCACTGCTTCGCTAGGTGTCTCGCAATGCAAAAGAAGCTCACACTGGTAAGATATAGTCTAGACACCACGTCTACACTAATGTCACTACTCTAAGCTTAGCTAATGCTTCGAGCACTTCAACAAGTAAAGAAGTATGCCAGTAAAAGACCGTATACATAAACTACCAAACCAGAATATCAAATACTAGAAGGATTCGGATGTATTACTTACAAGAAGCTCGCACCCACTGAGGCCCACGTTGAAGAAGACTCCTGATAGGCAGTGACTCCTCCTTGGAGACTCCTCACTCTTCCTCTACTTGCATAGCTAAAGATACTAGATAGTGGCTTTCTCCTAAGTTTCATGCTCTAAAGTAAAGGCCTACGAGGGGTATTAATAGTGGGAGGTGGAGTAGAGTCTACTCCACTGCCATGTCATCAATCCGTGTGCCTCCATCCTTCACCGTTGGATCAAACTGACCTCCAAACTGCCTTGGATTGAGGGTAGGGATGCATCCTAGCGCATGGAGGCATGTAAAAGGTCGGTGGGATGATAACCGACTAGTTGGGCATAGGAGGGGGTCGGCCAACCCCCTATGGCAGGTGGGCCCAGCCAGGGTCTTCTAGAAGGTTGCTCATGACGGTGGAGTGAAGCTGAGCTTCAGGGCCCACCAAGTAGGGGTCAGCCGAACCCCTCTATGTGAGGTGGGACCATGGATGAGTGTCCCCACTTGTCATAGAGTCCATTTTAGGTGTTGGTCATCTTCTTGTCATGTCGGTTCCTTCATTGTGGGCCCATGGATCCATGTGACTTCATCTTTACCACTGAGAGAAAACACACTTGTGATCCAAGGGTGGCACTTGCCTAGGACTATGTTGGGAGGATCCTGGTGGTCTGGCAATGGCTGGGAAGGTCCCACAAGAGGGTCGGCTAACCCCCCTTTTGTGCAACCAAAGGTCCATCTTCTGTAGGTGACTTCTAAGTGCAATTCTAAGAACAATGGTGGTGGTGGCTTACCAAAGGTGGGATCAGTTGACCCCATCATTGTGCCCATCTTTTACACATTGTCTTTAGAAGCTATGATATTAATGAATGTGAAGTTGGTTTGTCATTTGTTCATACTTGGTTGGTTGCCCAACCTTCATATGGAGCTTTCGAACACTGAAAAAGTACCTGTTCTGAGTGCCTGCAACCAAATAATGACAAGTACATGTGGAACCAAGTTATTTGTACCTAAGTCACTATGTGTTTGGTGGTTTCCTTCTAGAAAGAATATCTTGTTGACAGTCTTGATGGGGTAAAAACATGGTATAAATACCATCAACATGCTACGTCTCACCTGCTGTAAACAAAAGAAAATTGTTACACGATAGCTGTTTGCACCTATGGGATGAGCCATATCTTTTTTCGAGTCTGTGCTGATGGATTGTTGGGAAGATGTGTCCCTATGGCTAAGGATACTCAAATTATGGAAAGATGTCATGCCTCATGATATGGTGGACACTATGGAGCATTCAGGACACAAGCTAAGATTTGGCAAAGTGGTTTTTTCTAGCCAACGATGTATGAAGATACAAAGGAGTTTGTTAGGAGATGCCACCGATGTTAAAAACATGGGTATATCAACTCATGAAATGCAATGCCTCTCACAAATAATCTCCAAGTTGAACTCTTCAATGTCTGGGCATTGATGTCATGGGACCATTCCCTAAGTCTGGGAACTGCGAGTACATCCTCGTGGCTATGGACTACGTATCCAAATGGGTAGAAGCCCTGCCATGTCAAACAACTGATTCAAAACATGCCAAAAGAATGTTCCATGAAGTGATATTTCCTTGCTTTGGTACACCCTAGATAGTCATAAGCGATGGAGGTTCCCACTTCATCGAAAAGTCTTCTGGAAGTATCTAGCGGATCATGGGATTTGTCACAATGTCGCTACAGCATACCATCCCCAGACTAGTTGTCAAGTAGAAACATCTAACAAACAAATCAAGAATATTCTACAAAAGACCATACATAAAATGGGTAAGGGATGGAAGGACAAACTCCCTGATGCACTTTGGGCTTACCGAATTGCATATAAGACACCCATAGGCATGTCACCCTATCAACTTGTGTATGGAAAGACATGCCATTTGGCTGTGGAATTAGAGTTCAAAGCTCATTGGGCAATCAAGAAATGGAACATGGATCTCCACTTAGCTGGTAAGAATCGTCAGATGCAACTATCTGAGCTAGAAGAATGGAGAGAAAAAGCCCATCACAACTCCAAGATCTATAAAGAGAGAACAAAAAGATGGCATGATAAGAGAATCAAGCACAAGGAGTTTAAGCCTGCGGATAAGATTCTACTATTCAATTCAAGGGTAAAGCTCTTTGGACACGGTAAGTTGCGAAGTAAGTGGGATGGACCATTCAAGGTCATCGACACTTCAACCGATGGGGCCATCACTATCCAAGATGATACAGAAAACACTTTTATGATAAATGGCCAATGTTTCAAAGTTTATCTCGAGCCACAAAACAACATAGTTGAGGAACTTGATATAATTGAGTTCATAGATTTCATACATTAAAACTTTCTTAATCAAACTTGGCTCTAGAAAACTAATGCTCGAACACCTAACTCTTAACATACTCCACGAGTTTTGTTTGAGTTTCTTAGGATTTCAAAGATTAAGGAGAGTAGATTGAAAGACTATGTCAACATCTAGCTTGGGGAAGAGGCACCCCTGTGTGTACCTAGGTAAGTATCTCTTCTCCTTTTGTTTTGTTATCAGCTATATAAGTATTAAAAAGATGCATAACCATAAAACCTAATAAAGATTTCTTTTCTAGTTCCTTATATTTTAGTCCCGTGTGATCTTTAAGTGAGAGTGTATAAAATTTTGTTTGCTTGTTGTTGGTAAAGGGCGGAACTGATCCACCCCTTTATCAAAATCAATGGACCACAGTACTGAAAATGGACGGAAGGATTAATTGTGTATTGATGTGACAAGACATGAATGTTCTCCTCTCTTACATCCCCTCCTGGGGGCTATTTATAGCAGCCAATAAACATTTACATTCTCATACTGCCCTCCTACCTACTGCTGATGCCGGGCATATCTGCCAACGTCGAGGGCAGAATCGTCTTCCTCCTGTAAAGCGCTATCGGTCCCCGAACCACTGACAATGGGTGGCCCGCCTTGCAAGGACTTGTCAGCCCACGTCATCTCTTTTGTCATCGCCTACACAGTTCCCGGAAAGAATTAGCCGGATTACTCAATCCCCGATCCGTGTGGGCAAGATCGATACCCTCAGCTCGCAACCGATATAAGCTATTTGTGTGGCAGTCGAGCATTCACTGGACAGGACCTCTCTACTGTCCCCGATATCATTCGACCCGATAACGTTATCTCGAGTATTGTGCCACCGGCGGCTCCATTTCTGAGCTTGGGGTGCATGCAACTGCTGGCCCCACGACCGCCTGGTGCTAGATGTATAAATAGGGCAAGCCCCCACACTCCCCCTGCTGATTTGCATTCTGTCAAGTTGGGGAGCGCTGGACGAGCACTTTCGGTGTGGTTGATTCGGTTTCTGTTGGATTCAAGGAATCTCTGACTTGGTCGGGTGCTTTGTCCCGTTTAGCGTTTTCGAACGGTTGTCTTGGTTGTTTTTCTTTTTTAGTTTCGTTGTGTTGGTTTAAATTCGTTTGCATGTGTAAGATGTCTGAGGGTTCATCGTCCAAAAGTTCGTTGTCTGACAGCTCCAGTTCCAGTGGTACTGATAGCAGAAGCACTATGACCGAAACCGATAGTTTGTTTACCGGTACCAGTCGAGTTCCAGTGTGGATGTCGGCTGTCGAGGGGGTAGATGTTGACGCCCCAAAGTGCTACTGGTCTTTCTCGATTGCATATTGCGAAACGCTGGAGATGCCGAAAGTGTGAATGAAGCCCCGAATGTGGTTGAGATGAGGACATTCGGTTTGCGGAAAATGCAGATGACGAAGCTGATGATGCTAACACCGAACAACCGCGTCCCCTAGGGCCAGTTTGTAGGGGTATTTGCTGTTTGCCGAATTCGCAGATGACCGAGGACAAGTTTGATGAGCGCGGCAGTGCACTCAAAGTGCCGCGTGCCTGGATCTGAGAGAATACCAAAACCCTACCCTCATGAGGCTATACTATTCTGAGATTTCTTTGTTGCTGGATTGCCATTTCCCCTGGACCCTTTTGTGGGTCATGTCCTTGAAGAATTTCGGTTGCAGCTTCATCAACTGACCCCAAATGCTGTTTCGCGGCTTAGTGTGTTTGCCATGGCCTTGAAAATGAGGGGTTGTGAGGTAAATGTGAGCAAATTCATTCGGTACTATGACTTGTACTAGCGAGAGAGGTTTGGTGTGGACGAGGCTAGTGGTGAAGGCCTCCGTGTGGAAATTTGCTCCTACACTTTTATTCCTTGCCGTGCTCGTAATACCCCATCCATCGTTCCTGTATACAAGAATAAGTGGATGGACTGGAAACAAGATTGGTTTTATTTGGGTGTTTGCACTGAATCGGAGTTGGAGCGCGCCATGACAGAAAAGTTACCGAAGGCTAATGTCTATGTATCCTTGACGACCCGGATGGTGGGACAGAAACCAATATCGCACGAGCCAGAAGGGGCCGAGGAGATAGCAGCTTCGGACGCTTTCAAGCTGACTTCCAACCGCCAGACAAGCTGAGATTTGATCGAAGAGATGGTTGCTTTGGATTTGTGGCCGCCGTGCCGTAGGGTTCGATTTGGGGGAATACTGGACCGCGCGGGCTATCGTGGCCCTACGCTTCTGTACGAGAGGCTGCCTGGTTATGATAGCACGATACCTATGTTGCTGAAATTGAGAAGCTGGCTAACCGGATAGGCGGTTGCTTTATCGGTCGAGAATACCGGATGCAAGTGCATCGCTTGGGAAACTTGGCTCACATTAACAGTGCTTTCGAACGATACCGGTGTCCCGTGTTCGGGTACCGAAGGATAAGGCTATTGGGCGCGATGGTGGAGGAGACACGTCACGGGGCCGAGGGCGTTCAGCAGGCCGTGCTCAGGCGGGTGAGCCTCAGAGTACTCGCTTGGCCGAGAGGAGGAAGTGAAAGTTTTCGACTAGGCAGGTGCAAGGAAAGCGCCGATGTTGTTATCGGTCGTGAATTGGCCAAGAGGCAATGGTCGGGCCGATAAAGCGCAGTAAGGCTACTGCTGGTGTCGAGTTCTCTGATGGGACCGTTCTGGGCGATATGGTAGTTTGCGTTTTGGCTTTCTTGTCTTTTAAATTGCTGATGCTGCGGATGTTGCTGTTTGGGGTTTTGACGTTGCTAATCATTCAGTTGGACTTGCGCTGACGCAGGAATTTTCAAGCTCAGTCTCTGAAGCTATGGGTTCACGACGCCCGATGAATCCCCGGATGATTCCGGTTGGTAGCGATGCAATGTCGAGTGGCAATATCGTCCTGAAGCCTGCCCGAAAGCGCGCCGAGACTGAGAACGCTCTACCGCCAATAGAGAAAAGGCACAAGCCTGTTGTGCGAGAATATGCTGCTGGAGCCGGTAGCAGTTCTGTGCGTGAGGTGGGCTGTGGTCCAAGATGCTCGCCGGAAGGCGCCTGTTGGTAAGTTGAGGGTATCGGCTGATTCAATTCGTCTGACCCCCGAAATGGGTCATCGTACCTTGTTTGGTTTTGGCGAGCTACCCTTTGATAGTTTTCCTGAGGAATATGGTGGTATGCGCATGTATTCGGGTAACTCCAGGCACGAGCGTTCTTATCAGATAGCAAGGGCTTTGGGTGTTAATTCGAATGTTGTACTAGTGTCACATGTAGACTTTCATCAAGTCGGGGTGATTCCCTCGTTGGAGTAAATACACTTTACGAAGGAGTGCGGCCGCGCTTTTGCTGCCCCTGAAGTGCTGCGTGACTTAGCTAAGGAGCCGGACAATGAGCTCATGATTGCTGTGGAGAGCCATGCTATATCGGTAATGAGATTGTTGACTCGGTTTTTAATTCTTTGTAACTAGAATGACGGGATTTTTGCTTACGATACAGCGACAGCATTTGCTTTTTCTTCCAGACCGCCTTGCTGAGCCGGGCACTGATGATGCAAGGCCGTGCTGACCAGACCACACTTCTACAGCGGGCCGAGCACAGCGAAGCTCAAGTTGAAGAGTTGAAGAATCAAGTGGCGGATTTGCAGGCGCAGCTGGAAACTGAAACGGCTTCCGTAGCACACTACTGGAGAATTTAAACAAAGCCGATTAGGAGCTGAAGGACCATCGCAAGGCCGAAAGACACCTTATGAAGCATGTTGGCAATGCGACTCGTGACTGTGTTGATGCGTTTCTACGTCTGCTGGCTCCTGTTGGCGTCGAAATGACCCCACCAGCCCCTGACACTACTCTGCTACAGGATCAGTTGAAGTGGTGGCGGCCGAATTAGACGGTCTTGGTGGCCTCTTGGACTTGGGCCGGGAGCACACCGGGATTGAATCGGTTCGAGCGCTGGTCACCGCTGTGAAGGGTGCTGGGTGCGAGCATGTTGACACATTGCGACCTATGGATGAGACTGAAACGTACTGGAACATCGACCCGCCAAGCCATGCTCAGGCAATCGAGTTCTTTGATTCTTTCTGTAAATCCAGCGGGCGCGATCTCGCCACATACCCGGCGTCTATGTCTCGTGCGAGCGTAAGTGTTTGGTGGTTTTGCTGTGGCGATTTTGCTTGAAAATGCAAGTATTAATGTTGATTTTGATGCAGGACAAGGCTGAGAGGGATGCTATTCAGGCCAAGGTCGATGCTTTTATAGAATCCCGTGATGCTAAAGAGGGGACCTCCCAACTCAGCGCGTCGCCACCGAGTCATACCGGTGCCGTCTCCGGAAGTGTGCCTCCAGAAGTCCCTGCTCCCATGCCAGCCCCTGCTCCCGATGCTGCTGCTCACGACACCACCGATAGGGTAGACTAAGTGTGGACCGTTGATTTTTGTTTGGTCTTGGTACTTTGGTTTGGCATTTGTGGGAGAATACTTGTATCGCTTTAATTCGTGACACCGATGTTTGTAATGCGTGGTACTGCACGCTAAGTACTTTTGATTGCACAGGCTCCCTTGGAGGAGCCTTTTGCAGAGATTTTCGAGCACTATCCGTTGATGATAAGGTGTGGGAATTTCTTTATAAAGGGTAGTACATGGTATCGGTATTAGAATCGTAATCCGGAAAACGAGTTGGGCCCGTTTATTCGTCACCGTTATCGTCGAACAATGGAGAAGCTTGCTCAAAATCCTGCTTATTACCTCCTCAAGCTTTTGTAACCGAGGAGATGCTAGATATGGAGCGGGAGGCAGTGGAACCGAAAATGGAACCTGTGTAATGTGATGAAATTATTTTTGCCCCCGGGCCTTCCTTTTGTAATTAGTGAGAGAGATGGTTGTATGAAAGTTTTGATATTGGTATTGTTGTGCTCTAAGAGATCCTACAAAGCAGATACGTCCCAATCAAATATCCTTTTAGGGACTCGAGCCGAATTCATGGGATACTTTGTCTCACTAAAATTGCCTCCACTGATGAAAACAAATAAAAAATTAGAAAAAAAGCTACAACACTTGATTTTATGCTTAGAAATTGATGACAAAGTACCATGGTATACAGTATAGAGCAAACATTTTGGATACACCATATAATCATATATGAGCAATCAATTTGGAAACATCAACACATTCACAGCCATCCAAATGAATTATAGATCAATCAAATTTGGTATCAAGTATCACGATCAAGCCCAACAAATTTCAAGCAAGAATTATTTATGTCCTACACATTTTCAAGATTATTGTTGATAAATGTGTGTTTGAGGATGGTCCCTATGAGGGAGTGATGCGGAAAAAGTTGGTATGGTGGGGGAGGGCAACACAGCCCCCTCCAACCACCCACACACACACACCACCACCACCACATTGGCAAATCCATCGCTGCGTTTCTCCAAATCGAAATCTAAATCCCTAGTGCAAACTCCTAAGGAACAAAGCACATGAAGAGAAGGATGGGATGCTGCCTTCCGGCCATGGTGGCTTCAATTAGGGCTTCTTCGTCTCCGCTTCTCCGGCCTTAGTCATCGTTTCCTCGTGGAACCGGTGATGTGGAGTGGTGTGCGGCACTGTACGGTAGCGATCAGCGTTGTAGGGTTTGGAGCGGCGGTGTAGCAAAGGGGTGTGTGCATGACGGCTGTTGTTGAGCGGTGTGCGCCGGTGTACGGCCCAATTATCAATTGGCCCATTTACTATTGACTGTCTGCCACTGCAGAAACATGATACCGAAGGACTTCCCTTCTCTTGAGAGTATACTCATGTCCCTGCAAAGATGACTCAACTATGGCAAACATGAAGGACTTTTCGGTGCTGCACAAACAAGGAACGACCGGGCTATCCTAATAAGCAAGTAAATAAACAACAACAGTTGAGGGGCAGACGTCCTGTGGTGGATGACTATCCCTTATAAGCAGGGATGACCCAATTATCACTCGGCCCATTTAAGGACTGTCCCATGGTACACAAAAGAGATAGCGTCGAACTTTTCCATGGTACACAAAAGAGAATTGGCCGGACTATCCCATGTCCCAAGTGTTGGCTCCTAGCAGTTCATATATGCTAAAGTAGAAAGTACAGACCGCTACATTATTGACCACGTAGGACAAATAATAATGGGTTTGTCAGTTTGGATTGTCGTATCAATCATTATGCACCGATACAAAACATCATTCACCAACCTGCAGCAAGGAGCAAATCTCTCCGCATCGTTATACAGAACAGATTGAGGAACCATGGGGTTGAGCTATTGTGCAGATATATCCAAAGAAAAGTAGCTTTAACAGCCATTAACGTTTTCCATGGTACGAGCTCGTCAAAATTTAGAATAGCAGCACATTGATATATATAACAAAAACTAGGATAACAGTTAATGGAGCTGTAACCATTACAATTTTGGGTAAATCAAGTCTAACCATCACACTTACAATACCATTACAAATTCAGCTAAATCAAGTCTAACAATCACACTAACAGCCAGTACACGAGCTCAGCTTCTTCCATATGTTACAGACATAGATAACCAGGACGACTATTACAATAATTTTGAAGGAGAAAGAGGGTGAAGCAGGTATTGGGCTTCTTCCATATGTTACAAATATAGATAACCAGGATGACTATTACAATAATTTTGAAGGAGAAAGAGGGTGGAGCAGGTATTGGGTTTCAAAGACAGATGTCATCATCAGCAGCCATGGGTGGATTTGAGTTGTTTTCTCTTGAGTTGAAGGCAGCAACTGCATCTTCATATGAGTTATACTTTTTATATGAAGCACCAGAAAACCCATGAACTTGGTCCTAGCACTCAGCCCAGCTGTGAAAAACCCCTTGCCTACAGACGCGGAACACAGCATAGCTGGGTTTCATCTCGAATTTGCAGCATGCATAGCAACAAATACAGCTTAAAGATTAGTGGCACTGATTTGCGGCCTCCTAACATCAAATAGCCATGTGCTACAGGGACTACCAAAACCATTCCCCGCCCCCATCTATCTAAAATTATAGGATATGGAGGTATGCATCAAAGGTGATATATCTAAGAGAAATCCTCAAGTCCTGTAGTAGATCCATGTTGAGGCAAAACACAAATGAAGAAATAAACAGTAAAAAGGGGAGAAAGGAGACCTGCAAATCGGATCTGACGCCTCCGCTGCGGCACACAAGCGACGTGGATCGGATCTGACGCCTCTGTCATGGCACACAAGCAATGCGGACACCAATGCCGTCGTGCTCTACTAGCAAAGCCCCGCTGCCTGCCTCCGAATGGACGCCGGAGCCACCATAGCACACTGGGGATCCTCCGCTGCCGCCTCCACCACAAGTCCAACGGGTAGATACTTTTCCTCTTTCAGGAGATATAATATATTCCACATATATAGATATAAGATATAAGAGAACAAAAAATTTGCTTACATTATATAAAGGCTCCAAGGGGATGAGAACACAAACACCCGCTTAGTGTAGTGGCAAAGACCTTCACTTCTTAATTCCAGATCCCGGGTTCAAATCCTAGAGAACCCAATGTTTTTGGGGAATTCAACATCGGTCGGTGAAGGGTGGTCCCACATGTCGTTCAGAGAAGGGTGGTCCCATGTGAACAGAGAAGGGTCCCTAGTTGCGGGTCCCTGGTAACTGATGCTCTGGTCCCATGCGTCAGGTGGTGAAGGGTGTCACATGGTCCCACACGTCGGTCGAAGAAGGGTGGACCACGTTAATAGGGTTGGTGCCTTGTGGCGGGTCCCATCTAACTGACGCTCTGGTCCCACACGTCCGATGAAAATGGTCCTAGATGGGTCCCACATGTCAGTCGATAAAGGTTGACCCCACATGAACAGAGATGGGTCCCTTATGGCGGGTTCCATCTAACTGACACGCTGATCCCAGACGTCGGATGGAGAATAGTCCCAGGCGGGTCCCACATGTCAGCCGACGATGGTTGACCCCACATTAACAATATTGGGTCTCCTGTGGCGGGTCCCATCTGATTGACATGTGGATCCCACATGTCCCACACGTCGGATGGAAAACGGTCTCAGACGGGTCCCACATGTCAGTCGTCGAAGGGTGGTGGCCTCAAGGTTCCCCTGGCAAGCAAGTCCCACAGGTCGGTCGGTGAAGTGTGGTAGAACGGCGCGCATTCAGAATGGATGAGTAACGGCGGGTCCCATAACGTCAGATGGGGAAGCGTCCGGCTAAGTGATGGGCATGACTAATGACGGATGGGGGTACTAGTGATGCGTGCTAACGACGGATGGAAGTATGAGTGAAGGTGGCTCTCCCACAGGAAAATGGCGCCGGCTTCCGTAGCCAAATGGAGCGGTGCGGGTTTCAGTGACAAAGTTTGTTGGTCATAACTCGAGGATATCTGTGAAAACATCACAATCTAGTGATGAATAGTGTCATGAACGCCTCTGTGACGATTCCTTCAGGCTTTTGGTGATGATTCCCGTGACCTTTTTAGAATACGTCATAAAAAACAAAATCATCACGTAGTTCAATGACCAAAGCAACCAAAACATCACGAAAACCACTCTTCGGTAACCATAACAAAATCATCATAAGGAATTTCATCATGGAAGGCCAAATCTCCACTAGTGCTATCTCTTTGGATGTGGCCGCCTTCATTTTGCCCTTCGGTGGCATATCGTGATCAGGCTAAAACCACGGTGGGTGCCACTGTTGGTTAAGGGCAAAACTGATCCACCCCTTTACCAAAATCAACGGACCACAGTACCAGAAATGGACGAAAGGATTAATAGTGTATTGATGTGACAAGACATGAATGTTCTCCTATCTTACATCCCCTCCTTGGGGCTATTTATAGCGGCCCATAGCCCCTTACATTCCCATACTGTCCTCCTACCTACTGTTGATGCCGAGCATATCTGCCAACATCGAGGGCGGAATCGTCTTCCTCTTGTAAAGCACTACCGGTCCCCGAACCACCCACAATGGGTGACCTGCCACGCAAGGACTTGTCAGCCCACCTCATCTCTTTTGTCGTCACCTGCATACTTCTCGGAAAGAATTAGCCGGGTTACTCAATCCCGATCTGCATGGGTGGGACTGATACCCTTAGCTCACAACCGATATCAGCTATCGGTGCGGGAGCCGAGCATTCGCTGGGCAGGACCTCTCTACTAGCCCCAATATCGTTTGACCCGATAACATCCATCAAGTACTGATAGGCACTTATTGGGTCCTCAGCGATCCGAGCCGACCGTCTCCTGTCCCGTCGCAAGGTCAGCTGGAACCCATGCCATGCAACTGATACTTGATGTTGGTCGCGCAGTTGCCTTCTATGGTGCGTGGGCTTAATAATTTGTAGATGGGGGATGGCCAAGATCTCTCTTGCCCCCAACACTTGTTAAATAAAATAAACTCTAAATATAATCTCTATGTATGGAAATGATGAATAGTTGTTCTTTCGTAATTCCTTTCTAGTACCTAGTTTTCAGCCATGAATTCTGCTGAGTTTTGGAATAGTTTGTTTTGGCATAAGATTTGCTTTGAGCTTGAAACTTGTGGGTAGCATATGCTTGATCTAAGTTTAGATAATTGGCAGATATGATATGAGAAGGTCTGAGCTGTTGTTTATCTTGTTCATAGTGACACTAGAGTTCTAGAGATTTATATTTTGAAAACCATAAAAACGTCATGATGAGTTCCTATATGACAAGAGCTTAAATTTCTACCACAGCCACATATGCAAGCTTGATAGAATAGGAAAAACTTCCACATTTATCTACTGCTTGTGTGCATTGAGTTTGGTCTATCTGTGTTGACCCTTAGGACTTTTTCATACAGTTAAAATCAAGATCACACACACCATGCACCCCTTGCTACTTCTACCCTAGAAGTACGCGCCACCATTTTCACCCATTTAGATCCACTCAAAAATATTTACTCCTACACTGGGAGTGTACATCAAAAAATATTTTCCATAGGTTTTCCTTGTCTGCTACCTAAGTTTCAAAGTAAATGCTCCAAGTTGTTATCATCTTTTCTCTCAAAAGTATAAGTATTTCAGAGATTGGGCTATTGAAAAAATATATATATAAAAAATATATATATAAAAAATATATATATAAAATATACATATAGAAAAAAAGAGAGTGAAAAAGTGAAAAAAAAGTGTGAAAAAAAGAGAGCCCCAATTCTTTCAATTCTTCAAAGTTCCAAGTTGAGAGAAGTTACCCCTTTTGTAAAGGAGCATTGTAGAATTCGGCTTTCACCCCTTCTACCTTCCACAAATATTCTCTACCATATTGTTCTCTCATTTGCAACCACACATGCACATCTTGATTTGATTGTATGATGAGTTCCTCTGGATCCATGGTTGGACTAGGCAACATATGTATTTCATGTATGTATGTGTTGTTTCTTTCCCACCTATAAACTCCACAAAATTTTACTAGTTATAGGGTGAGAGAGATGAGGCACAATGTTACTCTGCCTTATGCCAAAAATACCACATATTTTGAGAGAAGATAAAACACAATTATTGCCTTGGTAAGGATCTACAAATACCACATATGCCAGACTTGAGAGGGTCATACAAGGAATCTCTGAGTTTTATTTTGAAAACTTACAAAAACTCTTTAATAAAGATTGATCGAAGAACTCAAGACATAGTGCTTGACTTGACCATTTTGTCTTTCAATTGCTCACAACCCAAGTGAAGGCTACAAGACCCATGGTTGATGGTAATATGGGTAAGTTTGAAAGTCAGAATAGTTGCTCTAATCCGGAGGATAATTCTTGTTTGAACGCATGTGTACTTTTGAGGCGTGCAAGCATCGTAGCAATTCCTGATCCGTTGCTGAGTTTAGCTTTGTTCAGGGACGAGCAAATGTTAAGCTTGGGGGAGCTTGTTGACGGTAGTTAACATCAATTTTTAACCATCAAGATAACTTATATACCTATAAAAATATGATCACCAACATAGGTATAGGGGTTTGAACTAATCCATTCCACGAGTTTTGGTGCATCTATGTTTTGTAGGGGTTAAACAGGAAAAGAGCTAAAGGCGACCGAAATCACTGAATAGAAGTATCTCAAATGATGAATTAGATTTCAACATTGCGTAGAGCTCATCGAGACGATCGAAATGCATATATTACTTGCTATATTTGGAGTCCTAGATGAAGAAATATTAATTCTGCACCTACGCATACAAAAGATGGTTCTAGGAGACAGGAGAAGGCACTGGAACGAACGGGACAACGAACGGCCACAGAGGTAGGGTGCCCGCCTTACCATCTTGGGCGCCCACCCTAGCCAGACAGCCAGTCAGGCTCCTTCTCACGGATCGCCCTTTCACCGCCTCTGAGGATCAATAATCAACGTTCATTGAGGTTGGTTTGATCCAAGGGCTACCGTTAAGCTTGATGCGGATCGATCATGTGGCACTTGATGTGGATCGATGATGTGGCACCTCCACCGTGGGCAATATAAGGAGGACATCCCCCTCATGCCTAAGGGCCATATCTCTTCTACAGAACAAAAACTAGGGTTTCAATTCTTCATCCAAGTAGAAGAGGGTCCCTCTAGTTCATCTAGTTTTAGCCCTGGTTCATCTAGTTCTAGTCCATCTAGTTGTATCTAGAAAATTAGGGAGAGAGAAGAGGAGAGCGGAGGAGGAGCCAGATCTGTCGGATCTTTTTCAACATTGTACTTTTGCAGCAACAGGTTTGTCCTTCAGTGTTCTCTAGGTTCTTCAATTCTTAATTCCTGAGTTCTTTATTTACTTTTAGTATTTACTTTCAAGTTATTTATTGGATCCCCGCTTGCATCACGTGCTCTAGTTCTTTGATACGCTAGAGTAGTAATTAATAAATTAGGCATGGTGCTTAGTCTTGTAATTACCTGGAATTGCACCCAATCCTGCGGATTGTTGTGGTAGCCCTAGGGTAGTGACAGAACTAACGGTCGACGCATTCCACCTCGTTCGGATCGGGGTTTGTAGGACCATAGTCTGACATTCCTAGCCCCTTTCTCATCTCTTTCTGTGGCTAGTGCTCTGATGTCCCGAAGTAAGTAAAATTGAAGTAAACATGATTCTTAGATCAGCTAGAGAACTCTTAGGAAACTTCCTCTCTCTCCACCAAAAACATATATAGTTATCTTTGGGCGATCTTGACCCTCAATCGCGTTCCCTATGGAAAATCGATACCTTGTAATACTCTCGGGTGAAAGCTACATCGGTATTCGTGCGCTTGTGGATTTATCTGTGTGCGTTTAAAATACCCAACAACAGTACCTCGGTGATCAGGAGCAATACTTTGACGACCAGTACTGTCAGCAGGAGTGCGATAATCAAGGCAAATATAGCTTGGGTTTTATTTTCTATAACCATGATCTCATGACTTAATTAATGTTAAGCAATCAATGATAAAAGATGACTTTAAGAAACTTAAGGATTTATCCATAAGAGAACCTCTGGATTGACGGTACAACTGCAAGGGCTATATGGCTCTGGCTTTAGTCAAATATGAGGACCTTTTCTAGCCTGTTACTGCTTACCAAAAGGTGCAAATGGGGCGTGCCGAGCTGAGTATAGTGCGGCCTCTGTCCATGTGAGTATAGGCTGCGTGTCATTGTGCCAATGGAAGAGGGGCTCTATATTCCCTTGCCAGGGAAACCTAGCGGCTACTAACTTGTTAGGCAAACCTATGAAAGGCTTCATAGTGAACCCTGCCGACCTTCCTTGAAAGTGGGTTAAGAGATTAGCTACCTCGGGCGATAGGGTAAATCACGACTGATAGTGAAAGTGTACACCTCTGCGCAGAGTTTAGTTTATTAAACCGATATACTAGCCTTGCTCAAGGACACAAGTGGCCTTGGAATCCTTACTAAGATGATGACTTAAATGTTAACATGTTCATTCTTTACCATTTATGCTCTATATTATTTATGTTACATTGATCATGAGTTTATGGGATCTATACTTTTGCTATACTTGTTGAGTTCGACCTGTACTCACACTTGTTTATTTTTATATATACTTTGGATAAATCCCGTATGTGTAACAGATCAAGGATGGAATGAGGATTATCGTCAGGAGTATTAGGCTTATGGTCAACAAGTCGACGTCCCTATGGAGTCAGAGGCTCTCATGAAGAGTAGTTACCTAGTTCTTCCGCTTCAATTTTAGACTTGATACATTTGTTTTGAATTATTATTCGATATGTAAAAAGCACTGGGGATGATACTTTGTAATTTGTCAGCTTACGTGTGTGACCGATCTCGGGGCACACATAAGATTTATGAATCCCATTGTGTCCTTAAAATTGGGGTTTACAGTGAACTCCCTAGATAGCCCTCTCCCACCATGTTGCATTGAGTTCATGTTTGCATAAGGCAACCAGATGCAATCCCCGACCCCGTATTTAATAAGGGACCAAACCTCAGATGCAAAAGGACAGATAGGTGAAGTGCCGTTTCGAGAAGTTGGTCGCACAACGAGCAGATCAGGTTGCACGGCTAATTCCTCTGCAAGAACTTATCTGTTAGCAGCTGTGTGAAGTACTGACTCTTACCCTCTCTGTGTGCCTTCAAATGGGCTTGGATTTGAAGGAGGGGGGGCTGGACCCTTTAATTGCGCCAAGTATGCTGATTTTGCACTATAACGTCCATCAGTTGTTCATCTCCAAGGAATGGCGTCCTCCTGATCTACCAATTACTTGACACTTACAAGACCTCAAAGCTCAATGGATTCAGCCATGATTTAATAAGCTATCATACATAAGCACTTTTGATGTGATGGAAACATTGTCAAGAAGAGAAAAGAAGTGTGTTTCATGACGATGAAACTCTCTTAGCATGGTCAGTGGCGGAACCAACAACTTTATTAAGGGGACCGGACAAATAGGATCGTACGTCATATGTGTGATCAATATACACAAAAGTGTATGTTTGAACAAATTTTTCAATGTTTTACATGTGTAGTTAGTATTCATAACAAAAATACAATAATATGATAGTAAAATATGAGTACAAATAGACAACATATTATTTGCATTGTAATATTTATATGGATATATTAAAAGATTTTCACTATTTCTTGGGTTTTGGGGGTGGGGCCTTGGGGACGACGACTCCTGCTAGCCCTCCTGGTTTATGGAATTAAATGTTTTTGAAACCATAGGATATAAATTTATATTGGGAGTGAGTGTTCATCTTTGTTTTATTTTATTTTATATGACATGTTAGTTTTGGAAAACGTTGTAAAACTCTTCAATAAGAGGGGTCTCATCTATTCTTTGTCATTTTTTTAAAAAAAACATGCTTAACACGTGCTTCATTCAGGGATAAAGGAGTATCATTTTTCTATTTTATAAACAACTAAGTAAATGCCTGTGCTTTGCAACGGGTGCATTGCAATGAGAACCATGCAAGTAATGAATTACAGTACAGATGAGCCTTAAGCCCTCTAGATCACCATGTGTTGTGTGAACCATGCCTTTGTGAATTTTATGTTCAATTCCAGTCGCATCATTAAACTATACCCCTTTTGACCCCATACGCTTAAAAGAGGGGAGAAACAGTAATTTTGTAGTCTTTATGGACATACCAATAGAGTATTAATAAGGAACATGTTTCCTACGTTTTTCGTTGCCTAAGTCAAATTGTTTGTTAGTCATTGTTCACAAAACACAAAGGAACAGGAAGTAAGAAAAGGAAATACAGCTCTTGTATCCACTGATCTGCTGAGAGGGGATCTGCTGTTAGTTTTTTAAAACACCAAAAATAGTAGCCTTTCGGATGGACAGAGGGATCCTTCTCATAAAATAAAAAACAATCTTCAAATTTTGCAAGCTTAAATATGTGCATATCTCAAGCCTAAATGCACATCTATACATAATTGAGCTCTAATTTATGCAGGCTGCCAATGACACAGACGTCAACTGTACATAATACAATGGATGAGAGGGATTGTAGTGGTCTTATCAAGATATATAGAAAATGAGAACTATAAGTTATTCTATAATACACAGGTACGTATGAATCCAGTTAGATTTCAACATCAATAATTGCACACAAGCCAGAAAAACACATATCTCATTTGCACCGCCTGCTAAAATTCAGTGCAAAGCACAGAACTTCAGGTGCAGATCCAGTAAAGGATTGGATGTAGGCAGAAGTTAGCAGGCATAATTCATTTACACACATGTAATTAGATGTAATCAGAATACAAATACCCAATTAGCTTAAGTTAGGGTTGGTTGCTCGGTTTCACACACAGCAGGAATGGATGAGAAGGGGTTGGCACACTTATTGGGTCCTCAGCGATCCGAGCCGACCGTCTCCTGTCCCGTCGCCAGGTCAGCTGGAACCCATGCCATGCAACTGATACTTGATGTCGGTCGCGCAGTTGCCTTCTATGGTGCGTGGGCTTAATAATTGGTATATGGGGATGGCCAAGATCTCTCTTGCCCCAACACTTGTTAAATAAAATAAACATAGAAATGATGAATAGTTGTTCTTTCGTAATTCCTTTCTAGTACCTAGTTTTTAGCCTTAAATTCTGCTGAGTTTTGGAATAGTTTGTTTTGGCATAAGATTTGCTCTGAGCTTGAAACTTATGGGTAGCATATGTTTGATCTAAGTTTAGATAATTGGCAGATATGATATGAGAAGGTCTGAACTGTTGTTTATCTTGTTCATAGTGACACTAGAGTTCTGGAGATTTATCTTTTGAAAACCATAAAAACGTCATGATGAGTTCCTATATGACAAGAGCTTAAATTTCTACCACAGCCACATATGCAAGCTTGATAGAATAGGAAAAACTTTCATATTTATCTACTGCTTGTGTGCATTGAGTTTGGTCCATCTATGTTGACCCTTAGGACCTTTTCATATAGTTAAAATCAAGATCACACACACCATGCACCCCTTGCTACTTCTACCCTAGAAGTACGCGCCACCATTTTTACCTATTTAGATCCACTCAAAAAAATTTACTCCTACACTGAGAGTGTACATCAAAAAATATTTTCCATAGGTTTTCCTTGTCTGCTACCTAAGTTCTAAAATAAATGCTCCAAGTTGTTATCATCTTTTCTCTCAAAATTACAAGTATTTCAGAGATTGGGCTATTGAAAAAATATATATAAAAAAAATATATATATATAAAATATATATATAAAATATATATATAAAATATATATATAGAAAAAAAAGAGAGTGAAAAAGTGAAGAAAGTGTGAAAAAAAGAGAGCCCCAATTCTTTCAATTCTTCAAAGTTTCAAGTTGAGAGAAGTTACCCCTTCTGTAAAGGAGCATTGTAGAATTAGGCTTTCACCCCTTCTACCTTCCACAAATATTCTCTACCATATTGTTCTCTCATTTGCAACCATACATGCACATCTTGATTTGATTGTATGATGAGTTCCTTTGGATTCATGGTTGGACTAGGCAACATATGTATTTCATGTATGTATGTGTTGTTTCTTTCCCACCTATAAACTCCATAAAATTTTACTAGTTATAGGGTGAGAGAGATGAGGCACAATGTTACTCTGCCTTATGCCAAAAATACCACATATTTTGAGAGAAGATAAAACACAATTATTGCCTTGGTAAGGATCTACAAATACCACATATGCGAGACTTGAGAGGGTCATACAAGGAATCTCTGAGTTTTATTTTGAAAACTTACAAAAACTCTTTAATAAAGATTGATCGAAGAACTCGAGACATAGTGCTTGACTTGACCGTTTTGTCTTTTAATTGCTCACAACCCAAGTGAAGGCTACAAGACCCATGGTTGATGGTAATATGGGTAAGTTGAAAGTCAGAATAGTTGCTCTAATCCGGAGGATAATTCTTGTTTGAACGCATGTGTACTTTTGAGGCGTGAAAGCATCATAGCAACTCCTGATCTATTGCTGAGTTTAGCTTTGCTCAGGGACGAGCAAATGTTAAGCTTGGGGGAGCTTGTTGACGGTAGTTAACATCAATTTTTAACCATCAACATAACTTATATACCTATAAAAATATGATCACCAACATAGGTATAGGGGTTTGAACTAATCCATTCCACGAGTTTTGGTGCATCTATGTTTTGTAGGGGTTAAACAGGAAAAGAGCTAAAGGCGACCAAAATCACTGAATAGAAGTATCTCAAATGATGAATTGGATTTCACCATTGCGTAGAGCTCATTGAGACGATCAAAATGCATATATTACTTGCTATATTTGGAGTCCTAGATGAAGAAATATCAATTCTGCACCTACGCATACAAAAGATGGTTCTAGAAGACAGCAGAAGGCACCGGAACGAACGGGACGGCGAACGGCCACAGAGGTAGGGCGCCCGCCTTACCATCTTGGGTGCCCACCCTAGGCAGATAGCCAGTCAGGATCCTTCTCACGGATCGCCCTTTCACCACCTCTGAGGATCAATAATCAACGTTCATTGAGGTCGGTTTGATCCAAGGGCTACCGTTAAGCTTGACGCGGATTGATGATGTGGCACTTCCACCGTGGGCTATATAAGGAGGACGCCCCCCTCATGCCTAGGGGCCATATCTCTTCTACAGAACAAAAACTAGGGTTTCAATTCTTCATCCAAGTAGAAGAGGGTCCCTCTAGTTCATCTAGTTTTAGCCCTGGTTCATCTAGTTCTAGTCCATCTAGTTGTATCTAGAAAATTAGGGAGAGAGAAGAGGAGAGCGGAGGAGGAGCCAGATCTGTCGGATCTTTTTCAACATTGTACTTTTGCAGCAACAGGCTCGTCCTTCAGTGTTCTCTAGGTTCTTCAATTCTTAATTCCTGAGTTCTTTATTTACTTTCAGTATTTACTTTCAAGTTATTTATTGGATCCCCGCTTGCATCAAGTGCTCTAGTTCTTTGATACGCTAGAGTAGTAATTAATAAATTAGGCACGGTGCTTAGTCTTGTAATTACCTGGAATTGCACCCAATCCTGCGGATTGTTGTGGTAGCCCTAGGGTAGTGACAGAACTAACGGTCGACGCATTCCACCTCGTTCGGATCGGTGCTTGTAGGACCATTGTCAGACATTCCTAGCCCCTTTCTCATCTCTTTCTGTGGCAAGTGCTCTGATGTCCCGAAGTAAGTAAAATTGAAGTAAACTTGATTCTTAGATCAGCTAGAGAACTCTTAGGAAACTTCCTCTCTCCCCACCAAAAACATATATAGTTATCTTTGGGCGATCTTGACCCTCAATCGCGTTCCCTATGGAAAATCGATACCTTGTAATACTCTCGGGTGAAAGCTACATCGGTATTCGTGCGCTTGTGGATTTATCTGTGTGCGTTTAAAATACCCAACAACAGTACCTCGGTGATCAGGAGCAATACTTTGACGACCAGTAGTGTCAGCAGGAGTGCGATAATCAAGGCAAATATAGCTTGGGTTTTATTTTCTATAACCATGATCTCGTGACTTAATTAATGTTAAGCAATTAATGATAAAAGATGACTTTAAGAAACTTAAGGATTTATCCATAAGAGAACCTCTGGATTGACGGTACAACTGCAAGGGCTATATAGCTCTGGCTTTAGTCAAGTATGAGGACCTTTTCTAGCTTGTTACTGCTTACCAAAAGGTGCAAATGGGGCGTGCCGAGCTAAGTATAGTGCGGCCTCTGTCCATGTGAGTATAGGCTGCGTGTCATTGTGCCAATGGAAGAGGGGCTCTATATTCCCTTGCCAGGGAAACCTAGCGGCTACTAACTTGTTAGGCAAACCTATGAAAGGCTTCATAGTGAACCCTGCCGACCTTCCTTGAAAGTGGGTTAAGAGATTAGCTACCTCGGGCGAAATGGTAAATCACGACTGATAGTGAAAGTGTACACCTCTGCACAGAGTTTAGTTTATTAAACCGGTATACTAGCCTTGCTCAAGCACACAAGCGGCCTTGGAATCCTTACTAAGATGATGACTTAAATGTTAACATGTTCATTCTTTACCATTTATGCTCTATATTATTTATGTTACATTGATCATGAGTTTATGGGATCTATACTTTTGCTATACTTGTTGAGTTCGACCTGTACTCACACTTGTTTATTTTTATATATACTTTGGAAAAATCCCGGATGGGTAACAGATCAAGGATGGAATAAGGATTATCGTCAGGAGTATTAGGCTTATGGTCAACAAGTCGACGTCCCTATGGAGTCAGAGGCTCTCATGAAGAGTAGTTACCTTGTTCTTCCGCTTCAATTTTAGACTTGATACATTTGTTTTGAATTATTATTCGATATGTAAAAAGCACTGGGGATGATACTTTGTAATTTGTCAGCTTACGTGTGTGACCGATCTCGGGGCACACATAAGATTTCATTGTGTCCTTAAAATTGGGGTTGACAGTGAACTCCCTAGATAGCCCTCTCCCACCATGTTGCATTGAGTTCATGTTTGCATAAGGCAACCAGATGCAATCCCCGACCCAGTATTTAATAAGGGACCAAACCTCGGATGCAAAAGGACAGATAGGTGAAGTGCCGTTTCGAGAAGTTGGTCGCACAACGAGCAGATCAGGTTGCACGGCTAATTCCTCTGCAAGAACTTATCTGTCAGCAGCTGTGTGAAGTACTGACTCTTACCCTCTCTGTGTGCCTTCAAATGGGCTTGGAGTTGAAGGAGGGGGGCTGGACCCTTGAATTGCGCCAAGTATGCTGATTTTGCACTATAACGTCCATCAGTTGTTCATCTCCAAGGAATGGCGTCCTCCTGATCTACCAATTACATGACACTTAGAAGACCTCAAAGCTCAATGGATTCAGCCATGATTTAATAAGCTATCATACATAAGCACTTTTGATGAGATGGAAACATTGTCAAGAAGAGAAAAGAAGTGTGTTTCATGACGATGAAACTCTCTTAGCATGGTCAGTGGCGGAACCAACAACTTTATTAAGGGGACCGGACAAATAGGATTGTACGTCATATGTGTGATCAATATACACAAAAGTGTATGTTTGAACAAATTTTTCAATGTTTTACATGTGTAGTTAGTATTCATAACAAAAATACAATAATACTATAGTAAAATATGACTACAAATAGACAACATATTATTTGCATTGTAATATTTATACGGATATATTAAAAGATTTTCACTATTTCTTGGGTTTTGGGGGTGGGGCCTTGGGGACGACGACTCCTGCTAGCCCTCCTGGTTTATGGAATTAAATGTTTTTGAAACCATGGGATATAAATTTATATTGGGAGTGAGTGTTCATCTTTGTCGGTGTTTCGAACCCCGGGGGGTTAACACCAATGAGTAATATTTGTAATTGCGTGCTCCCTTAATCCGGTGGGTGATGCAAGAAGGACACGGCGATTTATCCTGGTTCGGGCAAAGAAGGCCCCACGTCCAGCGGGGGAGGATAGTTCGTGTTATCTTGCACCGAAGTGCTAGTACAAGGGAAAATACAAGCAGGTGTGAGGAGCATGAGTTGGAGCTCGGGCGTTTTGGATGCCTAGCTCTCGACCTTACACTGTCTCACGGTATTGTTCTGTGATCCAAAGCCTTAGCGTTTCTATGCTCTGGATCCTATCATTCTGTCCTCTTTCTAATGTCCTGGCACCTCCTTTTATAGGTGAAGGAGGGGCACAGGAGTACATATATTTAGAGTTCGCATGGCCGGTGACGCATGGCGTTGAGGCCGATCACGTCGGTGCTGCTGTTGTGATGTACGTCGGTATGGGAGGCCCTGCAGCCGTCGCGTCGGGAGTTGTGAAGTGCAGCCCGGAGTCGTTGGAGTCCTGCTCAAGGGTTCGTCCGATGAAGTCGAGGGGCGGTGGTCGAGGGCTTGGCTCGAGTCGAGGGGGTCGAGTCGAAGGGGTCGAGCCTCACCGGATAAGGTCGAATCCCAAGAAATGCGGGAAACGTGCTGATTTATGCGTCTCGAGGGGGTGTTGGATGGGGCATAGTGCTCGGCATGGCACAACAGCAAAGTACGACCCGCGGGTTTTCGGGGCATGGGCGGTAAAAGTAAGATTTGACCGCCACTCCCACAACTGTTACCGTAACTGTGGCCATACGGTTAGGCGGGGGTAGGTAAAACGCATTAAATGCGCCCGGATCCGTATGGAAGAGTCGGTAGCCGAGGGGTACACTGTCCTCGAGGGCTGCCCATTTGCACGAACGAAGTTCCGTCCTTGAGGGCAGGCTCGTTCGCCAGGCGAAGTTCCATCCTTGAGGGGTCGCCCGAATCGTACCCTTGAGTGTACAGTCCCAGTCCGCTCGGTAGCCCCTCGAGCAGGCTTTGGCTTTGGGCCATGGTAGCCCATTCGTGGGTCAACCCAATATGCTTTAGCCTGCGGGCCTTCGAACGTTAATCGTGGGAGGTCACTGGAGGGTTTGTGTTGCTGATTTTGTGAGGTTTAGCCCGGTAAACCAAGGGTTTGGGGTACCCATTTCCTGGGTAACGACAGTAGCCGCCGAGCCCCTGCGTGAGTGATGGCACTCGGGCAGGGGGTCAAGAATTGGAAACGGGACGTGATTCGGATCTTTCCGTGGGGGGTGCGCGAGCGACGCCCGTGGGGGTAGCCCCCGAGGCCTCGTTGGAGTCGAAAGACTCCTGTGAGGGCTTCATTTGTCTTTGGTCGAGGGGTGCTTGTCCAGTCGGGTATAGGCCTGAACTGGAGTCGCAGCGTTTTACTGAGGGGTGCGTCAGGACGCCGAGCCCCCGGGGGATTTTTGACCCTCTTTCGTCAAGGGGCGCCGGGCATAGTCGAGCTCCTGAGCCTCGTGCGGCTGGGGCGTTGCCGGCCTCGGCATTCATCTCACGAGTCCTTTCAATCGGACGTGAGGCGAGAAGCGTCGGACTACCCTCGATAGGGTGAGCTGCGAAGTTCTCAGTGAGCTGGTAACAGGAAGATCCAAGTGAGAGCCCGTTCCTCGTTCGATAGAGGTCAGCTAGTTGCCCGGAGGCGGTCTCATTAGAGCAAAACGCATGGTCTCACGGATACCGATTCCATTCGATAGGTCTCGGCGGCTCGATGCCTCCCTTCGGGGGGATTCCATAAAGTCCGTAGCATTTCACCTTGGATGTGTCCAAAGGGGTCTCAAGAGTTCATTCTCGAGCAAGGCCTCATGTTGGCCCCCCCTTGATCACCCCTGACTCGGGTGCTCGAGGGCGGCTGTCGAACCCTGATCGTGGGGCAAGCCTTCGCTCCCTCGAGGCCTAGGGCCGGAGCCCGATTTTTTTGGTGCTCAAGGGTGGCCATTGAGCCCTCACTCGAGGGCTGGCCTTCGCTCCCTCGAGACTTTGAGGTGGGGCCAGAGCCCGCTTACCTTCTCCTGGAAGAGTCCGCCGGTAAGTGACGCTTATTTTTCTTACCGTTAGACGCGCCTTTTGAGGAGGAAGCTAAAATGATGCGGTAGTGGAGATCGTGGTGGGCCCGAGCAACAGCTCTTTGCTAGAGGTGTGACGCGTGTATCCGGTCAAGGATCGAGGGGGTGAATGGTCAGGTAAGCGCATTAGTTGCGGGAAGTTACCTTTTCCCTGCCGCCGGGCTCCGCCCGTCGCTCTTCCCGGGTATAAAAACGAAGGGGGACAGGCGCTGTTCGCCCCCACCTTTGCCATCCTCCCGAATTCCTACTTTTCTGCGCGCGTGAGGGTAAAAACTTAGAGCGAGAAGTCATGATTGGGAACCTTCCCGGTCGTCCGTCCGCCGAGGAGATTCGTGTTGTTGTTGCCGCCGCCGCGTCCACCGAGCAGATCCGTGCCGCCGCTGTTGCCATGGCCCCCGTTCTCCAGCCCACCAAACCCTGGCGCCCGTCGACCGTGACATGGCAAAGGCTGAACGAGCTGGTGGGAGAAGGACTTCTCTGCCCCGTCACCGATCCAAATCGGCCGGAGTGGATTGCGCCGTCGAGGAACCACCAAGAGCCGAGCCCGCCGGAGGGCTATGTGGTGAGCTTCCTCAAATATCGTCGGCATGGGTTCGGCGTACCCCCGAGTGAGTTCATGCAGGGATTGACGAACTTCTACGGCGTCGAGCTCCAGCATTTTTCCCCCAACGCCATCTCCAACGCCGCCATCTTCGCGGCCGTCTGCGAGGGCTACCTTAGGATGGCGCCACATTGGGAGCTGTGGCTCCATCTTTACAAGGGGGAGTGGTTCACCTCCCCGGTGGCACCAGGAATAAGGCGAATCGTCAGAGCGGGGTGCCTTAACTTTGTGTTGAAGACCGGGAAGTCAGAGGAGCTACGCGAGTATATCCCCACCGGGTTTATGTCCAACCACTCCCGGTGGGACGAGCAGTGGTTTTACCTTCGCAACGACGGCGGCTACCTCTCGCCGTACACCGGGCGGCTTATCACCGAGCGTCCATTCAACTGGCCGCACGGTGTCACGGGAGATCTTCAGCGTCGACTTCGTCCCCTCGTCGCCGTGATGAAGACCCTTCGAGAGGCGGGCCTGACAGCGGGTGTGGTGGTCTCAGCCTCCCTCTGATGGAGCACCCGCTGCGGTTGGACAAGATGCTCCCCTCGGCGGCGCCTGAGGTTCTCGAGAGGTGCCGGATGTCCGGCGAGAAGCCATCCGCCGCGGAAGTCATCGCGCGGGTAAAGGGGATGGTCGTGGGCTCGTTCAGGGCGGAAGACGTCAACCACCTCCCCATGTGGCCGTAGGAGGGTTGCCTCGACCTGGTGAGTGCCCCGACCCGTGCCTTTCGCGTTTTCATTCCGCCCCCTTCTCTCGGCCCTGTGACTAAATGTTTTCGTGTAGGGGAGAATCGACTACCGGAGATTGAGGCCCTAGCTGAGGGAGGACGCTCCTGATCGTTAGGTAAGACGCTTCACCGCCCAGCACGAAAAGTGGTGTAAGGACGAAGAGGAGAAGAAGAAGGCCAAGAAGCTCCGGGAGCGCGAAAGGCTTGCGAGGCGCTGCGCTGAGCAGAGGCGCAACGGGCTCCCGGAGGAGGAGTCTCCCTCGTCCGAGGGAGATGAAGATGATGCTGACGATGACAGCGATGGGGCGTCTTGAGCGCATCCTGTCGGGTTCCTCCCATGCTGACCGCCCCTTCGTGCAGGAGGAGGCGGTGGAGTAGCGCGCCCCCCAGCCAGTGGCGTCGGCCTCGGAGCGCTGGCGTGGGAAAAGGTGGGCCGACGCCTTGACTCGAGGGGGTTCACCCCCCTCCCGTCATACTCGAGGCGGGACCCCACCCACTTCGACCCGGGAAACCCGTCTCGGTCGTCGGCGTGGGCGGAGCAGAGCCGTGCTCAGGAGGCCTCATTGGAGCAGGGAGGCGCGGCGACCCCACCAAAGGCCCCGAGTAGCCTCAGCCCCAGGAAGAGCTCGGCCTCGGGAGGGGTCTTGAGATCTGCTGGCGGTTCAAGGGGGACCCAAAAGGCCTCTATCCCCTTTGGGTAAGTGTTGTTGATTCAATTCTTTTTCGTTGCATCCTCCTTGCGTGGTTTGATAAGCTTTTTGCCGTCCTGCTTCCCATCCGGGCCCAAGCGCCAGATCAAGGAGGCGTCTCTTGCGCCGGCTAAGCGGCTCAAGGTGGACGCAGCTGTGAAGATGGAGGCACCGGTCACAAGTGCGACGTCGAGGCCCTTGGCTCCGTGGGAAGCCAAGTGGCTGTCCTCAGCCCTCGGAGCTATGGCGTGCGGTAGGCTGACGGGTTTCGTCTTGCTGCAGGGTCGAGCGTCTCGGGGGGCCACGACGGGCGGCGACTCCAAGCCAGGGAGGACGCAAGAGGGAGGGAGCGCCTCCTTGACGTTGTCGTCCGTGGTCCATGAGCTCGGCCCGGCGCTAGGGGGCGGAGCCCCGACGCCGGGAGCTTCCGCTCCTGGCCGACCGGAGGCCTCGATCCCCGCACCTAAGGCGGGAGCCCTCGAGGGCCACAAGCCAGGAGAGGGGGTAGCCGTCGTCGACCTTGAGGGTGAGGAGACCACAGCCCTTCCCCCCTCGACAGGAGAGCAGAGACCCTGGCCGGCGGGGCTACGTGAGCTCGAGGCCCAGAGGAAGCAGGAGTAGGGGGCCCTGCAAGAAGCAGAGCTACCGCGGTCGCAGCAGGAGGGGGAGAAGGAGCCACTGGAGCGGCGGGAAGAGGAGGAGGGAACCGGGGGCCAGCCCCAGCATCAGCAGGCGTAGCAGACGCCGTCGGGGGACACGGCGCCGCTGGACCCGTCGGCGCAGCAGCCGCCCGAGACGTCAGAGACAGAGGGGACTTCCGGACTGCCCAAGCAATGGGTGTCCGTGATCACTCTGGATGAGGAGCTGTCCGAACAAGAAACAGCATCGAAGGTGTCGACGGTCCCGCGGCTGCCGGGGGTGTAGTCGGAGGAGGTCTCGGTACTGAACCCACCGAAAGATGCGTCGATGGTGGACCTGCCGGCACCACAGGACGTGGCGTTGGGGGAAGCGATGGCCTCGACACCTCCACTGCCTCCGAAGGCGCCAGAAGCAGCGTCGAGCCAGCCACCGCAACCATCGACGGAGCAGCCGGAGGAGACGGCGGCTTCTGGCTCGAGGAGGAGGTCGACTTCCGACCTCGGGCTGAGGGATGCCAGCGCCGCATCGGAGTTCCGCACCCCGACGGAGTTGGCCGTGCGTTACGGCATCCCACGCGATGTGCTGGACGAGATCGAGTCCTTGGCGTGAACCAAGGTCAAGATGGTCCTTCCACATTGGGGCAAGGAGCGCATCGTACTCCGGGAACTTGCTGACTCCAGCGCTCCGAGGATCGAGATGGATGACCCGGCGGAAGTCAAGTGCTGGGAGGATGCCGAGCGGTCCCGGGCGTGGCTGCAGCACTTACTGAAGCTGGGCGTTGAGCTCGCCGAAGGCCTCGACCGGAACCTCACGGTGAGTCCCTGTGTAGACCATATGCAGTTTTTTTGAGTTCTTTCGTATGAAATGCCTTAACCCTCGATTTCCTGTCCCCAGGAGGTGCGGAGGCGTTCCTACTCCAAGTCAGACTTCCTCCACGAAACGCACAACAGCCAGGAGGAAGTGCTTCACCAACTCGAAGCCGGTCGCTCTGTGCAGGGCAGGGTGGCCGAGATCGAGGAGGAGCTGAAGCGGACCAGGGGAAGGCCGCCAAAACCAAAGAGGAGGCCGCCCGGGCGAAGGAGGACGCCGAGGCTGCTTGAGGGGAAGCCGCCCAACTCAAGGAGGAGCTTAGGCGTGCCAAGGAGGAAGCTGACGCGGCCGAGGCCAAAACGGAGAGGGCCAAGGGCGAGAGCATCTGAGCCCAGGAGCACGTCGAGCTACTCGTGGGGAGGCTCAAAGCTCTGTGGAGCGCATCCGCTCGCTCGAGGCCAATCTCGCTGATGTCTCCACGGCGCGCAACACCCTCTCCGCCTTGGCCCAGGAGGAGAAGAACCGAGCCGCTAGCCTGGAAACCCAGCTCGGGGCGATGAAGGCTACCCTCCAAGAGAAGGAGCAGGCCATCATCTTGGCTGGTGGTGCCCTCGAGACCCTCCGCTGCGAGAAGACGAAAGTGACCTGGGCCTTCAAGGAGGCCCAGCGGGAGCGAGACGAGGCTCGGGGGGAGCGCGACGCCGTACTGGGGGATCGCCGCACCCTTGAGACTCGCTGTGCTGGTGAGTTCCTTGAAGAGCTTTTGATCTCTTTTTTTTGTATGGTTTGTCTAACTCTTGTTTTGTGTTTTAGGCCTCGAGACCGAGCTACGCGCTACCCAAACCATCGCTAAGGCACTGCAGGAGAGCCTCATGGCGGAGGGGGCGCTTCTTGGCCGGCTCCGGGTTGCCCTCGACAGGCTCTGTGCCTCCTGGGAGGTCGGGCCCGTCGAGGGTGCTGAAGAAGACATCCCGGGTGCCGTGCTCATCGACCGGATCTGCTACCTCGACGCCACCCTTCGTGATCGCGTGCGGGAGGCGCTTCACACCGGCGTGAAGCGGGCGCTGGCAGTGGTCTCCTCCGGCTTTGTCTTCGACATGGACATGGTCGCCCAAGGCTTTGTTCCTGATATCTCGAAGACCGACGCCGAGAATGAGGAGCGATGCTGAGGGCTCATCAATGACGCCGAGAGGCCGGGGGAGCGCTGGCGAAGTTGTTCGAGGACGAAGTCCTCCCCCCATGGATGAAGGGTATAGCGTCGAGGAGGGCGGCGACGGAGCGGTCCTGTAGGGCAAGGCTGGGTGGAGATGCCCGTGTAATAAGTTAGTTTTTTATAACTTATATTCAATGTGGCTTCGAAAGCCTTTTTGAACATTAATGCATCTATCGTAATGCAATTTGTCATTTTACTTTCAAGCCTTCTCTGCTTTCTTTCACCTAGACTTTGCTTTTTTGACTAAGTTTTTGACGCATGCTCATATCCCTCGAGGGGGGAGCGAGTGGAGGTACCATAGCCCGGAGGGGTAGGAGAGCTCCCAGCTCGATAGCCCTCGACCCCCTAGGGAGTTCGAGGTGTTTTCTACTTAGTCGCGAAGCGTATCGAGGCGTGAGAAAGAAGAGGCGCTCAAGTTCTGATTGCCTGACTTTTGCTTTTCGTGTTCGACGCAGGCTCGTATCCCTCGAGGGGGGAGCGAGTGGAGGTACCGTAGCCCGGAGGCATAGGAGAGCTCTGGCTCGACAGCCCTCGACCCCTAGGGAGTTCGAGGCGTTTTCAACTTAGTTGCGAAGCGAAAGGAGACGCTTGAAAAAATCGTTCATATTTTTAGGAACTTAGGGGGTTCCCCCCGTTGGCCCCCGAGGGAGGCTCGACTCTGGCGAGACAGGGTCGAGGCTACCTCTTGCATGTACAATAACAAGTTTGAACTTATAATCGAAAGTACTCCTTATATTTGCCATGCAAAAATGTACAAAACATGCGAGAATGTACAAGGACATTGGTGCCCTAAGGGTAGAAATGACGTAGCTGTTTGATGTTCCATGCGTTGGTGAGGATTTCACCTTTGTCGTTAGCGAGCTTGTACATCCCAGGCTTTAGCACCTCAGCTACGGCGTATGGGCCTTCCCATGGCGGGGTCAGCTTGTGACGTCCTTTGTTGCTCTGTCGTCGACGTAGGACGAGGTCTCCAACTTGGAAGCCCCTCGGGCGCACGTGCTTGTCGTGGTAGCGTTGAAGTTTCTGCTAATACCTCACGGAGTGAATTAGTGCCATGTCTCGAGCCTCCTCGAGCTGGTCGACGGTGTTTGCGAGGGCTTCTTCATTGCTTTGCTCGTTGTACGCCTTTAGTCGAGGGGAACCATACTCAAGGTCAGTGGGGAGGATAGACTCAGACCCATAGACCAGGAAGAATGGGGTGAACCCCGTGGCTCGACTAGGTGTTGTCTTTAGGCTCCATAGGACCAAAGGCAGCTCCATGGCCCATTTTTTTCCGTGCTTGCTAAGGCGGTTGAGGATCCTTGGCTTGAGGCCCTACAAAATCATGCCATTGGTGCGCTTGACCTGTCCGTTAGTTCGAGGATGTGCAACCGCGGACCAATTCACACGGATGTGATGGCGATCGCAGAAATCCAAGAACTTCTTGCCGGTGAACTGTGTGCCGTTGTCAGTGATGATGACGTTCGGGACCCCGAAGCGATGGATAATGTCGGTGAAGAACTCGACCGCCCGTTCGGAGCGGATGTTGCCGATAGGTCGGGCCTTGATCCACTTGGTAAAGTTGTCGATGGCAATGAGCAGGTACGTGTACCCTTTTGTTGTCCTCTTGAGAGGACCAACAAGGTCGAGCCCCCATACGGCGAACGGCCATGTGAGGGGGATCATTTGCAAAGCATGCGCGGGGAGGTGCGTATGCTTAGCGTAAAATTGACACCCTTTGCACGAGCGAACAATGTTTGTGGCATCGAAAACGGCAGTCGGCCAGTAGAAACCCTGTCGAAAGGCATTGCCTACGAGGGTCCTTGGCACTGCGTGATGGCCGTAGGCCCCCGAGTGCATGTCTTCGAGGAGCCTCCTGCCTTCTTCGATAGTAATGCAGCGCTGAAGAACGCCTGAGGGGCTTCGCCTGTAGAGTTCCTTGCCGTCATCGTAGATGACGTAGGACTTGGCCCGTCGCACGATCCGGCGAGCTTCGGTCCGGTCCTCCGGAAGCTCTCCCCGAATGAGGCAGTCGAGGAAAGGGGCTCGCCAATCCGGCGGGGGGCTCGACGGAGGAGGAGTCCCCTGGATCTCCATAACCTGGGCCCCGGTCGAGGGGGCCCCAGTCGAGGTCACGGGGTGGAGCTTCGAGGGTGTAGTGCAAGCCCCCGAGCCCAAATCGATGGAGGGTTCGAAGAGGTCCCTCGAGAATACGTCCGGAGGGACTGTACCTTGAGTCGATGCGATTTTTGCAAGCTCGTCCGTGGCTTTGTTGTATCATCGAGCAATATGACTAAGCTCGAGGCCATGGAACTTGTCTTCCAACTTGCGCACTTTGTTACAGTAGGCTTCCATCTTGGCGTCATGGCAGTTCGAGGCCTTCATCACTTGGTCGATGATTAGTTGCGAGTCGCCTCGAATGTCAAGGCGTCGGACCCCGAGTTCAAGGGCAACTCGTAATCCAGTGACGAGAGCTTCGTACTTTGCGACGTTATTAGAAGCGGCAAAGTGGATGCGAATGACGTAGCGCATGTGGACTCCGAGGGGTGAGATGAAGAGCAAGCCCGCGCCTGCTCCTGTCTTCATGAGCGACCCGTCGAAGTACATTGTCCACAGATCGGCTTGGATTTGAACTGGCGGCAACTGAGTGTCAGTCCACTCAGCGACGAAATCTGCCAGCGCTTGGGACTTGATGGCCTTCCGCGGTGCGTAGGTGATGGTCTCGCCCATGAGCTCGACCGACCACTTAGCAATCCTTCCAGCGGCCTCCCGGTTATGGATGATCTCCCCCAAGGGGAACGAAGATACCACGATAACCGGGTGGCTGAGGAAGTAGTGCTGGAGCTTGCGACGTGTAAGGACGATGGCGTAGAGCAGCTTCTGCACCTGTGGGTAGCGGATTTTCGTTTCCAAAAGCACTTTGCTGACGAAGTAAACCGGCCGCTGGACGGGCAAGGCGCGCCCTTCCTCTTGCCTCTCAACCACTATGGCCGCGCTGACCACCTGAGTGGTTGCGGCGACATAGAGGAGGAGGGGCTCGGGCGGTTCAGTCAACGTCGCTGGTCGAGGAGGGACGAGAATCGGGGTGGATGTCAGCATGCCTTTGAGTTCGTCGAGAGCCTCCTCGGCCTCTGCGGTCCATGTGAATCGCTCAGATTTTTTCAAGAGGCGGTACAGAGGCATGACCTTCTCCCCTAAACATGAGATGAAACGGCTGAGGGCTGCGAGGCAGCCCGTGACCTTCTGCACGCCCTTGAGATCCCGAATCGGCCCCATTCGCATGATGGCCGCCACCTTCTCGGGGTTGGCCTCGATCCCGCGCTGGGAGACAATGTATCCGAGGAGCATGGCCCGAGGCACTCCGAAGACACATTTCTCGGGGTTGAGTTTTATGTTTTTGGCTCGAAGGCACCCGAACGCGATTTCGAGGTCATGGATGAGGTTGTCCGCTCTTTTGGACTTGACCACGATGTCATCGACATAGGCCTCGACTGTGTCGCCTATGTGTTCACCAAAGACGTGGAGCATGCACCGCTGATACGTTGCCCCGGCGTTTCGAAGGCCGAAGGGCATGGTGAAGTAGCAGTACATTCAGGGTGTGATGAAGGAAGTCGGAGCTGGTCGGACTCTTTCATCTTGATTTGGTGGTAGCCGGAATAAGCATCGAGGAACGAGAGGGTTTCACATCCCGCGGTAGAGTCAACAATTTGATCAATGTGTGGTAAAGGAAACGGAACTTTGGGACATGCTTTGTTTAAACTAGTATAGTCAATACACATCCGCATTTTTCCATTCTTTTTCTTAACTAGCATGGGATTAGCTAACCATTCAGGGTGATGGACCTCCTTGATGAATCCAGCCGCCAAAAGCTTGTGCACCTCCTCACCGATGATCCTGCACTTCTCCTCATCGAAGCGACGCAGGCGTTGCTTCACCGGTCTGGACTCGGCCCGGATCTCCAAGGCGTGCTCGGCGACTTCCCTCAGTATGCCCGGCATATCCGAAGGACTCCACGCAAACATATCGGCGTTCGCACGGAGAAAGTCGACGAGCATGGCTTCCTATTTGCCCTCGAGGTCGGCGCTGATCGTTAGCACCTTCTCGCCGGGGCAGCTCGGGTCGAGGGGGACTTTCTTGGTTTCTTGTGCCGGCTCAAAGTTGCCGGCGTGCCGCTTGGGATCTGGCACCTCGTCGGCGAGGCGCTCGAGGGTCGCAGCTGTCATGGCATTTTGCTCGACGGCTTCTCCATACTCGACGCATTCGACGTCGCAGTCGTACGCGTGCTCATAGGAGGAGGCGACGGTGATGACGCCCTTGGGTCTTGGCATCTTGAGCTTGAGGTAGGTGTAGTTCGGGATCACCATGAACTGCGCGTAGCCCGATCGGCCGAGGATAGCGTGATACGTTCCGTGAAACCCGACCACCTCGAAGGTGAGGGTCTCTTTCCTAAAGTTGGCAGGGGTGCCAAAGCAGACAGGAAGGTCGATACGGCCGATGGGAAGGGCCTTTTTCCCCGGCACGACGCCATGGAATCCCCCGGCGCTGGGTCGGAGTTGGCACCTCTTGACTCCTAGGAGGTCGAGGGTCTCGAGGTAGATGACGTTCAAGCTGCTGCCGCCGTCCATGAGGACCTTCGAGAGGCGGGTGTTTATGATGATTGGGTCGACGACGAGCGGATAGGCCCCGGGGTTGGGGACTCGATCCGGATGGTCATTGTGGTCGAACGTGATGGGCGCGTCAGACCAGTCGAGGTAGCGAGGTGTCGCGACTCGGACGGAGAAGACTTCTTGATGCTCCCGCTTGCGCTGTCGAGGCGTGAGCTGGGTCGAGGGGCCCCCGTAGATCATGTAGCAGTCATAGACTTCGGGGAATTTTTCGTCTTCCCCGTTGTCTTCCTCACCATCGCCTTGGTCTTTCTTGTCGTCACCTTTCTTCACGCCCACTTGCTCAAAGCGCTTTCGAAGCATGCGGCAGTCCTTGAGCTTGTGCTTTGCCCCGTCCTTGTGATATGGGCAGGGCTCCTCGAGCATTTTGTCGAAGATGGCGCCCTCAGGGGGACCTCGAGATCTTTTGCGTTCGGTTGCTGCGACGAGATCATCTTCTGCAGCCTCACGCTTGCCTTGCTGATTTTTCTTCTTCTTGTTGTTTCTCTTCGGCCCTTTGCTCGAGCCTCCGGCGTCGTCGGCTGCCTGCGCCTTTCCCTTGTCCTTCCCATCGCTGAAGAAGGCGCTGACTGCCTCTTCGCCGGCCACGTAATTGGCCACCACATCCATAAGCTCGTCGACGGTGTTGGGGCGGTTACGCCCCAACTCACGAACTAGGTCCTTGCAGGTTGTACCCGCAACGAACGCTAGAATGACGTCGAGATCGGAGATGTGGGGTAGTTCGGTGCGGAGCTTGGAGAATCATCGAGCAAATTCGCGGAGAGACTCCCCTAGTTTCTGCTTGCAGTTGCGCAGTTCCCAGGAGTTCTCGGGACGCACGTAGGTACCTTTGAAGTTCCCCTCGAAGATCCGGACAAGGTCGACCCAGCCACGAATCTGGTCAGGGGGAAGTTCCTCGAGCCACCTACGCGCGGTGTCGGACAGGAACAGGGGAAGGTGACGTATAATGACGTGATCGTCACGTGCCCCGCCCGCCTGACAAGCCAGCCGAAAGTCGGCTAGCCAGAGCTCGGGATTGGTTTCGCCGTTGTATTTGATGATACTCGTGGGGGGTCAAAACTTGTCGGGCAGCTGGGCGCAGCGGATCGCCCTGCTGAAGACTCGGGGACCCGGTGGCTCCGGGGCCCGTCGGTCTTCGTCGCTGTCGTAACGCCCTCCACGATGGGTGCTGTACCCTCGATCCTCGGCATCCCCGTACTTGCGTCTGTGGTTCTCGACAATGTCAAGGCGCGCGTCGCGAGGAGCGCGGTCGTCGTTGATACGTTCTCGGGCCGGCTTCTTCTTCGGTTGGGGGGCCGCCCCCTGACGACCGAGCTCTCCCTTTCGGGTCGGGAGGGCTCGACCTGAGGTTCGGAGGCTGCCCCTCGACGCCTCGAGGCTGAGCTCTCAGCTTGCTGAACAACAGCAACTTGGAGGAGATCCTCGACCTCGTGTTGTATCCGCCGAGCTTGCGAGTTGGATGGCGCGGGCATATTGCGAAGGAGCATAGCCGCCGCGACAATGTTCTGGCTTGCTCGGGGATAACGGTTGGCGGGTTGCTCGGGTGCCCCAGCCTCGTTGATCTGCCGGTTGACCTCTCGGGCCCTGGCTCAGGCTCTACCGCCGGGCGGTCGCCGCTCTTGCTCGAGGGTTAGCTCGAGCAGGCGCAATCGTTCCTGCTCGTCGGCGAGCTTCGCTTGCAACTCCCGAATCTATGCCAGCTGTGTGTCTTGCTCGCCAGGACGGGGGCACGCCTCTCGGGGTGCGTCTGGTTGTTGGTCCTCTGCTCTGGGGAGAGCACCTCCCGCCGCAGCGGTAGCTGCCGCGGCCACTGGATCGATGCTGTCCTGATCGGAGTCGACATCACCATCGATGTGGAGGCACTCGCGGGTAGGATCCCAATGATCAGAGTCAGAGTCGGGGTCGCCGCAGCAGAAAATAGGGAATTGTCCCCGCGCCTCCTCCTGCAGCTGCCGTCGGAGTGTGCCGACGGTGTACCTCCGGGGGCCGGGCGCTCTCGCGAAGGCCAAGCCCTCGAAGGCTGGTGTGACAGTCCCCACGTCCGTCATTACATGGAGAAGGGCGCCTGGGCGGTCCTCTAACATGCTCATGTTGGAGTGGGTTGCTGTCGAGATCGTTGTCGTGGCATTATTGAAGTCGAACAAAGGCCGCCGATGACGCTCGAACAGCTCGTGCGGGAGCGGGCTCGATCGAGCGGGGACTTCGTCGCGCTTCCTTGATGAGCGTGCTACGAAGGTGGAGTCGGGGTTATGGTGGGGTCCTGCCGGTTTGCCCTCGACCTCTGAACTCGGGTCAGCCAACCCCTCAACAAGGGGCTCCTCATCTCCGGTCAGGGGCGAGGAGAAAGCGGCGGGAACCCTCCTCGACTCAGGTTGATGGCGATGACGGTGTCGATCGTGCCTCCTTCTGGATGTGGAAGCATGGTGGTGAGACCGGCGAGCGGCCCCCCATGAGCGTGGGGGCGTACCGCGACCTCCGTTCGGGTCATTGATCGAGAGCAGGGTCATGTCATAGCCCTGGCCGAGGGTCATGAACTCCAGGCTCCCAAACCAGATCCCCGTAGCGCGCGGAAGTGGTGAAACAAAGTCGTACATCCGGAAAAATGGTGGGAAATCGTTAATGACACGCGGTCCCCTACCTGGCGCGCCAACTGTAGGTGTTTTGACCCCCGGGGGGTTAACACCAACGAGTAATATTTGTAATTGCGTGGTCCCTTAATCCGGTGGGTGATGCAAGAAGGACACGGCGATTTATCCTGGTTCGGGCAAAGAAGGCCCTACGTCCAGCGGGGGGAGGATAGTTCGTGTTATCTTGCACCGAAGTGTTAGTACAGGGGAAAATACAAGCAGGTGTGAGGAGCGTGAGTTGGAGCTCGGGCGTTTCGGACGCCTAGCTCTCGACCTTACACTGTCTCACGGTATTGTTCTATGATCTAAAGCCTTAGCATTTCTATGCTCTGGATCCTGTCGTTCTGTCCTCTTTCTAACGTCCTGGCGCCTCCTTTTATAGGTGAAGGAGGGGCACAGGAGTACATATATTTAGAGTTCGCATGGCCGGTGACGCATGGTATTGAGGCCGATCACGTCGGTGCTGCTGTAGTGATGTACGTCGGTATGGGAGGCCCTGCAGCCATCGCGTCGGGAGTTGTTGAAGTGCAGCCCGGAGTCGTTGGAGTCCTGCTCGAGGGTTCGTCCGATGAAGTCGAGGGGCGGCGGTCGAGGCCTTGGCTCGAGTCGAGGGTGTCGAGTCGAAGGGGTCGAGCCTCACCGGATAAGGTCGAATCCCGGGAAATGCGAGAAACGTGCTGATTTATGCGTCTTGAGGGGGTGTTGGACGGGGCACAGTGCTCAGCATGGCGCAATAGCGAAGTACGACCCGCGGATTTCTGGGGCATGGGCGGTAAAAGCAAGATTTGACCGCCACTCCCACAACTGTTACCGTAACTGTGGCCATACGGTTAGGCGGGGGTAGGTAAAACGCATTAAATGCGTCCGGATCCGTACGGGAGAGTCGGTAGCCGAGGGGTGCACTGTCCTCGAGGGCTGCCCATTCGCGCGAACAAAGTTTCGTCCTCGAGGGCAGGCTCGTTCGTCGGGCGAAGTTCCGTCCTCGAGGGGTCGCCCGAATCGTACCCTCGAGTGTACAGTCCCAGTCCGCTCGGTAGCCCCTCGAGCAGGCTTTGGCTCTGGGCCGTCATAGTCCGTTCGTGGGTCAACCCAATATGCTTTAGCCTGCGGGCCTTTGAACGTTAATCGTGGGAGGTCACTGGAGCATTCGTGTTGCTGATTTTGCGGGGTTTAGCCCGATAAACCAAGGGTTTGAGGTACCCATTTCCTGGGTAACGACAATCTTTGTTTTATTTTATTTTATATGACATGTTAGTTTTGGAAAACGTTGTGAAACTCTTCAATAAGAGGGGTCTCATCTATTCTTTGTCATTTTTTTTAAAAAAAACATGCTTAACACGAGCTTCATTCAGGGATAAAGGAGTATCATTTTTCTATTTTATAAACAACTAAGTAAATGCCCGTGCTTTGCAACGGGTGCATTGCAATGAGAACCATGCAAGTAATGAATTACAGTACAGATGAGCCTTAAGCCCTCCAGATCACCATATGTTGTGTGAACCATGCCTTTGTGAATTTTATGTTTAATTCCAGTCGCATCATTAAACTATACCCCTTTTCACCCCATAGGCTTAAAAGAGGGGAGAAACAGTAATTTTATAGTCTTTATGGACATACCAATAGAGTATTAATAAGGAACATGTTTCCTACGTTTTTCGTTGCCTAAGTCAAATTGTTTGTTAGTCATTGTTCGCAAAACACAAAGGAACAGGAAGTAAGAAAAGGAAATACAGCTCTTGTATCCACTGATCTGCTGAGAGGGGATCTGCTATTAGTTTTTTAAAACACCAAAAATAGTAGCCTTTCGGATGGACAGAGGGATCCTTCTCTTAAAATAAAAAACAATCTTCAAATTTTGCAAGCTTAAATATGTGCATATCTCAAGCCTAAATGCCTTCATCATAACAAATACTAAATTAACTTACCTGTTGCCCGCAGTGTCAGGGTGTCTGATCATTCGTGTATTGGGGTGACCACAAACTACACACTTTGGATGGTGGGTCGGAAAAATCTATTTGTTTTTTGGACGAAGATAACAGTACGAAGCACATGTTTTCCAAATAAATAAAATTAACTTGTACAATTCCACCCTAAATATATATGTTATATTTTATACTGTAACTGAAGGAATAGTAGAGCCTGATCAATGAACAAAACTACTTATGGCCCTTTTTTCCACCACCTTCTAATTTAACTGGCTCAGCTCATGAACTGCTGCTCATACACCAGCTGAAGCATAGGAATTACATGGTAGCAATGGCAGTGAAGGAGAACCCTGTTCTCCTGCAGCGTGCACTCGTCCTCAGCGCCGGACGCGTAGTAGTCATAGATAATCTTCAGAAGCTCCTGCTTCGCGATGGCCTGGTATTCCATGACATTGGTGATCTCCTGCGGTCTCCCCAATGTTGGCATCGTCGGCAAGCTTAAAGCACAGCTATCAGGTATTGAATCACACATGCAACAACGCTGCAAGGTTTTATAGCACCAATCTGCAATAATTTTTAAAACACAAAACAAACTAACTGCACACAGACCCTGAAAAAGAAAATGTTCAGGATGGCCGAAGAAAAGGAAAATATTGAGGACCCTAGGTAGTTTTCTAAATAACAAATGAAGAGTCATCACACCATTTTATTTTGAACCTAGGTGCACACAAGCAAAGCTCAGAAAAGCTGCATTAGGAGTCAGTTGTTGCTACAGAATATAGCATAGAAATATCCTTCCATGAATGCGTTGGTGCACTGAGAAATCACTGGGTTATGCAAAGCATTGGTGCACTGACTGCTTGTGGACTGCTGAAATACAGACCTCTGGAAATAATGCATCGCCTTTGGTCCCAAGAAAATTAGGCACTATAATAGTCCTGTTAACAAGAGCAAATACAAATCACATTGATCAACAAGATATCTTGAAGAAATTTTGCAAGCTGCCAACCTCAAATGCAAACAAGCACAAATGGGCCCACTTACATTTTTTTTCTTTGTGCACAATACAAGCTCAGGAAGTATACCTTGAATCTTGCTTGTACGAACCACAAACACATGTTCAACAAAGTGTGTCCTGAAAAGTAGAGCAACACAAGTGAAAATCTATTTCAAATAAAGACAACATAAATGAACAGCAAACATTTGTGTAAGATGATCAAATCTAACTGAAGTGGGAAATTTAATTCAATCATCAATTGATGGAGAAAGTGAAACAATGTTGCTCTGCTAGTAGCGCGTAGCGCACAAGACAGTGAAACAATAATTGCTCATGTATAGGAGAGAACTGTACAACCAAGGAGTGGTTATTTATTGTGATTTTGTTTCCCTCCAGTTATGTAATCTTTTTGTTGGTTTTTGGTTGTGGTTGAAGGGATCTGATGCTGCTACCAAGATATGAAATTTATATAATTCAGTGTGCACGCTTGTGTACTACTGACAGCAAGATCCAATTGAATGAAGGTGAAAAGGACAGACTTGAAGAAATCTATGGGAATATGATGGTTCAAACTTGTTTCGAAGAAAAAAATGTAGCTTAAATGACATGACTGAGCATTGTATTATTTATTAATGAAAATCTATAAAATTGTATAGCAGGTTTTGTGAATTCAAAAAATAGATGGCAAAAAAGGCATTGGATAGCAAACAAGTCTGTACTAATTTGTTTGTCTATTGATTTCGACTCATTTTTATATCTTATTCTTAGTGAGTTGAAAATTTTGAGGCCCCTGACTACTCTTACTGTATTCACAATAAATACCACACTCCTCACTTCTATACAGATTTAGCAGGCAAAAGAAAAAAAAATACCAGGTAATCAGAGCAGAACTGAACTTCATTTAGCATAGGTAACATTCAGTTATAACTATGACCAAGATGGGGTGCAATTGTCTATTGGATAAAAGATAGTAAATTGATTAGGAGCTATGGTCCTTAAATTCTGCATGATCAATAACTCAAACCAAATGAATTGATAGATTATATATTTGCCTTTTTGACATTTAACAAAAAAACAAGATTGAAAATTGATAGGAGGTAGAGTCCTAGCCAGTTAAATTGGTAAAATGTTTGTATTATCATGACAACATTTTTTTTTTGTTTCTTCAAGTATAACCAAGAGGTAACGACACCAGTTCTATCTTCAGTTGCAGAAGAGCCAGAACATACATAATTGAGCTCTAATTTATGCAGGCTGCCAATGACACAGACGTCAACTGTACATAATACAATGGATGAGAGGGATTGTAGTGGTCTTATCAAGATATATAGAAAATGAGAACTATAAGTTATTCTATAATACACAGGTACGTATGAATCCAGTTAGATTTCAACATCAATAATTGCACACAAGCCAGAAAAACACATATCTCATTTGCACCGCCTGCTAAAATTCAGTGCAAAGCACAGAACTGCAGGTGCAGATCCAGTAAAGGATTGGATGTAGGCAGAAGTTAGCAGGCATAATTCATTTACACACATGTAATTAGATGTAATCAGAATACAAATACCCATTAGCTTAAGTTAGGGTTGGTTGCTCGGTTTCACACACAGCAGGAATGGATGAGAAGGGGTTGGCACACCTAGTGGCAACAACGAGCGAGGGTGTAGGAGTTGAAGTCGGAGCAGCAGTTGCAGAGGGCGAGGGCGAGCTTCTGCTGCTCGACGGGCTGCGGCCGCCCCTAGAGCTTCGACCGAGCGGGATGGGGCTGTGCCTAGGGTTCCATCGATAAAGAGGAGCAGGCCGACCCCGGCGTGGCGGCGTCCGGTGGAGTGGAAGCAACACGACGGGCGCAGCTCCTCAGGGATCTGCAACCGGTGCTCGGCGGTGTTGGGGCAAGGGCGTGGCGAGGTGCGGTGCGGAGCGGTGCAGGCCCAAGGGTGCGACGGCGTGGGCTAGCGCAGGACAGGGGCGCGGGTTGTGGTGATTGCACGTCGTGGGCTAGGGAGGGAGACCGGAGACGGACTTGAGGGAGACGGGATAGGGAGGGATGGGCGGTGACCGCGTGCTGATTGGCCCGGACATGGGATTTGGTAGGGAGTTATTGCTCGGCGGTCGATGCGAGCGAGACGTGCGAAGCCGGGCGGGGCGACCGTGCGAGCGGCGGCCTGGAAGCCCTGTCAACGATTCCTTTTGATTTGTATTAGGGGTAGAGATTAACCATAGCTGGTGTTGCTCGCTTTCACAAAGAAAGACGACCCGACAACATACGCCACGAAATTTCTGTAATTTATGTTTTTTTCTTTGCACCAACAAATGCGCATGCCCAACCCAAAAATGGGTAGCAGCCCGACGGCGTCCATGGCGCTTACAGAGGAGGAGAATGGTTGGAGGAGATCACCCCTTGCCCAAATATAGCAACCGTTCTGGCTTTTATGGCCAAGCTCAGTCATGCGCATTTATCGAGTTCGTAATACGTCTCTGGTAATCCCTGCAAACCACGATGGCTCCCAAGATCCTAGTGATCCTTCTCCTCCTCGCCGCAGCCTCGCCGGCTGCTCTGGCTGCCTTCGACGTGATGCAGATGCTGGTCGACAAGCCCAGGTACGCCACGTTCTTGAAGCTCCTGCAGCAAACCAAGGTCGCAGGAGAGGCGAACCAGCTCCGGGCGGCGACGCTGCTGGTCGTCCCCGACAAATTTGTCAAGTCCCTGGCGTCGCTGCCCGAGGATAAGCTGCGGCCGGCGGTCGCGAACCACGTCCTTCTCAGTTACTTCGACCCGATCAAGCTGGACGAGACGAAGACCAAGACTGCCATCCTCCCTTCGCTGCTGTCCATCACCGACAAGAAACTTGGCGTCCTCAATTACACCAGGGCCGACGACGGGCAGATGTACTTTGGTGCGCCCGGCGCCTCCTGCGCGGCCAAGCTCGTCAAGGTCGTCGCAGCGCGCCCTTACTCCGTGTCCATCATGGAGGTTAGTGAGCCCATTTTGCCGGCCGGGTTCAACTCCCCAGTTGCGGCGTCGGGGTGCCGCGGCAAGGAAGGTAAGGGCAAGATCAAGCCGTCAGCAGCGGGGCTTGAGGATTCCAAGATGGTCGCCCGCAAGCCCGGCGAAGGAGTGGGGGCCGAAGTGACCAAGGATACCGGGTCCGGGTCTGGATCCGAATCCGAGTCAGGTGCTCCAAGCCCCGGCCCCGCACCTTATTAGTCCCGTGTCGGCTGCTGCGTGCCGCCGGCCTGCCGTGTTGCGTCTTCTCGCAGGCATTGGACGGGTGACAGATTGGCATCGTCAATGGAGATTGCCACGCGCCCATGCTACAGGGTTCTACCTGCTAGCACCGTGGCATGATGGCCCGTTCATATTTTCTGGCTTAGCTCGTACTTTCCAGTTCCATGTGGAAGAGATGGGAACATAAATCAGTTCATTGCCGTGGTTTATAATCAGTTATAATGATTTGCAGTGGTATATAACATGTACTCCTCTTTTTCTTCGTATAATATAAACAAAGTTTTACAACATGTCTACCAGCCACTCACCCTTTCATCACCGACAGAACTAATGCTACAATTCGAGGCCTGATAGTATCAATTTCAAATATTCAAACATCCATATGTTACTAGCAATATATTCGTGCGTTGCAATGACACGTATAATTTATGTGACTAAATGTTTGAATCTGAATGCACATGTCTGTAACTTGTATGGGAATCGATGGCTTCGACATTTATCCAATAATCACGATATGTGTTTTAATTTTGCTTGTACTTAGACACCGACACCGAACTTTTGTACAACGTCCGGACGTGCGCTACACTTCCTTAGTGACCACCACCCATCTGTTCACGCGGTCCATGCTCCTCCTCTCCTCCCCCCTTGCTCCTCCTCTCCTCCATCGTTGCCGCTGTCCTTGCTCCTCTCCTCCATCAATGGGCGGACATGGCCTACCGTGCACGTAGGATGTATATCTTGTTGTAGTATCATCAAGAATCCCCCACTGTCTTCCACATCATCAACAGTTTTCAAGAGCTCCAACACGGCGGCAATGGCGAACTGGGCGGTTGATCCTCGCCCGCATGTGCCCAAAGGCTGGGCTATGTCCGACAACCCGATGCCAAACCCCTCCTTTGCCATGAAATGTTCGTGAAGATGCAGCCTCCAGTGAACAAGGAAGATTTCGACAGCTTCTCCACCGCCCTTCATGCATTCTTCAAGCAGATGCACTACAATCGCATTGCATAGGTCCTCCATTGCCCCTAAGGAGATGCCTATGTTCAATTCAACTCGACCTTAGAGAGACAAAGATTTCTGGTGCTTGGCTTTGGTTTTGGTTATTACACTCTGACTATGATGAAGCATGATGAAGGAGATAATGCAAGATCCTTTAATTTGGACCATGAAATCTAGGTTTTACTTGTTGCTTTCCCTGGAGATCTCAAGTGTGGCATCTCTATTGCTAAGGCTATGTCGGGGTTTGGAATTTTAGTGTACTGGCATGAAACTGAAACTGCAGGTTCAATTGTTGCAAAAGTCTATGTAAATGAGACAGGCAAGATCCCCATCTCTATCAAGGTCAATGCAGGGTTACCAGAGAAGGGACACTCCTGTACTACTACATGCTATGTGCTCAAAAAGAAAGATGTTGGCATGCCTAGAGATGAGGAAACTCATGTCACGATGGAGCCCCTACATAAAGTCCCACCTCTTGCTCCGAGATGGAATGACCCCGACCTATGGAATGGCCCCAACCTATCTGGCTCATCTAGTTCAATCCCTACTGACTCCATTGGCTCAGCAATAATGGTGGCAGATCCATTTGGTGGTAGCCATAGCATGTGGCAGCAGCAGGTTGCTCCAATGAGGAACAACCCTGTTGCAACTCTCCTTGTTGACAACCTTAACATTCAGAAGGATGATGGCATGAGTGCTTGTTGAAGGTCATTAAACCCCGTTTATAACCATCAACTATTACATGAAATAACATGAAATGGATCACAAATGATAGTTAAAGGGTTTGAAACTAACAAGTTCCACGAGTTTTGGTGCCATCACATGTTTTGTAAGAATCTCAATTTTTCATCAAATAAAAGTATCTCAAATGATGAATTGAAGTACACCATTCCGAAGGTATCATTGCGCTGATCGAAATGGATATATTATTTGCTACATTTGGAGCTGGGAATAAAAAGTTATGAAATTTCCAAATTAAAGGAGTGCTGACGTCAGCACCCCTGAGCCAATGCCAGTAGGTGGCAACAGACTTAGCAGCGTGGGCCCCGGCGTTAGCAGCTGTCCCCGCCAGAGGGAACCAGCGTCCGCCCATGCCAATCAGGCATTGGCACGTGGTGTAGAGAGGCGCACGCACACGTGGGAGCGGGAGCGCGGCTTCTCCCGGTCGGTTGGCCACGTGTTGCGCTGGGAATGGGCCAGGAAGGCGGTGTCGCGGTCCAGGCGGTTTGCAGGCTGCTGGACCGCCCAGACCGGCCGGTCTGGCTAGCCAAGGAGGCAATTTTCCGCCCAGTAAACAGAACATCGCAGTTTCCTCTCGGTTTGGCTCCGGTTCGAGGCCTTAGGATCCAGTTCTTCTCCAGTTTTCTGCGCCAACATGTGGGAAACTTCTTCACTGACCTATCCAAGTCGGTTGGGTAGTTGGAGCACGTGGATAAGGCTACCTATTCATGCCACCATGCAATGACGCACATCTAGGCTTCATCTCCACCATCCAGATTGATCCAAGGGCTACGAATCGACATCATGCGGATTGATGAGATTTCGTTGGAGTAGCCCCTACTCCACCTCCCACCTATAAATACCCACTCACTCCCTCTCATTTAAGACACTTATGTTCTACGCAAATCTTCACTCTCTCATTCTAGTAGTAGTGTCCCTCTGGTGGCTTTTCTCCCCCAGTTGTAGAGAGGCGAGTTCGAGAGAAGAGCCGGGCCTACCGAAGTCTCTCCTGCCTTCTACCTCTCTAGGTCTTGTAAGTTCAGCTCAGGTTCGAATATTTAATTGAGCATTCAGTTATATTATTAAAGTATTTGCTGGTTTCTTACTTATTACTTAGTATTTATTTATTGTGTAGTTGTTGACACCGTTTTTTGACACGTGTCAATATGGACCGAAAACTG